>OZ005648.1:196968425-197637310 GCA_963930645.1 Salticus scenicus | reverse complement strand
TTTTTTTTTGTAAGGGAGGAGAGGGGGAGGTAGTGGAAGGATCTCAGTGAAAAAATTTACCTGGGGTCGCATGAAATCTATAAGCAGCCCTGGCTTAATATCTATTAGAGGAGGGCCGCAAAAAATCTATAGCTTAGGGCCGCCAAAATTGTAAAGCGGCACCTGCACAATTGTTGCATCTAATGTTAATTCAGGGTGTTTTACTTATTACTTTTCAATGACAGCCCTCCTGTGTATTTTTATTATGTTAAGTAGGTATTCACTCGGATATTCAACATTGCTTCTAACAAATATCCAAATTAAGGGCATTTATCATGCGTTTGATGCAGCAAATGGAAATTTGTGGAATGCAGTATGCAGCTTTATTGCTGAGAAATGACTTTGTGAAGGTGCCTGTTTGCTGAAAATTGATTTTGTGAAGGCGTCTCAAAGCAGCACTAAATTTATTCTGGATTAACCTCTGGCAATATTCAAAAACTATATTTGCCTCAAAAGTCCGGTCTTTTCCTTGTGTTATGAAAGGAGGGGTGAATTCTTATGAACATCAAACAGAGACAAAGTAATTAATGTAAGAAATACAATTTGATGTTTTAAAAAATTAATATAACAAATAAAATTAATTGTGTAGATATAGAAAGCTGCAAAATAAAAATATATGACTAAATAAATTCAAAATCAAAAAGAATAATCAAAATTCTACTTGAATCATAATAATTAACAACACAATAAATATGATAAGGTAGTTAAAGTAGTCTAGTTATTTATAAAGTAAACATCAATCCTCAATAATATCCAACTGAGAATTCTCCCAATATAACATTTAAAAACAAAATTATCTTAACATTTTGTAAAAATGAACTGAAAAATTACCTGCGCTTACGATGTCTTCCATACAATTCGCGACGCAATTCTCTTGAAATAGGCTTCAAGTGCATAAAATTACAAAATCCACTTCTAGTGCATTCTCTGAAAAGAAGAAAAAAATATTTTAGCAACTACACAACAACTAGTAAAAAAATAAATGAAATAAAATAAATAATAAAATGTTAAGTAGAAAGGTTGTATTAATAATAAAATACAAATAAGCTATTAATCAGAATAGCTATATATGTGCATGAAAAGATAAAAGATTTTACATTTTATAGCTATACAATAGCTAAATGGAAATCCTATTAAAAATATATAACTCAAAATTAAGTTAGTTAATTTTGAGTTAGTTAGTTAGTTTTCCTTGTAAGTTTCGATTTTCTGTGAAGCACGCTATAATTCAAGCAATCTTAAAATGAGCAAAATTTAATAAGATTTTTTTTTTTTTTTTTTTTAAAGCACATCTTTAGGATGTCTACGGACTTGATAGGGGGGGGGGGGAATCATGACCAAAAAAAAAAAAAAAAAAAAAAATCATGCTTTTTTTTTTTTTTTTTTTAATATCTAACCTTTTTTTTTTTTTTTATTGTCATATTCAACTTTAAAAAAAAAAAATATATATATATATATATACCCCCCCCCCCCAAATAATAAAAAAAAAAAAATAAATAAAAAAAAAAAAAAAAATCAATTTTGATGATTTTTTTTTTTTTTTTTTTTTTTTTTTGAATTATTGTTTAACAGCATTATTAGCTGTAAAATATATATATAAACTTTTTTTTTTTTTTTTCATTAACCGTTTAAGTAAATAGTAATCAGAAATCAATTCCAAACAGACGAGACAGCCACATAAGACTGCAAACTTATACACACTATTTGTGCAATGTTATATCATTCAAACTATAAGTCGTTTTGAGGATTTGAAAATTGTCATTTATTTTTCTTGCATTCAAGGAAGGAGCATATGTTGTATCAAAATTTTTTTCAAATCTACACATTTTTTATATTTTTCACACACACACACAAAAAAGAATTTTATTATTAAACCAAAGTATATAGGAATACATCACAAACTTTGAATTTAGATGTTTTTCTTATTCTTCAAAATAGTACAATATATTCTAAATTAGAAAAAAGATGACTATAATAGTATTATAATCATACTTATATATTCACACGACTAAACAATAGTAAGTAAATCAACAAATGTTACAAAATATCGCATTCAAATAAAATGAACATAATTTCAATTTTTACAATAAAACATAACACAAAACCAATTTTCATCAACTGTAAAAAATTACTCGAATCGAAACCAAAACCTACATGAAAATTATTTCATCTAAAGATCATGCAAAATTTTTTTAGTTATAAAATAAATTTTCATCGCTACACAACTGGTAAATCATTTAAAAAAGAATTAAAAATGTAATTACTAATATACTAAAGGTCATCAACTGTTCAAAAGTTTTTATACATGTCATACATTCTCTTAAAGGTCTAACTGAGCTGATAATACAAATATCTATCTTATCGGCAAACGCACACCCCTAGCATGAGTTTTTCTCGGTTAAAGTTTGTAAATTACAGGCTCTGAAGGGTGATGTACTTTATGGAATTTCTATCATTAGAATAATTTTTTTTTAACAGATTCTCATGCTAACTATGACAATTTATATTACTAGTAAAGTTTTTGTGGCATCATTAAATTTATAAATCTAAAACTTTGCATTAATTATAAAAATGCCCCACAGAACTGACATTTAAAAGTAGTATGTACACAACTTACTATGGTACAAACTTATGGCATTTTATGGTGTTTATTGAAAGTTTTGTTCTTATTACTTTCAATACTTTGCATATGTAGCCATATGTAAAATATTCACAATCAGAAAGATTTTCTTGTACATCGTTATAACAGGTATTTTGGCAACTGACATTGCATGGGGAACAATAAAAGAAATTTATTTTTCCTGTTGCTATGTTAGTACATCTCCTATTTAACAATTCATAATTATATTATTTATAATATATTTATAATGAAATAAATATATAAAGTAATAGTTTTATTCATTACTATGAAAATTACAAGTGCTTCTTTTTACTTTTATTGCTGTTTTCTTTTAAATATTTTTCATATTGTTTATAGTATTTAAAAATTTAATGTTGTCACAAAGTAATTATTAAACAGTAAAATACTTCAGGAAAAATTATAATAATATTCTTTTTAATGGCAAGGTACCTGTGAGTAAGCATTGAACAGGGATGTCGACAAACTGATAATTATTTGTGAAGGAGCACCCAATGGGTAGCTATCGCTATCCTTAACAGTTATAAAACTATCATGATTTGACCGTGATTCGAACACATGTTCTACCATGTGGGAGTCAGGGATGCTAACCACCATGACACGGTCTTCACTAATAATATATACAGTAGTATTTAGAATGAGAATCTTTTACAAAACGTATTATGACAGAAACTCTAAAAAGTGCATTACCTAAAGAGTCTGTAATTAAAAAACTTTAATTGAGAAAACCTCATGCTAGGGGGTGCAGTTGCCAATAAGATGGATATTTTCATTGTCAGTTCAGTTAGACATTTAAGATGATATACAGCATGTATAAATATCTTTTGAACAGTTGGTGACTCTCCCTTGTAAGTTAAAAGTTTTAAAATCTGAAAAATGGATTAATAATAATATTTAACCATTCATATGTGTTGTGAACTTCAAGAGAACAAAAACGGGCTTCAAGTTTAGTGTTTATAGTTTACAGTTCATTGTTTAAATACTTATATTCTTAATAATAACTTTGTGTTTCTTTGTTAATTGCTTTTATCTGATATGCTAACTTTACAAACATAATTTGGGTACACACATTTATAACTGTGGGTATATATAGAATGTTTACATCAGTTATACAGTTATAATATTAATTATATCAAACGAATTTCTGTTTATTACGGTAAAATTATTTTGAAAGACGTTCTTAAGTCGATCTATAGGAAAAAAAAAATAAAAATTCAGTCAACCCAAACCAAACTGCAACAGTAAAAAATTATTTGACTCAACCTGCCAGTTGGGCCAATTGCAATTGGGTTACCAAACCTAATGCAGGACTCTAACATGACCTTTCTTGACTTGCTGTGGTTCAGGAGAAATTTAGGGTAACTGGAAAAATTTTGAATATTTTCCTTGGAGAAAATATAAATGTAAGTCAAAATAACAAAAAGCTGGAAAAAAAAAAAAAAAAACTTTTTAATGCTTATAAAATAAAGTGACAGTTATTTTCTAACATTACAGAGTGTACTTACTTATTCTCTAAAACACTTAATCATACAGTAAATGCCTTTTGTATAGCATAATTGATTCTTGCATTATTTCGATGGAAATTTAGAATATGTTCAGGCGAAATTATCAGAACTCTAAACATTTACGATATACCTACGTGTTATAATATTTGTTTAAAGCTTTTTTTTTTTTTAATATCCAAATAAATAAAAGTCACTTTAAACAATTTTCAACTAGGGATGCACCGAATATTCGGTTTGGCTGAATCTAAAACTATTTGGCTGGCCGAATATCGAATTATTCATCTACTATTAGGCTAGTTGAAGATATAAAAATTAAATTTTTTTAAAATTTTGAATCTTTTGAAAAAATTCTGCTATTTTTAATTGTCATTAAATTAAGATTTTTTCAGAGTAATTAAGAAATAGATTATATTTAAATGAAAACAATTGTTTTATTTAGTTTTAAGGAACATTAAAGAAAATTAATTATTAGTTACACTAATCATAACAATTAATATCTAACAAAAGTTGTTTTTATCAATAACAGTATAATGATGTATGTGTCTAAAGTTGAGTTAAGAAAGAGCGTACATAATCCATATGATGTTGCCCTCTAGGAAACTTCAAGAGATCAAACAAAGATCACATCCAAATCTGTCAAGAAATATGCACAAGTCATAAAATAGCAATTTTGAATTTCTCATTGAAAAATACATATGAAATGCCCTAACATGCACGAAAAGCATCACATCTCTACCCCACAATTTATCCACAAGAAAGTGAGAGGCATTCACATCTGTTTTAATATAGGTTAGCCAATATGTTGTTACTTTTAAATAATAATAATTTTTTTGTTTTTGTTTTTGTGGTTGGGGGAGGCGACAAGATGTTATTTAAGAAATTTTATGCATTTATCAAGAAGCCTAACAATTAATAATTTTCTTTGACTGTGAATCCAGCATTACATCACTACTTATGTACAGTAATATTCCCATGTACTTTCCTGCATTTATATAAACCACTGTTTCTAAATAGTAGTTTTTATAATATTTTTTCATAATTAAAAAAATAAAATATTACTAAATGTAAATGGTATTACTGAAAAAGTTTGCAAAAATTTAGATGATTGACACCTGAATGTAACTGTAAATCAGCCAGCCGAATATTCAGTATTTGGCCAAATAGTTACTGTTTGGTTTGAAGGATATTCAGTATTCGGGAAAAATGCTATTCGGTGCATCCCTATTTTCAACATAAGAAAACACTACATTGCACAAAAATAATCAGTTAAAAGATACCGCCTAAATTTATTTAATTTCAAAATACCTTATATTACTTCATCCTTTTTATACAATTGCATATATATTTCAACTGCTTTGCAGTCTTCCTCAACGCAAAAATCTTGATGACTTCTTTCACTGGTTTATCAACACTATTTCCTTCGTCGCTGGTCCTCTTGAAGGACTGCGTAGCAGTTGAAATATATATATAATTATATAAAAAGGATGAAGTAATATAAGGTATTTTTAAATTAACCTTCCAGCGGGCGTGCTGCTTATACGAACATGAAAGGTCGCGCGTATTTTTCACATACACTACTGTAAAATATATATTTTAAAGTATCTGAATCTTTTAATTATACTATAACCATTTGAAGATTAATAAGAACATTCAATTGGAACTTTTATTCATATAAAAAAAAAAAAAAACCTGAAAGAATGAAACTGAAAGCACAAAATCAATATAAAGTAATCAAAGAAACATCGGAATTATTTGAAAATAAAATAAAGAATACATTTGATGTTTTGTCCTTTTTAATAAAATGTGTAAAGTTAAAAGGTAATTAATTTTAAGAATATTTAAAATAATAATGTTTAAAACAAAAACAACAAAGAATCATTTTAAACAGCGAAAAAAAAAAAATCAAATGTAACAAAACATTACATGAACGGTCGCGCGTATTTTTCAAATACAAATAGCAAATATACAGCTTCATATCATTGTCTCGAGGTTCAAAAGATAACTAAAAATAGACCAATATATACTGAGTTAATAGCCAAAGATAAGTTTTCCAAATGCTCTCTGACTTTAAGATATACAACGAGATTCAACGCTAGTGTATCTCTCATATACGCGTGCCCGCTAGAAGGTTAAATAAATTACACAAAAAGTTCCCTTTTGAAAACTTACCCCATTTCATACTGTCTGCAACAAGCTTCACGAAAATCTGTTACAGGAGATAATTCAGCATAGATAGGGCGTCCCGCAAACCAACGCTTATTTAAATCTTCTACAGCTTTCTCAGCATCTTCTTCTCTGCGAAACTGTAAAAAGTTTACTAAAAGTAAGCTTACAAAAAATTATGAATTGTAATAATTATGGAAAAGAACTTTAAATAATAAAAATTCGTACACATTGGAAGAAAAAAATTAACCCCAATTTTACTACCTATTTTCTTTGAAGGAAAATATGAAATTCCAAAAATAAAAATTTCTTAGCTATAAAAGTAAATTCACTGTAAATAATAAAACATGGGCAATTTTCAAAGTAATACAGAAATAATTATATTCCTAACAATATATAGAGTAACTGTTTCTTTTCATAACAAATTATTTAACATATTTAAAAGTTAATGAGAACTTTCAATGATAGTAAACTATCACTTAAAATTCAAGACCATTTTCATTAAAAAGAAGAGAAATAGCATCTTTTATACCTGTGTATTAGGACTGTTTTCCCATGTTTGACCATTCAAATACGACTGGACAGTAATGATTCTTTGATCAGTCACTAATTAAGTTAAAACAAAATTAGTAAGAAAGAAATAACTACTACCTAGCTGTAAAGGAAACAAGCTTATATTTTGAGAAATTAAAGTGTCCATATGTTCCTCAAAGGATGAAAAAAGAAAAAAAAAAAAAAAAAAAAAAAACCCATAAATATTACGAGTAAATTTAATATATAAAGATTTTGGCAAAAGATTTATATTTAAAAACTAAAGTTATATTTAAAATATTTTTCTATTATATAGCAATTCTTATACATGAGAAATATATTCAAATAACATACAGCTAAATTTAACTTTTATCCAAGGTATAACACTACACGTACTGCAGGAAAAGCCAATTTATATAAATTAAAATAGAGCACTTCAAAGTACTGATTTTAAAATGAAATTAGCAAAAAATTACCTGGTAAATGTATAATTCATTTCATTAAAAATGCTAGTATTTAGAAGAAAGATTTTTTCATCTTACTGTGAAAATATAGTGAAACTTCTCTAACAGTCCACCTCTATTAATAGATAGATCAGTTTATATTCTGATCTCAATTTTTTCCCATGAGACTTCACATCAATTAACCTACCAGACAATGTATAATTATGTACTTCTCCTGGGTCACATTTTGCAATAGCACATAATTTTATTTCATTCTTGATATGAAATACCCACTGTTCAGTCCACCATTTAATAAGAGTTAATCTTTGTAAGTGTATTAAAAATCTGTATGCAGAGAAAAGAAGTAGATAAGATAATATTATTTCTGAATATATATACTCAGAAATGAAGTTCATGCTCGAAAAGGGAATTTTGAATCATGCCCTTATTTAGTTAATGAATTTATGTGCAATAGTTTCCAAATCAGTAATATTAATTTCAAATTAAAAAAATAAATTTATTAAACCTAGCTAAGAGTAAAAATAAGAAGTATTTCCTTTTTGAAAATCTGAAGAATAGACATCTTTTCAATTCAGAAATTATGCTAAGCTGAACAATTTGTTTCAAAATTCAAACAAATATTCATGATTATTAGAAATCTATATAGACAAACAAATTTGAATATTAAACCATTTCATTTATAGAATCTGTTGCCTGAATTAAAAATTATTCAACATTGCCTATTAAAAGGCCAATTTTCTATGGCATTTTGAGTGGCTTGAATAGAGAGGTTTCACTATATCTCATTAAACTTTTAGTTATGAAAAATTACTGCAGACTTGTTATTGTTAAGTTCTCTGAACATGTATATAACTTATAAAACAAAGAATTTAGTTTTGCTAGAAAATTTAAAACACAGAAATCCACCAAAAATCACAAAATCCTCATCTTTGCATAATATATGGTTATTTATTCAGAATTTTCTCCAGGTTTAAAAGAGGGCAGTGTGCTGCTAGTTAAAAGAAAACCTACTTTGAGGGCAGTTTTAGATTTTAAAGGACATATTAAACATTTAAAATACGGACACTTAATTTCAAAATTCAGTTATGAATACAAGGAAAAAATCTAAATTTTAACTTTTATTCTTGCTTCTTACTAATGTATGAACGGATGTTGGTTTTTTATACAATTTTTATTTATATTTATAGCCTTTCAGTTTAATGATTATTTTCTACAAAGGGAAAAAAAGGGTCGTATTTTTGCAACTAAAGGGAGGCAGGGGCACAGTACCCTCCTGAAACTTTCTGGAGGAAACTCTGATTTATTTTTAATAAAAAATTCTATGAAACTCTGAGGGAAACTCAGATTTATTTTTAATCAAAAATTCTATCAGCATTTTTTATTCGATACAAAAAGCTCTATTGAGCGTTTCCACGGTTTACATTCACATTTTTTAATTACAATGTCCAAAATTCACCGTAATTGATCAGTTTCAATACCAGTTCAAATTTTTAAAATTAACTAACCTCTAAATCTGGATATGAAATTAAATTCTAAGCTGCAAATTTTAGAAATTTAGGATTACAGAATTACAAGTACAAGCATATATTAAATTATAATCCACAAATATTTCAGAGAAAATATTGAGATTTGTAAAGCAAAGTCTTAATAAATACAAATGCTAGGTTGCCATTGGTAACCTAAATTTTCTAACAGGCAATGTTTTTAAAAATCATACCTGACTTTCTCTTTATAGTTAAAAATTTCCTTATTTTAATTAATTTATTTATTGTGATTGGTTTTGGGTTGTAGGGTTTTAAGGCTGATTTACCACAATAGCATGTCTTAGGCCTATAGGTGGAATTGCCTTCCGTGGGGGTTTGGGTGGTCTTATCTAAAGGATCCTAGCCTGTATTTACATGAGTTTTGGAAACAACCATGAAAAGCTACGTCAATGAGCATGACCAGAGATCAAACCTGGCACTTCCCATCTACCAGCTTTGTGTGCAGAATCGCTTGGCCGCTAGTAGGCTCTTATTAACTATGATAAGTTCTATTGAAAAACTCAATTCATAGCATGCATGAAAATTTAAGAAATAATTATATTTATTGAAAAAGATTATGTTGTATTTCTATGTTAAAATATAAATAATAATTCAAAGCTAACTTTTCCCACACACATCCATTTTGACTGCACTGATGAAAGGTCTACAAACTGACCTGACCTCTCTGCTTTTTTTAAACTTTTATTTGTGCATTATATAAGGGTTCACTCAGAAACATTAAAAGAAGGATTTACCTCCAATTTTTCTCACATTGTTTATTGAGTATTTCATACATTTTTTAGTGGCATTGGGTAATATATTAACTGTTTTTTAACGCTATGATCCACTGTTTTTAACTTCTTCAGAATTTCTTAATGAAGATGGGGAAAAAAGGGGGAGGGGGGGGGGAACTGAGTAATCTTAAAATACTTTTTAATTCTAAAGATTTGTTAAGAGACTATACGAAGACGGGTATAGTTTATTAACAAACAGCTACAAAGTATTTTGTTTATTCGACTTACTGCACTCATGTTGAGTACTCTTTGAGTGTTCAAAATTAAGTGATAAGAACTTAGACGATTCCTTCTGCATTTCTGATGAAAATTTAGATACTGTATATTGCAGCTGCATGGATTCTTAGCCACAAAAATGGGGGTGGGGAAACTTCCATTTGTAACACTTGATTTTTTTTTTTTTTTTTTACAATTGTTTGATTTGAATAGTTGTAATTCTCAAAAAATAAATCTACAAAATGTAAACTTACTATATAATTTTTCACTTAATCTGATCAGGTTATCGTATTTTTCGGCCCCTTGTCAGCTTATCATGGGTAGCTGAAGACCTGAGCAGTGTTAGAACACATAATTTTTAATGAAAAAAAAAAAAAAAAAAATGTGATAGAATTCTTGAACGCTTCTACTGTAAGGACAGACAGCAATATTGCAAAAAAAATTTAAACAAATATTTTATTTTTCATCAGAAATATACCCATTTCTATAAAATGCAGACATTTACTAAAAAATTCAGAACTTTTGAACAAATTGAGATATTTGAAAAATTCAAATTGCATAATAAAGTTTAAGAACAGTATTTTTACGGAAAAAGTCATGGGCACGATAGATAGGTATTTCTTCTATATGTGGATTCTGACGAATGAGATAAAAGAAAACTGGTTTGAGTCTCCAATGACCCACGATAACTTGATTGGGTTAAATTTGAAAAATCCCACACTCAATTTTCTTTTCTAGTGTGAACCCTGATTATATTGGTATTTTTTACATTGTATTTTAAATAAAGTTAATAATTAAATTTGTATTAGCCATTATTCTTTTTAAATTTGTGCACTATAATTTCCATGCATTTTAATTATCTGTTTTGCTACATGATGAGGAGAATAATTTTTTTGGCTACTAGGAAATTTTGCTGGCTACCAAGTATTTTGAAATTTGTTATGACTTGTTCAAAGCAATATTTTTTAAAATTTAATTTAATTTTTAATTAAATACAATAACAACCATCTGCATTATCTTTCAGCACTGCTAATATTTTCATTTTTAAAATATGTCATTAGAAGTGCATAAATACTTCAATAAATTACAAAAAATTATTCCTTAATATTTATTTAATTTTAAGGAAAATTACCTTAACATATACATTCCCCACAAGATGGTCACCAAGGTTATCACATACATTCATCTCTTCGATTTCTCCATACTGGAAAATAAATAAAAGTTATCACAATTTGAAGATAAAAAATTACAAGTTAAGATCTGTATTATTAACCCTATGAACTACATTTTTTGTTTTTCACAAATGAAAATTAAAGATCATTTACATTTTAATACTATTCTTACACAAAGTATTAATTTTTTCAAACATTAATTAGGAAATTTCTTTAAAATTAACTTCACAGAAACTATTTAAATATTTTCACAATTAATGAAATATTCTGATATATATGTTTTTTAACATCAGTAAATTAATGCAAACGTGTATTTGTAATAATTATCTTCTTAAATGCCATTTAACATATTCATAGACAGTAAAATAAAAATTTAATTATTTAAACAGTAAAAATTTCAGTGAGCAATAAAAATAGAAAGGTTTTTTTTTTAATTGAAATCTTATTCGACATCTTGTAAGAGCAGTCAGAATATAACATTTTAAAATGTTTGTGAACGGGAATATGTGACTACTACTGATAAGTTGATCAAAAATTACTTCACTTACTTTCATTATTTTCTAACAACACAAAGTATTTTTTTATTTCTATCTTCATACTATACTAAACAAAACATAACAGTATTCAGATTTTAAGGCTTAAAAAAATAATTTTTCTAAAAAAAAAAATAAATAAATAAAAATATCTCATTCAAAAATTTTTGAAGATAAAAAAGCAATATTCTGTAAAATTTTCCTTAAAAAATTTGGAAAAAAAATCAGCCTGTGAGTTTTGGTTTCCGGAGACCCACCAGAATAGCAGTGTACACATTTCTCAAAATCTAATGCACAGATCTATCTTATTGAAATTTTGCACACTTTTTCAATACAGAATTGACTAATACTTGAATAAAGGATTTTTTCACACCACCTCACAAACAGTACCTTCATAATCCCAGTAACAGAAACAGTGCAGCATGGCAGTGAGCTCTGCAGATTAATTTAACATTTCAATAAGAAATGCCAGGCTCAAAAAAATGATATAATTTATATTTGTGTTTTTAGATTATGCTACAAGAGAGAATACCTTCTTGATTTTAACAAAATCTTCCTGTTTTTTTTAGTTCAATCTACTTGATTCTGCCAGCGAGAAGTTGGCAGGTATACATTTGATACAGAAACAAAAGAAATTACCTTATATGCAAATAGAACATTATCAGTCAATAAAACTGATTAATAAAATTCCTAAAAATTTCCTTAATTGGATAAAACAAAATGAATAGCACGTACAACTAGCAGGTCAACTTGGTGCTGCTTGGGTTGAAGTAGTGCTTATAAGATCTTTGAAAGCAAAAAGAAAATGTGAGAAGGAATAAAAATTTAAAGTTTTCCTGCTTTATGACATTGTGACTAAAAGCTTTTAATAAATAGACTCCAAATCAAAACAGATGGTTGATAAAACCAGGGTTGGCCAATTTTTGCCGAAGTGGAAAAAACCATGGTAAAAACCGCAGAAAAAAATGCCCCGGCAAAAATTACCAGTATTTCAAACAGGGTTTTAAGGATTTTAATCATACGATTTTAATGTTTAAATCATAATTTTAACAAATTAAAACCAGAGATTAAATTACACTCTTGATCAACTGATTCTTATGTAAATCATTAAAATAATGCCTTCTAAAATTTCTTTAAAATGAAATTTTTAACATCAACAATTAACATAATTTTTTTCATTTTTAAAAATATTTAAATTAGCTATCTAAAAAATATTCTTCAATAATTAATTACTAGAATATTTGTGTTTTTCAATGTACTACATATTTTTGTTTACTATGGGGAAAAGTCAAATATTGAGTCAATTATTGACTCAGCTGTTCTAAAATTTGCCAGTTAGTCACTGATCATGCATTTTTTGGAATTGAAATGTAAATTGCAAGTAAACTCTCTCTCTCTGAATATGTCTTACTTAAGATTTTTTTACTTCAATAAAATAAAAATATAATTTTGTAGTTTTATTTTTATGGTTATGTTCAGGGACTGACAAAGTTTCAATATCTTAGGAGCCAGAAATAGCGAATTATTTCTATGACAATACTCACAGCAAAACTTAATATTTCATAATTGTATAATTAATGCAGGTCATTCACATATTATTTTACATTGAATAAATGAACTATTCGGTTAAAAAATGTGAACTAAGGAAATTTTTAAGAAAATAACTATTTTTTATTTACAAAGATAAAAACAAACTATTGGGGAAAAAAATCCACAGAAATAAATATTATTTTTACCTTTAATATAATCATCAATTAGATTGAGAGTGTTTAAGTTTTGGCTTTAAAATACTATTTGTCTATTAATTTTTCAGGACAGAATTCCTTTTAAGAGAATCCATTTGATAAATACTTTCATACTATTTAAACTTTTTCGTTGTAAATTAGAACATAATTTGCTTTAGTGTTTATGATGCTTGAATCTTGTTTAACATAAAGATGTTGACATGGAAAGTACCAGTATAGTAGTTAGAAGATTTATCAAATATGGGAATTTATTTTTCATGGAAAAACATCTTTCAAAAACAGAAATAATTGTTAAATTTTTCAGAAAACATTAAACTCATACTATTCATTCAATACATCAGCAATGCCATCTTTTATACCAAGACAAGAAAGTGGGAGGAAAAACAAAAATATACATAAAAAATATTGTAAATGCATGAAATTTTTTTTTGTCAGTCTGCTGTAACTGATATTAATTATAATTACTTTTTAAATTAAAACATCTTCAAACATTTTTTTCACTGAGGTGCTAAAGTGTAAAGGGTGAAAATTGAAAGGGATTGTGTTGTTCTAATTATATTTTTCCACTTTTCCTAATTTTTTCCATTTTTGCCAATTTTTTCCACTTTTTGCCGCTGTCCTGGCAAAAATGTATTTTTGCCGGCAAAAACCCAACCCTGGATAAAACATATTAAAGGATCTATCTATACAACTTCTGTGGTTTTTTTTTTTTTTTTTTTTTTCTGAAGTAAATAAAGATTTTTTAAAGTTCCTATACAACAGCATCTAACAAACATATAACTGACCGTGACAGAAATATTGAAATCTACGAATATCTTTAAATTTTAATAACAAATATTTCTGCATGCAAGGAAAATTTTCTTTTTTGCAATAATTAAATTCTGCCATAGGGGTTTTAAGCATCAGAAAAGATTCTAATTAGTGAGTTATTCAGGGAAAATAATATTGAATATTTTTTGTACCTTATCTTCCAATTCAACGAAAACATCTTCAAAAAAGTTATCAAAGTGTTCTTGTACCTCTTCTTCAGTCAAGTTTGTCACTAAGGGGAAAAAAAAAATATTAATATTAAAACAATAACATTAAAAAAAAAAAATCCTAAAAATTTATAACAAATTTTCATTTTTCAAAAACTATCAAGTAACTAGAGGTGCCAAGTTTCAGTAAGAGCTATCAGTAATCAGAGTTATATATTTATGAAACGTGAACCACTTTAAGGAATAATTTTTGCACACAAACTTGCATATAATATTTTTTTTTTTTGGAGGGGGGGGGGATGTGTTTACAAAAATTTATTTATTATTATTATTTTAATAGTCACTTTTTTTTTTAGACAACTGTTTTTATGGCATTAAATACTAAAACATTGTTCTTTTCTTTATATATCTTGCATATTTTTGTTTGATGATAAAGTATGTATTTTAAATTTATGAAGGAAAAACAAATAGATTCATCAAGTTCAGTAATAAAGCCTAAAAATAATTCAGGGTGGCTAGCATTTAAACCTTTTCAAATTCCCTGACTATTTTTTGAGATTTTCCTCCATTTTTCACTGACTCTCATTGTTTATTTTCGATGAAATTTTCACAACATTATCAAAAAATTTAGCGATTTAAAATATCATTATTAATTTAATGATTAACATAGCTATTTTCACAAAATTTGTTAAGATTCCCTGACTATTCCAGATTTTCTAAATTCCCTGATTCTTGGATTTTCCCTGACTGCTAGCCACCCTGTAATTGCATATGTGAGGAATATAGAGAACTTCTATCACTTTTTTGGTTCTAGAAGTAAGCTTTGATCACTAGCTGGGATGGGGGAGGGGCAGTCAAAATATAAATAATTAGATGAATGAGAAATGAAACAATTCTACTTCTTTATTAGGTTCTAGAATCTAATAAAGCAAGTTTAAAATAAATATTGACATTTATGTTGCTGATGGAGAAAGATTGGGAAACTAGAGGCTTCTGCAGTGTTTTTAATCGCCGATGGCTAGGGAGATAAGAAAAGAGGGGGGAGGGAGGGTTAAGAAAAATTACATCAGTGAGAAATATTGTATAATTCTATTTCTTTATAGTTTATAGAATCTAATAAAGAAGTTTAAAATGAATATTGACATTTATGTTGTGGATGAATAAAGAAATGGATGATGATGTGGATGAATCCGTTGTGTGTTTTATTGTCGACTGTCAGTAGAGATTTTTTTAAATATATATATTTTTTTAAATGATTGATATCTATGATTTTTTAAAGTGTAGAATCCGTAATTTTTATATGTTGTCCGTAATGCTGTAATTGCCATAAATTTGTAATAATTACATGCAAATCGTACTAATTGGCACCTCTACAAGTAACTATCAATAATTCTTAATAATCATTGATCTTCACAAATCTTTAAAGGTTAAGATATATCATAAATAACATACAATTTGCCTTTTTGTCTGACTCTCAAACCACTATCTTTATATTGTAGTCTTCTGTTCTGACATATGTTTGCACGATCAGTTAAGGTGCAAATTACTGGTGGTATAAATATACTGGTGAAAGAGTCAAGAAAAGGATGATACTGTACCATATATGAAATGAAGATAACCAACTGAATACTAATTATTCAGCTGAATATTGAATATCCTTTAAGCGAACTAGTAATTATTCATCTGAATATTCAACTGGTTGATTGCTCGTCTTATGTTCAGGTGTCGATCTCAATTTTTTCAAAACTTTTTTGATAGTACCATTTACATTTAGTAATAGTTTTTCTTCTTATTATAAGAAAATTACTATTCAGAAACAGTGGTTTATTTTAAAATGTAGAAAATTATTAGAAAATATTACCATACATAAAAGTGGTGTAATACTGAGTTCACAAAAAAGAAAATTATTAACTGTTAGACAATATCTTGTCACACCCTAGCTAGAAAAATGACAACTCAAAAGTGCCACATTTCAGGAAAATCAACTTGACTACCTTACATTAAACCTGACACAATTGCTTCTCACATGAATAAATTGCAAGACAGAGATGTGATGCTTTTCGTGCATGTTGTAGTACTTCCTGTTTTGGCAGATTTTTTAATGGCAAATTCAAATTTGCTATTTTATGACTTGTATCACTTTTCTTGGCAGGTTGTGATGTGATCTTTGTTAGATCAGTTAAAATTTCATAAATGGCAACATCATGTGGATCAAAAGTGTTATCTGGTTTTCTAGTTAGATGTTTTAATAACTAAAAAACCAGATAACACTTTTGAAACTACTGACTGTAGGAAACCCACAAACAATAATGAAATTATTAATAATAAATGCAAAACCCCCATCGCGTACAAATTAGCTGCCATACGCTCTTACATTTTCCGTGCTATCCTAATCTGTTCCAACCAAACCCTTCTAAAAACTGAAATTAATTGCATAAAAGATATTGCTAGCAAAGCGAACTATAGTAAAAATCTAGTACAAAAATTATATAAAAATGTCTGAAAATTCTTAATAAAATCATTGATGCTCAAAAAATTGCAACCAATTTTACCACTGCCATTCCTTTCTATAACGGTGCCGCCAGCAAAATCAAATACGAAGCCGCTAAACGTAATATCAATATCCCAATAAAGTCCAACAAAAACATTTTTCAACACCTTCAGAATGAAAAAGACCCTATACCATTTAAAGATACTTCTGGAATTTACAAAATAAAGTTTAACTTTCAGAACAAATCACAAGCTAGCTATATATGAATGACAAAAAGACCCATAAAAGAACGTGAAAAAGAACACATTTCAGATCTCAAGTTCAATAAATCTACTACCTCGTTTCCTACGACCCATAACAATAATCCCATTAACCTTAACACCATTAATATTCAAAGAACAGCCCCTTATAACAACCACAAATTTGCCTTAAAACAAGAAGCCACAGAAATCCATACCACCAATTCTATTATTAACCACCGTGAACACAGCTTAATACCCGACGATTGGCAACAGTTATTAAACCTCAAGAAGTGAAATGAAGTGGACCAACAATGAGGAGTTGAAAGTTTACTTTGAAAGTGCCAGCAAGCAGAGTCGTCATATTAGCACTGAAGAGGGCTGCAAAGTGCATGCCGAAATATATTCGCTTTTTCAAAAGAATGAAAATAAGGTATTTAAATTTGAATTGAAGCACCTTATTATAGTTTTCAGTTTTGTTTATTTAGCGGCTCGTTTGATTTTATTTATACAACTGTTAATTACTTAATCTTCGGAAAGTCAAGTGGAGTCGCTCCAGATTTTTTTAAATTTTAAGATATGAAAAATTCATCATATGGGCATCAATTATTCTTTTTTACAACTACTCTGTGTTCGGCCAAGTAGCAAATGAATGAAAACTCGGTATTTGGTTAAAGTGCTTCACAGAGCAATTCAAATGATTATTCTACATTAAAATATATATACTACCTATATATATACATACACAATCAGAAATTCTACACATACTAAAAAAAATGGTTTATTTAATTTTATTATATGAATGATAGTTGTAATGTATACTTAAAAAATTATATTAAAAAAATAAAAAGTATTTAAATTTTATTTTACCAAACACGGTCACACAAACTTAATATTATTATTTCACATAATAAATAAATGTATTCCTTTCAAATAAAGATTATTTTAAAACATCTTCTTATTAAAAAAAGAAAAAAATATTTTTGGTTATACACACACATATGAAAAAGGCAATATTTAATAGTGCTATTTGTATTTTTAAAACAGAAATAATATACTTACAAAATTTACAATGAGAGCCATCTGCAGATTGAGCAGAGTTCTGGGGATTATGATATAAGTTTTGTAGCAAAACGGTCTAAAGAAGAAAATATATATATATTAGAGAATTTTAATTTATAATAAGCAAAGTTTTTTTTGTTTAAAAAAAAAAAAAAGACTTACTTGACTGAAAGTAGGTTTGTTGTGGATACGAGAACATCTATCACCATGACGACAAGCTCCAATTTTAAAATAGAAAGAACAATTAACCCTAGAAAAAAAAAAAGCTAGTTTTAGTTTTAAAATAAGTGATTAATTTAAATTAAAAAAATACACAAAAAAAAATTAATTTTAATATTACACTTTTCTTTAAAAAAAAAGAATAAAAAGCAAATTACAGATACCCAGTCCAGTACAGTAGCAGAAACAGTGCAACATGGCAGCGAGAAATAGAGATTGATTTAGGTTCTGCATATTAATTAAATAGCTCAAAAAGAAATGCTAAATGCAAAAATACTACTAGAATTTGATTTGCATTATACACAGAGACAGAAATTAAAGAAATAAAGTTTTTCAGATTTCACTGGTCCGTTCCATACATATTTTGACTGGTTTATTCTTCCATTCTATTTTTAAAAATATTTAAAAATTTGTAAACTACTTAAAAAATACAAATGAAGTCTTTCGTAAATCAAAAATTTATGCTTTAATAAACAAGCATGTCATGTACTTACTATTAAGAATTAAGAGTAAAAAAGGGGTTATTTAACCCTCGCTTTCCCAACATCAAGGCGTTACTGCAGAAAAATTGCTTTCAGGTGCCACCTGGCGAAAATCACCAGCACCACACTTTTTTGAATCTTTTAGAAGCAACATTCCACTGGTTACATTTGCTATCTCTGGCGAATTAGTGCACTTTTTGAATGAGGCAGACTTAACTAAATTTCAACTACAAAATTGGGAAAACGAGGGTTAAAAGTGAAATTAAAAAATACATAGAATAGGCGATATTAACAATTATAAAGAAGTACACTTACTGTTACCAATGTTATAACACACTATTTTGTGACAGATTTACGGAAAATTTTAGAAAAGAGTAAAAAATAAAAAAGTTTCACTGTTCAGGTCGACCACTAGAATTTATATTTTGCTGGTCTGTTTAATATTTTTGCGGTCCCGGACCAACAGACCACTATTAATTTCGAGCCCCGATATATCTAGATTATCGTATATTGAATCTTCTAAATTTAGTTTTTCTTGTGGATGCATATTATATATTTTGTAAATTAATAATACTTCTAACAGATTTTTTTTTTTTTTCCAAGATCCTTATATTTTTTTGACTGACTTCTATGAACCATTTTACTAAGTACAACACAACCCCACTAAATCCTCATTTATAATAAAGATGAGATGATATTTTTATTGTTTTTATCTTGAAATATTACTACTAAGTAATTAAAAAAAAAAATGAATTTCAAATATATTTTTTGTCTATTTCATAATGTGGATAAAAAGGTTGGAGGGGGTAACACAAGTACTGTATATAAACCTACGTTAAAAAAGATTCAAACTAGATTTAGGAACAGATTTATTTGACAACTAATTCTGTGTGAGGGGGGACTACTGCCTTATTCAACCCTTCATATGAATACAGTACCAACAGGTCTAATCAAGAATGAGCCACAGCCTTGATGCAATTTTAAATTTCAATGATGCCAACAAGACATTGTGTTATTTTATTTTCCTCATATGCAATTTGGTGAGAAAAAGATCAGCACATATGTATATGATGCGCTTATCGCCTATTTGACGACCGTCGCTACATTCAGGGATGTCAGGGCAGAATATGTCAGAATGCCCAAACAAGGTTCAGAGACAATTTTGAATATTTTCTTAGTAGAAAATAAAAATCTAAATAATAATCTGCTAAAAACACAGACTTTGCAATACTTAAAATATAAAGTAATATCTGTGTCTTTATGTTATAGTGTATCTACTTATTACATAGAAGATATGTCTTTCTCTTTGTATAACTAAATTACAAAATAGATTCTTGCAACATTGAGGGAAATTCAGAAGTTTGAACATTTTCTGCAGCCCTGTCTACATTTATATAAATCCAAGGATGCTATTATATTTAAAAGTTTATTCCAATTTATTCAAACAACTTTTACTCACACACCACTTCTTGAAGCTTAACAATCTCGATTAAACTTTTCCAGTAGCAATCTTACATGAAATTCAAAATACAACATTTGAATTACCTGTATCATTATAAGTTATATTCCATTATTATTATTATTATTATTTTTTTTTATGTAAGCCATTTTTTTTAGCTGTTAATCTGCAGAGCCTAAAACCATTTGCTGCAGTGCTTCCTGCCGTGCAGCATTGTTTCTGTTAGTAAGACTGAAAACAGAATTTTTTTATAAAAATGATTAAATTTATAAAGCAAAATGTTGTGAAGGGACTTTATGAATTTGAATTTTGCGAAGGGGCCCATTTCATAAACTTGTCCCAATTTTTACCTGGATTGACCCTTGAGGTACAGTTTTTTTTTTTTTTTTTTTTTTTTTGAAAAGAGCGAAAAGTAACCGTGCCTATATTCGAATCGGTCTTTAATCCTCAACAGCAGACTCTTCATTAGGTATCAGATTTAAGTCAGTCGATATCTAAACTACACTATTTACTTTAAAAGCTTAAAATATCCGAAACTTAAGAATATTTTATTATATATATATATACATTTGTGACAGTAATAAAAAAGAGTTTGCATGTTAAAAACATCCCGAAGAGCAATGCAAAAAAATTTGAGAAAAGTGACAATATAGACACTTCTACAACTAAATCTACACATGCTAAGATTATTACAGTGTATACAATATTTTTTGCATATTTATTCAAAGAAGATAATGCTTACAAATCAGTAAGCATCCAATTTAAGGGGATCAATTTAAGCCTAGGTTTTTAAATTATTACCGTTGTGTCTGCCATCATAACTGGCTTTAAATAAGGCATAACAAAACATCTAAAGTTAAAATTAGTAACTATCTACAGTACTTAATAGAGTTATACAACGTAAAAATCATTTACTTACTTGTCTTTTTCTGTACCGAAAATAGACGCAAGGTACTCCGCCATTGCTTTTGCTTATGCTTTTTTGATGATATCGAAATCGTTAAAATTATAATATCGATATGGAAGGTGGCGACCATAACGATTACCGAATCGAGAGAGTGTTCGATTTATATTTTCTTAAAAATGGCATGAGGTCCTGATTGTCCCGAGAATAGTAATTTTAGTTTATCTTTTTGTATAAGTATTATTAATTTATGCTTGTCACTTCATAAGTTAGAAAAAATCTTTCGCAATTGCAATCTTGGGCGGGTTCAGGCTCTCGACCGATCCAGGATCGATCCAATTGGTCGTGGAACAATGCGTCCAGTCTCATCGACCGGTCTGGATCAAAGTTGACCCATTCTTGCCGTCAGGAGGCGGGCTGTTCTTCCCATAGATATAGTAATATACATAGATCTATCATCCCCATGTTAACGTGCAAATATTTTTGATGCCGAAAAAGTTTTTGGCATCAGCCATGATGAGAGAGTATAAAACTCGAAAACAACAATGGAATAGAATGTTGATATCATAGATATAGTAATAAGACATGGTTGATATATATTGAAAATGCCGAAGTACTGCGCGGCTTTTAATTGTAGAAATAAATTTATGAAAGGAAGTGGAATAAGTTTTCATAAGTAAGTTAAATTTAACTAATTTATGAAAAATATTATTCTTTATAATCAGTTGCTTTGTTATTATTATGGTTTAAATACTGTTTTGATTTTTAATGAAATACTTTCTTTAAAATTTTAATATTTTTTAAGTTTTTATATTAGTAAGTAATATCGAATTTTCAAAATTCTTTTAAATGTAGTTAGCAGTGGCAGAGGTAAAACCCGCTTGTTTTAATATGTTATAACTAGTATTACCACAAGACTTTCTTCTCTATTTAATCCTATACCAATTTACGCAATACAAATTATTTATTAAGTTATAATTTATTAAAGATATTTTCCATGATGAATGCAGACGATTTTTTTCTTAAAGCAGTATAATAATAAATGCTGAAAAAAATCATTTTTGTGCAGACATGAAAAGATATACAGTCGAATTTCGTTAACGTGAATCTCAAGGGGGATCAAAAATCTGTTCATCTTATCAGTAGTTCATGCTATCAGTAACTGATCGTCATATAACTGAAGTAATCTTCATTTTGACGGGGATTGTGTTCATGTTAAAAGTAATTCACGTTAACGAGGTTCGACTGTATATATATATATATATATATATGTGTGTGTGTGTGTGTGTGTCTATACTATATATATATTATATATAACATTAAAAATAAAAGAAATCGGTAGCTTCGTTTTAAATTAATACAGATCTATGGTTCAACCATTCGTTTCAGAAATATTGACGAGTTCTTTCTAAAATATCCACATTGAAAATTTACACAGGCCCCGGGGGAAGAGCACTTCCTTCCCAGGAGGAAAGCAATGCTATTACATGCACACATTTTTTTTTTTTTTTTTTTCAAGTTTATTACTACTATTATCAATAATTCATATAAATTTTACATTCATGCGTTAAAAATAACTCACATTATATACATTTATATGAAATTTTGTCCTATACTGCCATGTTAAGTACTTAGAAAATGAAAAAAAATTGGATGGCAGCGCCACCTGTTGAGCGATTGATTCCCAAATCTAATCAGCACCAGTTTAGGTCAAGATCCAACTGAATACAAGTTTGGTCGAATTTTCGTTCATATTAGGGGCTATAAATCGAACATATAAGCGAGACGTATTAACCCTGGACGATAGGACCCATGCCCCAGCCCGCCCGATTCCCGCTCTTCGATGTCTTTTTCTAGTCAACTTTCTCCCCTTGTTACTTCCGGTGTGAGCCTGTTTTTTTTTTTTTTTTTTTTTTTTTTTTTTAACACTTGACATTGTGAGTTTTTTTGGTTTTCTTCCCATGCTATTCCTATGGAGTTTTTAGTTTTTTTTCCCTCTTTTCCTACATTCTAAAGTGGCGGTGGACGATGGTTAGGGTTATAAAGTGGACGATGATTATTTTAAACGTTAAATGTCTTCTGATCTGAGGAGCTACAGTGGTAGAAAGTTCTGAAACACGAACATTTGTAGTAAGGAGGATACTCGAGAGGATTTGTGCCCAGAAAAAAGAAAAAAAAACACTTAACCCTAAAATTTAATCAAAATCGTCACATTCACTTCCGAGTAAACCCATTTAATGCTATAAATTTCGACTGGCCGTTAAAGGGTTAACGCGATTTTTTCTGAAGATGAGGATATGTCCATTCGTTTTAGCTCTCTAAACAACACTTAACCCCAAACTTTTATAAAAACCATTACATTCATTTCCGAGTAAAACTAATTTCTATTATATGTTGCGACTGGCCGTTAAAGGGTTAACGCGAATTTTCCTGAAGATGAGTATATGTCCATTCGCTTTATCTCTCAAAAGAACACTTAATCCTAAACTTTTATAAAAATCGTTATATCCATTTCCGAGTAAACCTAATTTCTATTATATGTTGCGACAGGTCGTTAAAGGGTTAACACAAATTTTTCTGAAGATGAGGATATGTCCAAACGTTTTAGTTCTTAAAAAAAAAAAAAAAAAAAAAAAAAAAAAATTAAAAAAAAAGACACTTAACTCCAAACTTTAAACAAAATCGTTATATCCATTTCTGATTAAACTCAATTTCTACTACATGTTGCGATTGGCAGTTAAAGGGTTAACACTAATTTTCTTGATGCTAAGGATGTTCCAATTGTTTTAGGTCTCTAAAAAGCACTTATCCCAAACTTTTATTAATATCTTTATAACCATTTCCGAGTAAACATAAATTTCTACTCTATGCAGTCGGTAACAAAAGTGTCCGACTGCATTGCGATTGGCGATTAAAGGGTTAACTCTAATATCTCAAAAGATGAGGATAAGTCCAATAGTTTTTTCGACCATAAAAACTTCTAACCAGACAGAAATAGTAGACAGAAACGATAAATTTCTTTAAATGTCGTTATTCCATACAAAAAAAAAAAAAAAAAGGAAGAAGAAGAAAAGAAAAAGAAAAGAAGAAGAAAAGAGAGAAAGAAAAATGAGTGTCTGGAGTTTTTTCATTCATCTTTAGTACATAAATTATTCATAAATTTTATTTGCTAAATTATCTGTGTGTATTCCCGTGTATATTCAGTCGGGGAAAGACATCCACAAGAGAGTAAAATGGCCGTCTTTTCCCGAAAAAAAAAGGCATCACTTTTTCGGCCTCGCTGATCAATCTATGTCTTATTACTATATCTATAGTTCTTCCACTGGAGATCGTCTGCCTATTTTTATGTTTTATTGATTGGCAACATGGTTTTTTCTGATGATGAAAAGTTTTTGTTTTGCTGTTGTAAAAAAGAAGGAATGTGAATCCGTAAGGATATGAAAGAGCGTTCTGACGCTCGACAGCTAATATTAAATATTGTGATAGCTGCAGATATTAATGAAACAATTATGTATTATAAATGTAAATAGTGCGTCTAATTAAACGTTTGTGTCGTGAAACTTGAGCTGTGTTTATTTCGACTACTTTGTGATTACTTAGAATAAGCCGGCGAAAAAGAACAAGACCTGTCAGGTAAGAAATATTTTATCCTCTTTCTTATGAAATTTATAAAACCTGACGGGACATTTAATGGCGCCCGAACAGGGACGCCGGTAGAAAAATTTGTTCTAAGTAATAAATTCTAATTTGTTCTAATGAACAAAGTATAGAAATAGAATATAATTTATTCTAATTGAAATATGATCTCATTTTTATGAGAAGATAACATTAAAAATTTGAAATACTTTTTGTAAGTATTATTGAGAATAATTTTGAAAACATAAAATGTATGTTTATTTTTTAACTGCTCATTTGATATTTGGAACAATATGAAGAATTTGTTTATGTTGAAGAAAATGTTAATACATATTCTATGAATGCATATTTTGATTTTACATTGATTTTGCATATTTTGATTTAATAAAGAAGATTATTATTTTATATGAAAATTGTTATTTTTAATCAAAGTGTTTCGAAAATTGAATGTTTTTGTTCTCAAAACATTATTTAGAATTCTAAAATTTCTTCCCAGAATTACTTTCGATTTCGGAATATTTTTTTGTTCTCGTTTTATGAAGCTTTGATTTGAAGTGTTTGTTTATTATTTTATCAGTCTTTATTTGAATTATGGAAGCCGCAACTAAATTACGCGGTTCTTATCGAGGTACCTTTACAAAATTTACTGAAAAGGTAAAAAACCTTTTAGAAACTGAAACTTGTGACATCGATTCTTGTGCTGGGTTCTTAGCACAGTTACAAGAAAAATATTCCAGAGTTGAAACGCTTGATAAAGAAATTCTTCAAATTTTACAAGGTGATGAAAAATGTACTCAGACCATGTTGGATAGCGAAATCGAAAGTGCTGATAATTATAGTAGTACTTATATTGATTTAAAAACAAAACTTGAACGTAGAATAAATTTACCTTCGGATTTAAATTCAAGTGTACTTGAAAACGAAAGTAATTCTAAAAGAAGTTTTAAGTTACCAAAAATTGAATTACAAAAGTTTGATGGTAATTTAAAGGACTGGTTATCATTTTGGGGATTATTTAAGAAAATTCATGAAGATCCAAATATTTCGGAGATAGATAAATTTCAGTATCTACTTCAATCTACTCAAAAGGGGTCTAGAGCCAGAGAAGTCGTAGAATCTTTTCCCGTGACAGCTGAGAACTTTTCACAAGCGGTTGATTGTTTACATACAAGATTTGGCAGGGAAGATGTACTAATTGAAGTTTATGTTAGGGAATTATTAAGCCTTGTGCTAAGTAATACTGTAAATAAGGAACATAAATTACCAATTGTGAAGCTTTATGATAAATTAGAAACACAGTTACGATCTTTAAAAATGCTTGGTGTAACAAGCGATAAATATGCCTCAATGTTATACCCGTTAGTTGAATCTTGTTTACCAATAGATCTTTTGCGTATTTGGGAAAGACACTTGAATTCTGTTTCTCTTAGTTCGGAAGATAAATCTTTTAATAAATTAGAAATTTAATGCAGTTTTTACGTAATGAAATTCAAGGTGAAGAAAAAATTAATTTAGCGACAAGTGGATTTGGGTTTGAAAACAAACCCAAGAAATTTAACACAATGAAATCTAAAAATTTTCTAACACACAATAAAATTATTCCAACAGGTATGGAACTTTTAACCTCGTCCCAAAGTAAACAAAACCGAGAGCAAGAGTGCGTGTTCTGCGATAAGCCACATCTAAGTGCAGAATGTAGAAAAGTAGCAAACTTGACTTATGATCAAAGAAAACAAAATGTTATGAAACGGGGAGGCTGCTTTAAATGTTTAAAATTGAACCACATATCTAGTTCGTGTAGAAGTAGATGTAACTGTGCGATTTGTGGGAAACCCCACCATACTCTTCTCTGTAAGAATGATCCGAAATCAGCAGCGCACGCACAAAGGGTTAAAAATGACAAGAATACTTCCGATCAAGATACAACATTATCAAATGTTTCATCAACTCACAGTGTTTTGCTACAGACACTCGTGATTAATTTAAGAGGTGAAAACAGAATTTTAAAAATTCGGGCGATTATTGATTCCGCTTCCCAAAGGTCTTACATCTTAGAAAACACTGCAAAAAAGATTGGATACAAGCCAATAAGAAAAGAAAAACTGAAGCATTCCTTATTTGGTGGTTCGAACACGAATACTTTGACACACAATGTTTACAAAGCTTACCTTTCTGATGTCAGCGAAACTTATCGTTGCAATTTTGAAGTTTTGAGTCAGCCTACAATTTGTTTTACTATGCCACCGGTCACTCAAGAACTGTGTGAAGATGATTTATCAGGTACGGGGATATATTTAGAAGATTGCCTTAACCCCATAGAGCTCCTTATAGGTGCAGATGTAGCTGGCAAATTAATGACAGGAAAGCTGAAGAATCTGAAATCCGGCCTGACCGCTATTGAAACAAGGCTAGGTTGGACTGTTATGGGACGCACTAAGAAGTTTACTGAAGATACTGAAAACCTTGTAGTCACTTCGATGTTAGCTAGAGAAGTAAAAATTTCTGATCTGTGGGAACTAGATGTCCTAGGAATT
Organism: Salticus scenicus; assembly: GCA_963930645.1. Lineage (NCBI taxonomy): Eukaryota > Metazoa > Arthropoda > Arachnida > Araneae > Salticidae > Salticus > Salticus scenicus. The sequence goes on along the minus strand of OZ005648.1, from coordinate 197,609,984 downwards.
AAGGATCCTGCAGAGAAACAGTCAAAGGAAGAACTTGAAGAAGCATCCAAAAATCATTTTGAGAAAACTCTAAGTAGAGATAATGACGGACGCTATGTTGTAAAATTACCATGGATAGAAGGACACCAAGAACTCCCAGATAACAAAACAATTGCTGAACGAAGGCTAAAATCAACTGTGAGGACTCTGAAGAATAAGGGTCTTATTGAAGTTTATGAAGAAGTTTTTTGTCAGTGGCTTGGTGAAGAAATAATTGAAGAAGTAAATACTGATGAATTCGAGAAGATAGATTGCCATTATCTGCCTCATAGAGCAGTTATAAAAGAGCATTCAACGACAACAATTCGTCCTGTTTTCGATGCTTCTGCAAAAGAAAAGAGCAGTTACTCTTTGAACGATTGCCTAGCTAAAGGTCCAAACTACATGGAGTTGATTCCTAACATTTTGAATAAATTTCGTTTGAACAAGTATGGGTTAGTATCAGACATTCGCAAAGCATTTCTACAAATAAGAATAAATGAAGAAGATTGTGATTTTCTAAGATTTCTGTGGTGGGAGGGCGGTGATCCTAATAAAGTGAAGATTTACAGACATCGTCGAGTAGTATTTGGGGTAAACTGCAGCCCATTTCTTTTAGGAGCTACTCTAAATTTCCACCTAAGTAATGTTCCAGATTATTTGCAAGAGACTGCTTCTAAACTTAAAAACTCTATGTATGTCGACAACTGTGTTACAAATTGCAGTTCCGAAGAAGAAGTAGTTAATTTTATGGCACAATCTAAAGAAATCATGTCAGCGGGATGTTTTGATCTTAGAGGATGGATAGGTAATGGTCTACCACCAAGTGTGTATGGAATTCCTGAAGAAGATTTTCCAGAGACTGTCTCAGTTTTGGGCTTAAATTGGAATATTTTGGAAGATACTCTATACTGTAGTTTAAAGTTTGATGAGTGCGAAAATGCAAATCTAAGTAAGCGATTTATCCTGTCCTTAGCAAGTAAGATTTTTGACCCCATTGGGTTTCTCTGTCCTGTCACTTTAATTGCAAAGATCATAATGCAAGAATGTTGGCGTAGGAAACTGCCCTGGGATGCCAAGCTACCAGATGACATCGAGAAAAAATTTCTGAAATGGGAAAATGCATTAAAATGCTTGGAAGGCATTAGAATCCCTAGAAGGATATTAGAAAATCATGCTCTAAATACAAATGTGTCATTCCATGTGTTTTGTGATGCATCAAGCCACGCTTATGCAACTTGTATATATATCAGAGAAGGAAATAATTTTCATGTGAGATGTCAATTGGTTCAAGCTCGTGCTCGAGTAGCACCCTTGAAATCAGTCTCCATACCGAGACTAGAATTATTAGCATGTTGTTTAGGTGTTAGATTAATGAATTCTATAAAAGGAGACTTCTGTGACAGCCAAGTTCAAACTTTCTATTGGTCTGACTCCATGAACGCATTGTTCTGGATAAAAAATCAAGAACCATGGGGAGTATTTGTGCTGAATCGTACCAGAGAAATAAGATCTTTGAGTCATCCCAACGACTGGAGATACGTCCCGGGTAACTTAAATCCAGCTGACCTTCCATCAAGAGGTTGCAATGCTGATGCTTTACTCAAATCCCTTTGGTGGGAGGGTCCGGAATTTTTGAAGACACCAACGAGTCAATGGCCGAGACAAGAAATCTCACCCGAAATACAGATTGTCAATTCAGAAAAAAAAAGGTCGATCATTTCTGCTCTAAGTACTGAAACTACTGAGAAGTTTTATGAGAGATACTCGTCTTACGTGAAATTATTAAGAGTTACGGCATGGATATACAGATTTATCTCGAATCTTCGAAATCATTCTAAACGAAATTCTGGGGATCTTACAAATAAAGAACTTAAACATGCTGAATTAATCCTGTTAAAGATGGTTCAAAGGGAAGACTTTCCTAAAGGAATAGATGATCGTTTACGAAAACTTCATCCCACCGTTGACAAAGATGGCCTTCTAAGGGTAAAGTCTCTTATACTTAGAAGTAAAGATAATACAGACTTTCGTTTGCCTATCATTTTACCAGGAAATCATTACATCGTGCAGAAATTGATAGAATGGAAACATAACGAATTAAACCACGCAGGAGTACAAATATTAATGAACCATCTCCGAGAAAAATATTGGATTCTCAGGTGCAGAAAGTCCATACGGCAAGTTACCTTACGTTGTATAAGATGCAAACGCTTCACCGTAAATTCTGTTCAGCCTGAAATCACCGCCTTGCCGGAAGACAGGATCAGAGATGCTGCTATCTTTGAAATTACCGGGGTTGATTTAGCCGGACCTTTGTACTTGAAAAATGGTAAAAAATGTTGGATTGTGCTGTACACCTGCGCTGTTTACAGAGCGGTACATCTTGAATTATTAACATCATTATCCTCTGAAGCATTTTTGCAAACCCTGCGAAGATTTGTTGCGAGAAGGGGTCGACCTTCTGTAATATACAGCGATCGAGGCACAAATTTTTCAGGAGCTTCGAAGCTATTTACTGATCCTATACTTGCAAAAATACGGAAGGAAGCCCTAGTACAGAACATAATATGGAAGTTTATCCCCCCAGCTTCACCATGGTGGGGTGGCTGGTGGGAACGCTTAATAGGCTGTACAAAGCAAATTTTGAGAAGAGTATTAGGACGAGCAGCTCTAGATTTTGAAGAACTTTACACAATTATATGTGACATCGAATGTTTGATGAATTCCAGACCATTAACTACTATTTCTGAGGATCCCGATGATTTAATTCCATTGACTCCGAGCATGTTTTTGCAAGGAATTAAAGAAACTGGTCTTCCTGACCTAGATAACTTCGAAAATGTGAATTTAAAAAGAAGACTTCGATATTTGCTAAAATTGAAGAAAGATTTACGGAAAAGATTCAGAATTGAATATCTAGGACAATTAAAAAATTCAAAGGGTATCGCTAAGACTGACAAAAAAATTGCTGTAGGAGACATAGTTCTCGTCGGTCATGATAATCAAAAAAGAATCAACTGGCCATTAGCCAGAGTTGTGGAAACTTATCCTGGTAAAGACGGAATAGTTCGAGTGGCAAAAATCAAGACAGAAAATGGGTTTTTGATACGCCCAGTTCAAAGACTTTATCCGTTAGAGATCTCTTCTGATGAATCTAGTGATTTTCGTGCAAAGTATGCTGCAAATGGAACTTTGATACCTACTCGTTCTACACCGAAAAGATGCCCTGATCCCTCTGAACTGTCTAGAACTGTTTCAAAGAATGTCAAGAAATCTGTTGAGATACCTGACGAAAAACAACGATTTACCAGGAGGGGTAGATCCATTAGAGCTCCAGATAGACTGAATTTATAATTGACTGATAGAACTTTTATTTACCTTTTTTTTTTTTTTTTTTTTCTCTGTTCCTTTTCATTTTTGCTTGAATGTAATGTTTATTAATATGTCTTTTTTCTTTTTTTTAGTTTGATTTTGTACAAGATTGCCAGAATCAAAGGTGGGAGGATGACCCATTCTTGCCGTCAGGAGGCGGGCTGTTCTTCCACTGGAGATCGTCTGCCTATTTTTATGTTTTATTGATTGGCAACATGGTTTTTTCTGATGATGAAAAGTTTTTGTTTTGCTGTTGTAAAAAAGAAGGAATGTGAATCCGTAAGGATATGAAAGAGCGTTCTGACGCTCGACAGCTAATATTAAATATTGTGATAGCTGCAGATATTAATGAAACAATTATGTATTATAAATGTAAATAGTGCGTCTAATTAAACGTTTGTGTCGTGAAACTTGAACTGTGTTTATTTCGACTACTTTGTGATTACTTAGAATAAGCCGGCGAAAAAGAACAAGACCTGTCAGGTAAGAAATATTTTATCCTCTTTCTTATGAAATTTATAAAACCTGACGGGACAAAAGTCGTCCAGTGTAATATGTTCCATGGACCGGTCGTGGATCAAATCGCCCAAGAACTTTTTCCGAGTCATTTGATCCATTTACAAATCCATTGCTCTGATTGGCCGTTGGTTATTGCTCTGGTTCCGCCATCTATCGGTCCTTACAAACGCGAATATGCATACATTTTTTTTTTTGGTAAAGAACTGTATAATTGTTTTAGAATTATAAATATATTCATGCAATGGATTTAAATATAATACAATAATGCAAAAAAAAAAAAAAATTATCGAATATTATTTAAATTTAATAAAATAAAATTTTAAGATGCTCCCTGCTAACAATTTTTAAATTTTCAGTTTAACAAAATATTTTAAATATGTTTTGTACTGCTTTGTTAATATATTTGCGTTAAATTTTAGCATTCAAACATAAAAGTAATTAACAATATTTAAAAATCAATATTTAATTTGTATTTAAATTTTTAAAAAAATCATAAATATATTAAACATTTAAAATATTATTGATTGAAATCATAATTAATTGAATTTGTAAACCAATCAATGAAGTGATAATTTAAAAAACTGTTTCTTTTCTTTTCTTTTTTTTTTTTTTTCAATCATTGATTTAAATCAAAATTTAAATTTTATATTTTTTTGGCAATGTGTAATAGTTTCATATTTCTTACCTTAAATCATAATAATAAAACTTGAACCTACTTCTTATTTACATCAAATATTTGAATGCTAAATATTTGCTTTAACATTCCAACTTAAAAATATTTAACAAAAATTAGCTTGATAATAAATCCATAAAATATTACTTAAAATTGTTTACAATATATCGTTAAAATACAAAAATGTATAATTGAGGGAAATAATTAAAAAAAATTTCCTGGAAAATTTTCTAAAATTAAAATTTTATTGTTATTATTTTTTTTAAATAATTTTCGAAAAAGAATTATATAATTAATATTATTGTATCTCATTGCATATGTACCCAGCTATGCAGAATCCGCGTTTGTAATGACCGATAGATGGCGCTTCCTCAACTGCAGCTGTTAGTAAATATAATAGTCACCATGTGTATTTATATTGTTCTTTCTTGTTGTTGTATCATTGTTTCAGCGTGAAAGCTATCAGTGGTATGATAATTTCACCTTAGCCTACCAGAGGGCGAGCATTTCATTACAATCGCGGATAGAAAAAAATAGATATGCATCTATCTTTCTTTATTCATAGTTAAATTATATTTTTAATTAATGAATTAATTTTTTCTTTAACGAATTTAATTCTAATATTTTAGAGCTAATTTCAAACTAAGCCTACAGATGGCAGCACTGATTTTGATCCAATAGAGGGATCGGAATCGTCCAGCCTCTTCTTTCGACCGGTCGTGGATCAAATGTCTCAGGGCCCAGATGGATCGGTCGAAGTGTTCCAGAGGCTGGACTCGCCCCTTGTATCAAGGTTCTTCTTGTTCTATGTATTGTTTAACATATGGCATGGTTGTTGACCTGGTGGGGAAAGGGGTGTTGCGGTAAGCTGTGCTGGCTTAACCTGTTTGCTTTTTCTTGGTTAGTTTTACGAAGTGTGTAAGTTTTCTCACGCTTTTTCACCTCTGTTGTTTCTTTAAGGACACAAGTGAGTGTTTATTTTTGTTTTCTTCTGCTTTTTCTTTTGCTTATATATTTGTTGTACTTCGGTTCTCCTGCCAGCTGGCAGTGGGGTAACCAATTGTTTATCTTTGGGAAGAATGAATTCCCGTTTCACGTTCCACGAGCAGTCATCTCTTGAGTCAAATATATTTCTTAAGGAAGATATCCCCCTCCCGTTACAACTAGAATATGCTTTCACCAATGGAGTCACACGTGTGTGTTTGTTTTTGGAACCCGGTGAAGGTCAATTCCCCCGCAACAAGCCCAAGCAATTGAAGGCTGAAATCGATAGTAAAATTACCCTGAATAACAAAATACATAGCATAAAATTTACCCGAACTAACAAGCTTCTTATTGAGACCGAAGATCTAGAATGTGCAAAACAAATTGTTCAATTGGAGAGTTTATTAAAGGTTCCTGTCACCCCTTATGTACAACAAGAAAATATTACTACTCGTTTTGTGTTACATGACATTGACCCTACTACGTATTTAGCTGATCTCGGGACAGAAATCCAGACAGAAAATAAATTGAAGGTTAAAGAACTACGTCGATTTACGAGAAAGTCTCAATCAGGTGTCCAACTTACGGAGACTGTCCTAGTGACTATATTTGGTGCTAATCTCCCCCCAGAAATAAAATTCTTTTACATGATTGAGAAAATCAAACCCTTTTATGATCGGCCACGTCAGTGCACAAAATGTTGGAAATTTGACCACTCGACACTCAAATGCAAAAGTGACGTCATATGCAAGAAATGCGCTGAGAAGCATCCCGAGAACACGTGCATAAGTGAAGTTAAGAAATGTTGCAATTGTAGCGGAAACCATGAGGCGACTGATTCTCAATGTCCGAAACGACTCCATGAAATGTCCATCTTAAAATATAAAACCGATAATCATGTATCTATCACTGAAGCTCGTCGTCAATTCCGTACGCTGGATAAAAAATCTTAAGCAGGCTTTATAGTGGCCGCTCCGTTCCGCTGTACGCAAGAACAGAGCTAGAAAATAAGGAGTGATAACTTCATATTCAGTTCAATTCTATTCACTTCTTATCCAATAGATAGTTATCACTCCTTATATTCTAGCTCAGTGCTTGCGGACAGCGGAACGGAACGGCCACTATAAAGGTGGCATTACGCTGCTGCCGCTGTAACGCACAATGCACAAAAGGACACTATAGTTACTAGAGATGAATTGCAGAGTAGCCTGGACTCGGTGTTTATGAAACTTCAGGATCTACTAGTTCAAGTCGTTCAAAAAAGTATTGAAAGTGTTACGCAACTAGTTCAACAAAACAATGAGAATATACTACAAATGGTACAGCAACAAACAAAAGAGATAAAACAGAACATGGATCGTTTGACGACATTGGTAATCAAGTCTACCGGTCGGTTGACTGCTAAGTCTGCTGCTCCCACTGATAATAAACCCCATACCTCTAATCTAAAAGAACAAACTGAACGACTGTTAAAGAAATCGAAGGTAAATGAGTCTGGTCTGACTGAGATCCAAAACATGACTCCGGTTAATAGAGTCCCACAATCCAAGATAAATGTTGAGGTGGAAATGGCAGAGGCAACCTAGTGATCATACTTGTCCCCTTCCCGGCTGGCTTATGCTGCCCCTTGCTGGTTCTGGGTACAAGCTTTTTCTGGTACTTTTAATTCTTTTTTTTTTTATGAATCATAATACTTCTCTATCTTTTATTCAATGGAACTCAAGGGGCGTTCGCCAGAAGCGTCACTGGTTAAAGTTTTGGCCGTTCTGTGCTGCCGATGTTTTTGTTTTTCAAGAATCGTTTTTAAACCCGTCTGATTCTTTCTCCTGCCCTCAGAAAATTGTTTATCGTAACGATAGGTTGAGTAGAGGTGGTGGTTTACTAACGGCTGTGAATATCAGCTTCCCCTCGGTGCAAGTTACATTTAATGAACTTGTTTCTCCTGATGTTGAGTTCTTAATTGTTAAGATTTGGTCTGGCACTCAGTGGATTTTTGTAGTCAATCTTTACGCTCCTGGCGGGAATGTTTCTTCTGTTTGGTTAAACCATCTTCTCCACAAAATCCACCCCCCCTTTATTGTCCTTGGGGATTTTAATCAAAAACATATTGCATGGGGCAATTCTGTTTCTACACCTGGCGCTGATCAGATCTACGACTGGCTACTTAACAATAACGTCTGTATCCTGAACTCCAACAGCTATACACATGTTTCCCCCTCGGGTAACCATTCTCTTATTGATCTCACCTTTGCCAGTCCAGATGTTTTCCGTAGAAGCCACATATCAGTACACCACGATCTCTTTGATTCAGACCATTACCCCATCATATTGCAAATTTCTGGTAAATATTCTCCTTACCTTATTCCTCGTACTTATACTGACTGGAAGGCGGTCAAATGTGACTTTAATACCTCATTGAGTGGCAATACTAGTGTTAATGTCGGAAATTTAACATGCAGTTTTAGTAGGTCCCTAAAGGGCAACTCTGTCAAGTATTTTCTTAAGAGTAGGGATAACCCCCCTTGGTGGGACACTCAGTGTGCCTGGTTGCTTGGGCAAAAAAGGAGATTTCTGCGGTTGGCCAAGACTTTACTCTCTAGGGATCACTGGATCAAGTATAGAAGTTTTGCTGCGCGATTAAAGCGCTGCGTTAGGTCAAAAGCCTCGGCCTTTTGGAAGAATGTTTGCGGTCGAATGAATGGTGGGAATGTTTACCCAATTATTAAGGCTCTTAACAATAGGGGGATCACCACTGATTCTCATCTCGTTTTGCATCATAATGATCGTGGTATTGCTGATCGTAGAGAACAGGCTGAGTTATTTGCTACACATTACAGTCATACTGATGACCTTCCTGGAATACCTTATGATCTCTCCTGTAATGACCCTCTCTGGAACGAAAGATTTAGCTTGGTTGAACTTAATCAAGCTATCCATCTAATGAAGAATACCACACCGGGGGAGGACAAAATCCCAGCTCAAGTATTTAAAGCTCTCAACTTCTCCAACCGGCAAAAAATTCTAGACATGGTTAATACGATGATGCATGACGGCGTCGTTCCGGATACTTGGAGGACTGCTACCGTTCTTCCCATCTGGAAGCAAGGGAAACCCAAAACTCAACTAGCTGCTTACAGACCTATTGCCTTAACGGCTGTAGGATGTAAAATTCTTGAGCGGATGATTCTGAAACGGATCCTTGATCACGTGACTATTAGCTCGGTATTCCATGCTCGTCATTTTGGTTTCCTCCCTGGCAGAGATTGCAGCAAAGCTCTTCGTATCTTCTACAAGGAAATTTTAGACGCCCGCTTTCAAAAGAAGTACGTCATTGCAGTCAAATTAGATATCAACTCTGCCTATGATTCTGTGTGGAGGGATGCCCTCATCTATAAAATGGCTAGTATTGGTATTGGTGGTGATACAGCGTATTGGATTGCTCAATGGCTACATAAACGATCTTTGAAGGTCAGTTGGAGAGGTGTCACTTCCCGTTCTGTCCCTTCTAATCGAGGTGTCCCTCAGGGCAGCGTGCTTTCACCGATACTCTTTACGATATACATGTGGGATTTCTTTGAAGTAATTGACTCTGGTGTACACGCTATCGTATATGCAGATGACATTCTCATTTACTGTGCTGACTCGTGTCTTGATGTAGTTATGACTAAGTTGCAGGAAGCTTTGGCCAGAGTTCAAGCCTGGTGCAGTTATTGGCTACTGGACATCCGCCCGGACAAATGTGCTGCCATAAACTTTTCACGTAAAGCTCAGTCTCCGGAAAGAAATCTCTTTCTCCATGGTATCAGTATTGAGTGGCTCAATCATGTGAAAATTCTTGGGGTGATTTTCTCTTCTAATTTCACGTTCCGGGCCCATTTTGATTACTTGCAAAAGAAATGTGTCAAGCGTCTGAATGTATTAAAGGCCATCGCTTCCCCCCGGTGGGGCATTCGGACACCTCAGCTCTTAAAAGTTGTTAACGCCATTATCCGTGGTCTCATTGAATATGCTGCCCCTATCTATAGTGGTGCCTGTAAATCTTCATTGAAAAAGCTTGATGTCATTTACAATGCGGCCATTAGGTTCGCGACTGGTTTGCCTAGGTGGACCCCTTTTTTTAAACTCTACAGGGAGTCGGGTCAGGTTCCCTTATTTCTTCGTCGGTCCTACTTGACAAATACTTTCTATGTTCGCTGCACCACCTCCTATGGTCATGACTCATCCTCTGATTATGTTGACGCAAATTTGGAGGGGAATACTGACTATGGCACCTTCAATCCTGGTATGCTCCTTCGTTCTTGTTGGCCAGCCGGGATAGTCACGGACTACATTGAGATTTTTCTGGATGAATTTCCGTTTCAGTCGAAAGCCCTTCCCCCGGCAATAATTCTTGCCTCCTTTCATCACTATATGACCTGCAACTTTGCTGGGTATCAAGTTATTGCCACTGACGCTTCTAAAGATCAGTGTAAGACTTCCATCGCTGCAGTCGACGTCACAAACAAGTCTTCCAGGGCTCATTTGATTCACCATCTCAATTCCATTTTTACTGCTGAAGTCCTCGCAATTGACCTTGGTGCTAGTCTTTTTCTCAAGAGTGGTCTTTGCCTCATCCTGACTGACAGTAAATCGGCTCTTACTGCGTTGAAACACGTTAGTCATACGTCTCCTGCGGCTGTGTTACAGCTGTATAATACTATTAAGTCTGTTAGGGCTTACGTGGATAAATTGGTTCTTGTCTGGGTGCCTAGCCATGTTGGTATTCCCCCGAATGAACAGGCTGATCAGCTTGCTAGGACTGGGCCGTTTGCTACTTGCACCTATGGTGGTATCGCTCCAAGAGACCTCAAACAGTTCTTCAAACGCATCATGCACGATCAGTTTAACAGCTGGTGGGAAGATAGCCCGTACGCCCAATCAGCTTCTCACTTAGGCACAACGATTTATAAGTTCACTAGGAACAGGAAAGAGGATGTGGTTACTGCCCGTTTGCGAACTCTAAGTGCTGTTACTGAATGTCGACTTTTTCGCTTCCATCTCAACAACTCTCCCATCTGTTCCATCTGCCATGCTGGGACTGGAACTGAACGTCATTATGTATTTGACTGTCGGGCATTCGCAGCAGAAAGGCTGCTTCTGTCTCAAAAGATGAATGTCTCTCTTTCCAATATTTCTTGGTGTACTTTCTGGACCATCTTGGAGGAGAATGATCAGTTATTTCGCCTGTTTATTCGACTTTTTCTTGGCACTGGTCGTTTTTAGCATTTATGGTCTATTTATGCTTCTTGGTGTAGTCATCCTGGGTGTTGACCTGTTTTGCTGTCTGTTTTAATACATTGTCTCTTCTTGTCGTTCATGGTTTTCTTATATTATCTCTATTTAACTAATGTTCTTGGCTAATCTGTGATGAGTGTCTGTTAATTTTTAGGCTCTTTTTTTATAGTTTAGGACTGGTTTCTTACACGGATTCTTCGCTTCCTATTCCCCTCTTCTTGGATCATTTGAGGTCATGCCAGCCTTTCGGCTGTAGCGCTTACCCCAACACCCTTTGTATTGTAACATATGGCCACGGAGTAATATTAATAGGAGTTGAAGGTCCAATGGGAGAAAGCTACGAAACTGTGATCTAAATTTTTGGTAAATATTGAGGGCGCCACTTGTCATTCCTCCCTACTTCGGCGCAGATATACTGTTGTTTTCAATAGAATTTTGCTGAAGTACATTTAAAATTTTTTATTTTAAGCAATTTAATTTCTTTGTAAGTTCTTAAAACTGCATAATTCAGATGTTTCAAATAAATGCTTCGTTCCTAGTTGTAAAACAGGCTATGATAGTGATAAGAAAAACAAAAAAAAAAGCCCTAGGAGAAAAATAAAGTCCGAGTTCGTGTTTTCTGCACCTAAAGTAAGTTTATTTTTTTTTCTTTACAAAATTTCATCCATTCTCCTTCCTCCCAATTGTCTGTTTTAGCTAGCTTTGGTTCATAAGAATCGTCATTTTTTAAAAGCTTTCTTTCAAAGTAAAATTAGTATAAAATGGCTCTTAAAAAAACATGTTGGTTAGAATACTCTATTTAATGAAATTTGCTTTCAATCGAAATTTTTTCAGCTTGATATTATTTTTAAAAAAATAATTAAAACGAGACATTTCCCCATTGAATAACATTACGGAAGCTGGAGAGAAGGAAGGATTGCACGCTGGCGCCATCTGTAAACATTAGAAAACAACATCACAAAATTTCAGCGTTACCTTCTTCTCCTTAAGGTCTTACTTCTCCTGCATATGGCATTCCGGTCATCTCATGTGATATCCGGATCCGTTTACAACTTCCGTTTTACAGCTCGCAGGTTTGTTTACATTATTTTACTTGTGATTTGTAATAATCAGGTTACTTTTACTACAATCTTAGTAATAAAATTCATTTCAATTTTATTGTTTTTATTTTACATGAGTATCGTTGCTTTATTTCACTTTCGTTTGATTTACTTTCTAGTGGCATTTAAAGTTTCTGCTGTATTACTTTACTTACTTTTCAAACAACCGGTACAAAATTCTTACATAATTTATTAAACACTAGTAGGCTTTGCCCGCTTCGCTGGGCACTATATTTAAATGAATTTTTTTTAATCTCTTTATTATTAAAAGGAATATTCTCGAAAACAGTCCAATAGTAGTGTTAATTCTTCGAATATTCCGGAAACAGTTGAAGCTGTTACTCGTACAGTAAAAGTCACTGTTCGATGAATGTTCTGAAACAGTCCAAAAAATAGTCACTTGTTCCACAGGAGTAAAGCAAATAACATCAAATACTCCAGAGCAGAAATTTTCGCTAGTTCACGAAAAATGTCTAGTCACTTAGAGCTCAATCCCTAAAGTGCAATCACTCAAAATAGGTCTCTGAATCGCATTAACTGCGTACTCTTTCGCAGAAATCAACTCACTCCTATTTATAACTTTTGGCGATGATTCTCTCGAGAATCCCATAAAAAGTTCTAGATCTCTGCTCCCGTGTGTCCGAGAGCTTCGAAACCCTAAACTACCATTTTCCACCAAATTTGTTCGCTCACTCGACAAGGCTGACCCCACTGTAAGTGAATGAACTGCCCTCTTATTTTCACTTTGCCTGTAAAACTACTTTCATTGCAACAATACAAAAGATGCAGGAAAAAAGATGTAATCCCTTGTAACCATATGCTATGAGCACTATTTCTGCCTTATTTTAGACAACTAATGTTTCTATGTTTAAAATCTATAATATTAAAACACAAAGCCTTTTCTGTAAGACCAAAATCATACGATCCGGGGATGTGCAAGAAAATTTTGAACCAATTCGGAAAGGGAATATTCCTTTTTCTTTATGCAGTGCAATAGGAATACTGATAATAAAGCTTGAGCAGTCGACATTAATACATATTTCATATGTCTATGGCAGACGCTAATTAAAACTCAATCATAAAAATAATTCACACTATTAATTCATTGATTCATAACTTCCCAAGAAAGTATATTAAAAACAAAGCAATTTGTGAATCGGTTACATTTATCTATGATCGGTTATCATCGTATGCTTTTTCGATGAAAATTTCTTTATACAGGATGTGGTGCCATCTGTATTTTTTTCCATTTCTTAAAAGAAGAAGGAAAAAAAAATGTTTTAAAATTAACAAATTGTCAGAGTTTATTGTTCTTTAAAAGTTAACTTTTATCAGTTAAAAACTTTGTTTAGGTAAGATGGAGATAGATATTTAAAATCAAAGAAGGTTCTATATTTATTTTATTTATGTACATTTATTTTTTTTACTCTAATTATTATAATCTCTTATACTTCATTTTGATACCATATTACTGTAAAAATAATTTAAAAAGAATAACATTAAAATATTGATATTGAAATTTTATTTTTCTGACTGAGTGAAAATAATGCCTGGACCGAGAGTTGATCCCTGGATCTTTGACTTACAAGGTCAAGGCTCTACCAATTGAGCTATCCAGGCTGACAACCAGTCGGCATTACTCACTCAGACAACCTTTAGGCAGAAACATCTGGTCTATCATGTATATAGCTCGACAGAAATAAGCCGCAGGTAATCGAATAAGAAATACAATTTTTTATTAAAATCACACAATCAACTGATTGGAAGAAAATCATATTTTATTGAAATTTTATTTTTCCGACTGAGTGAAATTAATGCCTGGACCGGGAGTCGAGCCCTGGATCTTTGACTTACAGGGTCAAGGCTCAACCAATTGAGCTATCCAAGCCGACAACTGGTCTGCATTACTCACTCAGACAACCTTTAGGCATAAACATCTGGTCTATCATGTAGATAGCTCGACAGAAATAAGCCGCAGGTAACGGAAAACACCATTAAACAATGGGAGAAAGAAATACAATTTTATATTAAAATCACACAATCAACTGATTGGAAGAAATCATATTTTATTGAAATTTTATTTTTCCAACTGAGTGGAAGGTTGTCTGAGTGAGTAATGCCGACCAGTTGTCGGCCTGGATAGCTCAATTGGTAGAGGCTTGACCTTGTAAGTCAAAGATCCAGGGTTCGACTCCCGGTCCAGGTATTATTTTCGCTCAGTCGGAAAAATAAAATATGATTTTCTTCCAATCAGTTGATTGTGTGATTTTAATAAAAAATTGTATTTCTTTCTCCCATTGTTTAATGGTGTTTTCCATTACCTGTGGCTTATTTCTGTTGAGCTATCTACATGATAGACCAGATGTTTCTGCCTAAAGGTTGTCTGAGTGAGTAATGCCAACCGGTTGTCGGCCTCGATAGCTCAATTGGTACAGCCTTGACCTTGTAAGTCAAAGATCCAGGGTTCGACTCCCGGTGCAGGCATTATTTTCACTCAGTCAGAAAAATAAAATTTCAATAAAATATGATTTTCTTCCAATCAGTTGATTGTGTGATTTTAATAAAATATTGATAATTTATACAAGTAAAAATTTACATTGTGTAGTTTATTATTAAAAGTTTAATGAGCAAATTAATTTGCTAAAGTATTTAATTCATTCTAATTTATTTATTCATTTTTAACACTATACTTTTTTTGAAGTATACTATTTTGGTAGTATAAAGTGTTATAATACTATTCCAGTAAAAACAAATTTTAACTGTATTCTGATTTGCAGTTTATTTTTAGAATACAATGAATTAATATTTTGGATTATATCCAAGTGGTTTTACAAATATAGGAAGGAAAAGTTAGAATCATAACTATTATTTTACACTTAAAATGCAGTTATTGTCTTGGCAAATTAGAATTAATGATATATTTTACAAGTGAATGAAATCTTTGTCTTCCATGTATGTCTTTTATTAAAAAACTTTGACGTGTTATCATTGATAGTAAGTTAATATAATTATAATCTGGTAGTAAGTCTTTGTATTCATTCATTTTGCGTGAAAAACAACAAACAAATTTCACAGTAAACATGAAATGAGTGCAGTTCTGTAGATTATTAGTCGATTTGGTGTGACAGGGAGGAATTCTATTGTGAGATTAAGTTACATGCTTGCTTGATGCTTTGATAAGTATTATCACAAATATTGATACTATGTCATTAAGAAATATTTATTCTTTCGATAATTTATATAAATTCTGCCTTTCTTTTAATTACTTCTAACATTCTTTTGCTCATATTTAGAGTAAAAATAGGAAAACCTTGGGATTTTATTTTTAATATGTTGAGTATGCTTAAATTTTGTATATTGAAATTTCATTAAATTTATCCCTCTAACCAAAAGATAATTGATTAAAGCAGGGGGTTTTAAACCAGTTAAGAGCAATGCGAAATATTAAAGCAAGGGTGTTTCAAACTTTATGCTGTGAAAGGATTTTAGTTGCACATCATCCGTCAAATTTTAACGGGTATTAACTAGTATATATATATTTCCCATTAAACATATTTTTATTTAGTTATTTAAATTAGAGCTGTTACTCGGTACTCGACCAAATTTAGGCTATGTATTTGGCCAATACCGAATAGTTGTGAGAATTTCACTATTTTTATGCATTATTGAAAGAAATGCGTCAATGAGAGATTTATTTTATAACTAAACTAAAAAAATGAAAATATAAATACAGAGTCATTATAATTAAAATTTTTGCTATAACACGCAGGGTTGCCAACTTTTCAAAAACAGTTTGAGGAGTATTCAGAGAAATTTTGAGGAGCATTTTGGCTACTTTGAGGAGCAATTTTAAAAATACATTTAAAAAAAAATAAATAAACTACTAACAAAAATAAATTAACAATAATCATATGAAATTAAGAAATATTTATTGATAATCAAATATATTTAGCAAAACAGTGAAGAGAGATAAGAATGGGAAATGATTAAGTCTGAATATATAAGCTTAAAACCCAAAAGTAATGTGTTTTTTGCATAATGGCATATTTTCCATACATAAATAAAGACAATACATGAAAGTAGATTATTCAGTTACATAAAAAAAAAAAAAAAAAAAAAAAAAAACACAATTAAATTTCCAACAATTTTCATGAATGTTAAAATAATTATTATACTATCACATAAAAATCTAAAAGCAAAATCTCCGATATTCATATAAATGTGTAAATGATGTCATCTCTGAGTCAACTCCCTCTAATCTGCATAGCTTGGGACAATATGTTTTGTAAACTTTAGAATTTTGCAGATTATTGGTCATAATTTGTTTACTTTTTTTTTTTCCAGATACAAATAAAGATATAATAATAAATTATTAATGCTTTAAGTGAATGATAAAATAAATGCATAATTATTTCAAATAAATCTTAAATAAAGCGTTGTCAATCGGCCTTAAAGTTCAGTAGCTTTGAATCCATTATTTTTATCGATAAATAATTAAAATAAACCTTTTTTAACGACCTATTAAGCATTAAGATAACTGAAACATTGATATAGTTTAAATGAAAATCAAAACACCGCATAATCATAGCATTCGGTTTTTTTTTTCTCCCCTTTCAGCTTGTGGTTTTAATTAAACACACTCTTAGCTAATGTAAACAAATACTTGTTCCCGTTCTGAGTCAGCAATATTTCGATTACGCAATGCCTAGCTTTAGAATGTTTTCTTTCTTTCTTTCTTTCTTTTTTTTTTTTTTTTTTTTCTTTGCTATTTATTTATGGGTATTGTACGATGAAGCGCGTGTGGTTCTTCAACAAAAAAAAGAAAGAAAGAAAAGAGAAAAAGTTTTTTTTTTTTTTTTTTTCTCGGTGTCTGCCACTATTCAGTTTTATGTATTTAATAAAAAATATTTAGTTAGGTGGTCAAGACTGAATTTGCAGAGCATAAACATTACTTCGCGGAATTGCGGAGTTTTTAAATTTTTTCGGAGAAACTCCGCAGAAATCGGAGCAGTTGGCAACCCTGTAAACAGCTTTCTGCAGTTAAAACAGGCTGTTACCAAACTTAGTATAGAGATGATTCATGATATGAGCTTTTAATTATAACTATCTTGTATGAATGTGCATTATTTTATAAAAACTTAGTACATAAAATTGTATCTATAAATCAGACGAAAATAAAATATTTAAAAAAAAAAAAAAAAGAAGATCTATGTAATATTAACACAAAATTTTTGTTATACATTTGTGCAAATAAAAGTAAGACACTTTCAAATCGGTAAGAAAAGATTGATTTTGAATTTTATACTATAAAATAACGTAAAAAACTATCACCTATTCGAATACAATCTACTGTTGAGCAAAAGGTGTGTTTATTTAGTATTTTAAGAACAAAAAAAAAAAAAAAAAAAAAATGTGAAAGGAAGAGGGGGCATTTAACCGAGTAAAGGCTTTTATGGCATTTTACGTTATATATATAAAAAGTAAATACACTAAAACGCTATTTAAAATGTATTTTCATAATCAGATCTGTTGTTTTGTCAGTTATGGCCCAAAACCACCTGTCATTTTACATTTCTACAATCTGAAGATTAATGAAGCCTATCATGTTTGAAATTATAAAATATTTTAATGTTCCCCCTTTCATATGTGGATTTCATGTATCTTAAATTAAGCCTTAGTGCCTAGTAACTTTTATATTCTCTAAGAATTATCTGAGGATGATAATTTTGCATCAAAAAAAGATGTTAAGAATAAAGCTATCAGTTATGTTTTTAATTAATCCACTATGCTGAAAGTATCAAAATATAGCAATGAACCTAATTATGTATATGCACTACAAAAGTTCCACATGAAAGTATGCTGTTTACCATTTAACTAAATTTTATGTTCAAAAGCCTTTTTTTTTTTTTTTTTTCAAGATGTGCACATTTCTTCATATATGCATCAATTATTCTTTCTTACAACTACTCGGCCGAGTACTCGGTATTCGGCTACTCAGCCAAAGTGCTACTCGGTGCAGCACTAATTTAAATGTTAATTTGAATTAATCAAATATTTCTGCCCAACAGCATGCCAGTGAAAATAAATAAGCTGTGTCACACACAGCAGCTCATTTATTTGTATGTTAAATTAGCGTAGTGATTGGTATATAAAAAAATAAATAAGAAAACATTATCATACTACACAACTTTATTATATCCCTCCCTTGTATAAAAAGAGGAAACCTATTTTGTTAATACTCTTATCACACAACTTTTCATTAATATATAAGAATCCTTCATATTCAGTTTATATTTTTAATGGTTTCTATATTTAAAATGGTGCTTGCTGAAATAAATTTTCTATATTTTTTTCTATAAAATTATCTACTCAGATAAAAATAGATCATTTATGTGACTACTATTTCAATTTAATTTTTTTTTTTTTTTTTTTGGTAATGTTTTATAATTTATTTAGAATAGTAAAGAAATGCTAGACAGTCGAATTTGATGTCATGGGTAGTTTTTTTTAATAACAACTTTACAGTAAAAATATAAAAAATAGTTAAAAAATTAGTACAACATATATTAGCACTTTATCCATGTGTATAAATCTTTTAAAGTGATAATGAGGTCAATTTTTGTGAGATGCAAAACTTATTTTTTTTATAATTTTTTATCATTCACATTTAAGTAAATGTATTTATTTTCCTGTCAAAAAAAAAAATAAATAAATAAACTCATAAATTTTTTTGACAACAATTAAATTATGGATAAAATTTGAATGTCTAATTTTATATCTATTATGAGAGGTTAATATTTTCATATTTTAATTAATTAAGAGAAAACTAATAAAAAATTCAAAAATCGGGCTTCAATGTGCACAATGACCCCTTGAGGGAGGGGTCACCTTTGTGTTGAAACCAGTGGCAGAAACACGGCGACGTAGTCGCGGACACAGAAAACAGCTTGCAGACAGTTTTTGTCTGCCCTAATAAAAAAAATTAGTCATTTTGAACATTTTTTGTCTGTACCACAACTTTCAGACAGTCTTTGTCTGTAGTCATAAAAGATTGTCTGCAATTTACGAACATATTTTGCCCGCAACAATGCGCTACCAATGTATGACGTCTTAGACGCTCTCTGGTAGGAAGTCTAAAGCACCCCTATAGGTGCCTTGGTAGGAATGCACAAAACAGTGCTTAACAACGGCGACCTAGGGAGCCGAGATCTTCCTTGATAGGCAGCGTTATGCATGTATTCTTTTCTCCTGTTACTGAGATTCTTCAGGAACGTAGAAAAGTGCTAATTTCATTTAAAACTGCTCCAAAACTTCTCCTCCACTTCAAAATTCACTTATAAAAATTTCTGCATCAAAACTAAAACTAATACTTTTATTATTTATAATTATTTATGTTGTGTTGTGTCAAACATTGCTATAAAATATTTAATTGAATGAATTCAACTTATTATTTTATAATTGTTTATACTACATTGTTCTGTGGTAAAATTGTATTTGTGTATTGTTGCATGAGATCACCACTGTTGTTAAGCTCCCCCCCCCCCTCCCCCAAGATTGCTGCCATCAGCTTTCAGGATTGTTGAGTGTAAGCCATTTTCACCCCTGATTACACACAAATTTTGCAGACAGATTATGAAATTTTAAAAGCCTATCGCAGGCAGCTACAAAACTTTCTGCCACTGGGGTATCGAATCATGTGACTGTCTGAGCTACCGTTTTCCAGAACAGTGAAATATACATACATATATAATATATATATCCAAGGAGCAGAATTATATCCGATGTTCTGCAACGAGATATTAAAATTTGCAGATGTTCTGCAGGTATTTTGTCCAAATTTGTCAAAGCACAATAAAATGCAAAATAAGCATAAAAATAATACTTATTAGTAAAATATTTATTACACATTTATAATAAAACATGATTTAAAATTTTTAATCTAAAACTGAGGAATACACCCAGAATTTGCAAATTTTTCAATGGCTTATGGCATTAATATTGTCACATTAATGTGGATATACTACTTACAAAATGTTTATAAATTTTGTCTATACATTGAAACAATGACTGTTTCCAGCAATTTTCTAGTATGCTAACAGATTTACAGGTCAGTTGAACATATCTAGGTTTTATTAATTTTAGAATGTTAGCTGTATCAACATCATCCAGTTAGGGGATAGATGAAATGTTCTGCAAAAGCCTCAATTGTTCTGCGACGTGCATTGCAGTTTTAAGCACTTTCTGATCCTGGGTTATACATATATACAAATCTTGCTCGCTTAATAGTATAAGATGATCAACTATTGCAAACCAGTATTTAAGATACATTTTGTATTAATGCTTGTTTTTTTTTTTTTTTTTTTTTTTTTAAACAAAATGTAGTCAAATAATTAGAGGTTTTAACTCACAAGTAATTTGCTTTTTAAAAGTGTTAAATGAAAATTATAACTTACCTTATACACTATTTTTTTACTACATTTTTCTTTCTTCTAGGGACATTAGTGTAAAATTAGTTTTTATTTATTCATTTATTATTTTTTTTTAATTTAATCTTTTTTAAGCATGTGGACCAAAAATTAAAAATTGTATCTTCATGTAGGGGTATAATGAAGCGATCTTGTGAATCGTCTCTTTCTGAAGATGAAGCTCTTGATAAGAAGACACGCTTCACAGTTAATTTGTCAAGCATCAGTAATGTAAATTTAGAAAACATTCATATTTCTGAGGCAGTTATGGATCTACCACCAGAATGTGTTACAGAAGTCGTCCATTCACATGATGGGTCACAAATTTCTCAAGATGAAGATAGGTATGGTTTGTAAAATATTTATGTCATAGTTTTATCATCTATTGAAAATGTTTTGAGTTTCATGCCAAATAAAGAAGTAAAATTGTAGTTACCAGTGCAGAGCTGTTGTATATTATGCATACATGCACCTTATTATTATTGTTGCCTTGTATTTATACTAATAGTTAATATATTTATTTTAAAGAGGTCTAGTCAAAAATGAGCAACAGTCACCAAGTAGATGATAAGCATGTCATATGTGGCGGTCTTTTTGTTTTTCTCGCCAAATTGCATGCGAGGAAAACAACATGATGTCCTGTTGGTATCACTGAAATTTGAAATTGCACCAAAGCAGTCGCTCATTCTTTACTAGACCCTTTGAAAGGAATTGATGTCATTAATAAAAATAAAATGTTCAAAAAAATTGGTGAATATGTAAAAAGGATCTGCTTGCTACTAACCAACAACTTAAAATTTTAATTTTCAGGTCTACACATAATTCTTAAAACAATTTATACCATAAGTGCTGGATTCTTATAGAATAGTATACAGTTTTGTCACCAAGACTCCATCTGGTTTTTCTAGAATGTACTAATACTATTCAATCTCTGTTTTTTTTTTTTTTTTTTGAAAGATTTTAATATTCTTTACAAGAATAATGTTTTTTTATTTTTTCCCAATCTTTAGTAACTATGATTTTGAAAGAATGGTGCTTGAATCGTTTGCATTAGTGAACGTTAAGATAAAAAAGAAAATGTGATTCTAATATGGCACTCACTTAAAGTGAGAACATCTTTCTCAAAAATCTAACTGCTAATTAGAAACGCTTTTAAAACTAATATTTTCTGAATGGCATTATTTTAAAATAGATTTTTTTTTTTTTTATTGTCAGTTGGGGCTCTGCCCCCAGAATTTTCTATTAATATAACATATTTTTAAATATCAATCTTTTTTTCAAAAGCTAAAAAGAACGTTTATTCATATTATTTCTTATACCAATCGTAATATTGTTGAAAATTCTTTACATTATGGCGTCATTGCAAAATCATTCAAAAATATATTTAAAATCCTACAAAATTACAATAAATTGTAAACTGGAATTAAAAAAAATAATTTTTCTACAATCTTTTTTTTTATTTATGGTTCGTATACTTTTAAAAATCCTTGAAAAGTACTTGAAAAAAAAAGTTTCATTTTCAAGTGCTTAAAAGTGCTTGAAAATTGCTATTATATGTGAAAAAGTACTTGAATTTTTTTTTTATTTTTCAAAATAATAATAATAATAATAAAAACTATTCTACTGCAATCAATTTTTTTTTCCCCAACTGTTCTGTTCAAAAGAGATATTACAGACAGAATTAGGAAACCTTTGTTTAAGGTGACTTGGTATTACTAAAGATTTTTATATGAAAGCTTATATTTCCGTATAATATTTATAAATTGAACTACATTAGCACAATACTAGTGAACGGGTAGGAAGAGCCCTGCAGGGGTTAATAAAGCAAGGCGAGTCGAGGGTTGGTGAATGGAACAAGCAGGAGGCAGAGCCCGTTAGTTATGTTAATAAATAAATAAATAAATTTGATACCGAGTTTTTAAGTAGGCAATCCCCCCCCCCTCCCCCTTCAAAAGAAGGTGTGTGTGTGTTGACGCATCTAAAATCCTGGTTAAAAGTGCTTGAAAATTTCCTGGAAAGTGCTTGAAAAGTCCTTGAATATTTTTTTACTCCTAAGTGTATGAACCATGTTATTATTATTATTATTATTTATTTTTTATTCATCTTAACACTAATCGTGCCATCACCTTTTGTTCTAATAAAAATTTACTCAATAAAGAACTTAATATTACAGAAAAATTACAATTAAAGCAGGTTATAAAAAAGATATAATCGACAAACTATGCCGCAAAAGAATTAAAAAACTTAATATTATTGAAAATTTTCAAAATCCAAAACAAAAATTTACTCCAGCCATCATGTATGACTGCGGAATCTCACAAAAAATTAAAAATGCCGCAAACAAAATAAATATAAAAATCCCCATAAAACCAAATAAAAATATCTATCAAACCATTAGGAATGAAAAAGATAAAATCGATCCCCTTGAAACCTCTGGTATTTATCGTATTACATTCTCCAAAGAAAACAAAGACACTGGCTACTACATAGGTATGACCGCAAAATTAAAAACCATATTAAAGAACACTCTGCTGATATCAAATTTTGGAAAATAACCACCACACTCACCAAGGTAAACGCTAACGAACCTATCAATATCAATTTTAATGATACTCGCAAACTTGCTGATTACAATAACGCAACCTACGCCACAAATCGCGAAACAGTAGAAATCTTATTCAATCCTCTTACCTGTAATGGCAACGACCCAGCACAAGAAATTAACCGTAACTAGTGCAGAATCGTGAAGACTGCAAGAGAACAAGTCATCACAGAACAACAAAGCAATCCTCCACAGTACTGCCTCTGACAATGGGAGGGGCCCCTTCCCGCAAGTACTAAGGCTTATTTTCCAAGAAGTATGTAAGTTTTTTTTTTTAATTTTTAAGTTATAATATTGCTTCTTGTACTTCAATAGTTTAAATAAATTTATTTTTTCACATTCTTTTATCTTTAACTATAGTTCTATTAAACCTAATAAAAAGTATTAAAATTGCTTTCTGAAAAATATGTGAAAAGCTCTTGAAAATCTTATAAATGTTGAAATGAAAATAAAGAGCTATAATAAAAATTATCTTTAATAAGGTTTTCACAAATTTCTTAAGATAAAAAGCAAAGACGTTTTTCAGTGATTATTAAAGAAAAATATTAAACATCCTAATCAAATAGTAGTGATAAAAAGTTCGATATAATTATATTTAATTAAATCTTCTTTTTTTTTTTTTTTTTTTTTGGCATTATTGCTAATTTCTAATGTTACAATCAGTTAGTAAATTTAGTAGATCCCTGGAATTTATTCACTTTGTCTGCTGAATTTCAATAATGGCAAATGAAATATTCTTTTGAAATTTGATCTCTAAGAATATAGCTCCTACAACTATTAGGGATGAAACTACTCAACCTACAAAATCCCTGAAAACTGTTACTTGGCTGTAGAATGAATAATGGAGGAAGACTTATATTGGTTATTATTAAAGGTTTTTATTTGTACATATAATGAGTTATATTTATACAGTTCACAATACACATAAGGCAAATTCAACACCCAAAATGTGAAATTTCTATAAAAACAAAATAACTGGCATGAAAATCAGAGGTAGGCCCCAAAAATTTTAAACTCTGCATTATCTAACCATCAAAGATTATCACAGGTTAATATTATATTTATTTTGTGAAAGGAAAAAAAAAAAAAAAACTAGTATGTTGTGGACTAGTATGTTGTTGTACAAGACTTTCTTCTATATTTTCTTATAAAAATTCACTAAGGACAAATAATTTATTAAAATTATCTAACATGATGAATGCAAATGATTTTCATCTTAGAAAAAGCTAACACTAAATATCCAAAGAAAGAGAGTTTTATTGTCATAAACCACTTTAATATAGGCAGGGTAAATAACAAGGCATAGACATCAATGTAAAAAAAAGAATATATTTATAACTTATCAAAAAGTAACTTTATTTTTATTATTGCATCTAGAATTTGCTATTATATTGCATGCAGCTCTATTTTAAAATTCTTTTAACTACATTTGATACTGATAGTGATTCATTGTCATAAATTGTAATCTCAAACAAATTCAAAATGTCAATCTAAGTAAACAAAAAAAAAAAAAAAAAAAAAAAAAAAAAACAACCTTCAACTAGATTTTGTCCTGATTAATAAGTGTAGCATATCAGTTTTTGTAACAATTGGTTGAACAGTGTAGCTTTGTATAGCAAACCAAGAATCTAGACAAATTCATTGACAAACTTACAGTTTTATAAATATAAAAAATATTTGACATAAAATTTCTATTAAAAAACTACTTTTTTTTTTTTTTTTTCTTTTATAGCTTAGTTTCTGAATCAAACTTTGGAATTTTAATTGAATTTATGGACATAACTGAGCCTTTAACCAAGCTTCGTGATTTGCTTGAACACAGAACCGGCATGAACTTATCTGATTATGCATTTTACTTGCAAGATACTCAAGAAGTAATTGTTGATACTTGTTTCATTATATGAAAAATATTTTAATTTGAAATTGTTTTAAATTTATTTCATATTATTTTTAATTAATAATTGCTTTGTGTTAATAATTAAATTTTTAAAATAGATTTTTTTCCCTCCCCTTATAATATAGTTAGAGTCATCCAAAAATTTAGTCAATCAATGTGTACAAGGAGAAGGTATAGTTCAAATAAATGTTGATATTACTGACAAAGGAGGTTAGTATAAAGAACATATTTTTATAAATTGTTTTTTATTTTATCATTAATTAAATCAGGTAATCAGACTTTTATAAACAGAACTGTATCTAATGTATAATATCGTTCTAAACGGAAATGTATCTAGAAAGTCTTAGATATCATGTTATCTATCTTAGTATCTAATTTCTATAAACGGAATTGTATTAAATGTATCTAATCTATAAATGTATCTGTCTATACCAATTTATAAGTTATATTATCAAACTTGATTGATATATAATATTTGTGATACAATTCTGAAATTTTAAAAATAGAATTTGCATTTAAAACTGATAAAACACTAATTTTATATATGATAACTAGAATTTTATAAAATTGTTGTATAGACCGAGCGGGACTTAGCTAAAGTCAGAAATTTGAAAGATCATAACATGGTGAGCGAACAGGCTGTTTCAGATATTGAAAAGGGAAGAGGGTGCCGAAGGCGCTACCGCACGGGAGTTTACTGTGCTTTCAATAAGCTATTTTCACGATATATCAATAAGCTGTTTTTAGACCTGAAACAGGAGGCGCCTCCGAGCGGGAGTTTCGTAAAGTCGGATTTTTCAGGGATCGCAAACCAGCTGGTCGCCGAAGGCAGCTAGTCAGCAATATGTCTGTCAAGATAATTAGAGAAAGGTATTTAAAAAATAAAGAATTATCAAAAAAAAAAAAAAAAAAAAGCAGGTTTTTAGATATTATCAGTACTTTCGTATTAACTACATGCTCGCAATTATTCGCCAAACGTACGTGATGAATGTTATATAAACCTAATAGTATAAACATTATTAAACTTACTCTAAACATTATGATAAACTTGCACATCCTTTACTTCATTTCTTATAATTCCATATTGTTAATACTAAAGTATTAATTGCTGACATATGGTTTGTATAAAAGTACCAGTTTATAATTCTAGAATTTCTATTGGTAGAATTTTTATTTAGAATTGGATTTAAATCAATAGTTGTAGAAACTCTAAAATTCGTTTTATAGGAAATCTTATGAATCAAAACACTATTTCTCTTCCATTTTTTTTTTTTTTTTTTTTTTTTTTTGTTGTTTTGTTTAATCATTTTCCCTTTTGACTTCTTGTAATAGTTATTCAGTTTTATTGTTAAAAGTGGCTCTTTATATTGTGAATTTTATTGTAACATCTTTCCTTTTGTACTTTTAGCACAAATAAGTTTTATTAGGCACAAATTATAAATAAAAAAATAAAAAAAATTGCTTTCATTTTACTAAACACAAGAAGCACTAATACTATTAAAAAATGAAAAACCTTACTTTACTTCCTCGATAAAACGCTTTAGTTAACTTGCAACTCCCCCCCCCCTCCCTTCCCTCTCTTCATCAGAGGCAAAACTGGGGCTGCTTGCTCTTTTCCGGCGATGCTGTTTGTGTCTGCTCCAGAAGCCTGTCCAGTTATGGCTAACCTCTTGTGCTGGATCATTACCATTACAAGAAAACGGGTTAGATAAAATTTCAATTGTTTTGCAATTCTATGCATAAATTGCGTTATTGTAATTCGCAAATTAGCAAATTGTATGTGATTGTAACATCGTGTTGAAAATGTTTTATTTATCAATTAGTTTAGTTTGAAAATAGAAGCAATTATTATTTTACACTTTTAACAAAATATCATTTTTACAAAAAAAATTTTTTCTTTCTTTCAGTCATTCTGTGACACAAATAATAATAATAAACAATCTTAAAGACTTCCTTTTATACTTCAGTAATATAAGCAGAAAGAGAGAGAAAGAATGTGTGTAGGTTCATGTCCATACATGTATGCATATATTTGAGAATTTTATTTGAAATAACACTTTTTATTTAGTTAAAATGCATTCCCATGCATGACTTACACATGCACATCTCATGTGTGATATTTTTTCTAACATTGCTGGCAGTGGTGTCACCAGAAAAAAATTCAAGGGGGGGGGGCACAACCTGAAAAAAAAAATTGTTTTTTAATAAATTTCTGATAGCATAGTTTTAAAGTTAAAGAAAAAAATGCTTATTGGAATTTTCCAGGGAGGGGGGAGGGTGGCAAGTGGCCCCCCTTGCCCCATTGTGCCGACGCCCATGATTGATGGGTAGATTAAAAAAGTCTTTCACTGATAATTTTTTTTTCTTCATAGAAGTATCTTTCTAAATATGTTTATTATTATTAGCACATAAAAAACTCTTAAGTATTTTAATTTATTTATTATAAATACATTTATAGCAATGTGACTTACATTACCTGATCAGAATTGTTTTTTTAGACATTTTTGAACTCAATTTTCTTCTAATTATTTCTTCTATTTATTAAAAAAAAATTGCTTGGTAATTATTGTGCTTAAAGTCTCTGAATTACAGAATGTAAAATTAAAAAAAATTCTCGTTTTAAAAATAAATTTTAATTAAATTTGTTTTGTGTGACTTACACTACAAATGAATTGTGATTTACATTAGTACACAATAATTATTTATAATTTAGTTAGTGAAACAATATCATATTAATCCACTATATGCATATAGAAAAATAAAAGTTTTTGAACATCAAACAGAATCTTAACTCAGAACTTGAATCCCCATTGAAAAATTTTTCTGGCTACGGTCTTGGTTGTGCTGCTCATGTTCTATCTTCTTTGTCAAAACAAACATTTGTTTATAATTTGATGTTTTTCTTCAATGCCGGAATTGTGGTGAATTATAATTTCTATTGTTTTGTAGGCATATAGCTATTGTAGTTGAAAATTTTCTTAGTATTGTCAAAATTTATATTGATATATTCATTTTTTTCAAGTGTTGTAGTGGTTTTTAAATTTTCTATTCCTTTATTTTATTTTATTTTATTTTTATTTATTTATTTTAGTAACTACTATATAAAATCCTATTATACTTTTGATATTCTGATGTTCAATTTAGTAAATTCCTGCAGTTTCTTTTGATTAATTTTGTCCTCCCTTTCAGACTTGGTTCATTGGAATATGTTTGTATTCAGGATTATTTATAATGGGAATTTTTTATTGTTGTAATTGTTAGTGAGAGTGTGTTTCTGTTATTTGAAAAATTATAGATGCTAAATTAATTTTGAAATGAAATCTTAAATTAGATATAAAGTTTTTGAATTTTTGTATGCATAATGTAGGTGTGAAAAAAATTAATATTGTTGATGTTCTGAAACCAATTGATGAAGTCCCTGTAGCTCCTTCAAATAGTCCAGGTTAGTTAATAAGTATAAAGTTCTCATTGTATATTATAAGATAATTTCCTGTGTGAACTTTATAAGCTTTATTATCACAGTAAAGCTTTTTATTGATATTTATATATATATATATATTTGACCTATTTTGTCAACTAAACAAATATCTCCTTCAGGAGAAACTGCTTACATGGAGTTAACAACTACTCAGAAATCCAACTCATCAAGCCCACAGCATATTACACGATGGCTTGCTTCTCCTGAATTTAAGAAAATCCAAGAAAAATATAATATTCCTCATGGTATGAAAGTAATAATCAAATATTTTATTTGTGTATATGAGTGATTCTCTTTTTTTTTTTTCTTTTGTAGCAAGATACTAGTTGTTGTTGTTGTTGTTGTTACTTATGCCACTCGGAAATTCCGAGCCCCGGTAGTGGAACTAACCGGGTTTAAGGCAGGAGGGGTGCGTCATTCCGTTTAACAGAGGAGCGCCCATTATAGGGAGGAAGTACGTCTTAGCTCCAGAAGCTGGCGATAGATGGCAGCACTAGCAGGAACTCGAATTTTGATCCGGGACAAGGCTGAGTTTAAACCCATGTTCCGGTACCCCCAGAGGTATAATTTTTGATGGGAACTTGGAGGACTTTGCGACCACGACGGATTTAACGTGCACCAAAAAGTTACTTAAGGGAACTCTTCTTATCATTGCCAAGTCAATGCCAATGCTATTTTGTAAAGAATTTATCCCCATTATAACTCATTAACTAGTACATATTTTTGCATTCTGATTTCATGTTTAGAAAATTCATAACTGTTAAACTGGTTATCCTTTTACAAAAATTGATCTTTTTTAATTCTTCAAATTTTCTTTGTTGTAAACTGCAAAATTTTATCTAATGAAAATTTGCATTTTACAACTTTGAAATAAAATATTTAAAAAAAATCAGATTTTAGAAAACTATAACAAATTTAATAGTTGTGCATTTTCTGAATGTGAAAATGAAGTTAAAAATATGTATTAGTTAGTGAGTTGTAATGGGTTTAATAAGAATAGCATAGAATAGTATTGTCTTTGATTTCTGGTGCTGATAAATTTAGATTTCTAAATTATTTTATATATAAAAATAATATATAAAAATAATATATATATATATATATATTTAATTTTTCCACCATTCTTATCTGTTCTTCCCAGCAGTTATATTTAATACCGATTTTACTAGGATTTTATGTTTCTTTTTAAAATACTTTAGATTTTATTTCTTTATTTTTTAGTATTATTATGTTGACTTTGTTGTTTGGGAATCATTCTTTAGCTTTTCTGTTATTTTTTCTCCTAATCTTTTGATTTATTATTATGATTAAACTATTTTTAATTAAAAAGAATCTCCCTCTCTCACATACAAAGAAAAAAAAAAAAAAAAAACTAGAATGTTGTGGCCACTACATGCCTTTCTTCTATTTTTTTCTATGCACATTCACTCAGTAAAAATAATTTATTAAAATC
This sequence comes from Salticus scenicus, assembly GCA_963930645.1. Taxonomy (NCBI): domain Eukaryota; kingdom Metazoa; phylum Arthropoda; class Arachnida; order Araneae; family Salticidae; genus Salticus; species Salticus scenicus. Next base: position 197,580,146 of record OZ005648.1, on the reverse strand, counting down.
ATTATTTTAATAAAATTATCTTCCGTGATAATGCACTACAATTTCCATATTAAAGAAGTAGTATAAAACTAAATATCTAAAAAAAAGTTCGTTTTATTCTCGATATTACATTAATTTTTTTTTTTTTTTTTGTTAAAAATGAAAAAAAAAAATCAATGACTTTATTTTAAATTATCACAGATCGATGGTTCAACCATTCATTTTAAAGGTATTGGCAAGCTCTTACGAAAGATACCCATCATGAAAATTTATTCCCCTCGAGGGGGGGATCTTCCCCCCCAGGAGGGATGTGATGTTCCTACATATACAATATTTTATTCCCAGTTAACTATCTCTGTTATAAATAATTCTTGTAAATTTCATAATGATTATTAAAAAATAATTCTCTTTATGCGCATTTATACAAAATTTTGTCCTATACCACCATGTTAAAAATTTAGAAAAAGTGGGGTTTCAATGCAACCTGTAAGACAATTTCTACCAAAAGTTGATAGGCACTAATTTATGTCAACATGTAACTACATACAAATTTGTATGAAATTCTGTGCAGTAGTTCCTGAGATACAGTTGCCATAAAAGTTTGTCACACACACACACACACACAAAGACAAACAGACATTTTCTAAAAATGGTCAAATCGTGTTTCACAGCTCTCAAAACGTGTAAATCCATCAAAAACCCAAGGTCTAAAATTTTTATAAATCCATTACTTTCTTCTCTTGAATATAGAAGAAAGTAAAAATGTTCCTCAAGTGGCAGAGGTTAATCTAGATTAAATTTAGTGCCACATTGAGGCTTTTTCACAAGTCAACTTTTGGCAATGAGGTACCTTTATAAAATCAACTTTCAGCAAAGAGGCACCTTCACAAAAGTGACTTTCAGCAAAGAGGCACCTTCACAAAATCAATTCTCAGCAATATAGTGGCACATTAAAAATTTTTATAAGCCTCGCTGTATCGAACACATAAAAATACTCTCACATATTTACTGTAGACAATGGTAAATATCTAAGTAAACACATTGTTATCTCACACAATAACTCGCCTAATATATATTTATTTTACAACTGTTCCATTTTACTTTTTAAATGTAATTTAAAAAAGAAAAAAGAAACAGCTTTGTATTTTTTCATTATTTGTTCTGAAGCATCATTTATTTTCACAAATTTACTTGATTTTTTTCACAAATTATTTTATAAATTCACAAATGGGGTACCATTTTTTAAAAGCTGAATTAAGCCCCGAGTGGGGAATGTTAAATTAACATTTTTAGCTTCTGAAATTTGTAATTAGGTATAAATAAAATTTTAAAATAAAATTACATATTCTTAAATTATTTCTTTTTGGAAAATGGGACTATCTATAAATATATATTTAGGAAATAAGTCGATTTTATAAATTTAAGTGAGGCAATGATGAATCATCTTAACTTTTACCCAATCTGTTTGTTCCATTTTTGTTGTCACACTGAAGAACTGTTCTGAGATGTCTGAAATTTACTTTATAGTCAGGTTAGAACATGTGTTTGGTACATGATCTCTGTTTCTACCTCTAAATAATACTTTTTATCTGGAACATTTTTAATCACAGTGAGTGAGCGAATGATTTGAATTATGCATTTCAAGCTTGTATGCCAAATAAAAAACTGGTATGCTTCAGCCATGACAAAACTTTCTTCTATATTTTCTTATACAAATTTGCTTAGCAGAAATAATTTATTGAAATTGTTGTTTTAGACCGTGGGCCATAAGCTAAAAATGTCATTTAAAAACAAGTTCGTTTCAACTTTTTGGGGGCAACCTGAAAATTTTGCTAATATATTCTTTTTAAGATAGGTAATGAAAATATCAAATGTTCTGGAAATAAACTTTGCACATAAATTTGGAAAATTGATTCCAATTTGAAGGAACTGAGTTTACATTTACGATGCTGGATTATAGCTGTGCGCAATATATTTCTGGTAATATTGTGATTCATTGAATAAATTTTAAATTAACTTGCACACAAGTGCTAAAATCATATTCCTGAAAAAAGGTGCTAAAAAAAGTAAAATTTTAATAACTAGTCGATCTGCAAATCAGAAGCCTCAACGTCCAATTTTCCTCACTCATTATTCAATAGATCATTGATAATATTTATTTACTCCATATTATATATATTATTATTATCATCAATTTCAATCTTTATCAGTCCACTGCAGGATGAAGGTCTCTTCTAGGTGATTCCAATCTGCCCTGTTTTCTGCAATTCTTCTTCATTCTGCTCTTCCAAACTTCGCAATTTTATCTCTACAACGACACATTGGTGTCTTTTTCGGTCTTTTGTAGTATCACGATATCTAAAATAGTACGGGTGGTCCATCTATCATCATTTCTTCTGGAAAAGTGGCCAGCCCAGCTCCATTTTATCTTACTTCTAGAAATGCCATCAGTAACATTGGTTTTATCCCTAATCTAATACAAGTGTTTCCCTTTCTTTCTCTTTGGCTGAGTCCTAACATGCATCTCTCTCACTTTATATGTATGACGACTCGCTACATAAACATATATATTTCTAATGGGGGATACCAGCCCCTCTTCATCTTTCCGCTGTATATCTCTGTCTATATCTATCTCTCTACATATATATATACGTATTTTACTAATAACAGCCTTCTATTAATTCCTTATAAATAGAAGGCTATTAGATTATTTGATACATAATCTTGTACCAAACTATGATTTGGTACAAGTATTTAAATCATAAATACATGTGCCAAATTTCATGCAAAAAGATTACCCTGTGTAACCCTGTAAACTAATTATCAATTTTATGCCCACAATTTTCCACAGAAAAACACGCTTTTACACATTCTAATAACATTTTATAGTATTTAATGTAATCATGTTAAAATACATTTTTAATACATACTGTCTATAGATCATAATGGTACGATATTCTTTTGTGCGTCCCTGAAAAAGAGCCACCGTTATTATATACGCCAATAAAAATAGTACACCTAATTAATTATAACTCACTTATATTTCAACCTAATTTGACATCATTTGAATGATTACAGAATGTCATCGGAATTCTTTTTGTATGGTCCTGTAAATAAAATTAGCTTATACATACCTCCTTTTTTTTTTTTTTTTTTTTTTTCTTGAGAGAGCGAGCGATAAAACATGTTTTTATGTATGTTTATAACATATGTTAATTCCACTGAATGCCGCATAAACGCGTTAAAATGCGCTTAGATAAAAATTTGTCCATAAGTTCTAATGTTATGAAATTCTTTTGCTTTTCTCTGTAAAAGAGCACCAGTAAAAACATTTCAACAAAAATAATTGTTCGAAATTTGACAAAATTTGGATGATTACATGACATTGTCAGAATACTTTTGTAAGGTCCTGTACATTGATTATGAAGCCTATACACACATATTTCATTTCTATGGAAAAGATCAATTTAAGAATATCAATAATGTACGCTAATTTAATTTCGTTGAATGCAGAGTAACAAAGTTAAAATTCGCTTAAACGAAATTCACCCCATAGGCCGTAATGATACGAAACAATTTGTTGTGTCTCTGTACACGATCCATAAATAATCTACACATAAAAAATTACACAGCTATTTCTATACAGAGCCTGAACATGTATACGAATTTGCAAGTCAATTGGGAGATTTTTACGGCCGCTATCGCGGTACATATATACAAATTCTGTCCGTAGGCCGTAATGATAAGAAAAACTTTGGTGTGTCCCTGTACAAGAACTGCAAATGGAATACACACCTAAAACTATACAGCTAATACTGTGTCGTTCATAAACATGTGTACCAAATTCCAAGTCAATAGCATGATTTTTGCGGCCGCTATCACGAAACAGACAGACACACAAACAGAACAGAAAATCTTTTTTAATCTCCACATGGAGGCCTCGATTAACGTTTTGCCAATAATTTAACTAAAATTTCAGTGTAAAACTTACCGTATAACACTTTCGTTGGTAATCTATACTGTTGTCTAAAGGCAGTTTGAACAGTTCATTAATTGGAAGAAGAAGCAAATGGGTAGATATTTTTCTTTCACGAATATATAAAACTTTCCATTGATCAACACACAGTCTCACTTTAGCTGAGCTTATTTGAGAAAAACAATTTACCTCTGAATGTATCTCATCGCCGATGTGCAAACAAAAAGTAATTTCTTCTGATATTATATTATTCTGTAATAATTCTACTAATAGAAAAAAAAATGATAACAGAATTCGATCAAAATGTTAATAATACGCAGGATAATGATGTCGAGAGAAAGTTTACTTCTTATTTGAGAAAAATATTACATTTTTTAATGTATCTAATTCCCGATATGCAAACACTATGCTATTTTTTTCTCACATTCTATTAAATGTAAATAATACTTAAAAAAACATGAAAAGAAAACAATAGTAGAATTGTATGAAAATGTCAATGAATATTGACTCAAGATATTGTAAACATAAACAAAACATATCAAATGCAAGCGGGGCGCTAGCGCGAGTACTAACATCAGCCGTCATTGGATCGAAATGCCAGAAGAAAAAAATTAACGGTTTTGATTGGAGATTAAGCAAAGAACCGAGAAGAGAATCTTGCTATCTCTAAAAGAGGTAAAATGGCAGGACCGCAGAAACGTCAAATTTGTAGAATTTATTTAATCAATTTTAAAATAATGTGCACATCTTCAGACCAGAACATTGCGAATTTGTAGATAACTGAATATTCTTTTAATTTTAACATTAAATTGAAATTGCCCCTCGATGATTGAAACGGACTTGAACGATATCCAGCCATGGCCCACGGCCTATTTGTTAAAAGTATTTTCTATGATGAATGCAGATGATTTTTTTTTTCTCATACAGGCATAACACTAAATGTCTAAGCAAAGTTGATTTTATGCTCTGTTAACTATATCTTAAAAATGTTTTTTTTTTTTTTTTTCTTTCTTTTTTACGTTTTTTTGTTAAAAAATAGAAAAGATCAATAACTTTGTTTAAAATTATCACAGATCAATGGTTCAACCATTTGTTTTAAAGGTATTGCTGTGTTCTTTTGAAAAATGCCCAGATTGAAAATTTGCCCCCCCCCCCCCTCAACCCCGCCTTGGGAACCGCAAAGTGGGGAAGCGTTACTCCTATGAGTCCAAAAATTGTTTCCCAGTCTCTTATTACTATTATAAATAATTCTTTTTTATTTCATAATGATTTGTTAAAAATAATCTTCATTGTGCACATTTTTAGGAAATTTTGTCCCTTACTACCATGTTAAAGATTTAGAAAAATTGGTAGATAAAAGAAAACTAATACAAAAATTAAAATTATTTGCAATTTAGTATGGGACATCCATGAAGGAAAGTGCCAAATTACATTTCATAAGTTTATATAAAGTAAATATTTACACAATGTTGAAAATGTCAGTGTAAAAAATATTATGTAAGCAAATTGCAGGTTTGGTAGGGTTAGGTGTACCATCATCAATGCAAAATGACAAGACAGATTATTGCTCTCATATTGTATTTTATATAATATAGGATTATTATAAATCATAAATAGGGAAGCGGATTTTAGAATCAGAATAGCAGCCAATAGGAAACTGGGATGTAGAAAGTTGTGTAAATGATAGGTTAATATCATGAATATGTGGATCTTATGTAATATTTCAAAAGATCAGAGAGATGGGGGTACAGCAAAATCACAATTAATGACATTTTTATAATTTTAATAAATATGGAAAGCTTCTAACAATTTTGTATAAATGTTTAGCCCGACAGAATATTATAGCTGAATTAAAGTTTAAAATATGATTATTCTACCAACATTGCTTAGTAATAGCCAATTTGTTTGTTTCTTTTTTCTGAATATAACCTATGTGTTCTTGAAGATACAAGATTTAGATTTTGCATATTTATAAAAATCATGAAAATGACATTAATTACGATTTTGCTGTACCCCCTCTCTCTTTCTGATTGTTGAAAATATTACATAAAATCCACATATTCCTGATTTTCACCTACCATTTACTTAGCTTTCTGTATTCCAATTTCCTACTGGGAATTCCTGCTTCCAATTACCTCCAGTTTCTTAAATTCCTGTTGGCTATTATTCTGATTCTACAATTTGTTTCCCTATCTATAAATAGGAGCAATAATCCATCTTGTCATTCTGCATTGATGGTGGTACGCTTAATACTACTGAAACTGCTGTTTGCTTACATAATATTTTTTTACACTGATATTTTCTATGTTGTGTAAATATTTATTTTATATTTCTGTATAATGTCAAGTCTAGATATATATTTTATAAGTTTATTCACTTGTTTTATTCTATTCAATTTTTAATGTTATGAACACTTTATATGCAATGGTGATATATTTGTTGACCAATTTTTATTTCTCCCATTCTTTATACATATATATATATATATATATATATATAATATAAACTAAAATTACAGTAAAAGTATCGGTGAATCTAACAGTAAAAGTATCGGTGCATGTGTGTCTCCATTATGCGACTTTGTACCTATTTGCAGAGAATCACTCATATTATTTCTTGTTCAAGTTCCATTATATTTGTCAATTTCTACTGAACAATTATTTTTCATTTAATTCATAATAGAACCTTTTCTGTGGACATCAGAACATGTGAAACATTGGTTTGATTGGGCTAAGTCTCATTTTAAATTGCCAGATGTTGAAGATTTGGATATGACTGGAGCTCAGTTAATGATGCTTAACACTACTACCTTAGCCCAAAAAATTCCCGTTGAATTTAATAGTTTTTTCCGGACTCATCTAGAATTATTGAGAAGATTTAAAATAGTTGGTAAACACCATTACTTATATATTTATAATTTTTATTTAAAGAAATAATTTATTTTATATAAAATATTCTATCATAATCTACCTTTTCTCATGTAGAATGTATAATTCAACTGGGATTATTATTGTTATTATTCTATTATATTAATGTAACTGCTTAATATTTCAATCTGATGTAACTTCAGACGGATTGTGTTTATAAATTTAATTATGTACCTATACATAACATGGGCAACACCAGGTAGATCTGCTATTGATATCTAAAAAAGTAGTTTCTGTAGCATTTTGCATTACTATAGGTAAACCAAAATCCAAAGATAAAGCAAAATTGTTAGGTAAATTCTAAAGAACTCATACAGGGTTCATACTCTTCAGGGAAAACCTGGAAAACTCAGGGAATTTGGAATTTGTTAAAAAAAGTCAGGGAAATAAACATTTTCATTAAAAGTCAGAGAAAATCAGTTATAAAACCTGGAAAAACAAATGTTTTTTTTTCTCTCAAGTTATGTTTTTCTTGTTTAGCTTCGTATCAAAATTTAAATGATTAAGTATTGTGAAAATACGCATGTAAATAATGATTTCTACCTGAATTTCTATCATGATCGACAGTAATATGACATCATACAATGGAAGTAGCTGTATTTTGTCCTGTCTAGAGGAGCGTTTCTTGTAATATGTCGCTAATATTTTCTTGAAAATTGTCTGGGAACTCAGGGAAAACTCAGGAAATTTTTTTCCCATATTTGAGTATGAACCCTGTCATAATAAATTTAAACATTTACCTGTTATTTAATGTTATTACCTAATATATTCGTTTCTAACTTAGATATACTCTGTTGTTTTGAAAAAAAAAATTCTAAGCATTATGCAAGTTCTTTTTATTAATGTAAATAATTTTGAATTGTAATATCATCAAATGTTGTACTATCATTTTAAGCTTCTAGCATATGACAAAAGTTCTTTCATACATCAGCAAACATTTGGTTTAGTTCTTAGAGAATATCTAAATCAGTTTCTCCTTCTTTTAATTTTGTTATTAGAGTCATTCCAGTGAAAATAATACAAACCATGTCCCTTATTTTGAAATTTTTATTTACTTCTGCATAATCAGATGTTTATTATTTTGACTTAGATGCTTTGTGAAGGTCTTGAACATTTTTTATCTGGAACAAAACTAGAAAATTTTGATGTCCCAACTTCAAATCAGTACGAGTTAAACATTCATTTAAGAAACTGTTTTAATACCGTATCAGTAGAAAATATCATCGATATTTCATCTCTTGCATAAAAGTTAACAATAAGTTTTATTTTTAAAAAGTTTTAATGTCCCAACAAATTGTGTGTTTTGGAATGTCCACTATGTTACAGTCATCTTAAAAAAAAAAAAAAAAAAAAAAAACCTGAATCAGGCAACATTTTTGAGGTGATTATGTAGTACAACTTTCATGCTTAGTTAGCAATGTTTTCATTCCATAATTAACAAGCTAGGTAGACTTTCTTTTCCTCTGATAATTAATTTGAGTTATTGATTATCCATTATGTTACATTTATATTTATGATTAAAAAAAGTTATTTCATGAAACTATAAACAAAGTAATAAAAGGGGTTACTTTTTCATTTTATATTAGTTTCCGAATTATTATATTTTATTTATGATTAGAAAAAGCTTTTATTAGGCTTAATTGTTCACTCTGTTACACTGGGCAATAGTCAATAAATTAATAATTCAAATGAAAATAACGTTTAAAACATTTCTGATCAATATATTCCATATTAATTTTGACTAAATTAAAAAAATCCTACAAAGTTAAAATTGCTCGATGATGGTGGATGTTTATACTGTGAATTTTCAACTGCTATGTCAAGTCATTTGTAACTATCTCCACTCTGTTAGAGCAAAGTTTTTTTTTTTTTTTTTTTTTTTTTTTTTTATAATTACAAGCTAAAAAACAAAAATATTTTAAATGGAAATTTTAATCGGTTTAGATCTGTGGAAATTGTGGCCAGAATAATAATGAATAATAATCTGATTTCATTTAGCTTTATTTGATGTGTAAATATCATTTTTGCACACAACATTTTAAAATTTTGAATTACTAAGTCTTAAATTATTATTTTGTAATCTAATTTTAATATGAAATAAATTTTGATTTCTCTGTGTTTGATAAATGTTTTGAAACATTAAAAATAAGTTTATATAAATTAATGCAACAATACGGACTTACAACAGAGTGGACAAAATTTCCCATTACCAGTTAAAAAATCATATGTCATATATTTGTTCTAAGTTGAACTAATTAATTTTTATAATACAAATAAATGAAATATATTTGCTTTATTTGACATCAATTTGAACTTGATTATGTAAATTTTTAAAAATCAATCTTGAAACATGAAATGTAAATTTTTTTGTAGAATGACCCATTATTCTAAAATTTAAGGGGACTTGGCATCTTTGATGGCACTGCTGAAGTAGCTTTTATATAAAAGCTTATATTTCCATTTATTTTTTATAAATTGAACTCTATTATGTTTGTTCAATAAAATATGTATTCAGGCAACAATTCTTATGGTTTTTAATTCATTTTTTACAGATTTAAAACCTTTAAATTGCACTTTCTCTCTCTCTCTCTCTCTTTTTTTTTTATGTGTAATAGAACCTGCCTAAAAGAATTAAGGATGGGTTTTGCAATATCTTTAAAAGAAAAAATATTAAAAATACAAATATAACAAAAATCATGTTTTTTCCCAAAAACTAATTAATAAATTACAAAATCCATTCCTAATTTTTTTTAATCAGGTTCTATCCCCCCTCCCCCCCCCCCCCCCCCAAAAAAAAAAAAAAGATGTCTTTTTTTAAATATCTGTAGAAGTTTTAGCATTTTGAAGTTCATAAATTCATGAAAAAATGCAAGCTGAGAAAACGCAATTTAAAGATATCAAATCTATAAAAAAAATGTATCAAAGGCCTGAATATGTATTTTACTGAATAAACTTAATATGATTCAATTTATAAATATTAAGTAGAAATATAAGCTTTTATATAAAACCTACTTCAGTGGCTCTGTCAGATGTGTCAAGCCCCCTTCATTGTATTATTATATTATACATTAATTATAGAACTAAAATATAATGCAAGATATATGTGCAGTGCATTTTGTTTTTAATTAATCTATTTCTAAATTTTTTAGGTATTCTTGAACATCAATCATCACAAAATGTGGTCTCTAATGGTGAAAGTACGCCAAAAAATGTTCTTAAAAATCGTAATAGGACTCCTCGTATTGGAGCACCACGAATTGCTCATGAGGGCAGTCCAGGTAAATAATGCATTTTTATTTTATCACGTTATATTATCGATTATTATTGTGTTATTAAGTTATATTGTCAATTTTATTTTGAAATTTTCAAATAGAAATTAATAATAATAATAATAATAATAAAACTATTTTTACTGCATATTGCAATGCTTTTCTGCAGAAATAGCACTAAAACTTTGATATTCTAAACATTAACTATGTATGAGTTTCTGTTACATTAATACTAATTACAGCAAAGGTATAAATGTTTAACTCCAGTAATTAATGTAAATAATTAAATTATGCAAGGCTAGTTTTTAATAATTTGCAGGGGGAAAAAAATGTTTACAATCTGGTGTTGTAAGAGGAAAAAAGTTAAATGCAAACTGTGAGCAAGTTTCACACATATTGTTTTCAAATATCTAATTTTATTTCTAATTAATATAATTAATATTAAAAAATAATAATAATAATAAAAATGATTATAAAAAATAATTAATTCATTTAAGAAATAAAATCTAATTTTAAATTTAGTACATCCCAATTAAAAAACATTTTATTCTATAATGTTCTATAAAATTAATATAGTGTTTTATAAAAATCAATCTATATTTTATATTAAGGACAAATACATTTGCAAATATTTATCATTTCCCTTTTAGATAGAAATGATACTTCAAATTTCATTTAATCCTTACAATAAAATAATTTATTTATTTTTTCTAAATTACTCTTAAAATAAACAGTGATTACGAAATGTATTTCATTTAAGGTACATCGTTTTTTTTTTTTTTTTTTTTTTTAGATGTAAATATTCTTTTTGTGATTTTTTTTTTCAGTCTCAGTGTCACCTGCAATAGTTTAATAACTTTTAAATTACATTTGTGTGGAAATAACATAATAAATAAGTTTAAAATGAGGTATTATTGGTGTCAGTAAATTAATTATGTTTGGCATATTTGTTTTGGCAATTGTACTTTGTTTATTTTGTAATTGACCAATTAAAACTTTCTCCTGGCACTTTTTGTGGCATAGATTTGAGTATTACATCATTCTTAGTTAATTCTAGGCTTATGATTTCACAGCCATGCAATCACATACACTCTCTCCTTTGCATCTATATATAAAAGATGTTTTTGATGAGGCTCTCCCTCTCATCGTAACTAGCATTCAATCTTCTTTTTATAATTGCAAAAAAAGTACATATTTTGTGTCATAAACTGCTAAGTTTGAAAAACACACAATGAAAAATTATTTATAAACCTGGATTTTTTTTTTCCTATATAATAATTATGGTATAATTTTTTTTCTTTATCCTTTTGTACATAAATATATATATATATATATATTATTTTCTCTCTCATTTTTCAGTGTGGCCACTAGTCAGAGAAGGTCAGGAAATCATGATAAATCAGGGAATTTAAGTGAATCTGGAATAGAGAGGGAATTTTGACAAATTTTATAAAAATAAACCATATTTGAAAGCTTGTTATTGTAAATTGCTAAATTTTATACTAATTTTTTTTTTTTTTTTTAATAAATAGCGTAAGTCAGGGAAAAGGGTGAAAAATAGCCTTGGAAAAGCCAGGGAATTTGGAAAAGTTAGCCACCCTGATTTTTGTATTCCGAACTGCCGTGGTTGTTTCCTTCCTCTTAGTAAGATATAGGGAGCTAAGTTACTTTTTGTTTTTGTTAGTATCTTTTGAAATATCTGTTTCCACTGTACATTGAGAAAGCTCTCCTGACAATGGCCTCAATGTATTTTGGGTTAATTAGTATTTTTTGTCTGGTTTCATATTTAAGTTTTCTGCCTGCATGTGTTCTCAAAATTTTTACATTTTATATACATATATCCACTATTCTTTTAAGTATTTCATCAATCACAATTTTTTTTTAGAAAACTATAGAATTAAAAATAAAATGTTATTATTGATTGCAAAAATACATAATCAGGAAATACCTTTCTTAAAATAAAATATATTTCTATATGTTTAATATATATATATATATATATATATATATATATATATAGATAGATAGATAGATAAATCTCCCCAATAAATGATATATTACAAAATTAAGTATCACAAAATTCAATATAAAATTCTTTTTAGTTTTTCTCTTCAAGTCTCAAAAACAGAACTTTATATTATATTCAACTGATTTAGAAACTTTTGGATAGCTTTTTCTGATTACAGTTTTTTAAAACTTACATTTCACAAAATTCTAGCTAATGCTCAGTTATTTAAAAGATGTTTGAGTGTGGTTTTTATATTCAAGTGAAAAAAAATTTCTCACATATCACATTTTATGGAAACCTGTTTGGTTCTCCCCCCCCCCTTTCCCTGCCATGCAATCTGATATAGAAAGAAAATAATTTAAGCAATTTAATTTTGAAAGTTAATATTGGCAAAACAAACAAATTTATTTAATTAATTTATTATTATTATTCTTTTGAGTAGTGCTAAAATAAATATCTGCAAAAATGAAAAATTTTTTTCAAATGCCATTCGCACAGTCATATTATGCTGTGAGATACGTGATTAACTTGTTTAATATTAAGTTGGATATATTCCAGTGTTTGTATCTTTTTTGTGTAAAATAAACAAGTGTAAAAATGAAATTTGGAAAACTCTAGCATTTTATAATGTTTTGACAGTTGTGTCAAAAATATGACATTTATATCAGATTTTATTCCACTCATGTTGAGAGTTGTTTTCTCCTCTTCTTTGAACTAAAAGATCCCGTGTAATGCAAATGAATGTATCACCTTTTTATTTTATTTTTTTTCTTTCAGTTAGTACTTATTATTTGAGATGGAAATAATAAAGGGTAGTTTGAGAGATAATATGTTAGAAAATTACATCATTCTTTATTCAATTTTTCCTCCAATGAAATTTTGTTTTATTTATTTATTTATTTTGTATCAGAAAATGTAAACATTTCCCTTATTTAACTGTTAAAGGTATATTAAAAATATGAATATCTTTTTTGCAGGATATAGTGGTCAAATTCAACTATGGCAGTTTTTGTTAGAATTACTTACCGATAAAGATCACAGAAGTTTTATCCAATGGGTTGGGAATGAAGGAGAGTTCAAGTTGATTAATCCAGAAATGGTAGCTCAACTCTGGGGTCAGAGGAAAAATAAACCAACTATGAATTATGAAAAACTGAGCAGAGCTCTACGATATTACTATGATGGAGAAATGATTGCAAAGGTTAGTTCAACTATGATTTCATTTTTCTTCTCCTTAGCATTCTAATTAAACCTATGCAAAATTTTAAAATTATTAAATTTATAAATGTTTTACATTACAAATTATTTATTTGTTGATTTTTTTCTTTCTCCCTTCAACTAGTTTCAATGTAATGCATTAAAAAAAGAATTGGAATTCAGATAAATTTATATTAAGCATATTTGATACATATCTGAAATTTGGTAATTATTTACTAACTAAAAATCTCTTTTCAGTGCAAATTGTCATTTTTAAGTATATACTGTAACATAAAAGTAAATTGTTAGATTATAATCAGCATTGCAAATTAGTAAATTTTTATTTTAGACTTACATTTTTATTTTCTCTTAAGAAAATATTCAAAATTACCCAGTCATCATATTTTATGGAATGTGTATTGTTTAATTAAGATGTCAATAAGTTTTTTTATTGATACTAATGGATGATCTTATCTATTTCCATTCTTTTCTTCACTTTCATACCTTCATTTTAAATTAAAAAACTTTTTACAAAATTATTTTCAAGAGAGAAGCTCTAATATATATTAATTGAAAATTAAGAATAATCTGTATTTTATCCCATTGAATGAAATTATTGTGTTATTAGATATCGTTTCATGTCTTTTCGTTTTTTTTTCCTCTCTAATAGTCTAAGGTATGTTTTGTGGTTAGAAATTCATAGAAAATTGTTAACTGCATTTTAGTTTCAAAATTTTGAGAAATTGAAAGACTTATTCAACTACATTTTTAAAATTAGGTTTCATAATTAATATAAAATTATTTTTAATAATAATAATTAAAAAAAAAAAAAAGTGTACTAATATGTTTTGTAAGATAATTTCTTATGTATACATATGTAATTAATGTTACTTTTATATTGAGTTCATTATAACTTAAAAATATGCAATAAAATGAATTTATATATAGTTTCCCCATTTCAGACATAGTTTTTGATAGTTTAAACCAATTTTTGACAAAAAAAAAAAAGAAAGAAAGAAACACTCATTTTTATGGAAACTATTTTTATTTAACCATATTCATCACCAAATTATACTTAACAAAGTCATTAAAAAAAACCTTAAGGGTTTATCTTAATTCATTCAGTAACATAACGTAATGGCAAATCAGCTAAATTCATGTAACATTTAAATTAAAATGCATCAGAACAATTAACCAAAATGCATAAATCAATTTATTCAATTTTGAAATATATTTAAAACAATTAAAATAGAATACTTGTAAAGCAGCTGTAGATATTGGCTGAGTAAATTCCAAATTTTAAATCGAGTAAAAGTAAGTATTTACCGTTATCTCCAGTAAAGTTGAGGGTAATTATTATAATGGAGAAGATTAAGAAAAATTACAATGTGTCCCTTTTTTGCTGAGAGTTGATTTTGTGATGGTACCTCTTTGTTAAAATTTACTTTGTGAAAGTGCCTCAAAGCAGTTCTAAATTTGTTCTGGATTGATCTCTGATATATTTTATTATTGTTTAAAAAATATAATTGCATTATGTATGTTTAATTTTTATAAATATTCAGTTGGATAATATTTTCTTTCAGGTTCATGGAAAACGTTTTGTATATAAATTTGTATATGATTTAAAAAGTCTGTTGGGCTATGATGCATCACAACTCAATAGGATAGTCACTGAATGTGCAATGAAGCATGCACAAAACAAAACTGCACCCTTTTCACCCGTGGACTCTAGTACTTCATCTGGCTAAAAGTCTTTAATTCACAAAGCCTATTTACCTTTTCATTGAAAATCAGTTTATAATTTTTGCTGTAGATTACTACTACAGTCATCAAATCTCACTGCATGTCTTTCTTGTAAATATAAATAAACTGGACATGCATATATAATCACATATAAAGCATTTATTTGCACATACATTATTTGCTGAAGAAAGTTTTATTTTTTTCTTTTCTTTCTATTCAGTAAATCTATATATTATTTAGGAACAACAGTAATATACCGTAATACAACTTTAAAATATCAATTGTTGGTTTGTTAGAAATTTATAAAATTCTTTGCTATTTTAGTGTATAACAGATAACATCTTGGAATTTTCGTTGTTCTGGAATATATATAGAAATTTTTTTATTAAATATTTTATTTTTGTTATATATTATTTATATTCATCTTAAAAACCTGTTAAAAACAGTTATATTTTTGTGATATTGTTATTGTCTGGCATTACTACTATTCCTTATTATATTTTTTATTAAAATATATGACAGCAAGATTTTATCTTCTAATGTTATGCCATTTAAGTACATTTTAAAAAATAACTATTACATATTTAACTAGTTGACATAGATGGACTCTGCTCAGTTTCCCATCATATATTTGTTGTTATGAATTTCTACTACAGGGCAGATTATTAATGTTAAGAGAAACGAATTTGACTGATCGCTCAACACGGTGATAGACTGAAATATCCTACCTAATAGACTACCAACCTTTCAGTTCTACATATTTACCACATACATCCTAATTGTTAATTAATTTTACTGGGGGTCAGGTCAGCTTCACATTTAGTTTTTATACTATTCCATGCTATTGTCAATGCAATGATCCCCATAATGCTAATTTATGTAAAATATTGCTCTATTTTGCTATGCTAAGAAAATCTTAAATTTTGAATAGTTAACAAAATTTTTAATTTGGAATATTTGCAGCCAATGCTGTTCAAACCAGTATCATAAATAATATTTTAAAAGTAGTCTGACATCTTTGCGAGGAAAATATCTCTTAAAATGGACATTTAAATGAAATTTTTCCCTATTCTGCCCTGCTAAGAAAATCTTAAATTTCAGATAACTTACGAATTTTTTAAATTAAGAAATTCATAGTCAATACTGTTCAGGGCAATATCCTGACTAATATTTAAAAAGTGATGGGACATCTTTATGATGAAAATATTTCTTAAAATGTTTATATGAAATTTTGCCCTATTCTGCCATGTTAAGAAATTCGTTAATTTCAAATAACTTACGAAGTTTTCAAAGTTGAACTTTCATAGGTAATTATGTTTATGCCAGAATCATAACTGATATTTTAAAGCTGGTTTGACATTTTTAAAGTAAAAATATTCTTTTTAATGCACATTTAAACAAAAATTTGTCTTATTCTCCCATGTTAAGAAAATTGTAAATTTCTAATAACTTGTGAAGTTTTAAAATTAAAATATTGCAAATCCATAAGATTCTTCCCCATACCTATAGTATAATGGGGAGCTAAAAAATATACTTAATTTATTTTTGTATTTTAATGAAATATTTTTAAAATTATTATTAGTATTTGCTGATTTAATAATTTCATAACTATTGAACTTTTTATTAATTTTCATAAAAATAAGGTTGTAATATATTTGTTACTGTTTTTCATTTTGTGTTATCACTATGCTTTGTTATTTTGTTTTTTGTTAAGTTTTATAATTTTTTTCTTAAAATTACACTTTATTTTTTTAACTAAAACAGTTAATGATTTTGTTTTACTTTATAAACATACAATTGCAGTTATATAATCTATATATATATATATATGTATATATTGAAAACCTTTTCAAGCATTGCAGTAGATGAAACCAAGTATCATATGCAGAACTAAAAAAAACATTAACAAAGATTTCTAAAAATTAAGCATCCTGATATTAAAACATACAACACCATTACTTTTTCAAGAGCATAGAATGAATGCTGCATGCAATTTGCTAAACATTTACAGCATTCTCTCTCTCTGTGTTATATATATATATATTAAGGGGAAAGGGGGGATGATAATGTTCCATTCTTTTTTTTTTTTTTTTTTTTTTTTTTTCTAATTTTAAATCATTTTCTAGTAAATTCAATACAAATGTATTTATTGATTTTTTATGCATCATTTCAGAAAATGTACTTTGTAATTTGCCCTAAATGTATCATTTGTGTTTTTGTTATTATAATAATTCATCCCAGCATTATTGGCATAAACATGACTTTTTTTATTCTGTTAATCAGATAATTTTATGTTAGTTTTGAATGGCATTTGATAATTATGTGTCTAATATCATTGTTAAATTTTATTGCAATAGGCAAGAAAAATTTAACAAAATTTGTTAGTTTAGATTTATTTAATACTAGCAAACCCGTGCGGAATATTTACACTTTCTCTCCTTATTTACCTTTAAAATTTCAAATTCATAAATGTTATACCAATTTCACCACCTAATTCAAATTCTAATTTACCAGAATCCAAATTACTATTAAAACCAAATTAATGTTGCATAATAGTGAAACCAAAATCATTCAAAGAAAGGTTTCCAAATAAAATTCATGGTTCACAACCAAATTTTCATACTTCCACAGGCAGTACAGTTTTAATATAGGACTCTCACGATGCCTTTAAAATTTTTGTCATCATGTTAGTGATAACTTTTTATTAATTTTGGTATATATATGTATTTTTTTTTTTTAATAAATTAATAAATAAAATAAAATAAACTAATTCCTATTCTGATTATATTTTTTATTATTGTATTTTTTAGTCAATTTATGACACAAAAGTTCATAATCTGTATGTTTCTGTATACTGCTAGGTTTAAAATGACGCTTGCAAAGATTCTGAAGAAGCAACTGTTAAAAATATATTTTTTCGTAAAATAATCTCATTGGACAAATGTCATTTTTTCTTATTAGTCCATTGAGCTAAGTCCTCCGCGTGCTTAAATATTGTACATGTATAAATATTATTTTTTATCCTCGCGTATCGTATCGTTTTGACAAAAAATAATTGAAACTGGTCCACATTAGAGAAATATTACATAGATTATAGTATTGTCTAAAGCCTTAAAAGAAATATTAACAAATACAATATTAGTATCAATTATTAATAAATACTAATACATAAAACTGAATAAATAGAGCTGAATATCATATGGATTCTTCTAAATTTTAAATATTGAGTTAATTAAGTTAACATTTGTCTGTGGAAAAGAAATTATAAATAATGTTTCTTATATTAATTTTATGAATGATTTCATAAGAATAATTCTTAAAATTCTAAAAAATAAATAAATAAAATTCTACAGAATTCTGAATTGAATATTATAGTTTAAATTTTTACAAAAGCAAGAGTTAAAATCTGAATAATATGTCTTGCTTTTGCTTTTGTAGAAACGAATATATATTCACCTCATAAATTTCATTGCTTTAAGAACTTTAATTTTTGATGGTGTGTTTCTACATGAGTTCTATTGCAGATACTATAAAATGTCTAAAAATGTATTTTATTGGATTGTTCGATAAATAAAGTCGTTTTTTAAAACCTTCACTTCTAAAAACCAAGGCTTCTTCGAACGTGGAATTTTTCAACTTACCGAAAGATGGCAAAAGGTCATCCAGCAAAATGGTCAATATATCATTGATTAATGTTTGTTGTTAATATAAATAAATTCACTTTGAAAAACATGGAAAAAAAAACGACATTATTTATCGAACAACCCAATAATTTTAAATTATTAATATTAGTATTTATTTATTATTATTATTTTATAATTTTCCCCAAATTTTTAGTTTTGAAATAAATGTTAATGCATGTGTGTGTATATATATATATTCCTTTTTCTATTTATTTTTTGTTTATTTTTTAGTCTTTTTTTTCCCCCACTGTTACATACCTTATTTTATATTTTATAAATTATGTTTCGCATTCCTAAAATACACATGCACTTTACTTTATTCTATTTATTTTCATTCACGTTTAAAAAAAAATGTATTATATTTGTATAAATTAATAGTACTGATGTTGATAATAGTAATATTGTGTAAATATTTTTATCTATTGTACTGAGTATTTTATAACTGCATTTTGTGAAGCATATATGTATATTTTCTATTTATTTCTATTATGACAATAAATATTTTTATATTTTGAAATAAATTCTGTTGTCTTTTGTTAAGACTCTTTTCTCTAATACCTAATATTTACCTTTAAGATATTAAGTTCTGAATCGAACTTTAAACATTAGGTGTATCCTTTACCCCTGTGGCAGAATTTAGGCGACACAGCGACATTGTCGCAGAAAAGAAATTGTCACTTGCAGAAAGATTTGCGCATAAAAATGAAAGCTATTTCTAAATTTCAGTAGAAAATAGAAACTTATGTCTTATATTTAAGAATTCTTCAACAGTCTACTAATATGTACATGTCTTTATAGTTACATGTACATATTATGTGTAAATACGAAAATATGTCAATATTGTCTTGCAGTAAAGGTTTGCATGAACAAGACTTGTCGCAGAGAGCATAAAAACATTCTGTCATAGGGTCCTTTACTTCTTTTAGGAAGAAAAGTTTAAAATACTCTTTCATGAATATAATTAATGAAAAATTCTATTTTAAATAATTCACCAGAATATAAGGTCATAGCTAGAAAAAACATCGGAGGGAGTTCAAGTTTTAGTACATGATATTGAATGTTAAAAATTTCTTCAAAAAATTTCGAGGTTGGGTGGGGGGGGGGGGTTAACCCTCATCTCTCCCTCTTCTTCTTGGCTTGGGCTATGACAGAATAAAATTACTATTATCCAAAATCATAGAATTAATTTTATTTAAGATTTTTAGTTAACGTTGATCCACATTGAGCACATACTACCATAAATTTATTTCATATAATTCCCAACTGCTAAGATAATTATTGATATCAGGTTTGAAATAAAAAAAATTGTTATTTAATTTTATAATATTTGTTTATATATATATGAAACATAATAACACCATTTGCATTTCCTTTTAAAAAAAAAGTATTTAAATACCAAGAAAAATTACCTTTAAAGTTGGCTTTCTGCATTTCACCTACTCGATCTCAGCCCGGGATAAGCTGGGAAGTGGATTCATCATATTTTCCTTTTGATTTATCTATTATCTTTTAATAAGGTGATAACTTACACTTTCCAAATATGTTTAAAAACACAATAAGAAAAGTGAGAGAAAATCATACCAGTTCACTATCAAATTATTTGGCATTGGATCCTTCAGGAAAGTGTGTCCATAATAATAATCCTAAGTACAACAAGAAGATATCCAGAATAGATAACTTCATTGTAAATTTGAACACTCAACCTTTAAATCCTAATCCATCATATCACTTCAGAGGAGCAAATGTGTTCACTTTCAATAATTTTGTAAGACACTCACATTGTACTTTAATCTGTAGATTCTCATCTTTATTTATAGATCATATCTCATAATGAGTTACTACTGATTCATCCTATTTTTATCATTCAACTGATTATAAGGAAACTGGCAACTGGTCAAATTTATTTGGCTTTCCCATCATTCTGTTGTCTTGAAAAATCAACTACTAGTTCATTTAATAAGTGAAACCTCTAATGAGCATCATTCAAATCCTTATGACCAATAAATGAAAATATTCAATCGGATCTGATAATATTAAGCTAATGACCTTTGGGAACTGACCTTTTGTTACTGATAAAAAATAATTCATGGGCTAGACAGGAGATGGCCAACCTGGAGTCTATGATGGAATTCTTGAAATTTGTAATTTGGCTACTTTGGTTAAGACAGCAGCAAAAACAAATGAATGTGTTGAGCTTTTTTTGGATGGATATACCTTAGGCAGTTTTGATAGCTAAAGAAACAATTGTTTAAACTTTAAAACTTCTTCACACACCATAAAATTGAAGACAGCACAACCGGTTTTGAAAGGATGTGGCCTTTCTTCTTCAGGTGCAAAAAACACATGCTACTACTTTGGTGGCAAAAGCAAGACTGAAAGCAGGGCAAAATCCAGAGGGGGAGGAGCAACAGTTAACCAATAAGAAGCATCCAGCAAGACCAATCAGAGAGGAATACAACCGAAAAACAAGGGGGGGGGGGACTAACACACACAAAAAAAAAGAAAAAAAAAGAGAAGGAATAATTTTTATTTTATTTTATATTATTTCATTTTATTATTTATTTTATTTTATTTATTTATTTATTTATTTATTTTTTGTAATTATTTAATTAAATATTTTTAATATTGTTATTATTAATTTATTAAGAAAATTAAATTGAACTAAACAAATTTTTACAAGCTGTAGACAGCAAAATGGAATCAGATTTTTCATTGACAATTTTATTACGATTAAAATAAATAGCTAAATTTTCCAAAAAATATCCAGTTTGGCAATGTGTTTGGTTTAAAAGATAATTTTGATGTGCTGAAAATTAAAACTGTGGTCAAATTTCCAACTATGCTTCACAATAGAAGATTTAGATATTTCTTGTTTAACAATATACCGATAATGCTCTTGTAAACAGCATTCAAGATATCTTTTTGTTTGACCAATGTAAAATAAATCGCAGTTATTACAAGGGACATTATAAATACTCCACTTTTGAAGCTCGGGAACAAGGGATTTAGTTGAAGGGAATTGAAATTTATTGACAGGTTTTAAAATAATGTGAAAATTAAAATGCTTCAAAACTTTGGCTAATTTAAAACATAAGGGGGGATAAAAAGGCAAGACAACAAAGTTATCGGGTTTAATTTTATCCTCACTGGAAAGAGTAGAATTATAAGTCAGTCTACTGAATTTTTTAAAAGCTTTATCAATAATAGAGGGGCTAAAACTTCTTTTGATAGCAACAGACTTTAAATAATTAAGTTCTTCTTTAAGAGAAGACGTATCAGAACAGATTTTAAGGGCACAATACGCGTAAGTGTAAAAGGTGCCAATTTTTTGTTTAACCAGATGAGTTTTGTAAAAAAAAAAATCTTAATAAAATATTGCTCAATTATTTTATTGATTTTTCTTATTAGAATTATTTAAGCAGAGTCATAATTTTTTTGACTGTTAGTTTATTAGTTTATGAACAAAATTAAACTTACTATTGATGTATTCTGTTTCAACCCCCCCCCCCCCCCCACTCCTTCTTGAATAGATAAATTCAGATATATATGTACAGTGCAGCCTGGAATACATTGCATTTCCAATGCAGCCCAACAGCTTATTTAGTTTGGACAGGCCTGGGCTAGACAATTAAAAATAATGTAAACTCTTCCAGCATCTTTTTTTTTTTTTAACTATTGTATACACTTTAGCCAAAATTTGAAAATTCTCTCGTAGTAGTTTTCTTAAAACTGTATGCACTTCTTACTCACAGGGTTAAAAACCTTCTTCTTAGCAAAAGTCTCTTTGACATTCCAAAAAGAATTTGTAAATACTTGTCATGTTGTGCATCTTCAAAATAATTCCTTCCCACATGACAACTTTCGAAAGTGCAGATATTCAGGAACTTTTTAGAAAAAGACAACTAATGTAGACTTTCCTGCATTTATTATTATTGTTTCATTTTATTTTTATTCGCTTCATTTATTTATTTAATTATTGTTTTTTTTTTTTTTTTTTTTTTTAATGATTTTTGACAGATAACTAATGAAAATAAATTATTAAAAGAAAGAATAAATAAATGTACCTATGTTTATATAATATAAAGAATTATTTGCTAGTGTATTGAATTGAAACTGAAATTCTCAGTTTACATACACAATATATATATATATATAAATCTGGAGTGACTCCACTTGACTTTCCAAACATTGAGTAATTAACAGTTTTGTAGCTAAAGTAAAGTAATAGGAGTTGTTAAATAAACAAAAGAGAGAAAATTATAATAGGGTGTTTCAGTATTTTTCTCCATATAGTACAAGATGTTTAATTTAACACTATTGAACTTCGAGCCCATAGATCATAATGATAAAGAATTTTTCGTTGTGTCCCTGTAAAAACCTATAAATGCTAGATTCACCAAAATGCTTATAGTTAGTGTAACAATGACTTATAATATCCATATAAATTTTCAGCTCAGTTTAATAAGGCGTTTAGACGCTATCACACTTTTAAAAATTTGGCCCCATAGGCCATAATGATAAAGAATTTTTCTTGGCATCCCTGTAAAAAAACAAAGTGCTAGATTCACCAAAATCAATAGGGTTCGTGCCACGGTGACTTACAACTTACGTACCAATTTTCAGCTCATTCGAGCAAAGCGTTTAGACGCTAGCATGTCCACACATACACATACATACATATATCATCGTAAAAATAGTGAAAACGGACTCAGGGCACCTTAAAACGTATAGAAACATCAAAATATCAAATTCAGATTTTTGACATGATTGCAATACTTTCCTTACACATGCAGTTCGGAAAGTAAAAAAGAAAGAGAGAGAGAGAGAGAATTAAAAAAAAGTATTTTATGAATATGTTAATGCATTAAATATCTTTTATTCATACCATTTAATACCTAATTAAAAGACAGTAAAATATTTTCTGTGCTAGTCACAGTTTCACTGCTTACGTCTTAAAATATTTTTGCAATTAATTCATCAATTATTTAAGTATTGCATTAACAAGTTTAAAAGCTATGCCAGTCCTCAAGTCCTCATATGAGATCACTGTATCTGTATAATCAATTTTAATATGACAAATAAGAAAGTCTGCTTTGATGAGACAATTTTTTATATAGTTTTAATTTTTATCAGTTTTATTTGTTTTGTTTCTACTTGGGGTATCATGGATCACTTCCATTAAAAGTCGAAATTTAATAGTTTGTTCTAATTAAATTTATACATGCAAATCTTTATATATGAATGGCTAAGAGATTTCCTTGGACTCTGTCTGTATGTATGTGTGGTCGCAAGTTGCCACCTAATTTTCATACTTTAGTTAATTAAAAAAAAAAAATTAATTGTTCGATCGATAAGCTGTTTAGTTCAACGAATTATAAAAAAATCGCCCCTTTTATTGGATACCTTATTTGTAACGAAGTTTTGATTAGATTTTTTTAAATTAATTAAAATATGAAAATAATAACCTGGTAATAGCTTTAAAGTTGGACATTTAAATTTCTAATTGTTGCCAAAAAAAATTATGAGTTTTTATTATTATTATTATTATTATTATTTAAACATAAAATGAAATATGCTTTCACATGAAAAATAAAAAAATTATAAAATATTAAATTTGCTCATGCATATAAAAATATGAAAGTGGAGTAAAAAAACAACCTTAACCTTTTTGAATATACCTCAATTTTAAATTTTTTTCTTTGTTTTGTTTAAATAGTATGTTTTTGGCACGGATGAATCAGGCTTGGCATGAAACATAATTCAGCATTACATTAAAGAGCTTTACTTATTGATAATTCAGGGTAATTTTTAAAATTTTGATGCTGAAATAGATCGGACATTTTTCGCCAAGGACTGTACTTTCGCGAAATCCACTTTAAGGGGTTACATCCAGTTGTATGCACGAAAAAACGTGTTTTTTTGTGAATTTTTTGTGAAGAGCTCTTTTATTAAAGAAATATATACAATACATATACATATAGCAAATTTAATGTATGTTAAGAATCCGTGATGAGTTTACAAAAATATTGGGTTCCGCTGTTCCTGTAGTAGATCTCCTAGAGGACTTCCACAAAAAGGTGTCTGGCGGTGAGCAAGATATCTCTGATCCAAATTATCTGAAATGAAAAAAACCAAAAGATTTATTTTTAGGATAGATGAATACAGGTAATGATCGTAGGAATAGTCAAAATTTTGATTTTTGACAAAATGGCGGCTTCCCCAAAAAAAAATCGTTTTTTTCATGAGAATTTACACTTGAAAGTGGCTGAAAAAATCGAAATTATTATCAGAAACCTTATTCCTACGATCATTACCTGACAAAAATATCTAAGAAAATCGTGTCGAAATTTCAAGTCAATCGGTCCAGCCGTTTCGGAGAAATTTTGCTCACCGACTTTGAAAACACCGTTTCGAGATAAATGCGTTTAAAGTTTTGGGAACCATTTAAAGTAAGTTAATTTTTTTTTTTTTCCTACTTACATCGAGTCATCTATTCCAGGACCATAAGAGGAACCCTCTGCTTCATCATTTGCTTCTAGTACAGCCAACTGTTGTTGTCTACGTGACATTCTCCCCTCGCGCGTGCTCCCTTGCGCTCGTGCGTCAGAGATCAAGATGCGCTCTGCGTCCTCTTTTTCTACATAGGCATGGGCATTAGGCCCAAGCGATAGTCCCATTGCGTTCATGAAGTATAGAAGAGATGTTTTTCCTTCTATGAACATGCCGGCAGCAAGATAAGCAGCAATTTCAACGATCTTAGAGCCACATGGGATTATTTTTGGAGTTATTTTCCATATCAGCTGATTATAACTTTCATTATTATTTTGCGTGAAACCACCAACGCATCTTTCTAATAATTTTTCATTACTCAGATCTACGTAAATTGGAAGTATAGCTTCAGCAACATCAGGCGGTAAGGGTTGATAATCATTTTTGTACCTTGATAATGTGTCCAAGGCTCGTGCTTTCTGCCAAGAACACCATGAGTCTTCTCCAGTCGGGCATTTACCATGTTGAGGATTGTCGTCAGTGGAGCAATTATGATAATAAGAAGCCCAAATGGCATTAGACATATTTTCAACAGAATCACAGTGTCTTCTTATTGCTAATCCATAATAGACAGTTAATTTATCGATCATTTTACCAGTCAGTTTACCCTTTCCAACAAGTACCTTTTTCTGACGTTTCTTCCCATTTTTATCAGTCGTTTCTGTTGTAGTTTTGTTTACACATTCTCTTAGTCGTTTACCCATTCGCTTTTGGACATGACCTATGCATTCTTTTTTCATTACTTCTATGTCACCATAAGGAGACGTCTTTACAAATATGCAAATTTCTCCGAAACTAATTGCCGGATCGATATGAAATTTTCAGACAATATTATCAAATATATGTACATTCAAAATATGTAAAAAAAAAAAAATCGATTTTTTGAAAATTACAACTGGATGTAACCCCTTAAGACAAGTAGCGCATCTACATATAATAAAATCATAGATATAGTAATAAGACATAGATTGATCAGCGAGGGCGAAAAAGTGATGCCTTTTTTACTCGGGGAAAGACAGCCATTTTACTCTCTTATGGATGTCTTTCCCCGAGTGAATATACGCGGGAATACACACAGATAATTTAGCAAATAAAAGTTATGAATAATTTATTTGCTAAAGATGAATGAAAAAACTCCAGATACTATACTCATTTTTCTTTCTCTCTTTTCTTCTTCTTCTTCTTCTTTTTTTTTTTTTTTTTTTGTATAGAATAACGACATTTATCGTTTCCATCTGCTATTTCTGCTTGTTTAGGAGTTTTTTGGGTCGAAAAAACGATTGGACTTAGCCTTATCGTTTGAGAAATTAGAGTTAACCCTTTAACTGCCAATCACAATATAAAGTAGAAATTTATGTTTACTCGGAAATGGTTATAACGATATTAATAAAAGTTTGCGATAAGTGCTTTTTAGAGACCTAAAACAATTGGAACATCCTTAGCTTCAAGAAAATTAGTGTTAACCCTTTAACTGTCAATCGCAACATGTAGTAGAAATTGAGTTTACTCAGAAATGGATATAACGATTTTGATTAAAGAAGTTAAGTGTCTTTTTTTTTTTTTTATAGAACGTTTGAACATATCCTCATCTTCAGGAAAATTTGCGTTAACCCTTTAACTGACAATCGCAACATATAATAGAAATTGGTTTTACTCGAAAATGGATATAACGATTTTTATAAAAGTTTGGGGTTAAGTATTCTTTAGAGAGCTAAAACAAATAGACATATCCTCATCTTCAGTAAAATTCGCGTTAACCCTTTAACGGCCAGTCGCAACATATAATAGAAATTAGGTTTACTCGGAAATGGATATAACGATTGTTATAAAAGTTTGGCGTTAAGTGTTCTTTAGAGAGCTAAAACGAATGGACATATCGTCATCTTCAGGAAAAATCGCGTTAACACTTTAACGGCCAATCGCAATTTATAACATAAAATGGGTTTACTCGGAAGTGAATGTGACGATTTTGATTAAATTTTGGGGTTAAGTGTTTTTTTTTTTTAGAGAGTTAAAACAATTGCACATATTCTCATCTTCAGGAAATTTTGCTTTAACCCTTTAACCGACAATCGCAACATATAATAGAAGTTAGGTTTACTTGGAAATAAATGTAGTGATTTTGATTAAATTTTGGGGTTAAGTGTGTTTTTAGAGAGCTAAAACGATTGGACATATCTTCATCTTCAAGAAAATTTGCGTTAACCCTTTAACGACCAGTCACAGCATATAGCAGAAATTGGGTTTACTCGGAAATGGAGCGCGGACAGGCAGGCAGAAAAACTAATTAATGTCATAATATTTTCTTAAACCTTGTTCGAAACTGTAAGAAACGCTTAATACAACTAAAAATGCAATTCTAGAAATTTCGAATTATAGCCCCTATTATGAACGAAATTCGACCAAACTTGTATTCAGTTGGACCTTCACCGAAACTGGTGCTGATTAGATTTGGGAATCAATCGCTCAACAGGTGGTGCTGCCATCCTATTTTTTTTTTTTCTGAGTACTTAACATGACAGTATAGGACAAAATTTCATATAAATGTACATGATGTGAGTTATTTTTAACGCATGAATGTAAAATTTACATGAATTATTGATAATAGTAGTAATAAACTTGAAAAAAAAAAAAAAAAAAAAAAAAAAAATGTGTGCATGTAGAAGCATTGTTTTCCTCCTGGGAGGGAAGTGCCCTTTCCCTGGGCGCCTGTGTAAATTTTCAATGTGGATATTTTATAAAGAACGTGTCAATATTTCTAAAATGAATGGTTGAACCATAGATCTGTATTAATTTAAAACGAAGCTACCGATTTCTTTTATTTTTAATGTTGAATATATATATATATATAGACATATCATGAAAAACGACAGTTTTTTGAGTGACGCAAGCGGAGGGACAAACGGGACGCTGCGAACTCATATATACGGCTAGTTTGACATCAAAGAGATTTGTAAAAGCCGACACTTAATATCTCAGCAAATATGCCATATTTTGTTCTGATCTTTTCAAAATAATCTTTTATCTTCGGTCTTAATCTATCCTGAAAATTTTACATTTCTACATGTAATATGTTTTGAGATCTGAATCTCAATTTAAAGCCAAAAAGGAAAAATGTAAGGTGTAAGGTTGTAATGGACTCAAATTCTGAAAAAATATCTCTAAAACTGCTCGAAGGATTTTCATATAATTAATATATTTTGTTAATAGGATCTTTCTGAATCTAGTAACGTTTTCGTTTTTTTCAGGAAAACTCTTGTTTTTTATATAAATCGCTTTAAATATGAAACTATATTACTCCGCCAATTACATGTGTTTCTCCGGGTGAAAAGGCTGTTATGCGGTTCTTTCTTGTGAGGTATGTGGGTTGGTTGGTTGTCCGACTTCAATGCAGCCAATGAATTATTTAGATTTTTTTTTAACGCAAAAGTACTTTATTACATGTTTAAAATATTTATTGTATATATAAAAAGTCAAATTCACTTAAATATATTTTCTCTTCTGTTATGAAAAAAATATTTTTGATTTCAAAATTTCATATTTAGTCAAAAAAATATTTAGATAATATTTTAAATAAGGAAGTATTTTGTAATTTTAGATATTCCATTTTATCATAATAATGATGAATTTACAATTTTTTAAAGCGAAAAAATTTTTAATCACTCATGAACATCGATTTTATAATAGCTCAATGATTTGCGATTCATATTCATGTATCATTCCGCGTCGGGAATGGAAAAAAAACAGCAAATACAGTTTTGGCACCATCTATCGTTTTTTTATTTAAAATATACACTTCCGTAAATACACATATATATGTATTTTCTTTTTAAAAATTAAAAATCTCTTTTGAAAATACAGTTAGAGTTTATTCATTTATTTATTTTTCAGACTTTAAAATGATACATATTTTAAATATTAACATAATCAATTTTTTTTTATTATTATTATTTAAAGCAATAATGACTAGGGGATGAAACAGTGTTTATTAGAAATAACACTATTTCATGAATTTTATTAAAATTCATGAAAAATATGTCAAATAGCAATTATTAAAAAACACGTCAAAATAAATAAATAACATCTTTACTTTGAAACCCTAATGTATTTAAAAAATATTATTCTTTCTTTTATTTTTTTAATTAATTAATTTCTGCATGAAAAATTCTATTTCATAAATATATTTACAATTACAATAAACAAAAAATCCTCCTTTAATTTTAAATAACTATTTCTACCTGTTTCTAAACAAGTTTTTTTTTTTTTTTTTTTTAAGGGAAAAAAAAAAAAATAATAATAAAAAGTTAAATATATATGTATATGACTTTAAACTACTAGATGGCGACACTACATTTATTTATTTTTCTTAAAAAAAAAGAAAGAAAGAAAAAACTTTTAATTGCTTCGAAACATGTAGAAATAATTATTTAAAATTAAAGGAGGGTTTTTTGTATATTGTAGTTGTAAATATATTTATGAAATAGATTTTTTACGCAGAAATTTCATTTTTTTTTTTTTTTTTTTTTTTTTTTAAAGCTTATATTTTCCATAAAATTTTTCTCCAGGTGATTTTATCTTATTTTTAAAATTATAGAAATATAAAGCTTAATTTATATTTTGGCTATTTTTTCCTCCAAACGTTTTATATGAAAATATATATAAAGTAATTTTTACCTGCAATTTTGATGAAAATTTAAACTGTGAATATTGGAGCATACTTAGCCTCAAAAGGGGAAACAAAATATACAAATTTCCATTTTTAATATTTACTTTTTTTTTTTTTTTTTTTGTAATTGTTTAATTTGTAATTCTCTAAAAAGAAACTTGTAAACTGTAAATTACGTAATTCTAACTTAAATTTGAAATTATCCACTTATTTTTCTTTCTTTCTTTCTTATTTTTTTTTTTTTTTTTTAAGTTTGAGAATCCCTGTCAATAAATTTTTCTAGTACGAAACTTCTCCATTTTGTTTCCAAGTGGCAGGCTACTTGAAAATTTGTCAGTATGATAACGTTTGAAATACTGAATTAATTCACACTAAATTTGTAGTGTAGATTTATCTTAGAAATGTGTTTGATATGTTCATTTGCCAACTTAATCTACCCTCTTGTTTCCCTGTGAAAATTCACTGTGAGTTTCACACTGAAAATTTCAAATTTACATTAGAAAGGTTTTATGAACCGATTTGCTTAAAACTCCATATATACAAACCTTCATTAATAAATCCACTAAGTCCATTAATAAATTGTAGCTGCCATTTTGGAAAAAAAAATGGTGGCAACTTCTTAAGTAAAGATAAATTAGTTTACCCTTCCTAGGAGCCAGAAGGACTTATTTTAATTTCTTGATCAAAAACCACTAAAAAGTAATGATATCAGTTCAAAAAACCCTTAACGGCTTAAAAGTTTGTGACGCCGCTACTTTATGGCTATAAGAATTTGAAATATGAGTCTTAAAAATAATGATATCATTAAAGTATACATAGATTTTCATATTTGATCATTTACTTTTATCTTTTATTTATATTTATAATGTAAACATAATATTTTTAACTTCAAGATCAGACAGATATATAAAATACACTCACTAGATGCTTTTTCATTCGTATTTACAATTCAAAATAACAGTTTTAAAAGGAATTATATAAAAATTCCAGTGGCGCCTCGGTGTTATTTTAAAAGATATGTTTTTAGATTCCATTAAAATTACTTTTGTTTTGTCTAATAAAGTATATTTACACATTTAAACAGTGCTTTTAATTTTCAAATATACTGTCAAATAATTATACTTTCACCGAGTTTGCATTATAAAGTAAAATTATTTATTTCAATAAATTGATTTATCTTTTGCGTCACGCTATCCAAAACTGCAAGTAAAATTTGTGTAAATGTTTTCTTTACGTCACACTACCTCTTTTGAGCAAATTTTCACTTAGTTGGATACTATGTTTTAGATAGCGTGATGCAAAAGATAAATCAATTTATTGAAATAAATAATTTTACTTTATAATGCAAACTCGGTGAAAGTATAATTATTTGACAGTATATTTGAAAATTAAAAGCACTGTTTAAATGTGTAAATATACTTTATTAGACAAAACAAAAGTAATTTTAATGGAATCTAAAAACATATCTTTTAAAATAACACCGAGGCGCCACTGGAATTTTTATATAATTCCTTTTTAAAACTGTTATTTTGAATTTTAAATACGAATGAAAAAGCATCTAGTGAGTGTATTTTATATATCTGTCTGATCTTGAAGTTAAAAATATTACGTTTGCATTATAAATATAAATAAAAGATAAAAGTAAATGATCAAATATGAAAATCTATGTATACTTTAACTAATTGCAAAGCGTCACTTACAATTTGATATCATTATTTTTAAGACTCATATTTCAAATTCTTATAGCCATAAAGTAGCGGCGTCACAAACTTTTAAGCCGTTAAGGGTTTTTTGAACTGATATATATATATATATACAGTCGAACCTCGTTAATGTGAACACTGCTAACGTGAATTACTTTTAACATGAAATGAACTGTTACCACAATCCCCGTCAAAATGAAGATTATTGTAGTTATATGACTATCAGTTACTGATAGCATGAACTACTGATAACACTAACAGATTTTTGATCCCCTCTTAAGATTCACGTTACGAGGTTCGACTGTATATCTTTTCATGTCTGCACAAAAATGATTTTTTTCAGCATTTATTATTATCCGCGATTGTAATGAAATGCTCGCCCTCTGGTGGGCTAAGGTGAAATTACAATAAACATGGTTTAATTCGAATTCCATACAGCCGCCATTGCTTCACGATATTTAGTTTCACATATATTTATAGAATAAAAATGAATAAATACGGTAAAAAAGATAACACATACTGTTGTGTGCTACAATCTAACTCCAAAGGATCAAGAAATCCAGAATTGAGCTTCCATTTATTTCCAAATGACAAATTTAAAATTTCAGTTGCTTCGGCTAATGGAAGTAAAGAATTAATCAGATGATTTGAAACTGATATTTGTTCAGCTTCAGTTAAAATCTACTTCCGATCGAACTTTGAAGAAACTGAAATATTTTTTTCCAAAAGCAATCAATTTTCCATGATGTAATGGCGGAATATTAAGTAGAATAACAAAAAGAACACTAATGGAACACACGTGGCTATAATGTTTACTAACAACTGCAGTGTTCAGAGAGCGCCATCTATCGATCATTACAAACGCGGATACTACTTTAAGAAAAAAAATCGTCTGCATTCATCATGGAAAATATCTTTAATAAATTATAACTTAATAAATAATTTGTATCCGCGTTTGTAATGATCGATAGACGGCGCTTTGTGAACACTGCAGTTGTTAGTAAACATTAGCCACGTGTGTTCCAATAGTGTTCTTGTTATTCTACTTAATATTCGTACTATAATTTCTCCGCCATTACATTATGGAAAATTGATTGCTTTTGGAAAAAATACTTCAGTTTATTCAAAGTTCGATCGGAAGTAGATTTTTAACTGAAGTTGAACAAATATTAATTTCAAATCATCTGATTAATTCTTTACTTCCATTAGCCGAAGCAACTGTAATTTTAAATTCGTCATTTGGAAATAAATGGAAGCTCAATTCTGGATTTCTTGATGCTTTGGATTTACACTGTGGCACACAAAAGTATGTGTTATCTTTTTTACCGTATTTATTCATTTTTATTCAATAAATATATGTGAAACTAAACATCGGCTAGCAATGGCGGCTATATGGAATTCGAATTAAACCATGTTTATTGTAATTTCACCGTAGCCCACCAGAGGGCGAGCATTTCATTACAATCGCGGATTGCGTAAATTTGTATAGGATTATATATATAAGAAAGTCTTGTGGTAATACTAGTTATAATATATTAAAACAAGTGGGCTTTACCTCAACCGCTGCTAACTACATTTAAAAGAATTTTGAAAATTCGATATTACTTACTAATATAAAAACTTAAAAAATATTAAAATTTTAAAAAAAGTATAAAGTTCTAACAGATGACGTCACGAGCATGTTTGCTGAGGGACAGTTGACCCCACTGACCCATTTTATCATTGCGGAATAGTGTTACAAATTTATTGTAACACAGTGTTGTAAATATATTTGTAAAAGCATAAAAAAATTCGACTACTACGCTTCCAAAGGCATGGAAAAATTAGCATTGTCCTTCAGCAAAATACGGTTGCCAAGAAGAAAGTCACGTGGTTGTTAGATCTCTATTCCATTAAAAACCAAAACAGTATTTAAACCATAATAATAACAAAGCAACTGATCATAAAAAATCATATTTTTCATAATTTAGTTAAATTTAACTTGCTTATGAAAACTTATTCTACTTCCTTTCATAAATGTATTTGTACAATTAAAAGCCGCGCAGTATTTCGGCATTTTTAATATATATCAACATTCTATTCCATTACTGTTTCCGAGTTTTATATTCTCTCATGGCTGATGCCAAAAAACTTTTTCGGCATCAAAAATCTTTGCAGGTTAACATGGGGATGATAGATCTATATATATTACTATATGTATGAATAAAATAAGATGTTTCTGTGTGTGTGTCATTGTGTATGTATATCCAGAGCCTTTTTGGAAAACGGCTGATCGCAGAGCTACACACATTTGCATGGAAGTTCGTAATGATCTCTCCTGATGCACCTCGAAGCCCGATTTTCAAATTTTCGATTAGTTTTTTTTTTTTTTTTTTAATTAATTAAAATGTGAAAATAATAACCTTCTAATTTCTGATAAATTAGCCATTTATATTTTATCCATAATTTAATTGTTGCCAATTTTTTTCGATAGAATAATAATAATAATAATAAAGTACATTTACTTAAAATGAGGAAAATAAATTAGAAATATCAGTCGTATCGTTATAAATAAGGTACCAAATGAAAGGGGCAATTTTTGTGAATCTGACGGATTAAACAGCTTATCGATCAGACAATTAAATTTTTTAAAATTAACTAAAGTATGAATTTTTGGTGGCAACAGCAGAAGATTGTATGGAAACCTTTTGGAATGGGGAAAAAAAAAAAAAAAACTGTTACTCATTAAGTCACGTGTTTTTGAAGTGGAATAAAAAATTGCAGTTTTCAATTTTTTTTTTTTTAATTTTCTCTCACGAACACAAACATATAATATACAGCCTGTGCAAAAGAAGACCAACTTGCAGTTCAAATTTCATTAATTTTAGTTAATCCGCGTTTATAATGATCGATAGACGGCGATTTTCCAACTTTTGTTGTTAGTAAATATAATAGCCACGTGTATTTATTTTGTTCTATTTGTGTTACTACTTAATATTCCTGCTATAATTTCTCTCCCATTCATTATGAAAAATCGATTGCTTTTGGAAAAAATATTTCAGTTTATTCAAAGTTCGATCGGAAGTAGATGTTTAACTGAAGCTGAACGAATATTAGTCTCAAATCATCTGATTAATTCTTTACTTCCATTAGCCGAAACAACTGAAATTTTAAATTTGTCATTTGGAAATAAATGGAAGCTTAATTCTGGATTTCTTGATCCTTTGGAGTTACACTGTGGCACACAACAGTATGTGTTATCGTTTTTACCGGTTTTATTCATTTTTATTCAATAAATATATGTGAAACTAAACATTGAATATACAGCAAGCAATGGCGTCTCGGCGAAAGCCGAAAGCTATTCGTGTTAATTGTAATTTCACCTTTGCCCACCAGAGGGCCGAGCATTTCATTACAATCGCGGATAAACAATTTTTTTTTTTTTTTTTTTCAAAATAAATTTTATTCTAACTTCGAAAAGATTTATGTGAAGTTTTTTTTTAAATAGATTATTTAAACTTTATGAATCATATTTTACCATGTTTTTATTAACTTGTATTCTTGTTTGTTTGTCCGGTACAAATCTTGCAATCGAATTTTAACTAACTTCCCTACTAGCTAGACATTTGAAACTTTTACAGTAGCTCAGAACCCGGTGACAACACAATACTTCGAAGTTCAATTTTTGATTAGTTTTCTTATAATTAATTAAAATATGAAAATAACATCCTAATAGCGTTAAAATAGCCATTAAAATATTAGCTATAATTTAATTGTTGCCAAAAAAAATTACGAGTTCATTTTCTTTCGACATAAAAATGAATACATTTA
Organism: Salticus scenicus; assembly: GCA_963930645.1. NCBI lineage: Eukaryota > Metazoa > Arthropoda > Arachnida > Araneae > Salticidae > Salticus > Salticus scenicus. The sequence continues at coordinate 197,544,636 of OZ005648.1, read as the reverse complement.
ATTAAACGTGAACTTTAAAAAATTATAAAAAGTTAAATTATGTATCTCACAAAAATTGACGTCATATCACTTTAAAAATTTTATGCACATTGATAAGAGCTCTTATCCGCGTTTGTAATGATCGATAGACGGCGCTTTCTGAACTGTAGTTGTTAGTAAATATAATAGCCACGTGTATTCATTATTGTTCTTTTTGTTATTCTACTTAATATTCGTACTATAATTTCTCCGCCATTACATCATGGAAAATTGGTTGCTTTTGGAAAAAAATATTTCAGTTTATTCAAAGTTCGATCGGAAGTAGATCTTTAACTGAAGTTGAACAAATATTAGTTTCAAATCATCTGATTAATTCTTTACTACCATTAGCCGAAGCAACTGAAATTTTAAATTTGTCATTTAGAAATAAATGGAAGCTTAATTCTTGATTTCTTGATCCTTTAGAGTTACACTGTAGCACACAACAGTATGTGTTATCTTTTTTACCGGATTTATTCATTTTTATTCAATAAATATATGTGAAACTAAACATCGGCCAGCAATGGCGGCTTATGAAAGCCGAATTAAAGCATGTTAATTGTAATTTCACCTTAGCCCATCAGAGGGCGAGCATTTCATTACAATCGCGGATAAAAATTTGTTTTTTTTTTTAATCTTATAATTATTATTATTAGCTTCGATTCTTGTTTCTTTCTTTGTTTTGTTTGTCCGATACAAATCTTGCAATCTATTTTTAACTACATTCCCTACTAGCTAGACATTTGAAACTTTCACAGTAGCTCAGAACTCGGTGACAACACAATACTTCGAAGTCAGATTTTCGAATTTTTGATTAGTTTTCTTATAATTAATTAAAATATGAAAATAATAACATCCTAATAGCGTTAAAATAGCGATTAAAGTATTAGCTATAATTTAATTTTTGCAGAAAAAAAAAAAAAAAAAATACGAGTTTATTTTCTTTTGACATAAAAATAAATGCATTTAATTAAACGTGAACGTTAAAAAATTATAAAAAGTTAAATTACACATCTCACAAAAATTGACGTCATTATCACTTTAAAAATTTTATGCACTCTATGATTCATCAGAAAATTTAAAACATGGTATTAAAAAACTTTTTTTTTTTTAATCTTATAATTATTCTTATCCTACATTACTCATGGAATAATAATAAAGGAAGAAGGAGCATGCCAATACTGTAACGCTTACAAACCCCTTCTAGTGAAATACCAGCGAAAGCTACTTTTGCTCTTCTCAACCTTGAAGTAGGGCACCCATCCTCCGCACATTTATCGCTGTTTGTTGTGGTTGCTGCCTCGCTGACTGATTGACGGAGAGACGAGACGATTCAAAAATCTCGCCAACAAGTCGCCAACCAATCAGATTGAAGAATAGTTACAACCCTATACCCGGCATTCCTGGATTTTACAAACCGAAACCAAAACATATATGCTCCTTCTTCCTCTATTATTATTCTATGACCAGAGCCTCCTTAAGTAGATGCCTAGCGAGTCGCTCGAAAACTTGGCAACAGTACAAGAAGAACATAGCCAGTAGATGGCGCTTGATACCGTACGTAAAGTTATGTTTATTTCCCGCGAGCGCGATGCAATTGAGTTTCAATTGAGTTCTGGTTTGTGTTTTATTAATTTAACAAATGTGAGAGGTTTTTTTTTTATAATATGGTGTATTGCGTCGTTCCATTTTGTAAATCAGACAGTAGCCGTGAAAATATATGTTTCCACGAAATACCAAGCAATGCAATTCAGCGTAAAAAATTGCTTCCAAATATTTCCAGACAAGGTATGTAAACTGCATAAATAATTAATGCAAAATTACCAACCCTCCGGATTTTTGAATATCAATAATATTTTTCACAAAAAACATTATTTTTCTTTATTATCGTAAATTGTGTGATTAAGACGAAGATAAATTTAAAAGAAATTATGATATAAAAATTCGAAGGGTTGACACCTCTCTGTTAGTAAGTTAGATTTAACAAATAAAATAGTTATGCTTATTACAAAATGAAATAAAATTTTTATTTATTGATGTAGGAATACAGAAAAATAACTTGTTCTTAGTTACTTTGAAGTCACTCTATATTGGAGTATTTTGTAGTTTTATTCATAAAATGAATAAAACTATAAAATACTCCAATATAGGAACAAGATTGATTTATATTTTTTTAATACCACTGTTTTTTAAAGACTTGTGTAAATGCGTATAAAAATTTGATTATTTCAGTTAAATCGAAACAAAAGTGTTGGGAATCTTGAAAAGAAAAAATAGAAAATTTTTATTTCTACTTTTGTTCTTTTTAAAAATATTAAGTTTTAAGATTCAAAACATTACTTTTATTAACCTTTTACCACAGAAATGGAATATGGAATTAAAAATTCATGTAAAAATTAAATATCATGAGTACTGATTTGAAAAATTATCAGAAAAATGAAAAATATCCCCACATCCATACACTCACATGTATACACACACACACATATACTGGCTAAATATTAATCAGGGGAAAACTCGATATCGAATTTTTGGACCGAACACAATACTTTCATTACCTACGGTAGTAGGGTAATGGAAGTAAAAATATTTCAAGGATGTTATTAATTTGTCCTTAAATTTGCCAATCTTTATCAAATTTTTCAAATTGAAACCTAATGCGAGTTTTAAAATACAATTGTGAATTTCCTGCATTTGTTTGTTTTTAAGTTATTCTGATAATAAATATGCATATAAATCAATCGCTAAAAACTAAAAAAAAAAAAAAGTTTTTTGTATTCAGGGAACCTCAAAACGTGACTTTATTCAAAAACCTGAGTTGAAAATAGAACTTCAAAAAAAAAAAAAAAAAAAAAAAAAAAATACTTTGTTTACATTATAGGTTCGAAAAATTAATTTTCGTTCTTTAACAGTATTCGTCGAAATAAAAAAAGTGTAGCAAAGCACACATTCTACAGAAAAGAACGTTTAGCTTAATTTTGGATAGCCCTGTATGTTTTCAATAAACTATGTGCACATCAGATTGTGCATTTAAATTTAGTCTTATATGAAAAACACCTAACACAAAAACTTGGTGCGAGAGAAAACTTATACTCAAGAAATCCTTAATTTTAAAAATTTAAATCTTAATGGTTATTTATTTATTTTTTGCGACGGACTAGACAACAGATTGTTTTCTTCTCCAATTTTTATCACTGAATGTTAACTTATCTCGTTAACGTGCTGGTCTATTTTTCTTATAAATAATATAAAATTTTCGATTTAAGAAAAATAATTCACATCTAATAAGGTAAAAATGTAACGTAAAGGACATGACCAAAAAAAAAAAAAAAAAAGACATGATTTTAATAATTTATCATTATAAATTATTCATTCTGAACTGAAACTCATTTAAAGTTCAGAGATTTTAATTTATATAAACGAAACTTTCATCTGATATCTAAATTAAAAAAAATTTTGAAATTTTTATTGAATAAATATATAAAAAATAATTTAATCGCGTGATAGATATGCCATGTTTTTGCTTATTTAATTTTAAATTTCGTTTTTTAATTAATAGTATATTGAAAAAAAAAAGGTGTTATTTATTTGATACGTTGTAATTCAATTAGTTGAAAAGCTAAAATAGGTCTTGCCAACTTTCGAAGAAATTTAAACCCTATACTTTTTAAAATATAAATATTTGAATATTTTATTGAAAATATTTACGATAAAGCACTTTCACATCATTTTTTCAAATTAAAAGAAAAAAAGAAATACAATTTTAGACTTTAAATTGAAATTAATAGCTAGATTTTTACATGAAAAATATAACTTGTCTATGAAACAGCAGAAAATTGTTGCTCTGCGTAGGTGCTGTCACCTAGCGTTAGTTTTGTTTTTTAAATGTTGCCTAATTTAACATTGAGATTCGCCGCGCGTGGAAGGCATCTACTTAAGGAGGCTCTGCTATGACATTACTATAGATACAATGTTACAGTTGAAGTTACAAGTTAAGACAATAATTATATTTGTAAATTATATTTGAAAATTTCTTTAAAAACAGTTCAAAATAATTTTAGAAAATTTATTCAACGCACGTTTATTTGTGTATGGAGCCTGTTGCCTTCCTTCCTAAATACCCCACCCCATTTAAATATGTTAGTTGTATTTTTTAAAATTTATTCAAAATTCAAGACTGTTATTAAATTAAAGATTTATTAAAAAGTAGCAAACCGTGCGAAATTTTCGCACTTTATTTCTTTTGTTATTTACCTTTAAAATTTGAAACTTATAAATATTATACCAATTTCGCAACCTAATCGAAATTTTAATTTACCAGAAGCCAAATTATTATTATAACCAAATAAATATTGTGCAATAGTGAAACCAGAATCATTCAAAGAAAAGTTTCAAAATAAAATTCATGGTTGACGACTCAGTTTTCATACTTCCGCAGGCAGTACTGTTTTAGTAAAGGACCCTCATGACGCATTTTAAATATTTATCGACAAGAATGCAATGACATTTTATTTAATTTGGCGTCATTTTTTGTAAATAATAATAATAATAATAAATGAATAATGTAGCATCCACGGAGTAATATTACTCCGTGGCTGTCTTTTTACTCCGTGGTAGCATCGTTTGTGCTTGCATAACAATACCCTATAGTTTTAACATATGAAATTATTACTACGGTAGATATTACTTCTATAAAATTCAAAAATTCAAACTATATAACAAAATGCAACCAGCATCGTTGCTTTCTTTATTCTATTCTATTTCTTAAAACAATTTTTATAGGTGCCACACGCACCACATAAACTTTAAATTTTACATCTACTTTTAAAGATAGCACGCGATCATGTTTTTTGCATGCGCACTTCTTATTTCCTAATTCAAAATTATTAAACAAAACCTTTTCGAAAAAGCTGGTGAAATATCATAATAAAATCATTCTTTTTACTATTTCGCTCTCGCCTGTTTCTATAGATGAGTATACCGAAATTAATTTCCCTAAAATGTACGAGTTCTATATCCTTTTTCAAATGATTTTAATTTATTTAAAATTTCACAAATGTAATTTATTCACGATTCTAAATGTTAACGGTTAAATATATTTAAAAATTACACTTTATAGTTAACGTTCAACGTTCAAGAGAAGAAAATTAAAGCCAGAGTCCCCCCCCCCCCCCAACTATTTCCTTTTAAATTATGTTTAATGTATATTTTTAAAGAAACTAATCGGATCAGATTTGATATCTGTCGTCCTTGCCGAGAAAACAAAAACATAATAATAATAATATTAAAGTAGCATTGCTTGTGCTCGCATAACAATTCCCTATAGTTTTAACGTAAGAAATTATTCCTGCGGTAGATATTACTTCCATAAAATTCAAAAATTTAAACTATATAACAAAATGCAACCAACATCGTTGCTTTCTGTATTCTATTCTATTTCTTAAAACAATTTTTATAGATGCCACACGCACCATATAAACTTTAAATTGTACATCTATTTTTTAAGATAGCACGCGATCATGTTTTATATAAAAATTAAATTTTAAATTCATTTTTTTACTTATTTCTATTTCATTTTGCACGCGCACTTTTTATTTCCTAATGGACAATATTCCTGTGACGTCACAGTGGGTAAAATCGCCGAACACGTGGCCGATATTTTGTAAACAAATTAGATTCAAGATGCCATTTTATTGTTACGCATAACAGTTTCCTAAATATTTCTCCAGTGAAACTTAATAATCAGATATCTGTTCAAACAAGAACAAAAGAGAAATGTAAACAACTGAATCGAATGATAAAGTTAAGACTATTCCATACCGTAAAATTGCAGAACATTTTATGTGTATACACACATATATATAATGAATAAAAGATTAATAAGAACATTTTATACACACACACACATATATATAGACAACAAAGCTTAAATAATTAGAATTTCAATCACTTTAATAAAGGAATTTATTGAATGGAACATCCATTTAAATTTGTTAACATCGCCACAGTTCACATGGCAACTTTTAATATTACATATGTTGATTAATATTAAAGTACATTACTAAAACTGGATTAAAAACAAAACAAAGTTATCACTATATCACTCTTACTTCAATTTCATATAATCTGTAACTCTTATAAATAATATTGCAAGATAAAAATTTGCAGGCCACAATGCTTTGCTACGGTAGAGTTGAGAATTGTTTTCCAAAAACAGCTGATTTTTTATAGTCTCGAACCCAAAGGAGGAATATGGTCCATTCAAAATTAATAATAATAAAAAAACTAGTATGTTGTGGCCACCACAAGACTTTCTTCTATATTTTCCTATATACATATTCAATCAGTAACAATATTAAAAAAAAAAAAAAAAATACGATTTTCTTCTTTCTTTTTTTTTTTTTTTTTTTTTTTGTTAAAAGTAATACATATTCAACCAGTAACAATATTAAAAAAAAAAAAAAAAAAAAAAAAAAAAAATACGATTTTTTTTCTAAGTTTTTTTTTGTTAAAAGTAAAAAAAATCGATAACTTTGTTTTAAATTATCACAGATTTATAGTTCAACCATTCGTTTTAAAGGTATTGATGAGACCTTTCGAAAGATACCCATCTTGAAAATTTACTCCCCTCGAGGGGGGACTTCCCCCCCAGGGGGGGTGGCGTGGCTCCTACACGTACAAAAAATTTTTCCCAGTTGACTATCTCTATTATAAATAATTATTGTAAATTTCATAATGATTACTAAAAAATAATTCTCTTTAAGCACATTTATACAAAATTTTGTCCTATATCACCATGTTAAAAATTTAGAAAAAGCGGGATGGCAACGCAACCTGTAAGACAATTTTTACCAAAAGTTGATAGGCACTAATTTATGTCAAGGTGCAACTACATACCAATTTGTATGAAATTCTGTGCAGTAGTTCCTGAGATACAGTTGCCACAAAATTTTGTCACACACACACACACAGACAGACAGACATTTTCTAAAAATAGTCAAATCGTATTCTACAGCTCTCAAAACGTGTAAATCCATCAAAAACCCTAGGTCGAAAATTTTTACGAATCCAATACTTTCTCTATATTACATATAGAAGAAAGTAAAAAAGCTTTTTCGATAGTGTTTGTTTCAATACTGATTATTATTAATTTTCTTTTCTTTTCTTAAAAAAAAAAAAATGATTTTGATGAAATTTTGGCAAAAGCAGAATTTAGTTTAGGACGGAGGGACTATTAGATTTTTTTTTTTTTTTTTCAAATTATAACATCGTTTTCAAATTACTTAATTATATTTTCGATAAATTTTAGATTTCGATAAATGTCCAACTATCGAAAAATGACACCGCAAAAATCCCAAATTGAGACTAATAGTCCTCAGTCAAAAAAAAAAAAAAAAAAAAAGAAGAAGAAAAGAAAAGAAAAATCCTACTTTGATCATTATACTTTTTTTATGATTGCGTTTTTTAGTCAATTTATGATAATAATTCATATTTTGTTTATATCTTTAAAATATTGCTAGGTTTAAAATGACGCTTGCAAAGATTCTGAAGAAATAACTTTAAAAATATATTTTCCATAAAATAATGTCATCATACAAATGTCATCATGTTTTCGTATTAGATCATTTAGCTGAATCCATGTGCTTAGATATTGTTTATTGTTAAATATTATTTTTTATCCTCGCGTATCTATATATTAATAGGCAAGCATAAAATTTGTAGTCCCTTTTTAACATATTGATTATGGGAGTAGAGGGTTGAAAATGGTATCATTCGAAAGGTATGGTTAGCCGGAAGGTGCGAATACAAATATTATTTTCTTACGATGTCAAGAAGGTATTTAAAAATACATTTATTTTTTATGCATTTTCCCCCATTTTTCCCTTTTATACACGTATTCCTTTACATTAAAAAATACCTAAAAGTAGAAAGTTGTTAAATCTGGCAGTTTCATAAAGCTCAAATAAAACCATAGACACAGTAATTTGTATAATGTAGCAAGCGAATATGCTATACTATAGCACTATACGCAAGCGAAGTGATGACGTCACTGTCTGTCCATGGAGCCATGAAAAAGATTTTCTATGTTAATCGTCCATTGGATTTTTTGTAAAAAATTATTAAAAAATAACGGAAATTATCTGCCGATTTTAATTCCGATATTTGGATATCCGCGATTGTAATGAAATGCTCGCCCTCTGGTGGGCTACGGTGAAATTACAATAAACATGGTTTAATTCGAATTCCATATAGCCGCCATTGCTAGCCGATGTTTAGTTTCACATATATTTATTGAATAAAAATGAATAAATACGGTAAAAAAGATAACACATACTGTTGTGTGCTACAGTGTAAATCCAAAGCATCAAGAAATCCAGAATTGAGCTTCCATTTATTTCCAAATGACGAATTTAAAATTTCAGTTGCTTCGGCTAATGGAAGTAAAGAATTAATCAGATGATTTGAAATTAATATTTGTTCAACTTCATTTAAAATCTACTTCCGAATCGAACTTTGAATAAACTGAAGTATTTTTTCCAAAAGCAATCAATTTTCCATAATGTAATGGCGGAGAAATTATAGTACGAATATTAAGTAGAATAACAAGAACACTATTGGAACACACGTGGCTAATGTTTACTAACAACTGCAGTGTTCACAAAGCGCCGTCTATCGATCATTACAAACGCGGATAGTTATATATAAGTTACTGTCTACATGTGTTTCATCCGCGTTTTAACTGAAGTTGAACAAATATTAGTTTCAAATCATCTGATTAATTCTTTACTTCCATTAGCCGAAGCAACTGAAATTTTAAATTTGTCCTTTGGAAATAAATGGAAGCTTAATTCTGGATTTCTTGATCATTTGGAGTTACACTGTAGCACACAACAGTGTGTGTTATCTTTTTTACTGGATTTATTAATTTTTATTCAATAAATATATGTGAAACTAAACATCGGCAAGCAATGGCGGCTTGATGGAAGCCGAATTAAAGCATGTTAATTGCAATTTCACATTAGCCCACCAGAGGACGAGCATTTCATTACAATCGCGGATTGAGTTATTTTTTCTGTAAAATTGATAAAATTTTAATTTAAAATCACAAAACTCCAGAAAAAAAAAATGGCAAACTTCCAGTTTCGAATGTAAACATAAACATTTCATTTCTGTTGGAGTAGCGAACGATTCATTTTAATAAATAAAACAGATGCGCCTTTAATTGCGCATGCGCGTGAAAGAGAGCTCTCCAACTGCTCCCGGCGAGGCACGCCAGAGTTAAAAGGGAATGTAGCTGTGTGCAACGGCCTTGGTGGCCATTATTACCTGTGTGGTTAAACAACTAAAAGTACAAAGATAATCTGCATTTAAATATGTTTAATTCTACTTATTTTGAATGTGTGTAATGTAAATCGTCTTGTTTATCGTCTTTAATAAATGTCAGCTTTATATATTCAAGAATTTCGATTTAATGGAACTAATATTACAACAAATGGTAGCAGAGCGTGGTTGTCTAGGAAATTCTTGAAATCAAAATTGCTGAAATAATTACTCCAAAAGAAAAGAATGGAAAGAATAAATATACCAGAGTTAAACGGTAATAATTATTTCATATGGGCTATGAAAATAAAAGCAGCCCTATCAATTAAAAGACTCGATTCTGTTATTACAACGGTGAAACCAGAAGGACTGAGCGCATCGGAATCTCAAGAATGGGATCTGAAAAACTCCGACGCAGTCTCCTATATGAAGCTGTCTCTATCCGATGAACACGCTCTTCAATTTTCTAATGAAGAAAATGCCAAAATCTTATGGGAAAATATAAAGAACACTTTTACTGGGCAATTAGAGGATAGAAGAATAGACGCCGGAAATGAACTGAAAAATTTACTGATGAAACAGAATGAACCTGTAAATGATTACATAGCGCGTTCAAAAGGACTAGCTGTAAAATGTCAATCGTTAGGATTGGAAATTTCTACAAGAGAGCTGGTCTATCACACAGTAAGAGGACTATCGGGAAACTTTAGCAAAATCAGAGATGTGTTGAAAACACAAAGGGGAAAATCTATGGAGGAAGTTTTAGAAATTTTAAGAGAGGAAGAATCAAGCTTGAATCCGCATAATGAACAAAATAAACCCGAAGCGTTCTTCGTGAAAAAGGACAAGAACAAAAAACTTTGTTATATCTGTAGAAGGAGTAATCATATTGCCAAGGACTGTTTTTATAAAAACAATTCACAAAAAACATTTAACTCTTATGGCTATAAAGGACATAAAAATAGAAAAAACAATTCTCGCTTTGATAAGAAAGAAGAAAAAAATAATTCTGTTTTTAGTGCTTCTACTATTGATTCATTGTGTGATAATGTTTTCGTTTTAGATTCCGGGGCGAGCGACCATATGGTAAAATATAAAATTTGGTTTGATAAATTAAAACCAGAAAATAAAGAAATCTTCTTGGCAGGTAAGGATGCAAAAATTATGTGCCATGGCACCGGAAGCGTCAAAGCAAAAACCGTAAGTAAAAATCCTATTTATTTAACTATCAAAAATGTGTTATTTGTACCAGATCTTAGATATAATCTTTTGTCGGTAACCTCATTAATGGATAAGGGATACAGCATTAAATCTACTAAAAATTCTGTACTAATTTTTGATTGTAATAACAGATTGGTTACTAAAGCATATAGAAATAATAACAAACTTGAAATTAATTTAGAGCCAATTACTAGTAAAGAATGTAATGTTGTGTTGAATGATATTAATTATGAAATCTGGCATAGTAGATTATGCCACATAAATCCGAATTATATGCTTAAAATGAGTGATTATATAAATGTAGATATCATAAATGATTTTAATTGTGAAATTTGTGATATAAGTAAGGTAACTAGAAAAAATCATCCACCTGTTAATATAGAACAAAGTTCCGAAAGATTTGTGTGGGCCAATTAATCCTGTGTTGTTAGGGGGTGCTAAATATTTTATGATTTTAGTGGATGATTTTTCTGGCATGTACTTTACTTATTTTTTGAAAAATAAAAGTGAGGTATATGAAACATTCTGTAATTTTAAGAGTAAACATGAAAATTTAACTGGTAAAAGAATCAAAAGGCTCAGGTCAGATAACGGCCTGGAGTTTGTAAATGAAAAATTGGATATATATCTAATTAATTCTGGTATTTCACATGAAAAAACGGTTCCTTATAATAGCGAATCGAATGGTAAAGCGGAACGTGGAAACATAGTATTACTAGAAAGAACTAGGACTATATTATACGAAAGTCAGTTACCATTATATTTTTGGGCAGAAGGTATAAACTTTAGTACACGAGTTTCTAATGTAACACCGCGTAAAGGTAAAAATAAAATACCCCTAGAAATTTGGACCGGTAAAAAACCTAAATTAAATTACTTAAGAAAATTTGGTTGTGTAGCATATTTTCATATCCCTAAAGTATTGAGAAATAAATTTGAAATTCCAGGGAAGAGAGGAATTTTTCTAGGGTATAGCCGTGAACGTAGGGCGTATAGAATTTATGATCTAGAAAGTAAAAAAGTAATTGAGGAAAGATCGGTCAAATTCAACGAATCATTAAAAGGCAGTTCATTTTTAGAGAAAAATAATAATGTCTGGGATATTCAATCATTCTATGATTCATCCCCAAATGAAATCGAAACTCAAACAACAGAAAACAAAATTCCGCATTTAGAACTCTTTCATGAGAAAACGGAAGAAAGTAGCATATCGAAATCCTCTACTTCTGACGCGCCAGCAGAGGGGAGCGCCAAAGGAGGGAAGCAAATTGAGCAGAGTTGCAGAGTCGAAGCCGGAAGTAATTTGGAATTACGAAGGAGCGAAAGAATAAAAAATAAACAGATAGTGAGTAATTTTATGGAAAGTGTCCCAAATAATTATTTAGAAGCAAAAACTGATATTAATTGGCAAAATTGGAAAATTGCGATGCAAAATGAAATGGATTCATTAAATAAACATAATGTTTGGGAGATCGTTGATAAACCAGATGACGCGAAATTAATAAAAAGCAAATGGGTCTATACTAAGAAAGAAAATGATTCAGGTAACATAATTTTTAAGGCAAGGTTATGTGCAGCGGGTCATAATCAAATTAAAAACGTCGATTATTCGGAATCTTTCTCACCTGTTCTGTTCATGGAAACATTCCGTTTGCTAATTGCAATTGCCGCTAAATTAAATTTAATTGTAATATTCTTTGATGTTAAAACTGCGTATTTATACAGTAATTTAGAGGAAAATGTATACATGTTACCACCGCAGGGTTTTGAAGGGTCTATAGGTACAGGAAAAGTATGTAAATTAAAGAAAAGCATCTATGGCTTAAAACAAAGTGGAAGAAACTGGTATTTGAAAATAAAATTTGAATTAGAAAAATTAGGATTAGTACAAACAGCTTCAGATAATTGCATATTCATTAAAACTGATAATGATAAATTTCTTATTTTGAGCATCTATGTGGACGATTTCTGTATTTTCAGTAATAATCAAGAAATGTATGAAGATATAATCTCCAAAATTAGAGTAATATTTGAGTTACATGAAAATAATAAATCGAAATTTCTAGGTATAGAAATATTACAAAATAATAATGGTATCTATTTGTCACAGACACAATACATTGAGTCATTACTAGCTAAACACAATCTAAATGATTGTAAAACAGTAAAAACCCCAATTGTTAAAGGAGAAGATAAAAGCTTACCACTTACAAATGAAATTATTGATGTAAACATGTATCAGGAAATTATAGGTGAACTATTATATTTATCTAATAGAACGCGTCCAGACATAGCTTTTGCAATTACTTATTTGTCACAATTTAATCATAAGCCTGAAAAGAGGCATTTTTTACTCGCAAAAAGGGTTTTAAGATATTTAAAGGGAACTAAAGATAAAAAATTATTCTATAGTACACAATTTGGGTATTTAAATGCAAGTTCAGATGCAAGTTGGGGGAACGCAGAAAATGGAAAATCATTTTCTGGTGGTGTAATTTTGTTGGGTAATTCATTAATATCATGGAAGTGTCATAAACAAAAAAGTGTAAGTTTATCAACTTGTGTAGCCGAGTTGTTTGCTATTTCAGAAATCTCTAAGGACATAACATGGATAATAAATTTATTATCGGAATTAAACTTTAAAAATTTTATAAATAATACTGTGTCACTGAGTTCAGATAGTCAAGCAGCCATACAATGGGCTAATTGTACAAGATCATCCAACAAGTCCAGACACATAAATCTTAGGTTACATTTTGTAAAGGACTTGATCAGAGACAAAATAATTGATCTATATTATACTCCAAGTGAAGCCCTAATATCAGATTTCTTGACAAAAGCTGTAAACGAAGAAAAACTATTATATTCAATGGAAAATATTTCTTTAATTTCTTAATTTTATATATTTTTATTTTTATGTGTTTATCCTGTATTATGTTATATTTGTATTTATATTTTTTATTTTTGTGTAGATTAAAATGGCTTGCTCGCAGGGGGGGGGTGTTGGAGTAGCGAACGATTCATTTTAATAAATAAAACAGATGCGCCTTTAATTGCGCATGCGCGTGAAAGAGAGCTCTCCAACTGCTCCCGGCGAGGCACGCCAGAGTTAAAAGGGAATGTAGCTGTGTGCAACGGCCTTGGTGGCCATTATTACCTGTGTGGTTAAACAACTAAAAGTACAAAGATAATCTGCATTTAAATATGTTTAATTCTACTTATTTTGAATGTGTGTAATGTAAATCGTCTTGTTTATCGTCTTTAATAAATGTCAGCTTTATATATTCAAGAATTTCGATTTAATGGAACTAATATTACAACAATTTCAAAGGGTGATATTTAAACAATAAATATTCAACTAATATACTAAATAAAAGGTAAATGGATTTGTTACTAATTGCTGCATATATCAGTAGAAAATACGGACAAAATTCCGATTTCCGTTTTTTGCTGAATTTACATGTTTTGAGCTTTCTTTACGTTTCAATTAACTGAAATTGGCTACTTATTTTTTTAAAAAGTGTCTTTATTGCTAGCTTTTGTGGGTAGAAGAAGAATGTAGAAGATACATAAAAACTTTTGATTTCCAGTTTTCGATGAATTTACACGTTTTGAGATTTCCTTGCATTTTAATTAAGTGAAATTGACTACTTATTTTTATTTTTTAAAAAGTGGATTTATTATTCTGTCCTCTGCATATATAAGTAGAAAATATAAAATTCAGAAAAGTGTTAGATTTTCGGTTTTCGATAAAGTTACACGTTTTGAAATTTTCCGAACTCAATTCGACCATTTTTGAAAAAAAAAAAAAATATATATATATATATATATAGTATCAGGTGGGTTGCGAGCGGTTTAAAACTTTAAGAACAATACTAATTCGATTAATTACTAATTAATTAAAGTTTAATAAACAAAGCAAAAATAGATTACAATATATATTTACAGGAATGCTAATGAGCATTAAATTACTTATGGAAGGCGAGTCTAAGAATACGTCAATAAATCATAATTCGTAGCACACAAAGTACTTTACTATCTACGTCTAAGACAAAACGGAAGTCATTAAGGCGATACAGCCGTCAACACTGTATGCTTCGTCCAAACTCTTCCAGATCCGATCGTCAACTGAGCTTTCTCTGGAAGGTGCTCCGTCTGCCGGGGATGTGCGCACACGTCAGACATCATCTTCCTGACATCACTGCTACGTCATTCCACGCTTGCGGCTGCAGTTCTGGTTTCAGAATAGAATGTTAGGAAAAAAGGAAGTTGCTTATACTTCACTCGGCCATCCTTCCTCGACTGGACCTCCAGGCGATCACACTGAAAAGATACAAAAAAAAAAAAAAAAAAAAAAAACACAAAATAATAACATGCTATTTACAACTTATTTACAAATTTTGAGAATTTTCATATTTGACACATTTTTTTTTTTCTAAGTTATTCCCCATTTGAGGAATTCAGTGTGGGTAGACGTGCAATAGGAGCCTTCATGGCATCCATTTCTATTTTTTCTATCACTATTATCATTTTTTAATTTCACTGCTTTAAAGTCATGAAAGAAAGTCAGTTGTGGGTTTACGGCAACTTGGTTGCTTACGTTATCAGTTTTTCGTGGATGTCTACTCAACTTGCTTTTAGCTTTATTTTTCTTTTTACCTCGAGAAGATTGCTTTTTATCATGTGTACTCAAATCTTTACTTTGGGTTTCAAAATTATTTTGGGACTCGAACTCGAGACCCTCCAATCGATCATTTTCAGTCTTAATGCCTTTTAAGGCGTCTGTTGCATCAAGTTCAGTTGAAAAGTCTATAATGGCAGTCTTATATGTAGGGAAAACTTCTAATTTTATTTGTACAGCTTTGGGAAATAATATGGCTATTTCACCAAACGTGGTCGTCAATGGAAGTGATGGATTGAACAACTTTCTCGAATTTACACTGGCAGTCTCTTCTTTTGGCAAATTCTGTCTTTTACACTCAGTGGAATTTATCGTCGATGGCTTTTGTCTGGATTTCTTCATTTTAAGGAGTTTGGAATTATCGTCAACTTTTTCTTTTAACTTTTCCAACTCTTCGGCTAACTGTGAAATTTTTTTAACTAGGACTTGTTTTTCATCTTTCTTCGAATAAGTGTTTTCAAGGTTTAGCGACTTCATTCTGGAAACATTCGTCTGACTTCGTCCCTTTCGGCGCGGCTCCTCTTCATCACCATCATCATCTATCTGGAAAATACTCGTATGACTCTGTTTCTGTCGTCGAGGCTCCTCTTTTTCATCACTGTCATCATTTACACTAATATCGTCCTTCAAAAGCATCTTATCGTCATCACTCTCGTCGTTTTCGTCTTTATCGTCATTTTCACTTATGGCCTTTTCGGGAGATTCTAATGATTTTTTGACAGCATAACAAGGTTGGGAGTTTTAATTTCACACTTTTCAACACTATTCATTGTTTCATTTATTTCTAGGGATTTTTCAAATTTTTTTTTCTTAAAGTTAATAGGGGCATCAACAGCAACATTCGTTTTAATTTCACTTTGATATTTATCTACAGGGAGTACTGTTACTAAGTTTACCTCTAGAGAATTACACTTATTTTTCACAAAAATACCTTTTTCGTTAATCGTTGTTTCACCCAGCATTAACACATTCATGCCGAGGATTATATCATAGGGAATTAAATCATCATGTACAACATAAATATCAGTTTTAGTTTCAAAATCATCAACTTTAAGATCAGCACTGAATGAACCTAAGGGTTTTATCGAACTTTTCCCGATCCCCTTCAAAGTAGTACTCATAAAATTTAATTTATTTACATTTAATTTATCAAAAACACTTTTACGCAACAATGTTGCTTCACTTCCTGTATCAATAATTCCAATAAAATTTACATCATTTACTTGTATAATTTTACTCATATTTTGATTTACGCCAATACACAGTGCATCAACTTCTTGTTTCGAACCTGGACACTCCGAACTTTTATGCCCGTACTGCTTGCACGTAAAACACTTTAGGCCTTTGGCCTTATGGGGGCAATCTCTAGATAAGTGGTTTTTTTCACCACAATTATAACACAATTTATTATTTACTTCATTTCTAGAACTAAATTTCTCATATACTTTATGGGTTATATGCTTCGGTTTTGTATTAAGCTCAACTCTATCAAATTTATGTTTAATTTTTTCAGTGTCTCTTTTGTACACTTCATATAATTTCAATTTTTCTTTAAATTCACGAATATTTTTTGCACCATAAAGTATGATCTTATTTTCATTTTTGTCATTTATTCCTTGGATCACGTAATGCATTAAAGCGGCATCTTCAATGTGCCCGCTTTTGCTCAGCTCACGCATTTTGAAAAAATATTCTGTAACTGACTCATCGCCTCTTATTTTCCTTTTATTTAATATATCATGCAAAGAGGCGGAATTTATTTCTGATTTAAACTCCTCAATGAGGGCATTTTTTAATTTTTGATAATTTAATAGTCCTTTTTCAGACTTAAGAAAGAGAAGAGCGTTTCCGCTCAATGATCTCTTACAAAAAACAATTTTTTGTAATTCGTTTAGATTAAACATTTCAGCTATTTCCTCAAATTCGTTAAAAAACTCAATAATATTTTCATGCGGTTCGCCGCTAAATTTAGAAATATTGTTTTCAAAGTCGCTAAAAGAGACAGTTGCACCAAGTGATCCAGAATTGACATTATTACTATAATTTATACTTTTTTTACCCTTATTATAATCATCAATAACATTATCATTATCATTATCACTATCACTATCATTATCATAATCATAACACTTATTTTTGCTGATATGGCACTTATTTTTGCCCATATGGCATTGCACAGAGGAGTCAAATTTTTCGTCGTCATTATCACTACTTTCGTTTTCCGAATCTTCCTCATCCGAATTATTTTCAGAATTTTCCTGTTTTAACAATTCTATATCGCACAGATTCAACAACAATCTATCTCTTAACTCGTCTTTATTCCCATCAAAAGGGACATTTAATACATTACAAATAAGGATTAGTTCGTTCAATGAGAAATTTTCGTCGATGAATTTTTGTTTCTTTATATAATTTTCATCATCTACGACAAAGTTAAAGCCGGAAAATTTTTTTATTCTGCATCGGTTTTTACGATCTCCTTCGTCATTAAAGAGAAACCGATGTAGAATTTTAATTTTACTGTACTTTTCTTTTCCTAGTGCAATACCAATTTTGGGAATATCTCCCAGAGATACCATTTTATAAGAAGATAAAATGTACGTACCTTAGAGCAGAAACAGCCGTGGTTTTAAATTTTGGCTCGAATTTCCTTCTAGTTGATTTTTCACTTTTTAATCCTTGAGAACCTTGAAGAACATCTTTCGCACTTTGTAGAACAGAAATTTCTTGTTCAGACCTTTATCCAGACGATCCGTAGCTATTCCGTAGCATCCACAGATCACACTTTACGCATTTTATCATACACTATGACTATAAATTGCAGAATAGAGAAAGCACTCCGCACAAAAGCTTCAATGTTGTTTAACATCATATTTCACTCGATGACACAAAGTTCGCAACAGTTTTAAAAAAAAAATAGTCTATATTTCAAGAACAGTTTTTAAAAGTTCAGTCCACAAAAGTTTATACAGCTTATCCACTTAAAAAAAAGTTCACTTTTTAAAAAGTAAATGTTCTGTTCTTTATCACGTTCAATCCAAAGTTAAACCAAAACTTACGGTTTATTCTCGATCCTAATCAATCACGAGCGATGCTAACTAAAAATTAACGTTCTATCAAAATTTACTTTAAATTAAAATTCGCGTTCTATCCCACTTCTGATATAGTATCAGGTGGGTTGCGAGCGGTTTAAAACTTTAAGAACAATACTAATTCGATTAATTACTAATTAATTAAAGTTTAATAAACAAAGCAAAAATAGATTACAATATATATTTACAGGAATGCTAATGAGCATTAAATTACTTATGGAAGGCGAGTCTAAGAATACGTCAATAAATCATAATTCGTAGCACACAAAGTACTTTACTATCTACGTCTAAGACAAAACGGAAGTCATTAAGGCGATACAGCCGTCAACACTGTATGCTTCGTCCAAACTCTTCCAGATCCGATCGTCAACTGAGCTTTCTCTGGAAGGTGCTCCGTCTGCCGGGGATGTGCGCACACGTCAGACATCATCTTCCTGACATCACTGCTACGTCATTCCACGCTTGCGGCTGCAGTTCTGGTTTCAGAATAGAATGTTAGGAAAAAAGGAAGTTGCTTATACTTCACTCGGCCATCCTTCCTCGACTGGACCTCCAGGCGATCACACTGAAAAGATACAAAAAAAAAAAAAAAAAAAAAACACAAAATAATAACATGCTATTTACAACTTATTTACAAATTTTGAGAATTTTCATATTTGACACATTTTTTTTTTCTAAGTTATTCCCCATTTGAGGAATTCAGTGTGGGTAGACGTGCAATAGGAGCCTTCATGGCATCCATTTCTATTTTTTCTATCACTATTATCATTTTTTAATTTCACTGCTTTAAAGTCATGAAAGAAAGTCAGTTGTGGGTTTACGGCAACTTGGTTGCTTACGTTATCAGTTTTTCGTGGATGTCTACTCAACTTGCTTTTAGCTTTATTTTTCTTTTTACCTCGAGAAGATTGCTTTTTATCATGTGTACTCAAATCTTTACTTTGGGTTTCAAAATTATTTTGGGACTCGAACTCGAGACCCTCCAATCGATCATTTTCAGTCTTAATGCCTTTTAAGGCGTCTGTTGCATCAAGTTCAGTTGAAAAGTCTATAATGGCAGTCTTATATGTAGGGAAAACTTCTAATTTTATTTGTACAGCTTTGGGAAATAATATGGCTATTTCACCAAACGTGGTCGTCAATGGAAGTGATGGATTGAACAACTTTCTCGAATTTACACTGGCAGTCTCTTCTTTTGGCAAATTCTGTCTTTTACACTCAGTGGAATTTATCGTCGATGGCTTTTGTCTGGATTTCTTCATTTTAAGGAGTTTGGAATTATCGTCAACTTTTTCTTTTAACTTTTCCAACTCTTCGGCTAACTGTGAAATTTTTTTAACTAGGACTTGTTTTTCATCTTTCTTCGAATAAGTGTTTTCAAGGTTTAGCGACTTCATTCTGGAAACATTCGTCTGACTTCGTCCCTTTCGGCGCGGCTCCTCTTCATCACCATCATCATCTATCTGGAAAATACTCGTATGACTCTGTTTCTGTCGTCGAGGCTCCTCTTTTTCATCACTGTCATCATTTACACTAATATCGTCCTTCAAAAGCATCTTATCGTCATCACTCTCGTCGTTTTCGTCTTTATCGTCATTTTCACTTATGGCCTTTTCAGGAGATTCTAATGATTTTTTGACAGCATAACAAGGTTGGGAGTTTTAATTTCACACTTTTCAACACTATTCATTGTTTCATTTATTTCTAGGGATTTTTCAAATTTTTTTTTCTTAAAGTTAATAGGGGCATCAACAGCAACATTCGTTTTAATTTCACTTTGATATTTATCTACAGGGAGTACTGTTACTAAGTTTACCTCTAGAGAATTACACTTATTTTTCACAAAAATACCTTTTTCGTTAATCGTTGTTTCACCCAGCATTAACACATTCATGCCGAGGATTATATCATAGGGAATTAAATCATCATGTACAACATAAATATCAGTTTTAGTTTCAAAATCATCAACTTTAAGATCAGCACTGAATGAACCTAAGGGTTTTATCGAACTTTTCCCGATCCCCTTCAAAGTAGTACTCATAAAATTTAATTTATTTACATTTAATTTATCAAAAACACTTTTACGCAACAATGTTGCTTCACTTCCTGTATCAATAATTCCAATAAAATTTACATCATTTACTTGTATAATTTTACTCATATTTTGATTTACGCCAATACACAGTGCATCAACTTCTTGTTTCGAACCTGGACACTCCGAACTTTTATGCCCGTACTGCTTGCACGTAAAACACTTTAGGCCTTTGGCCTTATGGGGGCAATCTCTAGATAAGTGGTTTTTTTCACCACAATTATAACACAATTTATTATTTACTTCATTTCTAGAACTAAATTTCTCATATACTTTATGGGTTATATGCTTCGGTTTTGTATTAAGCTCAACTCTATCAAATTTATGTTTAATTTTTTCAGTGTCTCTTTTGTACACTTCATATAATTTCAATTTTTCTTTAAATTCACGAATATTTTTTGCACCATAAAGTATGATCTTATTTTCATTTTTGTCATTTATTCCTTGGATCACGTAATGCATTAAAGCGGCATCTTCAATGTGCCCGCTTTTGCTCAGCTCACGCATTTTGAAAAAATATTCTGTAACTGACTCATCGCCTCTTATTTTCCTTTTATTTAATATATCATGCAAAGAGGCGGAATTTATTTCTGATTTAAACTCCTCAATGAGGGCATTTTTTAATTTTTGATAATTTAATAGTCCTTTTTCAGACTTAAGAAAGAGAAGAGCGTTTCCGCTCAATGATCTCTTACAAAAAACAATTTTTTGTAATTCGTTTAGATTAAACATTTCAGCTATTTCCTCAAATTCGTTAAAAAACTCAATAATATTTTCATGCGGTTCGCCGCTAAATTTAGAAATATTGTTTTCAAAGTCGCTAAAAGAGACAGTTGCACCAAGTGATCCAGAATTGACATTATTACTATAATTTATACTTTTTTTACCCTTATTATAATCATCAATAACATTATCATTATCATTATCACTATCACTATCATTATCATAATCATAACACTTATTTTTGCTGATATGGCACTTATTTTTGCCCATATGGCATTGCACAGAGGAGTCAAATTTTTCGTCGTCATTATCACTACTTTCGTTTTCCGAATCTTCCTCATCCGAATTATTTTCAGAATTTTCCTGTTTTAACAATTCTATATCGCACAGATTCAACAACAATCTATCTCTTAACTCGTCTTTATTCCCATCAAAAGGGACATTTAATACATTACAAATAAGGATTAGTTCGTTCAATGAGAAATTTTCGTCGATGAATTTTTGTTTCTTTATATAATTTTCATCATCTACGACAAAGTTAAAGCCGGAAAATTTTTTTATTCTGCATCGGTTTTTACGATCTCCTTCGTCATTAAAGAGAAACCGATGTAGAATTTTAATTTTACTGTACTTTTCTTTTCCTAGTGCAATACCAATTTTGGGAATATCTCCCAGAGATACCATTTTATAAGAAGATAAAATGTACGTACCTTAGAGCAGAAACAGCCGTGGTTTTAAATTTTGGCTCGAATTTCCTTCTAGTTGATTTTTCACTTTTTAATCCTTGAGAACCTTGAAGAACATCTTTCGCACTTTGTAGAACAGAAATTTCTTGTTCAGACCTTTATCCAGACGATCCGTAGCTATTCCGTAGCATCCACAGATCACACTTTACGCATTTTATCATACACTATGACTATAAATTGCAGAATAGAGAAAGCACTCCGCACAAAAGCTTCAATGTTGTTTAACATCATATTTCACTCGATGACACAAAGTTCGCAACAGTTTAAAAAAAAAAATAGTCTATATTTCAAGAACAGTTTTTAAAAGTTCAGTCCACAAAAGTTTATACAGCTTATCCACTTAAAAAAAAGTTCACTTTTTAAAAAGTAAATGTTCTGTTCTTTATCACGTTCAATCCAAAGTTAAACCAAAACTTACGGTTTATTCTCGATCCTAATCAATCACGAGCGATGCTAACTAAAAATTAACGTTCTATCAAAATTTACTTTAAATTAAAATTCGCGTTCTATCCCACTTCTGATATAGTATCAGGTGGGTTGCGAGCGGTTTAAAACTTTAAGAACAATACTAATTCGATTAATTACTAATTAATTAAAGTTTAATAAACAAAGCAAAAATAGATTACAATATATATTTACAGGAATGCTAATGAGCATTAAATTACTTATGGAAGGCGAGTCTAAGAATACGTCAATAAATCATAATTCGTAGCACACAAAGTACTTTACTATCTACGTCTAAGACAAAACGGAAGTCATTAAGGCGATACAGCCGTCAACACTGTATGCTTCGTCCAAACTCTTCCAGATCCGATCGTCAACTGAGCTTTCTCTGGAAGGTGCTCCGTCTGCCGGGGATGTGCGCACACGTCAGACATCATCTTCCTGACATCACTGCTACGTCATTCCACGCTTGCGGCTGCAGTTCTGGTTTCAGAATAGAATGTTAGGAAAAAAGGAAGTTGCTTATACTTCACTCGGCCATCCTTCCTCGACTGGACCTCCAGGCGATCACACTGAAAAGATACAAAAAAAAAAAAAAAAAAAAAAACACAAAATAATAACATGCTATTTACAACTTATTTACAAATTTTGAGAATTTTCATATTTGACACATTTTTTTTTTCTAAGTTATTCCCCATTTGAGGAATTCAGTGTGGGTAGACGTGCAATAGGAGCCTTCATGGCATCCATTTCTATTTTTTCTATCACTATTATCATTTTTTAATTTCACTGCTTTAAAGTCATGAAAGAAAGTCAGTTGTGGGTTTACGGCAACTTGGTTGCTTACGTTATCAGTTTTTCGTGGATGTCTACTCAACTTGCTTTTAGCTTTATTTTTCTTTTTACCTCGAGAAGATTGCTTTTTATCATGTGTACTCAAATCTTTACTTTGGGTTTCAAAATTATTTTGGGACTCGAACTCGAGACCCTCCAATCGATCATTTTCAGTCTTAATGCCTTTTAAGGCGTCTGTTGCATCAAGTTCAGTTGAAAAGTCTATAATGGCAGTCTTATATGTAGGGAAAACTTCTAATTTTATTTGTACAGCTTTGGGAAATAATATGGCTATTTCACCAAACGTGGTCGTCAATGGAAGTGATGGATTGAACAACTTTCTCGAATTTACACTGGCAGTCTCTTCTTTTGGCAAATTCTGTCTTTTACACTCAGTGGAATTTATCGTCGATGGCTTTTGTCTGGATTTCTTCATTTTAAGGAGTTTGGAATTATCGTCAACTTTTTCTTTTAACTTTTCCAACTCTTCGGCTAACTGTGAAATTTTTTTAACTAGGACTTGTTTTTCATCTTTCTTCGAATAAGTGTTTTCAAGGTTTAGCGACTTCATTCTGGAAACATTCGTCTGACTTCGTCCCTTTCGGCGCGGCTCCTCTTCATCACCATCATCATCTATCTGGAAAATACTCGTATGACTCTGTTTCTGTCGTCGAGGCTCCTCTTTTTCATCACTGTCATCATTTACACTAATATCGTCCTTCAAAAGCATCTTATCGTCATCACTCTCGTCGTTTTCGTCTTTATCGTCATTTTCACTTATGGCCTTTTCGGGAGATTCTAATGATTTTTTGACAGCATAACAAGGTTGGGAGTTTTAATTTCACACTTTTCAACACTATTCATTGTTTCATTTATTTCTAGGGATTTTTCAAATTTTTTTTTCTTAAAGTTAATAGGGGCATCAACAGCAACATTCGTTTTAATTTCACTTTGATATTTATCTACAGGGAGTACTGTTACTAAGTTTACCTCTAGAGAATTACACTTATTTTTCACAAAAATACCTTTTTCGTTAATCGTTGTTTCACCCAGCATTAACACATTCATGCCGAGGATTATATCATAGGGAATTAAATCATCATGTACAACATAAATATCAGTTTTAGTTTCAAAATCATCAACTTTAAGATCAGCACTGAATGAACCTAAGGGTTTTATCGAACTTTTCCCGATCCCCTTCAAAGTAGTACTCATAAAATTTAATTTATTTACATTTAATTTATCAAAAACACTTTTACGCAACAATGTTGCTTCACTTCCTGTATCAATAATTCCAATAAAATTTACATCATTTACTTGTATAATTTTACTCATATTTTGATTTACGCCAATACACAGTGCATCAACTTCTTGTTTCGAACCTGGACACTCCGAACTTTTATGCCCGTACTGCTTGCACGTAAAACACTTTAGGCCTTTGGCCTTATGGGGGCAATCTCTAGATAAGTGGTTTTTTTCACCACAATTATAACACAATTTATTATTTACTTCATTTCTAGAACTAAATTTCTCATATACTTTATGGGTTATATGCTTCGGTTTTGTATTAAGCTCAACTCTATCAAATTTATGTTTAATTTTTTCAGTGTCTCTTTTGTACACTTCATATAATTTCAATTTTTCTTTAAATTCACGAATATTTTTTGCACCATAAAGTATGATCTTATTTTCATTTTTGTCATTTATTCCTTGGATCACGTAATGCATTAAAGCGGCATCTTCAATGTGCCCGCTTTTGCTCAGCTCACGCATTTTGAAAAAATATTCTGTAACTGACTCATCGCCTCTTATTTTCCTTTTATTTAATATATCATGCAAAGAGGCGGAATTTATTTCTGATTTAAACTCCTCAATGAGGGCATTTTTTAATTTTTGATAATTTAATAGTCCTTTTTCAGACTTAAGAAAGAGAAGAGCGTTTCCGCTCAATGATCTCTTACAAAAAACAATTTTTTGTAATTCGTTTAGATTAAACATTTCAGCTATTTCCTCAAATTCGTTAAAAAACTCAATAATATTTTCATGCGGTTCGCCGCTAAATTTAGAAATATTGTTTTCAAAGTCGCTAAAAGAGACAGTTGCACCAAGTGATCCAGAATTGACATTATTACTATAATTTATACTTTTTTTACCCTTATTATAATCATCAATAACATTATCATTATCATTATCACTATCACTATCATTATCATAATCATAACACTTATTTTTGCTGATATGGCACTTATTTTTGCCCATATGGCATTGCACAGAGGAGTCAAATTTTTCGTCGTCATTATCACTACTTTCGTTTTCCGAATCTTCCTCATCCGAATTATTTTCAGAATTTTCCTGTTTTAACAATTCTATATCGCACAGATTCAACAACAATCTATCTCTTAACTCGTCTTTATTCCCATCAAAAGGGACATTTAATACATTACAAATAAGGATTAGTTCGTTCAATGAGAAATTTTCGTCGATGAATTTTTGTTTCTTTATATAATTTTCATCATCTACGACAAAGTTAAAGCCGGAAAATTTTTTTTATTCTGCATCGGTTTTTACGATCTCCTTCGTCATTAAAGAGAAACCGATGTAGAATTTTAATTTTACTGTACTTTTCTTTTCCTAGTGCAATACCAATTTTGGGAATATCTCCCAGAGATACCATTTTATAAGAAGATAAAATGTACGTACCTTAGAGCAGAAACAGCCGTGGTTTTAAATTTTGGCTCGAATTTCCTTCTAGTTGATTTTTCACTTTTTAATCCTTGAGAACCTTGAAGAACATCTTTCGCACTTTGTAGAACAGAAATTTCTTGTTCAGACCTTTATCCAGACGATCCGTAGCTATTCCGTAGCATCCACAGATCACACTTTACGCATTTTATCATACACTATGACTATAAATTGCAGAATAGAGAAAGCACTCCGCACAAAAGCTTCAATGTTGTTTAACATCATATTTCACTCGATGACACAAAGTTCGCAACAGTTTAAAAAAAAAAAATAGTCTATATTTCAAGAACAGTTTTTAAAAGTTCAGTCCACAAAAGTTTATACAGCTTATCCACTTAAAAAAAAGTTCACTTTTTAAAAAGTAAATGTTCTGTTCTTTATCACGTTCAATCCAAAGTTAAACCAAAACTTACGGTTTATTCTCGATCCTAATCAATCACGAGCGATGCTAACTAAAAATTAACGTTCTATCAAAATTTACTTTAAATTAAAATTCGCGTTCTATCCCACTTCTGATATAGTATCAGGTGGGTTGCGAGCGGTTTAAAACTTTAAGAACAATACTAATTCGATTAATTACTAATTAATTAAAGTTTAATAAACAAAGCAAAAATAGATTACAATATATATTTACAGGAATGCTAATGAGCATTAAATTACTTATGGAAGGTGAGTCTAAGAATACGTCAATAAATCATAATTCGTAGCACACAAAGTACTTTACTATCTACGTCTAAGACAAAACGGAAGTCATTAAGGCGATACAGCCGTCAACACTGTATGCTTCGTCCAAACTCTTCCAGATCCGATCGTCAACTGAGCTTTCTCTGGAAGGTGCTCCGTCTGCCGGGGATGTGCGCACACGTCAGAGGTGACGTCTTCCTGACATCACTGCTACGTCATTCCACGCTTGCGGCTGCAGTTCTGGTTTCAGAATAGAATGTTAGGAAAAAAGGAAGTTGCTTATACTTCATATATACATTTTTTTTGTTCAAACACTGTACTTTATGAACCAATCGAATTAATTTAGCAGAATTTGATACTTGGTTGGGCCTTGGTTTGATATGGTACCTATTAGCTTCTGGGCTGTATCACACAACAAGGGGCGTTTTCACGTTGCGATTTTCTCTCATTTCAGGAAAGGCTAACATCTACAGAGAGAAATAGTTATATAAGTAAAACTCTGCTGATTCAGTTAGAGTGAATATCGGCAAACAATTGCTGCAGCTGTGTTGCAGTTGCATTCCGTTTAGGACAAGGCAATAACTTTCATTTGCCTCGCTTTGCAAAAAAAATGGTCGAGTTTCGACCACTGGGCGATACTAGTTTTATCCTTATTTCACCACTATCATATCGTTTCAACAAAAATTATTGAAATTGGTCCACGTTAGAGAAATATTATATAGATTATTTAGCGATAAAGGGCAATGGTATTATTATTGTTTATTGTTGTATGCTCGTGTGAACGAAGGATAAATTCTTTTCATACTATATTCTGTGTGAAACATGCCTTTGTGCATGCAAAAATATATGTTCATTTTATTTTGTTTACTACAGTCTAAAGATGTTAAATTTTACCAACGAGACATTTCGTCCATAGAAGTAATGTGTTTAAATATTTTTACCTTCTTCTATATACTAGTTTACAATAAGTATTTGGACACTTTCCAATTTATATGTTTTGTCAAATATCTGGAAAAATTCTTTGGGAATCATCTTGAAACTTTGGAAGCATAAAGAACCTAACGTTCGAGCCCAGTATTTTGTTTAATTCTAAATTATTTTTATTAAAAATGTAAATATTATGGAGTGTCACTCACACGATTTTTTCCTACCCTGCATTTTAATACTATAAAGATCGATATTTTGTGCTTTTTAGTTCACATTTCAATAAAAGCGTGTTCTTTAATTTTTTAAAAATATAATATTATTAAATTATAACGCGTCGGGCATTAAGCCCAGTGCAAAGCCATTTTTAGGAAACTTGGCGTACTGCATTAGACACATCAGAATGCAAAAATATTTTAAGAAATATGAGCATTTTTACTAAATAATTTGTAAATACGAATGCACAAAATTTTTAAGAAATTTCATTTGCATAATTTAATAGCCAAAGGTATTGAGCTATTTATATGAAAACCCCAAATAAATATTGTGTATATTCAAAAAGTTATGAGAGATAGAATGAACAGAATTTCAGTTCCTCTCAAAATAAAAGCCAATTACTCACATTTTTAGTTTAATTCTATCAATGAGTAATGCAGTGTTCACTGATTGTAAATAAACATTGATAAAAAAAACCCTATCATCTTCCCTTTTTTTTTAGAGAGAGAGAGGAACTTAATTAAACTATTTAATTGGACTTTGACCTAAACTAGTGCTGATTATATTTGAGGATAAATCTCTCAATAGGTGGTGCTGTCAACCTTTTCTTTTTTTTTAAGCTATTGTATAGCTTTTATCGCGGGCTTTGAGCGCGGTGACCGAATCGAAAAATTCCGTAACGAAAAAAAAACCTAACACAGTTCGGTAGACTTCGGCTGTACGAAGCTCGCACAGATCGAGACGAGCTGCTCCGAAATCGGACGAATACATAAGCAGCTGTTTGTGAGAAAGTATATAGGTGTATAGGTATCTATCATCTATGTACACACAGTGAATAGCTGTACGCGTAAAATTTGTGTATAATGTAGATCAGATAAAACTTGAATATCTCCATTCGACTTGCAGGCCTTTAAAACCTATTAAATACCTTTTCTCTATTAAAATTTGTTTTCTTATCATTATTGTTATCTTATCATTATTGTTATCTTATTCATTAATATCAAAGAAAAACCTTGAATATACCAATTCGATTTGCAGGCCTTTAAAACCTATTAAATACCTTTTCTCTATTAAAATTTGTTTTATATCGGTCACCACGCTCAAAAAGTGTAACTTGATTTAATATCAAAGAAAAAACTTGAATATCCCCATTCGACTTGCAGGCCTTTAAAACCTATTAAATACCTTTTCTTTATTAAAATTTGTTTTCTTATCGGTCACCACGCTCAAAAAGTGTAACTTGAATTAATATCAAAGAAAAAACTTGAATATCCCCATTCGACTTGCAGGCCTTTAAAACTTATTAAAATACCTTTTCTCTATTAAAATTTCTTTTCTTATCATTATTGTTATCTTATCATTATTGTTATCTTATTCATTAATATCAAAGAAAAAACTTGAATATCCCCAATCGAGTTGCAGGCCTTTAAAACCTATTAAACACATTTTCTCCATTAAAATTTGTTTTCTTATCGGTCACCACGCTCAAAAAGTGTAACGAATTAATATCAAAGAAAACACTTGAATATCCCCATTCGACTTGCAGGCCTTTAAAACCTATTAAATACCTTTTCTCTATTAAAATTCGTTTTCTTATCGGTCACCACGCTCAAAAAGTGTAACTTGAATTAATATCAAAGAAAAAACTTGAATATGCCCATTCGACTTGTAGGCCTTTAAAACCTATTAAAATACCTTTTCTCTATTAAAATTTGTTTTCTTATCATTATTGTTATCTTATTCATTAATATCAAAGAAAAAACTTGAATATCCCCATTCGACTTGCAAGCATTTAAAACCTATTAAATACGTTTTCTCTATTAAAATTTGTTTTCTTATCGGTCACCACGCTCAAAAAGTGTAACTTGAATTAATATCAAAGAAAAAAACTTTAATATCCCCATTCGACTTGCAGGCCTTTAAAACCTATTAAATACCTTTTCTCTATTAAAATTTGTTTTCTTATAGGTCACCACGCTCAAAAAGTGTAACTTGAATTAATATCAAAGAAAAAAATTGAATATCCCCATTCGACTTGCAGGCTTTAAAACCTATTAAAATACATTTTATCTATTAAAATTTGTTTTCTTATCATTATTGTTATCTTATCATTATTGTTATCTTATTCATTAATATCAAAGAAAAACCTTGAATATCCCCATTCGACTTGCAGGCCTTTAAAACCTATTAAATACCTTTTCTCTATTAAAATTTGTTTTATATCGGTCACCACGCTCAAAAAGTGTAACTTGAATTAATATCAAAGAAAAAACTTGAATATCCCCATTCGACTTGCAGACCTTTAAAACCTATTAAACACCTTTTCTCTATTAAAATTTGTTTTCTTATCGGTCACTACGCTCAAAAAGTGTAACTTGAATTAATATCAAAGAAAAAAATTGAATATCCCCATTCGACTTGCAGGCCTTTAAAACCTATTAAATACCTTTTCTCTATTAAAATTTGTTTTATATCGGTCACCACGCTCAAAAAGTGTAACTTGATTTAATATCAAAGAAAAAACTTGAATATCCCCATTCGACTTGCAGGCCTTTAAAACCTATTAAATACCTTTTCTTTATTAAAATTTGTTTTCTTATCGGTCACCACGCTCAAAAAGTGTAACTTGAATTAATATCAAAGAAAAAACTTGAATATCCCCATTCGACTTGCAGGCCTTTAAAACTTATTAAAATACCTTTTCTCTATTAAAATTTCTTTTCTTATCATTATTGTTATCTTATCATTATTGTTATCTTATTCATTAATATCAAAGAAAAAACTTGAATATCCCCAATCGACTTGCAGGCCTTTAAAACCTATTAAACACATTTTCTCCATTAAAATTTGTTTTCTTATCGGTCACCACGCTCAAAAAGTGTAACGAATTAACATCAAAGAAAAAACTTGAATATCCCCATTCGACTTGCAGGCCTTTAAAACCTATTAAATACCTTTTCTCTATTAAAATTCGTTTTCTTATCGGTCACCACGCTCAAAAAGTGTAACTTGAATTAATATCAAAGAAAAAACTTGAATATCCCCATTCGACTTGCAGGCCTTTAAAACCTATTAAAATACCTTTTCTCTATTAAAATTTGTTTTCTTATCATTATTGTTATCTTATCATTATTGTTATCTTATTCATTAATATCAAAGAAAAAACTTGAATATCCCCATTCGACTTGCAGGCCTTTAAAACCTATTAAATACGTTTTCTCTATTAAAATTTGTTTTCTTATCGGTCACCACGCTCAAAAAGTGTAACTTGAATTAATATCAAAGAAAAAAACTTTAATATCCCCATTCGACTTGCAGGCCTTTAAAACCTATTAAATACCTTTTCTCTATTAAAATTTGTTTTCTTATAGGTCACCACGCTCAAAAAGTGTAACTTGAATTAATATCAAAGAAAAAAATTGAATATCCCCATTCGACTTGCAGGCTTTAAAACCTATTAAAATACATTTTATCTATTAAAATTTGTTTTCTTATCATTATTGTTATCTTATTCATTAATATCAAAGAAAAACCTTGAATATCCCCATTCGACTTGCAGGCCTTTAAAACCTATTAAATACCTTTTCTCTATTAAAATTCGTTTTCTTATCGGTCACCACGCTCAAAAAGTGTAACTTGAATTAATATCAAAGAAAAACCTTGAATATCCCCATTCGACTTGCAGGCCTTTAAAACCTATTAAATACGTTTTCTCTATTAAAATTTGTTTTCTTATCGGTCACCACGCTCAAAAAGTGCAACTTGAATTAATATCAAAGAAAAAAACTTTAATATCCCCATTCGACTTGCAGGCCTTTAAAACCTATTAAATACCTTTTCTCTATTAAAATTTGTTTTCTTATAGGTCACCACGCTCAAAAAGTGTAACTTGAATTAATATCAAAGAAAAAAATTGAATATCCCCATTCGACTTGCAGGCTTTAAAACCTATTAAAATACATTTTATCTATTAAAATTTGTTTTCTTATCATTATTGTTATCTTATTCATTAATATCAAAGAAAAACCTTGAATATCCCCATTCGACTTGCAGGCTTTAAAACCTATTAAAATACATTTTATCTATTAAAATTTGTTTTCTTATCATTATTGTTATCTTATTCATTAATATCAAAGAAAAAACCTGAATATCCCCATTCGACTTGCAGGCCTTTAAAACCTATTAAATACCTTTTCTCTATTAAAATTTGTTTTCTTATCGGTCACTACGCTCAAAAAGTGTAACTTGAATTAATATCAAAGAAAAAAATTGAATATCCCCATTCGACTTGCAGGCCTTTAAAACCTATTAAAATACCTTTTCTCTATTAAAATTTGTTTTCTTATCGGTCACCACGCTCAAAAAGTGTAACTTGAATTAATATCAAAGAAAAAACTTGAATATCCCCATTCGACTTGCAGGCCTTTAAAACCTATTAAAATACCTTTTCTCTATTAAAATTTGTTTTCTTATCATTATTGTTATCTTATCATTATTGTTATCTTATTCATTAATATCAAAGAAAAAACTTGAATATCCCCATTCGACTTGCAGGCCTTTAAAACCTATTAAATACGTTTTCTCTATTAAATTTTGTTTTCTTATCGGTCACCACGCTCAATAAGTGTAACTTGAATTAATATCAAAGAAAAACCTTGAATATCCCCATTCGACTTGCAGGCCTTTAAAACCTATTAAATACCTTTTCTCTATTAAAATTTGTTTTATATCGGTCACCACGCTCAAAAAGTGCAACTTGAATTAATATCAAAGAAAAAACTTGAATATCCCCATTCGACTTGCAGGCCTTTAAATCCTATTAAAATACCTTTTCTCTATTAAAATTTGTTTTCTTATCATTATTGTTATCTTATTCATTAATATCAAAGAAAAAACTTGAATGTCCCCATTCGACTTGCAGGCCTTTAAAACCTATTAAATACCTTTTCTCTATTAAAATTTGCTTTATTATCGGTCACCACGCTCAAAAAGTGTAACTTGAATTAATATCAAAGAAAAAACTTGAATATCCCCATTCGACTTGCAGGCCTTTAAAGCCTATTAAATACCTTTTCTCTATTAAAATTTGTTTTCTTATCGGTCACCACGCTCAAAAAGTGTAACTTCAATTAATATCAAAGAAAAAACTTGAATATCCCCATTCGACTTGCAGGCCTTTAAAACCTATTAAAATACCTTTTCTCTATTAAAATTTGTTTTCTTATTATTGTTATCTTATTCATTAATATCAAAGAAAAACCTGAATATCCCCATTCGACTTGCAGGCCTTTAAAACCTATTAATGACCTTTTCTCTATTAAAATTTGTTTTCTTATCGGTCACCACGCTCAAAAAGTGTAACTTGAAATTATATCAAAGAAAAAACTTCAATATCCCCATTCGACTTGCAGGCCTTTAAAAACCTATTAAAATACCTGTTTTTCAAAAAATAGAGTTAGATCATTGAAATTTGGTACATCGAGGTTTTCGATACCTACAAATCGATTGCGGATATTTTTGATATATTCTCATTGCGGATATATTCTCATTTATTCAAAAAAAAAAAAAAAAATGTTTTCTTATAGGTCACCACGCTCAAAAAGTCTAACTTTAATTAATATCAAAGAAAAAACTTGAATATCCCCATTCGACTTGCAGGCCTTTAAAACCTATTAAATACCTTTTCTCTATTAAAATTCGTTTTCTTATCGGTCACCACGCTCAAAAAGTGTAACTTGAATTAATATCAAAGAAAAAACTTGAATATCCCCATTCGACTTGCAGGCCTTTAAAACCTATTAAATACCTTTTCTCTATTAAAATTTGTTTTCTTATCGGTCACCACGCTCAAAAAGTGTAACTTGAAATTATATCAAAGAAAAAACTTGAATATCCCCATTCGACTTGCAGGCCTTTAAAAACCTATTAAAATACCTTTTCTCAAAAAATAGAGTTAGATCATTCAAATTTGGTACATCGGGATTTTCGATACCTACAAATCGATTGCGGATATTTTTGATATATTCTCATTGCGGATATATTCTCATTTATTCAATAAAAGAAAAAAAATTGTTTTCTTATCGGTCATCACGCTCAAAAAGTGTAACTTGAATTAATATCAAAGAAAAAAAAATACTGCATAAATAAAACAAATAAATAATTATAATTGCATACGTTGATAAAAAATGCTATGCAATAGCTTTACCGCGGCAGTCCTCGAGTGCCACACGTATTTTTTTTTTTTTCAAAATTTTTAACATGACAGTATGGGACAAAATTTCGAATAAATGTACTACGTAATAAGAATTATTATTTGATGAATGATTGTAAAATTAATAAGAATTATTGATAATAGTGATAGTTAACTAGAAAAAACGTGTATATGTAGAATAATCGCTCTCCCCTCCCCGATGTAAAATTTCAAAATATGGTTATCTTTCTAAAAAACTCGTCGATACCTTTAAAATAAATGGTTGAACTGTAGATCTGTGATAATTTAAAACAAACTGCCAAAAAAATATATAAAAAAAAAGAAAGAAAAAGAAGCTTGCGTAAGTATGGGCTAGGACCCCTTAAAAAGATCCCCACGGGGGGCACTCAACCTCAGGCCTCGGACCTTAGTGCTATCAACCGGCCTTAATCCCCTACAATCCACACGATCCATTTAAATAAATAAATAAATAAGGCATTCCTTTAAATGTCAACTATTACTATAGAGTCTATGGAACACAAAATTCACTTTCTTTCGACTTCGCTCAGATGAAAATCGCCTGCTTTCATCATGAAAAATAATTTTATTAATAAGTAATTTGTGCTGGATGAATTCGTATAAGATAATATAGAAGAAAGTCTTGTAGTAGCTACAATATACTAGTTTTACCTTTGTCCACGAGCCATTTTCCCAACTTCTTTCCCAAAATCTTTCAAGTAACATCCCCATACATTATTACATTTAGAATAGCAAATTCAGATTTCCTGTTTATATTTATTCTTGAGTTATGCTGATCAAACACACTCAGACAGAAATATACACAGACCAATTGTTAAAAACCTGATTCTTTAGATTAAGGTCTGGACTTCAAAAAGTGTATTATAAAAACGCAATTTCGAAAAATTGAATCTAAGACAATACTTTATTTGCCATATATGGATATAATAAGAAAAAGTAATAATTTGTACGTCGCTTGTACAATCAAAGTTTTTTCATTTAAGCTTAAGCTGTTCTGGAAAATATCGTGCTCTAAAAAAAACAGGAACCCCCAATTACAGCTGAATCTACAGATCAATGAACTCTGGCAACAAAACCTCATTTCACTTTTTATTTCTCAAGTAGGTTTGCTACATAACTGTCACCGAAGGCAGGTTCAGGTATGGTATTTTTTCTTATTATTTAAAAGAAAGCTAAATTGAATGCCTTTATTATTATTTAACTAGCAAACCCCCGTGCGAAAATTTCGCACTTTATTCCTTTTCTTATTTACCTTTAAAATTTTAATATTATACCAATTTTACCCCCAAATTAAAATTTTAATTTACCAGAAGCAAAATTAGTATCATAACCAAACAAATATTGTGCAGTAGTGAAACCAGAATCATTCAAAGAAGAGTTTCAAAATAAAATTCACGGTTAATGATTCAGTTTTCGTTTTCATACTTCCACTGGCAGTACAGTCGGTAAAAAAAGTCACCGAACACTTTCAATAATTCCTATATAAAAAAAGTACACTTAATACAGTTTTGTTAAATAAATCCTTGTCGAATCCTGTTTTTAGTCAGTCTAAAAACAGGATTCGACAAGGATTTATTTAACAAAACTATATTAAGTGTACTTTTTACTTTCTTCTATCTTCAATAGAAGAAAGTATTGGATTCGTAAAAATTTTCGATTTCGGGTTTTTGATGGATTTACACGTTTTGAGAGCTGTAGAACACGATTTTACCATTTTTAGAAAATGTCTGTCTGTCTGTGTGTGTGTGTGTGACAAAATTTTGTGGCAACTGTATCTCTGGAACTACTGCACAGAATTTCATACAAATTGGTATGTAGTTGCACCTTGACATAAATTAGTGCCTATCAACTTTTGGTAAAAATCGTCTTACAGGTTGCGTTGCCATCCCGCTTTTTCTAAATTTTTAACAGGGTGATATAGGGCAAAAATTTTCAAGATGGGTATCTTTCGAAAGGTCTCGTCAGTACCTTTAAAACGAATGGTTGAACTATAAATCTGTGATAATTTAAAACAAAGTTATCGATTTTTTTTTACTTTTTACGAAAAAAAACTTAGAAAAAAAAAAATCTTTTTTTTTTTTTTCTCTCTCCCCTTAATTTTATCAAACTCCCATGGTTTCCGTGTTCTGACAAACTTAAACTAATTTTTGCTTTTTTCCCCTAATTTTGTCAAAGTCCCACGGTTTCCGTGTTTTGACAAACTTTAACAAATTTTCACATTTTACCCAAAATTTTGTCAAAGTCCCACTTTTTTTTTTTTTTTTTTTTTATTAATCTCTCCCCTTAATTCTATCAAACTCCCACGGTTTCCGTGTTCTGACAAACTTAAACTAATTTTTGCATTTTTCCCACAATTTTGTCAAAGTCCCACTTTTTTTTTTTTTTTTTTAATTATTGTTACTGAGTGAATTTGTATAGGAAAATATAGAAGAAAGTCTCGTGGTGGCCACAACATACTAGTTTTATATAGGAATTTTTGCTAGTGTTCGGAGACTTTTGTTACCAACTGTATAGTTTTAGTAAAGGACCTCCATGACTCCTTT
The DNA here is from genome assembly GCA_963930645.1 of Salticus scenicus. Classification (NCBI taxonomy): domain Eukaryota; kingdom Metazoa; phylum Arthropoda; class Arachnida; order Araneae; family Salticidae; genus Salticus; species Salticus scenicus. Next base: position 197,508,126 of record OZ005648.1, on the reverse strand, counting down.
CAAATTTTGATCGCCAAGAATGCAATGACATTTTACTTATTTTAGCGTAATTTTTTGTAAAAAAAAAAAAATCTATTTTGATTATACTTTTTATGATCGCGTTTTTTAGTCAATTTATGATAATAATTCACATTTTGTTTATATATCTTTAAAATACTCTTAGGTTTAAAATGACGCTTGCAAAGATTCTGAAGAAATAACTTTTAAAAATATATTTTCTATAGAATAATGTCATCATACAAATGCCGTCATGTTTTCTTATTAGATCATTGAGCTGAGGTGCTTAAATATTGTTCATTTTTAAATATTATTTTTTATCCTCGCGTATTTTATTAATTTTACCACTATCGTATCGTTTTGACAAAAATTTATTGAAATTGGTCCACGTTAGAGAAATATAGATTACTAATCAGTCAGCGACCCCCTAGCATAAATTTTTACATATGTATTTCCAAATTTATTTCTTCTTACCAGTTCAGATTACTAAACACTGGTTTACATGATATTTAAAACAAATGGATTCATCTTTTACATCATGATGTTTATATTTTGAAGTTCAAACGTCTCCAAGAAATTAAAAATGACATCGCAATCTTGTAATTCAAATTTTATAATCATGTGTCTATTTATTATTAATTTCTAGTGACGTAGTTGAATTTTATATAATTTATCCCCCCCCCCCTGACTTATTAAAATTCCGCATAGTAACGAAAAGAATTTATTCTAAAAATAGAAATTGTTTTGTGTTATTTAAGTTTTGTTTATCGAGGAAGAAATTCTGGTTTATGAAGTCTTGATTTTTGCGATGCTAACAACTATTAAACACTAAGCTGAAACAAATTTTTATATTAAATCTCCATAAATGAAACAATGAATTTGTATGTTATTTTTGATCCAATGAACGAATCTTCCAAAAACATGGATAAATTTTTCTTTTCTTTATCTGAATATGTTGTTGTGATTGTGATGTAGGTTTTTCAATTAAATTATCCTTTCACATTATTTTATTCAGTAGAAACACACGTGGAAACTATGGAGAAAATTTTACTTTATTTGTTTCAATGCATTGTTTTAGCTGTGGCATAATTTTCATAGTTAGTTTCGGGAATCTTTTGAACTTTTATTATTAAGAAGACATAGTTGAAATGCATGCATGTAAATCTATATAAATAAAGAGAAGTGTCTGTCTGTCCTCTGGTGCTCACACTACTGACAGTGCTGCCAGATGGAAACTTTAAAATTTCCCTCAATTGCGCAATATGCAAGGCTTTATTTAACGCAATTATGCGTAAAACAATTTGCACTGAATACAGTGGCGGATCTAAGCTCGCCCCCCCCCCCCCAAAAAAAAAAAAATTACTTACATTCAGAATTGAATATTACAATTGTAAACTTTTCATTAATCTGGAATAACATCTTAAAAAATAGTAGCCCCATAGCCTCCCCTCCCCCCCCCCCCCCCCAAAAAAAAAAAAAAAAAAAAAAAAAAAAATGAGTTCTGGATCCGCCACTGACTGAATATGGGGATGATATTGGTATAAAGAAGGTTAACGCAAATTATCCATATGTTCTAGAGGTCCTTTAATTGAATGCCGCTTTTTTTTTAATAGTTAGCCTTAATTATTTAATCGTAAAAAAGACTTCAAACGATTAGTGAAGTTCACTATTAAAAAATGTGGTATTCAATTAAGAGATGGCTAAAGCTGCCTGTTGGACTTAGGCCTGGGTAGAATGCTCTGCATTGGTATCCTTTTATAGGAACCCTATAAAAATAGTCAGTATTCACGCTCGTTTCTGAGAAAATCAAGGAATGAGGAAATGCTCAGAATGAATATAAATAAACAAATGTAGGCCAAATAAAGCTAAATCCCTATGTGTCTTCAGAGCATTTTAGATTTATTACAAAAGATTAAAAACAAAAAACTGTACTGATAATAAAAAAAGGTCAAAAGATGAAAAATACTGCTTTTAAGTTCTCAGCATATAGAAAAATTGGTTCGGATAGTTTAAATTCGAGGAAAAAGTATAAGAAATTTGCTTTAAAACTGCCAAAGTAAAATTTCCCTCTTTGAAATGAAATTTCCCTTTTTCCCTCAATATCTTAAATCACATCAAAATTTCCCGCTTTGAGGGAAATTTCCCTCAATCTGGCAGCACTGACTGCTGATCGCAGAGCTACAAAACTTGGCAGATGGGTACCTGGGACCCTGTAGGTGTGCACCTCGCCGAGATTATTTCGAATTTGATTTTTTTAAATTAATTATTTTTGGTTTTAAATATTGGCTTCAATGTTTCATTTTTCAGAAATTTCTTTAATTTCAAAAGTCTGTTTATCTTAGCAACCGCAAACTATTTATCTTAGCAAACTATTTATTTATTTAAATTCATTTGAACAAGAAATCGTTATATTTATTGAATACAAACACATACAGTAGAAAAAATTAAACATATTATTTTTTTAGATTTTGTTCATTAATTCCCCTAGCAACAGCTATCCGTGATTGTAATGAAATGCTCGCCCTCTGGTGGGCTAAGGGGAAATTACCCTACCACTGCATATCATCATATTATGCAATCGATTTTCCATGATGTAATGGCGGAGAAAGAACAATAATAAATACACGTGGCTATTATATTTACTAACAACTGCAGTTCAGAAAGCGCCATCTATCGATCATTACAAACGCGGATTATGTTTTATATATATATATTTTTTTTTATAATTTTTGGATTTCGAATTTAAATTCTAAAAATATTTTTTTTTAGATTTTACACATTGATTTTTATATTGCATTTTCTAAAACTTATAATGGTCTGCGTATCTTAGCAACGGCTATTACGCTATTTATATTTTTATTCTTCCTTCATTTGAAGGCGAAATCATCATCATCTTCTTCTTCTTCTTTTTTTTTTTTTTATTATTATTATATTTATTGAAAATCAAATGGTAATGAAGTAGAAAAAATTAAGCATATTAAATTTAAAATTTAAAAAACGTATTTATCCGCGTTTGTAATGAACTATAGATGGCGCTTTCTCAACACTGCAGTTGTTAGTAAATATAATATCCACGTGTATGTATTTTGTTCTTTCTTGTTGTTCTATCATAGTTTCAGCGTGAAAGCTTCCAGTGGTATGATAATTTCACCTAAGCCCACCAGAGGGCGAGCATTTCATTACAATCGCGGATAACAGTTATGCTTAAGTATAATTTTTATAGTATAAAACCTTTTTATTTTTCATTTCTTCAATTAATTCTTTGAAAGGGAAATCGTTTTATTTATTTATTTATACTATTTATCCGAAAAATGATAGTGTATAGTAGAAAGGATTAACTTCAAGTTTAATAAAATTTATTTGTTTATTTTTATTTAATTCCTTTTAAAACAAAATCTACTTTTTATTTTGTTTGTTATATTGGTCGTAATCATGTGGTAAAATAGCGTAGACAGCGATAGCTATAAAATACACGGTGTCCATATAGGTAGTTATTCAATTACATTAAAAAATCTATAATACTCGAATGACACTGTAATTGTCTGTGATTATTAAAAATTACATTGTGAACTGAATTGATTCTTCGATCAGATTTTTTTAATCCTTTCTGTATTCCTCCATATGAAACGTTTTCTAGGAAAAGCCCATCTTATTTAGAATGCAAAGTAATGATCACTCGAGATTTTTTCTAAAAGAGCAGAGTCTGTGTGTGTGTGCGTGTCTGTCTGTCCGCTATAGAAACCTAGGCCGTTTCACCGACCGGGACAAAATTCGGCACGGTTAATGTTTACGACCCTAGAAACACAACGCCGCAAGCGATTTTACAAAATTCGTGATAAAAATTAATGCAATTCTGAGAATTCAGTAATTATAGTGATTCATTTAAAAATAGGGACCAGCGAAGCAGGCGTCGCCTGCTAGTTTTTTTATATTTTAGAAAAGTGGAAAAGGCGTATAACCGATATTGAGCGGTGTATAAACGAAGCATTTTTGCATTAAAATGAATAGAAATGAATCAGGACTTCAATTAAAGGACGTATAAATGTAAAAGACGTATAAACGGTGTTTTACTGTAATCAGTTTTCAGAATTACGGTTCGCGACTCACCATCCTAATCCAGTGGTCGACCGCTCTCGGATTTTTGATCCGAAAATTTTCCTCTTTCAAATGCAGCTCTGAAAAATAAAAGATTGAATAAGGCACGGCACCTTTGTTTTTATAAATTTCAAATTTGGGCTATACGGAATATATTGTTACTAAAGTGATTATTTATAAATAAAAAGGCTTGTTTTAGAATTTGTAATTACTTTTTTTTTCTGTTCTAGAATGCTGTATACAATTATTCCTGGATTAACATTATGCATGACAATTATGAATGGAAGTAATAATAATGATCCAATGGTTAATATTGCTGTAGAATCTGATGGTCTGGATACTACTTTTAAATACACGACTTATTTAGATGCAGCAATGATTCTTCTTCGGGCTGCGAAACGAAAAGAAATAGAAAGGCAGAGTAAGTTTCAGTATTTTATATAAAATCATGCATATAACTTTTTATTAATAATTTTCACTATTGTATTATGTATTAAACTTTTTGAAAAAAAAAAAAAACTTCAAAATTTAAGTGAACACGGTGCATTTAGAAAAATTACTTCTCTCTTCATAAGGTGACATATACCACATATAAGAAAATAAGCCAGATTAAATATTTCATTTATACGACTCGAGTATAAATTTCACTTATACGTCTCTCTCTCTCTCTCTCTCTCTCTCTCTTAAGTTTAAATCTCATAGGGCTTATTGGCAGGTATGCATCTATCCGGGATTTGTTTGGGAAAAAGGAAAGTTTCCGCTTGCTTTGAGTTTGGACATCTCACTTAACTGCTTTTCATGAATGAAGTTTAAATTAAGTTAAACACCCACAGCTTTACAGGCATTTTGTAAAATAGCATATTTATTACTCATTTCCATATGGGGGAAAGGATACTCGAAGATTTTTTACTTCGTCATCGTGTTCACTTATTTGACATTTTACTGTTGGAGAGACAAAGTTTTCTTTTCGCTTTTATCTGTTTGTAAAAGTGTCAAACAAAAGGCTTTGTCTTTAACCCTTCAACGATCATTGGTTTCGCAGCGAAACCAAACATTTGACATAATTTAACAATTTTTTTTTTTTTTGCAACAGTTTTTTAACATTTCCCCATTATTTTAATCAGGTTTTAAACTTCTGTTCCTTTTCGGTTCGGAAGATAGCAACACTATTCCAAAATTTAACAAATAATGCTTCAAAGGAAGCTAAATGCATAAGTCACTTGAAGTTTCTTAGTGTGCGCGAGTGCAAATTGCTGGTTTGATGATGCACTCATGTCTAGTTTTTTTTTTTTTTTTTTTTTTCATTTAATGAAGAGCTGGACTATTATTTTCACCTGAAACAACTTTTACGAGTTTTTGTAGTCGATAATGTTTACTTACAAAGTGTTTTATTTATTAAATTAAATATTATTTGAATTCAATAAGGTTAACTTATAGATCTTTCAAACAAAAATTTATCGAAAAGGAACTATGCTATTTTTTTTTTTTTTTTTTAATATTTATGATCAGTTATATGTCTAAAAGTTATTTTTACAATTAGTTTAGTAATTTTTAAAATAAATTAAGTAGTGAACGTTAAAGAGTTAAAAGATGAAACTGAAATCTTGAGGTAAGTTGTCAAAAATAATGCTTTAAACAAAGTTCAGTTAGGGAAAAATTTAATGTTCCTGAATACACATTAAATATGATAGCGTATAATTTAAATTATTTGTCAATATCGATTTATCAATTAAATTATTTTAAATTTCATTTAAAAATTATCTTAATCGAGCAGATAAAAAAGAAATCATAGAAATGCATTAGATTTTTTTTTAATATAAACCCTTTATTGTGTATTAGTGTGTTAAAATAAATTTTCGGTTGTAAGTATTTTTTTCAATCATATATATATATATTATAGGAGCGTCCCTTGAAAAACGTATAAACTGTGCCTCACTGTAGTTACCAGATGTTTAAATAAATTTAAATTATTGAATGATACAATAAATAATCAAAAGTGAAAAGCCCAGTCGGGAGTTTGGATATTTCTTCTAAAGTTCCAAAATTTGTACACTAGGTTGCAATGTATCTAAATTCTTTTATGCGTCCTTGTAAAGGTGTGTAAATTTTAAGCAAATAATCTCCAGTAACAACCATTCAGTAGCAGAATTATAAAACGTATATAAGTTTTAGTTTTAGTTTTTCTTTATATATTTATTATATTGTTGAAAAGTATGCTAATACAAAAAATCTTAAAATTATGAAGAAATAATGTGTAGTTAGATAAATTAACTATAAACTAGCTGGAACCCGTCGAATTCGACGGTCACCTTTTTGACTGTAACGTTTCAAAAATCGTCGCATCATTATTTAAATGTATTTCAAGTTAAAAAGAAAATCTAACATAATTTACGACATTTCACTTAAAATCGGAAAAATGCTTATAAATAGAAATACTATATATGACATCACTTTCTACAAAGTAATGTTAGTGTGACGTCAAACTGACTCCAAATAAACAGTTGCTATCTTTTATTTTCTATTTCGTTTAATACTAAGACTACATGTTAGCTCGGGCCTTAACTGAACCTTAAATTTCTATGATTTTATATCTTAAACTCGATTTTGTTTGAATTTCTATTTTTAAATAAAAGCATCGCGAAAAAGATAATCAACTGTAACAAAAAAAAAAAAAAAAAAAAAAATTACCTCGAACTGAACGAAACTCTGCCTTGCGACCCCGGTGTCTGCGGCAGCGCATACGCCGGCTGCTAATAACATAAAAAAATTCCCAAAAATTAACCTGGAACTGAACGAACCCGCCCGGCGTTTTCCGGGCCTTTGATAATAACCTTAAATGAAGCTTAAAATTGTAGGATTTTATATGTTTAACTCGATTTTGTTTTTAAATAAAAGCATCACAAAATAATAATAATAATAATAATAATAATAATAATAATAATCAGCTGTAGCAAAAAAATTACCTCGAACCGAACGAAACTCTGCCTTGTGACCCCGGTGCCTGCGGAAGTGCATACGCGGGCCGCTAATAACATTAAAAAAATTCCCCAAAATTAACCTGGAACCGAACGAACCCGACCGGCGTTGCCCGGGTCCATGATAATAACCTTAAGTGAACCTTAAATTTGTATGATTTTATATCTTTAACTCTGTTTTGTTTGAATTTCTATTTTTAAATGAAAGCATCGCGAAAAAAATAATCATCTGTAACAAAAAAAAAAAAAAAAAAAAAAAAAAAGAATTACCTCAAACCGAACGGAACTCGGGTTCGTGATCCCGGTGTCTGCGGCAGCGTATATGCGGGCCGCTAATAACATGAAAAAAATTCTCAAAAATTAACCTGAACCGAACGAACCTCTGACTCGTGTGTCCGCTGCCTGTGGCTGCAGCTTCGTATAGCAGGCATGCTACACATGCGCTGCAAAATCCACTTTCCTCCACCAAAGGGCGCAGTATGTTATATACGAACATCACCAATCGCCTTGAATTTCCAAGAGCTTTCAAATAAGGTGTCACATGGTGGTGTCAACTGAAAAATTGTTTAGTTGCACTTTCCACCGCCAGGGGGCACAGCGTGCTCTATACGAACATCACCAACGGTCAGGAAATACCAAAAGCTTTAAAATAAAATGTAACATGATAGGGTCTACTGCAAAATCACCTAGTTACATTTTTTACCACCAGAGGGCGCACTATATTGTATACAAACATCCCCAATCAACATGAAATTTCAAGACCTCTATCACCAATCGCCTTGAATGTTCAAGACCTTTCAAATAAGGTGTCACATGGTGGTGTCAACTGCAAAATCCTTTAGTTGCACTTTCCACCACCAGGGGGCACAGTGTGTTCTGTACGAACATTACCAACGGTCAGGAAATACCAAGACCTTTAAAATAAGGTGTGACATGATAGGGCCTACTACAAAATCACTTAGTTCCATTTTTCACCACCAGGGTGCGCCCTATATTCTATACAAACATCCCCAATCAACATGAAATTTCAAGACCTTTAAAATGAGGTGCTACATGTGTGGGTCTAGAACGGATTTCCCTCTCAAACTAATTTCCCCCCTTTCCCCTCCTCCAAATCTACTTTCCCCCTTCCCCCCCCCCTTTAAAATCGAAAATTCCAAAATCGCAGGTATTGATTTTTTAGTATTTGTGTCTAGTCCCCCCATGTACAATTTCTTCACCGTGAAGTAATTTGGAGCTGAGTTAAGCTCTTAAACGTGTTTTTAACCCCTGCCCCCCAGGGGGGGGGACCATTCGACTTTTTTTATTTTTTTCTTTTCCTAACACATCTACAGACCAAGACCTTTTTTTAGACACCTCAACCAAATTTTTACACCTAGCCGTTCTCTCAATTTAGTGGAGACAGACAAAAATCACGTTTCAAATTAATATATAGATTTTTTTTTTTTTTTTTTCAAATAATTGATTTACACCAAACGCAGGAAAATCTTGAAAAATTCTTGAAAAAATTGAATGTAAAGTTGATTGTGCACGCATAACTTTCCTCAAACTCAACGAATTTAAGCAGTTAATGGCTCAAAAGAAAGAGCTTGACCCACTGAGTGTTCTTAGACTTGTGTCAACAGCCTACGTTAATTAGAACTCTAGTTATAGAGGTTTGAGTGAAGGAAAATCTTGAAAAAATCTTGAAAAAATTGAATGTAAAGTTGATTGTGCACGCATAACTTTCCTCAAACTCAACGAATTTAAGCAGTTAATAGCTCAAAAGAAAGAGCTTGATCCACTGAGTGTTCTGAGAGTGAAACGATCAAGATCCATTCATTAGAAGCGGAGCTATGAGAATTCGAATTGCTTGAGTGAATGTGTCCCATAAGAAATGTACAAGGAAGAATCGCGTTTGAGTATAACTTGAGTAAGGTGGGGAGTTGAGTAAATTTCAATGATTGATGACATATCTGTGTCTAAATACCTTTCATTTAAAAAAAAAAAAAAAAAAAAAAAAAAAAAAAATGAAGGAAATCGGCCGGATAGAACGGCCAGACGGACTGACTTTAGTTTTCATAAATTTTTTTAATATATAAGACGTTTGAGTATAACTTGAGTAAGGTGGGAGTTGAGTAAATTTCAATGATTGATGACATATCTGTGTCTAAATACCTTTCATTAAAAAAAAAATGAAGGAAATCGGCCGGATAGAACGGCCAGACGGACTGACTTTAGTTTTCATAATTTTTTTTAATATATAAGATGTAATATAGATATCTTTATTTTATTTTATTTTATTATAGTGACTTTATGACTTTTTATTCTTTTCTTTAGACAGTTTTGATGACGATGAAGATTTTGAGAGATCGGAATCAGGTAATTATTAAATTAATATCACATAGGTAAGCAAAAATATCAGAACTCTTTGTAAAAGCCAACAAGAACGAAAAATCATGCGTTTACACATTGATTATTAACACCTTTCCAACTGTGCGTACTTGTTGTATCGTATAACTTTCAATGTTCTTTGCCTACGTTAACACACAACAGGAAAGCAGAAGGATCGAAAGGAATGCAGATAGACTAACTGAATTCATAATCATTCTTAAACATTCTTGGAAAGTGTTAAAAATACTTAACGCAAAGAAAATGCAGATTTTAGATTCTAATTGCAGCCCTTAATACATCTGAATATTTTAGTACAGCCCTGTAAATTTGAAGGTTAACCATATCATATTTTATACAAAACATTATTTTAGCATCATATTAACAATAAATGTCAATTTTTTTATGATTTTTACATTAGAAGGTTATTTAAATGTGATTTATGAAAAATATCTGTTCTAAAACAAATGTATTGTCATTTTTTTGGGAGGGTGTCCTTGTACATAAATCAGTTGTACAGGAGCTGTTAATTCCATTTTAAATAGGGAACATTTCATAGTGAACTTGAATAACATAAATCATTTTTTTTTTAATTCTGAAAATATTTACGGACGCTAGAGGCGTGCATACGGACAGATAGAAACATGGACAGTCGGACAGACAGATACACAAATTGAAATCATATTCACACTTAAAAATTGTTAGAAAGTGTTAAAAACGCTTAATGTGAACGAAAATGCAATTCCAGCAAATTTCCAATATAATAGCCCTTAATGTAACTGAATAATTTTGTGTGGTCCTGTAAATCTAATGCTAATCATATTATATTCTATTGCATATGAATAAGATATTTCATTTTCATTAAAATTTGTGCTAAGTAAAGCTATTAAAATTTGGTTTATAAGAAATACCTCCCAAGAACGCAATGCTTTGGAATGCTTTCTTCGGGTGTCCCCAGGGCCTGATTATCCAAAAGGTTCAGGAAGCACGAGCTTCTCCTCTAAAATTTAAGAGGGGGCCCCATAAGGATTAAAAAAATGGTCTTGAATTTTTTGTTTCATATTTTCACAGTGAGATTGAATTTTTTTCCGAGAAAGGTTACCTAAAACAAGACAAAACACTCACTATTTCCGGAAAAATCTATTATTTAACCTCAAAAATCTGAATGTTCTTCATTAAAAAGTTGTATGATTTTAATGTTCTGTGTAGAAACCACCCAGATGTATGAAAACAATAAATAAATAAAAATAATAAACACACACTATTTTTTTGGTCTATAACATTTTTATTTTACAATATGTAACAGGAAAACAAGATTTTCCGAAATGAAAGGTGGCCCCGAAATGATGCTGAGTTTTCCCTAGCTTCAAAGCTTAATCGGGCCCTGGGTGTCCCTGTACACAAACCAATGGTGATATTTACTCTATTTTCTATTGAAAACATTCGATAGTGAACTTGAATAACATATTTAAATTTCATTAAAATATGTGTAAACCGAACGTATTAAAATATAGTTTATAGAAATACCTCTCATAGAACCAAATGCTTTGAAATAATTTCATGCGTCCCTGCACACAAACCAACTGCAACAGAGGTATTTACTCCATTTTCAATAAGGAACATCCAATAGTGAACTTGAATAACATATATCTATTTCAAGAAATTCCATGAATATTTACGGGAATTCAGAGCGCGGACTGACAGACGGACAGAAAAACAGACAGATAAATCAAAGTCATTAACATTTTTCAACCTTGTTAGAAAGTGTTAAAAAAGTAAACAGAAAAGCAAGCAATGTATTGAAGTATGTCGGAATATATTGAAAATAAATACCGTATAAGTACCAGGATAGTGGATTGTATTTTAGATAATAAATTAATTTTACATTCATAGGAATAAGCCATTTAATTCTTTATGTCTGTCATTCAGAAGTAAAAACTAGGTTAGCATAGGTGGACTCCCAGCTAAAAAATATCTGTCGAAAAATCTGCAGATAATCTGAAGGAACAAATATCATAAAATCTGCACAATAACTGCAGTAAAAAAAAAAAAAAAATGCAGTTTGGATTGGAAGCAAGTAATTTTTTCTCACTTAAATTTTTTATTGTTCCAAATACCTTCAGATTATCTGCAGTTTGTGCAGTTTTTTTTTTTTTTTGTTTTGTTTTTTGTTTTTTTAAGCTGGGCTCCGATTAGATCATCATATATTTGTTCTCATAAATTTCTACCACGGGAAAGAGAGTTCATAATAAGAGAAATGAATTTTCTCGAAACTGTGACAGTTTGAAATTCCCAAATACCCTCCTAATAGGCTGCCACTTTCAGTTCGAAACATTTACCTTATCCTAATTTGTTAATTTTATTAGGGTCTGTTTCTTATTTTAGTTTTCATGTTATTTAATATTAATTTCAATATAATGATCCACCTATGGCAATTTTTTGTGAAATATTGCTCGATTCTGCTATCCTAAGAAAATTTTAAATTTCGAATAACTTACGAAATTTTCAAATTAGAATAATCGTAGTGAATAATATTCAAACCAGTATCTTAAATGATATTTTAAAAGTGACCTGATATTTTTACCATGAAAATATCTCTAAAAATGAACATTTATGTCAATTTTTGCTATGTTAAGAGATTCATAAATTTCAAAAAACTTACGAAAGTTTCAAAGATGAATTTTCATAGTTTGTTCATGACAGCAATACAACAAATATTTTAAAGTTAATGTGACATCTTAGAGTAAAAATATTTCTTTTAATGCATGTTTAAGTGAAAATTTGCCCTATTTCCCATTTTAAGAAAATCATAAATTTCATATAACTTACTATGTTTTTAAATTAGAATATTATAAATCTATTGAGTTCATGCTAGTGACATAAATGATATTTTAAAACTAGTCCGACCTTTATACTACCATTTGTTCCTAAGATATCGTGTACACAGCACAGATTAACAAATTAACACACTAACAGACACCCCGACGGACAACTCATCGATTTTGTGATTTTCGGATTCCTCTTGCGTCAAAACGTGAAAAAAAAAAAAAAAAAAAAAAATCAAAATACGATTGTCGAAAACGTTTTTAATTACCGAAGTTCCCAATACCTATAGTAAGATGGGGGAAATTAAAAAAGGGAGAGTGGTGAAAATAAGCACATACAGTTGTAGATGCCTAAAAAGTTAAAAGAAAATGTAGTTATTGTATAAATCGATTTAAACATGAAATTATATTAAAATTGAAATTCTAGTATATTTAAAAAGTAAAAACTTTTGGTTATCAATGAAAAGAAGTCACCATTTTATTCTTAAGTTATTTTTAATGGTATTTATCTTGCATAAATTTATTTCGCTCCCCCCCCCCCACTCCACCCCTACTCTCTCTCTCTCAAAAAAAAAATACATTTCTAATTTTATGATAATAAAAAGCACTGTGATCACACAAGAAATAGCAGTACAAATAGCAATGCATGTTCTTGCATACCGGCAATGGAATGCCTCCATTAACATGAAATACACCTGACTATCTAGTCACTTATAATTTAATTATGACAATTTTTACTAATTTTGAATGTATAACCAATATATCTTTGACAAATTACTAAACAGGAATAAAGGGTATAGTTCTGGACATGAATGGTATACAACTTTAGTTATCGGGGATATATTTTGACGTCGATTATGATATTTCTTGATATTAGCTCCCCATCATACTAAAGAGAATCTTAGGTATTCGTGAAAATTTTTGACTTCGATTTTCGTTGACGTTTTTACATGTTTTAAGGTTTGATAAATATGAAAATCACAAAATCAGTGTGGTTTCCATTTATAGATTTGTTAATTTGTTAGTTAATTTATTTGGTTGTTAGCATGTGTAGGCATTAAGAACGAACAGTCGAGTACGAATAGTCGTAAAGCGGTCGGACGAATTTTAAAATATCACTTATGCTACTGGCAAGAATCCTATTCTTTTTTAACATTTTAATTTTAAAATTTCATAAGTTATTCGAAATTTGCGACATTCTTAATATAGAAGAATAGGAAAAGTTTTACGTAGACTTACGTGCATCATGAGGAATATTTTCATCATCATGGCGTATCAGACAAGTTTTAAAATGTCATTTATGATACTTGCATGAACATCATAAACTATAAATATTCTAATTTGAACTTCGTACGTCATACAAAATTTAAGATTTTTCTTAATGTGAGACAAAAAAGCAAAATTTTGCATAAACCTAAATTAGGAAGGTTATTTTCATCGTAATAAAGTCAGATTGGTTCAAAATATCCTTTATGATATTGCTATGAATATTATTGAATACAAATTTCTACTTATTAAGCTCTTTAAGTTTCTCGAAATTAAAGATTTTCATAACGTGACAGAAAAGAGTAATATTTCACATAAACTTGTGCACTATATGTATTACTTCATTGGAAATAGTGTCGGAATGCATAAGGTAAATATATATCAAATAGAAAAGAAGTTATCGTAGAGAATGGGAATTTTCAATCTATGACTGTGCCGGACATAGTAGGTAGAATTCATTTCTTTTAAAATAAATGTAATATACCGCATAGTAGAAATTTTTCAGAAAAGATATATGATGAGCAGTCCACCTATGCTAATTAGTTTCTTCTGTCACTTCATTTGAGATGTTGTTGTATTCGTGATATCGAATAAATCACTATCTTGTTTCAAATTTAAAGTCTTATCAATAACGCATAGAATAAAGCATCACCTTTCTTTTATAAAATCTTTAGGTTCTTATGAATATGTTTAGAATCTTATGGATATTTTTCATTCTTATTTTTTCAGAGGATTCCTCGAAAGAAATAGCTGTGTGCCCAAATCACCCTGTAGATTGTGAGGAGTTATTAAAGAAATGTGGCTTTACCAAGTCTGGAATATATCATATATGGCCTAGAAGCAGAGTCAATTCTTTTGGTGTTGATGGATTTGATGTTTATTGTGACATGGAAACAGATGGCGGAGGATGGACTGTAGGTTAAAAATATTTTGTTTCGTGAGATAATTTGAACTCTTCTTCCTCACGACTATAAATCCTTTATTAGAGAGATTCAAATTACAGTAATAATAAATAAATAAGTAGACATAAATTCGTGCATAAAACTGTACATAGACTATATTTAGAGCATGATAGAATAAGTCTATGTAAGTTTTAACACATAATCGTAGGGTTATTTTCCTATTTTGAACAGGAAACCCCACTTTTTTTGTTTCTCTAAAATGTTACGTTATTTAAGAAAAAAAATCTAGAGTGATTCCACTCAACTTTCCGAGCATTAAGTAATTAACGGTTGTATAGATAAATTAAAATAAGAGAAGTCGTTAAATAAACAAAAGAGAAAATAATAGGGTGTTTCAGTATTTTTCTCCATATAGTATGATGTTTAATTTAACAATATTGTAATTTAAATAATTTGAGCCCATAGATCATAAATGATAAAGAATTGTTCGTTGTGTCCCTGTAAAAATCTATAAATGCTAGATTCAGCAAAATCCCTACAATTCGTGCGACAGTGACCTATAATATGTATATAAATTTTAAGTTCCATCGGATAATAAGCGCTACAAGGTATTTAGACTCCATCACACTTTAAAGTTTGAACCCATAAGCTATAATGATAAAGACATTTTTGTTGTGTCCCTGTAGAAAGAACTACAAGTGCCAAATTCACCAAAATCTATAAAGTTTGTGTGACTGTAACCTATAACATGCGTATAAATTTTCAATATATTTGAATTTGCCATTTAGACACTATCGCACTTTAAAAAATTTGGGTCCATAGACCGTAATGATAAAGAATTTTCTTTGTAACCCTATGTAAAAAAAAAAAAAAAAAAAAAAAAAAACACTGCAAGCGCTAGATTTACCAAAATCTATAGGATTCGTGCTATAGTTACCTATAATATATGTACCAACTTTCAGCTCATTCGAACAAAGCGTTTAAACGCTATCGTGTTCACTCACACACATGCACATGCACATACATACATCACGAAAACTTGTGTAAAATCGTAGATATCTCTAAAATGGAGCTCGTATTAATACCAAAGTTGGATTTTACTATTAGACATCATGATAGTCTCAAATATATAGTTGTAACATTCTACGACTATTCTTTTTTGAGCTATATGAGATGCAAAATCCATTTCGAAAATCATGACTGCAATACTTTCCTCACATACAGTGTTCGGAAAGTAATGATTTTCCATATTTACAATTAGATCAATTACATTTCATCCCTAGCACTCAATTCAATGAATGTCAGTAGCGTATATGTACGCCATATAAGCCAACGTTTTTAAAGTATAATTTTTAAGAAACGCTTAAAAATGGGACAGCACATACTTTTACATGACCTGCAACCCTGCAAGCAATGCATTAAACTGTATTTACTTAGACTGAAAACTAAAATAATTTTTTTTATATTTAAAAAAAAGGGGAAAAAAAATATTTTTACATTATAAAAAACTAATTTACGCTAGACCTAAATTTCATGCTTCTCGAAAATTGTCATCTTATGTATACAGGATTAAATTAAAAGAGAGTAAATTAAGTATGAAAAGCTGTAGCATATTTCAAACCAATGTTATCTCAAAACTTTGAAAACATTTTGTGTTTTTGCATTCATAAAAGTACAGGGTGGCTATAAAATAACTTAAACTTTTTGAGGTATCTGCAGCAAAAACTAATTGACCGAATGAAACCAAATTTCATTTACAGACTGTGGAAGAGGAAGAAATGGGAAAACATGAGGATTTTCTGAATTTAATACTGAATGTTATTCTTTTCCGCATACGCATTTTCAATCGGACATTAATAATACCTTACATAACTCTTTTCCGTACATTAATTGTGAGTATTGACTTTTTCCGTTTCAAGCAGCTCCAAAATCTCTTATTCACTAGGAAAGTTGAATAATCTATCTCTATTGTGCAAATCTCATAATGTGTACATGACAGCAGCGTCAAAATATCCCCTACCGGCGACTTTTGGTATTAATTATTTTCTTTGCGGAAATCAGCTTCCCATGTCTTCCACAGTCGGTAGTTGAAATATGGTTTTATTCGGTTCATTAATTTTTGCTACAGATGCCTCCAAAAAGTGAAAGTTATTTTACGGCCATTCTATATTCTGTATATTACATGGCTATTTTAGCAAATATATCATTTATAAATTATAAAGAGAAAAAATAAATTTGCTTTTTTTTTTTTTTTTTTTTTCCCTTGCATTTTAAATGTATGGATTTTGATTTTTTTTTTTTTTTTTTTTCAAATACCATAAAGTAAAACTTCTTTATACAGCAAGATAAATTTGCTGATGAAGTACAAGATCATTATGAAATAGTTTTTTCTTTTCAAAAATCCATCAAATCTCATCACGACACGAACCTTGCATAAAAATAATATGGATCGCCACTGAGAATAATATTTTGGATCATTAATAAAATTAAGATATTACAATCCCATTTCTCCTCTAAATCACTAACAAAACAAGTTATATAAAACTGGAGGTCTATAACAGCTGGGTTTTCTATATTATTTTAATAATAATATTGATATATATATATATATATATATATATGTGTGTGTGTGTGTGTGTATGTATATATAATGATAATCTTCTTTTAAATGCATTTTCATTATTTTATAAAGAGAACAAATGTACGACCATTGCATTCTTACAAATATTTAAAAAAAAAAAAAAAAAAAAAAAAAAAAACTAAAAATAAGCGTTATAATTTTTTTTTTTTTTTTTTTTTTTTACTTTTTTTATTAACTGAAATTCGAATTCAAAATATTTTTATTTAGTCTGATGGTTAAACTGTTTTTTCCTAGGTATTTCAAAGAAGAGATGACTTTGGAACAAATTCAGACTTCTTTTACAAAACGTGGGTGAATTACAAATATGGATTTGGACACCTAAATTTTGATTTCTGGCTGGGTAAGGAAATTGTTTTACTGTATTAAATGGACAAATAATTTGAAAACTCGCTATGTCTGTCTTGTATTTTGAAAATGAATAAGATTGTAATTGTAACCACCATGATAACCCCCAAAATAGTGTGTTTGCGCAAAAGAAAATTTTGAACCGTCCTGACTGTCTTTTAATTTTAGGAGATAGCAGTCAAACTTATACTTACATGCTGTGTATGTGTGTTACCGCTAGTCTTTTCTCTGGCAAATTGTGCGTATTAAATTTCTAGATATGTAATACAAAATATTTTCCATTTTTCTGTCGTCACCCCCAAACTGCACTATTCTTACGTCCTGGATCCAATCTGAAAAATGGCATTTATTTTTTAATGGATAAATTTTTAAAAATTCATTCGTAGAAATAAATTATATAGGTATAGAAAGAATACTATATACATATCATTGCCGCAGTTTAGAACTGTTAGCATCTATAATGATAACAACAAGATACCGGTGAAATCGATTAGGAATCAATTTTATTATATCAGTTCCGTGTCCGCGATAGGACCTTACTGCAGTCAGTCAATCGGCCTTATTCCCTACAACTCAACCGTGTCGGCGGTATCGAAAATCGCATAAATTTTTGTCGGTTACGTGCTATTTCCGAACGTGCTTTTCTGAACAGTGCTATTTGCGAACACAACTTACACCTGGCAACTCATTCCCTCCCTATTTCCAGATTAAGGGGGGGGGGTATCGTCCCAGAGAGCACGGTCATACTTTACTTTCCTAATCGATCAAGGGGATTAACTGCTTTTGTTAAAAGCTGTCAGTAAGAAAAACGATTAAGTTGGACTCTGAAAGTCCGTCATTCACATTTTTAATTTGCCCCTTTCTTTTATTCAAGATAAACTGATAGCAGACGTAAATGAACAGCTTTCAGGCAATCTCTACTTTTTTGAAGATCTTTTAAATTTCTGCTAAGATTTAAACATGATTACTACTCGTTGTATGTGTGGATGAATGTATATGGATGCTTTTAAATTGTGTCAAAGTTCTTTGTTTGTGTGTATATATATATATATATATATATATTCTGTGAAAGATTATAGGAAAAAATATATATTTAATCATTAAAAACTACTTTATTTATCAAAAGTGAAAATTTTTAATGCTTAAATTAATGTGTTTAATAGAACTATTTGAGCTTTTAATTGAAAAATCTATTTTTAAATACTTTTAATATATATTTTTTCTTTCTATGAATGATTAAAGATAAAATAAATAAATAAATAAATAAAAATAAGTTTTAAAAAATTAACTAACAATTTTAGAAAACTAATTTAACTAATAATAATAATAATAATAATAATAATAATAATAAAAATCTAAAAAATTAATTGAGATTACTTAATACTACGGTTTCGGGTTTTAATTAAAAAAAAAAAAAAAAGTTTAAAAATACTTTTAATATGAAAAAGTAATAAATATAATAACTTTCAGCATATCAATCTAAAAACTTTAATAAATCATGTATCCAACGTTTCGGTTAAATTCTTCATTAACCTTCTTCAGGGAAGAATGATGTTTAAAAAACACATAAACATAGATAATTTAAGTTATACATTTAAATAAACTTGAAACATGATCACTACAAGAAAAGGAACAGTTAGGGTTCCTTTTCTTGTAATGATCATGTTTCAAGTTTATTTAAATGTTTTAGCACGTTTTTAAAATACATATAATATATTTTTATAATTTGTGTAATCATCTGTTAATTTTAATTTTCCTTGAAGTTGTATTTGTGATATCATGGAATAACTTAAATTATCTATGTTTATGTGTTTTTTAAACATCATTCTTCCCTGAAGAAGGTTAATGAAGAAATTTAACCGAAACGTTGGATATATGATTTATTAAAGTTGTTAGATTGATATGCTGAAAGTTATTATATTTATTACTTTTTCATAATTATTGTAACAGCATATATAAAAAAGTGGAATAGATATTTCTGAATACTTTTAATAATTAAAGTTTATATATATATATATATATATATTATAAAGAAATATTAAGAAGAAAAATATAAAGAAAACCTACTTCAAAAAGTATTTAATGAAATATTCTAAGTTAAAAAAAAAAAAAAAAAAAAAAAAAAAAAAAAAAAAAAAACCTATTTTATTTATTAAAAATATAATTTTTAACAATTAAATTAAGTCTGATTGCTTAATACTATTGTTTGGACTTTCAATTAAAAACATTATTTAAGTAGCCGAGCGGTTCTCGATGATAGTAGAATGGAAGTGTCAGGTTCTATTCCAAGTCGCGTTCATCGACGAAGCTGTTGGGAGTTTTGCTTGGTTTTCTTCGAAACTTGCGCAAGTACAGGCTAGGGCCCCTTAGGCTTCCCCTCCCCCCGTCATCCCCGCCCCGGAGAGCACTTCACGCAGGCGTAGGACACTCGCGTTATCAACCGGTTTTCACACGCAATCATCACGAAGATATTTTTTTTATATAAAACGATACTTTTTCTATAACTGATTACACATACATACAATATATATATATATATATATATATATACATATATACATAAATATATATATATTAGCAGGCTTTGCCCGCTTCACTGGACATTAAACTTAAATGAGTTGTCAAAATCCTATATCTTTATTAATAACCTAAGTTCTCGCGGTGATTGGTAGAGGTTTTTGTCGCTCGCAACGTGAGGAGTCTGGGTCCCCATGCCTTCGCCAGCAACTTACCCACTTCTTACTTCCCCTTCGTCAGAGGGCGAGTTCGAAGTTTTGCAAAATCCCACTAATGTACATAATGCGTACACTTAATCAATATCCACACACCAAAATTCGCCATTCTAAGATAATTCAAAGCGAATTCAAACGGAAAAACATGTTTTTACATATGTTTATTGCCCTCCGACTCCGAGAAGGGAGTCGCCATTCTAAGATAATTCAAAGCGAATTCAAACGGAAAAACATGTTTTTACATATGTTTATTGCCCTCCGACTCCGAGAAGGGGGGGGGATTTCAAATTTCCTGAAATCCAGTTACAATAAGTGCCGGATGCATATCAACAATTTACGCACCAGATTTCATGACCATAGAAGTCTTTAATAGAAAATATTATAAATAAATAAATACAAAAAGCACAGCTTTAGTATGGGACCCCTTTGGAGACTTTAAATATTTTAAGCCATTTTTGCGATGTATTGAATTGGCTATCTCAATTGTGCAATTAATGATCTTGGCGAGAAACGTCCGAGCTACTTCGGAGCCAAATTTCAAATTTTGCCAAAGGGATAAAATACAAAAACTGTTCCATACACAAAATAAATAAAATAAAATAGAATAAAATAAAATAAAATAAAAACTCGTTTCTGATATTTACAAAATAAAAATAAAAAATCTTAATAAAATTCAAATTATAATCATTTACAATTAAGGGGAGAACATAAAAGAACCTCATAAGGTACATAATAACAACAAAGAATTTTGTTTTACTGCAGGAAAGAAAAGTACTGCTTAATTAAATAAAAATATTAAACTAATGCCAAATATCTCTATGAAAATATTTATCCACATACAAATTCCTGATTAAAAAAAAAAAAAAAAAAAATCACCAACTTTTGTAGGTCAACTATTTATTTTTCTCTCTAATTTTTATTATTATTCACGTGAAATTAAAAATACTAGCAGGCTTTGCCCGCTTCGCTGGCCACTAAATTTAAAGGAAACTCGTTTCTATATAGCTTTATAAAAATAAAATAAAATAAATTACTGAAATTGTTCAAAAGCTCTCTCCAGGTCCCTGCTGCATTCAGCAGCGATTTGGTCATCCACTGCAACTCGGGCGCTTGTCCCTATTACCTGCGACAATAGTTTACCAATGAGCTTCCATTTAGGTGCTTATTATATAACAGTTTCGAAATAGATAGTATCGAAAAAATTGGAATTTCCCTTTTATATTTGAATCCCAGTTACATGTGAACAACACTATACGTGTTGTTCACATGTAACTCGGACTGGACTCAAACGTAACTGGGTTTAGACAACATAATATTTGCTTTTACGTTATTTCACATGTTTTTTTTTTTTGTTTATCCAATCAACCATTAAATGACAGCAATTTCACGCCAAATATTACAATATGCTGTGACCGGCTACGTCTGTCGCATGAGACAATTAATTTTTTGTGTTTATATATAATTCGTGGGTTGTAAACCTGATAGTACAGCCTTAATATAGTTCTCTTTGGCGGCTTTTGAATTTTCGTCACCATTTTAGACTTAATCCATTGTAACAATATGCTATGAGCGCTATTTCTGCCGTATTTTAGACAACTAATCTTTTTATGGTTATATATATTTCCCATTAAACATATTTTTATTTATTTATTTAAATATTAATTTGAATTTTTCAAATATTTCTGTTCGACAGCGTGAAAGTGCAGTAACACACAGAGGTTCATTTGTTTGTATGATAAATTAGCATAGTGATTATTATATAAAAAAGTAAATAAATAGGTAAACATTATCGTGTTACACAACTTTATTATGTCGCTCCATTGGTGGCTTTTGAATTTTTGTCGCCATATTAGCGATGGATTTTTTTTTTTTTTTGTATGAAAAGAGGAAGACTATTGTGAACGCCGCACCTCTGATTTCGAGAGTATTCAAAAACAAGAACTGAAAAGTTTGGTACGAAAATGTGGCAACGTGTGTGCGTATGTGAATCAAGATGGACAAACGTTCCATTCTATATGTGGTTTTTAAAATACTTTATTTGATGTTAATTTATGTGTTCGTTATGTATTTTATGTTTGTGCCGTAAGTAAAAGTAAAATCTTTAAAAGTAAACAAAGCGTGATCAGTGTCTTAATGTGTCTCGAGATGAATTTACAGGAAGAAAAGAACTAGATGCGAAAAAGAAGTCGCCACAATTGGCGCAGTCGACAAGGATATGTGAAATAGCTAGTGCATGTATGGATTATTTCATGATAGTGATGGGAAAAAAAAAGGGTATGTTTTTTTTAATGTTCCATCAAGAGTCATATTTTGTATAAGTTTTATGTTAAATAATTAGGATTAATCATTTAGATATTTTATTCCGATTTTGTATTCCAACAAGGTAAAGAATAGGTAAATGAAAATTGAATATTTCGTAATGTTGAAATAATAATAATTCTAGTGTTTGAAAAATGAAAAATAGAAATATATTTGTTTATTTGTATTTAAAAAGCCGGAAAATCGTAAAAAGAATGGTGAAAAGAATATATTTTTATGCTATTCAAGATCATTGTTATTAATTTCTGTGTGTTCTTTTTATTCATCACGTGATTTAGAATAAATAAATGTTTCATTAAAGCAGATTGTGAAAAAAAAAAAAAAAAAAAAAAAAAAGAGAGAGTTCTGTTTTGATTGATTTGTTCTGTTTTATTGAATGATTGTTTATTTGTTAGACGTTGATAATGATTTATCTTTATTATTATTGGAATATTAATGAAATATCTCAGAAAAAAAAAAAAAACTAGTGAATTATTCTTGTGAACGTCCGGTTTTGTTTATTTTTTTTACTTTGAGGAATGAATCGGAAATTGTTTTTTTTTCTGTTTAAAAGTAAGTTTGATTAAAGGTTGCTATAGCAACATTATTTCTAATTTATTGAAAGCTGGTTATGTAATAAAGTATATTCTGATTTATTTAATGAAAGAGTTGATTGTGTAAACATTTTTTTTTAATTTGTTATTTCGATACATATTTTTTTTTCTCCCTTTATGTATGCATTCCGACTTAATGATTATTTTATTTAATTTGGGGGAAAATGTTGTTTAAGATAAAAACTAAGATGTCAAATCTGGCGTTCTTAGGGGAAAAACAATAGGGTTTGTGATTATAAATATAAGAAAATTTATTTTATTCACGGAAAATTTGAACTTGATTTGATTTCATCCATCCGAAGATGGCATTTTTGGGTAAAGGGAATAAAAAAGATTTGCAAGAAGTTGCTACTGAGCTTGGAGTGGAAGGAGCTCAACATTTAAAGTTATATGAGTTAAGAGATGCTATTTTGGCTTCAAAGAATTACGATGAAGAATTTGTTAAAGAAACATTAGCGAACGTACTTGAAGCACGGAAGAGGAAAGAAGAGATGGAGGAACGCTTAAGAAGGGAAGAAATAGAGGAACGTAAGAGAAAAGAAGAGATGGAGGAACGCATAAGAAGAGAAGAAATAGAATTGGAAAAAATGCGTTTGGAAAATGCAAGAATAGAACTTGAGAAGAAAGGAATTACAAATGAAACTTCTGAGAAAACGCGCGTAAAATTACATAACATCTTACAAAAATTTTATCCTAAAGCATGCGAAATTAGCCTGTATTTAGTTCTTTTTGAGCGGCAGGCAAAGCGTGCCGAAATTAAAAGAGATTATTGGGTTTCTCATCTCATTGGGCTACTGTCATACGAAATCGCGGAAGTTATAGCTCGGGAAGACGAAGAAATCACGAATGATTACGGAAAAGTAAAAGAGTTATTGTTAAAGAGATATAAACTTACTCCTGAAAGATTTCGACAACTTTTCATTAAGCATACTAAAAAGCTGATATCACATGGAGAGATTTTGCTTACGAGTTGAAAAACTATTTTACTGAATGGATTCGGGGATTAGAAGTTAACACATTTGAAGAATTATATGATTTGATTATTACAGATCGAATTAAAAGGAAAGTACCTCCAGAAATTAAAGAACATTTCATCGATGAATGGTCATTGTTTAAGTCATCTGATATTATTTCCAGTAAATTAGATGATTATGAAAATGTCAAAATGACTTTCAATAAAAAACCGAAAGAAATTTCTCATAAAGAAAATTGGAATCTTCCATCCAAAGGGGCGAATTTCGGAAATAACAATAGAGATGAGAAAAGGGTTTTTACTAAGCCACAGCAAGAACAAAGAGACATTCGTCCGAAATTCTCCTGCTATTTGTGTGGAAAGGAAGGCCATATGAAAAAATCCTGCCCCAAATTGAATTCAGCAAGTACATCTTACGTGAAAACAAACAAAAAGAGTCAAGAAAGTAAAGGCCTTAATAAGGTCAGTGTTAATCTAAATAGCGCTTGTTTCGAGTGGGAATTTCCAGTCAACGAGAAAGATGGCGAGCTTCTGAAAGTGGATTTAGGAATCGGAGGCCAAAAATTTCAAGGCATCGTGGACAGTGGTGCAGAAATCACCGTACCCTACGAAAATCAGTTGTACCTGAGGAACACTTACAGTCAAGTGGGAAAATTCTTTTGAGACCTGCTATAGGTAATCCAGTGGAAGCACAACTTGTGTCAGTTCCGCTAAGTCTTCATACAGATGAAGAAATCATTCCATATGTTCAAGTGCATGCTGCAGTAGTAGAAGGGCTGCATGAGGAAGCTTTAATCACTCCCAGGGTATATGAATGGTTGAAAGAACAAAAGCGTTCTTATTTGGGAGATGATACAGGAATCACTTCAGTAAAAGAAGCTAATGAACAATCCTTGTTCAGTGTGGAGGGAAGGTCTCCCGAAAACATTTCTTTAGGGGATAAAGTGAATACCCCGAAGAAAGAAGTCGATGAACAATCCTTGTTCCATGTGAAAGGAAGAAATCCTGGAAATTCAGGGGTTGAGGTTAATATCACCCCAGTGGAAGAAAACAATGAACCGTCCTTGTTCAAAGTGGAGGGAAGGTCTCCCGGAAACTATTCTTCAGAAGAAGAGGTTGAAGTAATCACAATAAATGAAGTCAGTGAACAATCCTTGTTCAGTGTACCTGAGAATAATTCAAACGACAATTATCTTGGGGATGAGGCAATTAGTACCCCACTCACAGAAGATAATGAGAAGTGTATGTTCTGTATGGAGGGAGAAAGTCACGAGACTATTCGAAAGGCAAAGCTAAACAACAGCGAGTCGCATCATCCAGAAACCAAAGTCTTTAATAACTCAGTAGTTAAACAGACATTGACCGAAACCGATAGTAAGGATGAAATAAATGAAAATATCCCTGTTCCACAAGCACACGTGTTTAGGGATGAGCAGTTAGCCTGTCCTACATTGAAAAGGTGCTTCGAAGAAGCTAGGCAACATAAAAATGGTTACTGGATTGAAAGAGGTTTATTATATCATATGGGTAAAGTAGGCGGACAGAAATATATTCAATTGGTCGTACCGGCAAGCAGAAGAAAGGACATTTTGAAATTAGCTCATGAAACTCCTACTGGTGGACATTTGGCAGCTAAGAAGACCAGAGACAGAATTGCAATGTCTTTCTGGTGGGAAGGAATGCCAAAAGAAGTCAAACAATTATGTGCTTCGTGTCATGATTGTCAAATGCGCAGGAAAGGAAAAGTAAACGATAGAACACCTATCGAAGCTGTTGGAAGACCAGAACTCCCATTTCAAGTGGTTAATGCCGATATTTTATGCCCAATAGAGCCAAAGTCATCACGTGGCCATCAGTACGTACTGTGCGTTATGGACCAGCATAGTCGTTGGCCGGAAGCAATACCTCTGAAGTCTTTAACAGCAAAGGCAGCCTGTGATGCATTTATAGAAATATTTGTACGAACTGGAGTTCCTCGATTAATTGCAATGGATAACGGAAGAAATTTTGCCGCACAGCTGACAAAAGAGTTTTTAAAACGATTAGGATGTGTTCCTAAATTTTCCACTCCAGGTTATCCACAATCGAATGGTTTGGTTGAAAGATGGATAGGAACTATGAAATCCATGCTACATCATGCAATTAATTCACAAGGTCGAGGCTGGGATAAACAGTTGCCATTCTTGTTATGGGCATACAGAGAAGTGCCTAACGCTACAACGGCTGTTGCCCCATTCCTACTAGTTCATGGGCAACCACCTGTAGGACCTCTAGCCATCCTCAAATCCAGTTGGGAAGATGAAGTCGTACTTCCTCAAGGGATTGGAGAATCTGTAGCTGACTACCTGTTGAAACTCCGGAAACGTTTAGAAGACGCGGCACAGTATGCGAATAGCATAGCTCAAGAACAGCAGCAGAAATATGTACATTATCATAATTTACGGTCAAAAGATACCGAATTTTCTGTTGGGGATGAAGTTGTAGTGTTAATCCCTGATTCAACAAATCGTCTTTGTTCAAAATGGAAAGGACCAGGAGAAATAGTAGAAAAGAAGTCTCCACATTCTTTTTATGTCAAACTACCTGATGGAAGTGTTCGACATCTTCATCAAAATAAATTGCGTAAATATATTCAACCTGTCAGAGCTGTAGGAATTATTTACGAAACAGATGAAGAGTTTGGAGATATACAACATGCGCCCGTAGAATCACGGCAAGTAACAGATGAAGAACTAAAAGCTGATATAAAATCAAATTCGATATCAGCAAAGCAACACAAACAGCTGTTGAATCTGATTAAAGAATATCTAACAATATTTGATGGGGAATTAAAGAAAGCCAAAGTTCCTCCACATGTTATCCAGTTAAAGTCTGGAGTAGAGAGGAAACAACCTCATCTTTATAAAGTTCCAGAAACATTAAGATCTAATATAGAAAAACAGATAGCGGAATTATTGGAAAAAGACCTGATAGAACCCTCTTCAGCAGAAATAGCATATCCATTGGTATGTGTCGCCAAGAAAGATGGAACTGTCCGACTTTGCGTGGACTACAGAGAGCTGAACTCAGTTAGTAAAATTCCACCTTTTCCTATGCAGAATTCAGAAAATCTTAGATTTAAAGCGGGTGGAGCTCGTTACTTGACAACTTTAGATCTCCTCAAGGGATATTGGGAAATACCCTTAGCAGAGCAAAGCCGAGAATTAACCAGTTTTGTATCTCCAAAGGGTCAGTATCAGTGGAAGGTGATGTCATTTGGGTTATTTGGAGCACCATCAACATTCCAAAGAATAATGAATCAAGTATCACGACCTCATAGTGAAGTTTTCTTGATGATATTATCATATTTTCTTCAAACTGGGAAGATCATCTTAATCATATTAAATCCATTTTAGAAACTCTGAAAAAATTGAATTTTTCGGCAAATTTAAAGAAATGCTCGTTTGCGATGTCGAAAGTAAAATATTTAGGACATGTTGTAGGCTCAGGAGAGCACGGCCCAGATCCGGACAAGATATCAGTTATTAAAGATTTGAAAGACCCTAAAACTAAGAAAACATTGAAGTCACTCCTAGGATTATTTAACTATTACAGAGACTATGTGCCTCGGTATGCCAATATAGCAAAACCTTTAACGGACTTAACTCGAAAAACTGTGCCAAACGACCTTCCATGGTCAGAAGAAGCCGAAAGCGCATTTAATTCGTTAAAGAATTGTTTGTGCTCTATAACATCTCTGTATACACCTGATATGTCGGAATCTTTTGAAATCGATACTGATGCTTCAGTAACCGGAATTGGAGCCTGTCTATTGCAGAGAGATGAGCAGAATAAACTGAAACCTATAACTTTCGCAAGCCAAAAACTGACCCCTGCTCAATCAAAGTGGAGCACTATTGAAAGGGAAGCTTATGCTGTAATATGGGCATTAGGTAAATTCGAAATGTGGACTTATGGAACCACTATTATCTTACACACGGACCATAACCCTTTAAAATATTTGACAGAAACAGTTCCTAAGAACGCCAGATTACAAAGATGGGCATTGGCTCTATCTCGCTATCAAGTGACTATTGCTCATAAGCCAGGAAGCAGTAATACTATTGCAGATGCTTTATCACGCATTCATGAATAAAGTCATAAGTTAGTTTAATATTGTATTTGTTATTACATATATATATATGTGTGTGTTTATTTTGTTTCTTATATTCAAGTATATTAATTCATTAAGATTATTTAAAGTGCATAAGAAAATCCATGTCAGGATAAAGGTTTATTCATATATATTATATATATATATTATTTCTATTATGTGTTTAAATGTTACTTATTTTATACCATAGAAAATATTTAAATTTTAAGTGAAATATAAATGTTATTGCTCTTGATGGAACATCGCGTATTAGGTCAAAGATGAGACAATAATTAAGAATTTAAAAGGACAATTAGACTTTCATGAACATTTATTTAAAGATGAAACAATAATTAAGAATTTAAAAGGACAATTAGACTTTCATGAACAGTTATATAAATTATCCACAAATTTTTGTTAGTAGTTTCACTGTGAAGGTCATTGTCCCTCAAGTGAAACTGGAGGGAAGGTGTGAACGCCGCACCTCTGATTTCGAGAGTATTCAAAAACAAGAACTGAAAAGTTTGGTACGAAAATGTGGCAACGTGTGTGCGTATGTGAATCAAGATGGACAAACGTTCCATTCTATATGTGGTTTTTAAAATACTTTATTTGATGTTAATTTATGTGTTCGTTATGTATTTTATGTTTGTGCCGTAAGTAAAAGTAAAATCTTTAAAAGTAAACAAAGCGTGATCAGTGTCTTAATGTGTCTCGAGATGAATTTACAGGAAGAAAAGAACCAGGTGCGAAAAAGAAGTCGCCACAACTATTTTGCTAATAATTTTATCAGACTCTTTTTTGTTTATACATAAGAATCCTTTATATTCTGCTTATATTTTTAATGCTTTTTAGGTTTAAAATAGTGCTTGTTGAAATAAATTTCCTATCTTTAAAACTGCATTTGTTCTGTAAATTTTGTGTAAAAATAAATCATTTATGTTTCTATATATTTGATGCGCTACTTAGATTAAAATGGCTGTTGCTATATGAAACTTCTTGTCGAAAAACATTCGATGTACTTCAACACCAAAATTTAAAAAAATCGCCCAGCAGGATCTGTTAATGAAGCTGATAAAATAAAAATATGGTTCATAGAGTTTAAATAATCTATTTAAAATTTTTTTTAAAACCCAAATTATTAATCTATCGTATCACATACATAGATATAGTAATAATATATAGATTGATCATTGGGGACAAAAAAGTGATTCCTTTTCACTCGGGAAAAGACGGCGATTTTACCAAAATATGGCAGTCTTTCCCCGAGTGAATACACACGGGAATATGCACGAATGTTTTAGCAAATAAAATTCATGAATAATTTATTTACTAAAGGTGAATGAAAAGCCCCAGATATAGTTTCAAATTCATTCTTCTTCTTCTTCTTTTTTTCTTTTTTCCTTCAATACCACTTAATGGCTGATTCCAAAGCTTTTTTTTCGGCATCAAAAATCTTTGCACGATAATATGGGGATGATAGATCTATATATATTATTATATCTATGATCACATAAATCTTTTCGAAAATAGAATAAAACTTAATTTGAAAAAAAAAAATAATAACTTTTGTTTATTAACTAAAATAATTGATGAAATTTGAAATGCAAGTTGGTCTTGTGGGGTACAGGCTGTATGTTATATTTTTGTGTTCGCCAGAGAAAATTTAAAAGAATTTGAAAACTGCAATTTTTAATCCCTTTTAAAAATCATGTGACTTAATGTGAAGCAGATTTTTCATTTTTTTTTCCTAACGGTTTCCATACAATCTTCTGCTGTTGCCACCTAAAATTCATACTTTAGTTAATTTTAAAAAATCTAATTGTCCGATTGATAAGCTGTTTAATGCATCGGATTTACAAAAATTTTCCCTTTCATTTGGTGTCTTATTTGTAACGATGCGAGTGATATTTCTAATTTATTTTCTAATCTTTCTGATATATTTTCCTCATTTTAAATAAATGTACGGTTTTTTTTTTTAAATTATTATTATTATTTTGTCGAAAAAAAAAATTGGCAACAATTAAATTATGGATAAAATGTTAAAATTTAAATGGCTTTTTTAATCAGAAATTAGAAGGTTATGATTTTCACATTTTAATTAATTAAGAAAAAACTAATCAAAAATTCGAAAATCTGACTTCGATGTGCACAATGACCCTTCGGGATGCACCTTTGTGTTAAATCTCGTGACTGTCCGAGCTACCGTTTTCGAGATCAGTGAAATATACATACAAATATTGCTCACTTAATAGTATAAGATTTCATTTTATTTCTGGAAAATAAAAAATATATAAATGCGTATATATAAATATAAAACCTTCTACCGAATCTGGGTTGAAAACGAAAAAAGGGTAAAATAAATTAGAAATATCAGACCTATACTTATAAATTTGATACCAAATGAAAGGGGCGATTTTTCTGAATCCAGGGGTGCAAACAGTTTTTCGATGCGATAATTAGATTTTTTAAAAATAACTGAAGTATGAAATTTAAGTGGCAACGGAAAAGGGGAAAAATAAATTAGAAATATCAGACGTATCATTACAAATTCAGTACCAAATGAAAGGGATGATTTTTCTGAATCCTGGGGTGTAAACAGTTTTTCGATACGATAATTAGATTTTTTAAAATCAACTAAAGTATGAAACTTAGATGGCAACACTTCATTTCAATCTTTTCATAATTCATCACGCGAATAAAAAAATTCTTTAACTTAAAAATTTATTTTTATAGTTTATTTTTCCATTCAAAGCGTTTTAGTGAAAAAATATTTATGGCACATGCGCAGGCATTTTTTACCCACAATTCAAAAACTAATCATTTTTTTTTTTTTTTTAAATTTCTATACATATAATTTTAAGTTGGGTGAAGACCTAAGTTTCTGCCAAACGCTGTTGAATTCCATCCAGCCGTTCTCGAGTGATGCCCGGACAAAAAAAGCGACATACAGACACGATGACACACACACACACAGGCAAAATTTCCTGAAGTCATTCTCGGCTTTCTTGGGGTGTGAAACGTGAAGATATCGCAAAATTTTTTGATTCCGACAAATTTACAGACAAAACTCTGATTTTATTAATATAGATTACACACATATATATATATATGTGTGTGTGTATATGTATTTATAAAAAATCATTTTGAACAATATATTTTAATAAAAAATTATTTAATTATTAAAAATATAATTTTTTAATAACTGCAATTTGTTGAGATTGCTTAATACTATTGTTTGGGCGTTTAAATAAAAATTCTATTTCAAAATGTTCTTAAACATAAAAAGATTTTTTTACTATCATTGATCATAGAAATAGGGAGCTGATTAAAATTATTTAATTTAAAAGATCTAATTAAAAGACTAATTTAATTATTAAAAATATGCATTTCAATAAAAAAGTTGATGTGATTGCTTGAATATTAATGTTTGAGATTTTAATTGTGAAGCTTATTTTAAAATATATTTAATTTAAAAAGATTTTTTTTTCTAATAATGTCTAAAAATGTTAAAATTCATTTAACAAAATATTTTAATTGATAATACAATTTAAATATTAAAAATAGAATTTTTTAATTATTGAATTAGTTAAGATTGCTTCATATTACTGTCTGGGCTTTAATAGAAAAAAAATCTATTTTAAAACAATTTTACATATAAGAAAGGTTTCCTATTAATGATTATCGAAAAAAGAACTAATTAAAATAATCCTTATAATCTATGTGAGGCATATATTTAAAATACAAATTGGTACTTTTATACGGAATACGATGCGACGAAATTGATATATATTGTTGATGTATACAACATAATTTTTCCTGTAAAATAAGGGCCCACTAGCGGCCGAGAGGTTCTGTCCTGTAAGCTGGTAAACGTGACATGACAGGTTGGATCCCAGGTCGCGCTCGTCGGCCTAGCTGTTCGAAGTTTTCCGTGGTTTTCTCTAAAACTTTTGACCTTTAGAAAGACCCCCCTCAGGCCTAAGACTCTAGTGCAGTCAATCGGCCTTACTCCCCTTAAGGCGAACTGTGCTCTCTGGGACGATACCAGTATGATCTATTGTCTGTTTCTCGAAAAAGGGGTGTCGGTGAAGTTAATAGGTGTTCCGTTCGGGATACGCACGATATTCCTCTTGTTCGGGAAAAGCACGTTCGCAACTAACACAACACCTTTTTGTCAATTATGTATCAGAACTATTTCTGACACTGGAAATTGCGTCGGGTATCTGGGCCGGACGAATGTCTTTTTGATTACTAATAGTCACTTCTGTGTTAGTTTGGAATGCCTATTCATAAAAATCTAAAACACTTTATTACATTAAATTTTAAGTTGATATTGTTTCTTTATTCTCGTCATTTTCAGGCAATGACAAGATATTTGCACTGAGCAACCAACGAAAAAGTTTGCTTCGTATCGAATTGATCGATTTCGCTGATGAAGAAGGTTATGCTACTTATGACACTTTTTATATCGATGATGAAACAGAAGGGTATAGACTGCATATTGGAGATTACAGAGGAAATATTGGTAAACAGACATTTATATTCAATTGTTTATGTAAAGGGTTTCCATTAAGAGTGATACAATAATAAAAAAAAAAAACAAGAAAAGAAAAGAAAACATAAATTATTCAGTGAGACGCAATTTTTATATTTTTATTTATTTATTTATTTATTTATTTTTATTTATTTATTTATTTATTTATTTTTTTGAAAGCTTACATTATGCCATTAAGTATGAAAATAATATCGTTCATGTGAGCACCACGACTTCTCTGTACATACCGCATTCTGTCAACCCAATTTTCTATCACTCTTTCACATAAATTTTGTGTTATTTCACGAATAACACGTTCAATGTTGGTTTTTAATTGCCCAAATGTTATTGGATTATCAGCATAAACTTGTGACTTAACTTATCCCCAAAGAAAAAAAAAGAAAAAAAAATCACAATAGATCGAGTCGATTAACTGAATAATGTCGTCCATGAATTCTTCTCAAATTTCTCTCAGTATTCACATATGAACACTGGTTTTGATAAAAAATTTTAATAATTTCGAAACTTTGTTCAAACGTGTATCTTTGCATGATTAAATCGCATAGCATACCAAACACAAGTGACACAAGAAATGTCAAAAAATAATACGCAGTGTTGCCATGCTAACCATTTAAAATTGTATCATCCCTATTGGAAAACCCTTTATAATTACCTCTTAAAATTATGAAATTAGTCAATATTTCCTCATTCAATTTATTCAATACGAAGGAAGTTCGTATTATAAATGGTAGATACTAGAAATTCGATATATTCGAAAAAAAAAAAAAAAAAAAAAAAAGTGTGTAGACATTCTTGTACTAGATGTACGTTCATGAGGCACATAATAATTTTTTTAAATACATAAGTTTAAGGATAATGAATTTATCTTATTTAAAACATTTTTAAAGGATATCGAGATTAAACGGGAAAATAAAAGAAGTCCTACTTTCAAATACATAACCATTAGATGTAAATACGTCACGTTAGTTGCTTAGTAACTAAATATGAACGACAAATATGTTATAACCATCACAGAATTTTTTTTCTATATTTTCCTATACAAATTCACGCGGTGCAAATTATTTATTAAAATTATTATAAATCAAAATTATTTTCCATAGTAAGTGCAGATGATTTTATCGCAGAAAAGTTTAACTATAGATATGAAAATGAAATATATTTTGTACAGATAACATAGTAGGAAATATATATATATATATATATATATATATATATATATATATATATATATATATATATATATATTCCTTTCTTGTTAAAAATGAAATATATATATATATATATATATATATATATATATATATATGTAATATATTATAAAATATTAATATTAAAAGATGCTGAAGTTCCGTTGGTTTACACGGACTGGTGCATCGATCCTCTTATGTAGTAGTGAAATAGAAGTCCAGACATCTTATATAAGAGATTAGAGAGTCCATCTGAGCAACGAACATCCTTTATTAAGTTCTAATGACAGTGACAATATCTGATGATGCAGTCATGGGCCGGTACGAAGACATCCGGAGCGGTATATCTCAGTAAAAGGTGCCGATGGCTGACACTTTTGGCGAACCCCGAAGGGCCGCGCGAGCTTAGCTAGTACGACTATTACATGATGGAATATTAGTTTTAAAAAAAAAAAAAAATTAAAATTTATTATTTTAATGAAAGTTAATTGTTAGTATTGATTTTTAATTTTCTGAATTATTGTTTTAAGGTTTTGGTATTTATTAAATGTTGAATTTATTGGAAAATAATACTAATAATGATAACTTCTTGAAATGTTGGCATAAAAAAAAAAAAAAAGAATTTTATTAATTTCGTATATTAACTTAATATCAAATTGTAATAAGTTTTATTTGCTGCAATATATCTCTATAACATGTTATTTTTACAGAAAATTTAATTTTAAAAATATCAACTGACATTTCAGAATCAATTTATTTGATTATTTGTTTTCATTTTAATTTGTTTATGAAATTTTTGCATTTCATTTGATTTTTGGTATAGTGCACGATATCAATGATTGCTTTGAAAGGTTGAATTTCAATTTTAATAAGGATCAATACATAACAATTTAACTTACATTTTATTATTGAGCAAACAATAATAATACTAAATAAATAAATAAGTATTTTATGGGTGTGTTATAATTTGGGGATTTTTAAGTTTTTACCTGAACAGTAGTAAATAAAAATAAATGGTCAAGCATGACAAATAGTTTTATAGTATAATGCAAATGATTTTTCAAGAGTAATAATTTTAATATACTATGTTTATCTTTTCCTTTGATTTTTTGAAATTTTTCTTGCATAATTCTTTTGCTTATTACTTGTTGCATGTGGTTAGTATTATATTTGAATATTCTTGGATGTGTCGCTGCATAAAATGACACTGATTTAATTATAATATAAAATGTGTCGTACTTTTATCTTTATATTTAAATATTCTTATATTTCTAGATACATTGGGAAATACCTGCATTTCGTATATCACTAAATGTTTAGTATTTTGTGTTTTTTATGTGTTAGGCTTTTTATTAGGAATATTCCATATATCTAGTGACTTTATATAATTTTAAAATTCATTAGATATCATATTTTATACATTTTCGCATTTCATACACATGCAGAAATACCCATGTTAGATATTGCTCATACTTTTTAATGAAAATATTTTAACAGAGTTTCTACAGTCATTGTTTTCAAAATTCACAGGACCAATATTGCGTTGGTACAATCCAGCCTCATTATGAGCATTGCTAACTAAAAGTTGCATCATATTCATCACACATTACTTATCATTTAGAAAACATTATTTTATTTTTTATCTCAACACGAGTCCAAGCATCAATTTTACCGAGACAACAATATGAGTACTAAATATTTCTGAGGTATTTTTGGCATAGAACCGGTCGCAATACATTAAATTGCTCTGATCAACTGGATATCCTGATCAGAGTATAAATAATCCTACAGCCTTGAAACCTCATAAACAGAAACTAAATTAATACTCATAAAATTAAGTCTCCGGGAAAAGATGTCATTTTTTTTTTTAAATTATTATTATCATTCGCAATTCGACATAAGGAAAATTCAACAAAATTGCAGTGATAAATAATTGTTGGAGTTGTTTCAGGCAAAATTGTGGTAAAAGCCATGAAAACTTCACAATTAAATAAAATACTCATTGTTACATTTCTCCTAATATGTCCGGGCCAAGCGCTCTCAACTCACACTCATTTACAAATTTGTCCTGTGAAATAAACAAAAAGTCACTTGACTCATTAGCATTCAAATAAAATGACTGTAGTTCAACCAAACTGTTAACTTGTATATTAGTGTAAATATTTTTTTTTCCTCTTCCCTTGTGTATAGAAGTAGTAATTAATAGTAAATTTTTATGTTTTGTTTATTTACTATAAGATATCAAAGGGAATTGTAAACTTTAAAAGGTTAAGTTAGGGACTTTAAAAGTCACTGAGCAAGACTTTCAATGCTCAGTCACTAAATTAATGTCGGGCTTTAATCTTGTCCAAAAGTACTTACCATGATCCCTGGTCACGGGGGGTATCCAATCGTTGAAGCCACTGCAGAATTTGAAAATCTGGAGCTGAAATTGGATACTCACCTGCAGACCTATGATATAAATTCTTTTTTATTTATTTTTTTTTCTTTCCTATTTTATATGTTGATATTTTCTAATATAATATTTTTTCAGGGTTCAAGTTGAGTTTTAATTGT
The DNA here is from genome assembly GCA_963930645.1 of Salticus scenicus. Taxonomy (NCBI): domain Eukaryota; kingdom Metazoa; phylum Arthropoda; class Arachnida; order Araneae; family Salticidae; genus Salticus; species Salticus scenicus. Next base: position 197,471,660 of record OZ005648.1, on the reverse strand, counting down.
ACAATTTAACATATACTAAGTTTTCCAAAAAAAAAAAAAAAAAACTGTCTAGTGTTCTTACACTTTCATATACTATTATTCGTTTTATTCACCTTACATATTTAGTCTCTTTTATTGTATTTCTATGTTAATAATGTCACTATTATACTAGAACAAATATTTAGGTGTCGTCATATTGCAGTGTTGCTAGATACCAGGACTTGAATACATTGTGGCCTACAGGTCATAGGCCTACAGGCCTAAAGTCATATTTATTATGTTGTATAAATTTTCATATTTTAATGTTTTAAGTTTTAGTGTACTTTAGGTGTCATGATGTTATATTGTTTGTATACCATATTTATATAAATTTTTCAGGTACAACAGTACAAAAGTTTTCTATGTTAATCGTGAAAGTCTTGTGTATCTTCTGTCCAGTCATTTTCATAACATATGTTTGTATTCTTCAGAAACTGTATTAATATTCTGTATTTATCATGTACAGGCCAAAGACATCCTGAGTTGGTTAAAATTTAATACAGCCAAATTTAAGATTTTATAAGCTAAATTTTTATTTTTTTTTTTTTTTTTAGAATTTTTCTCGTGACAATACCAATAATAATGATTCTATAATAAAAATTTTCAGACAAAATTTTCTAAAAAATAAAATTTTCCAGTTTTAAATAAATTTTCCAAAAAAGTTAAATTTTATAACTTGTCAAATTTTCCATTTTAAGTTAAACTTTCTCCTGGAGTATCTTCTACTTCTGAGGGACTTCCCACATACTTGCAGGCAAGTATGGGGGAGCGTCGGCTTGGAGGGGGGGGATGTGAAAGGATAAAATAAGCAAGATTTTAAATTAGTATTTAAATTAATATTAAGTGATAACTTAATATTAATATCTCAGAATAAACCTTATTTTAAGAACAATTTTATGGGAATTCTATTTGAGTGCCCAGGTAAAGTTGTTTTCTCATCAGAGCTTCATAGCGCGGGAATCTGATTTCAGAATAAGTTTCGTAATAAAAATTATGCAATAGTCAGAATAAACTGTAAAGCATTGCAAAATAATAAATCCTGGATGCCCGGGTCAACCAATCGTAAAAGGTAGGCGGATTTTAGATTAGCTAATTATCCAATAAGCATTCATAAGAATAGTCTCAGTTCCCGCCGAAATATGCAGTATAAAAACGGGAGCACGCGGAAACTCGTGGCTTTTTAAGACCATCACTTGTCTAGTAAATTCACGTTAACTAATATTCCATCATGTAATAGTCGTACTAGCTAAGCTCGCGCGGCCCTTCGGGGTTCGCCAAAAGTGTCGGCCATCGGCACCTTTTACTGAGATATACCGCTCCGGATGTCTTCGTACCGGCCCATGACTGCATCATCAGATATTGTCACTGTCATTAGAACTTAATAAAGGATGTTCGTTGCTCAGATGGACTCTCTAATCTCTTATATAAGATGTCTGGAACTTCTTATATTGGAAGAACTTTTCATCGATTCTCCGCAAAACAGGTACACATAATCCTGTCGACTTTCTGTAATATATTATAAAATATTAATATTAAAAGATGCTGAAGTTCCGTTGGTTTACACGGACTGGTGCATCGATCCTCTTATGTAGTAGTGAAATAGAAGTCCAGACATCTTATATAAGAGATTAGAGAGTCCATCTGAGCAACGAACATCCTTTATTAAGTTCTAATGACAGTGACAATATCTGATGATGCAGTCATGGGCCGGTACGAAGACATCCGGAGCGGTATATCTCAGTAAAAGGTGCCGATGGCCGACACTTTTGGCGAACCCCGAAGGGCCGCGCGAGCTTAGCTAGTACGACTATTACATGATGGAATATTAGTTAACGTGAATTTACTAGACAAGTGATGGTCTTAAAAAGCCACGAGTTTTCGCGTGCTCCCGTTTTTATACTGCATATTTCGGCGGGAACTGAGACTATTCTTATGAATGCTTATTGGATAATTAGCTAATCTAAAATCCGCCTACCTTTTACGATTGGTTGACCCGGGCATCCAGGATTTATTATTTTGCAATGCTTTACAGTTTATTCTGACTATTGCATAATTTTTATTACGAAACTTATTCTGAAATCAGATTCCCGCGCTATGAAGCTCTGATGAGAAAACAACTTTACCTGGGCACTCAAATAGAATTCCCATAAAATTGTTCTTAAAATAAGATTTATTCTGAGATATTAATATTAAGTTATCACTTAATATTAATTTAAATACTAATTTAAAATCTTGCTTATTTTATCCTTTCATATATATATCGTTAATTTTGTTTCATTTTATGGTTCAACTATTTATTTTAAAGGTATTTATGGGCTCTTTTGAAAATTACTTTTGCTGAAAATTAACTTATACTGAAACATAAATTCTATTGAATTCCGTCTAAAAGTTTGTGAGATAAAGAATCCACAAAATTTTGGCAACACAGATAGACACACAGGCAAACACTTTTCAAAAAATGGTCAGATCGTGTTTAAGACATCTTAAAACTTGTAAATCGATCGAAAACCGGAAGTTCAAAACTTTTACGAATCCAATACTATTTTCTATTGAATATAAAAAAATTATAAAAATCACACTTGAATGCTGAAAATACGCTAATACTAAAAACTTTTACTAACTAAAATGTTTAAACTATGGTTTTTAAAGTAAAATAGGTCTTTGAGATAAATTTTATTTAATTGAATAATAATAAATAATAATAATAATTCGCCTATGGAGCATGACTCACAGGGTTACGGGAAAAATAGAGAACTATTAAAGTAGAATCAGGAAAGTATGGCTACTGGACTTTTCAGCAAATTTATTGTCTACTTCGTGCTGCATGGTTTTAGAGGCACCGACTTTTCAAAATTTCAGAAGATCGTTCAATAGATCTTGAAGTTCGTAGAAGTGGAAGAAAGGACTAATGTTGCAAAAAATTCAGCCGGACAAAAAAAATCGATCCGCAAGGTTCCCGGCGCGGGAGTGCTTGCCTCTCGCTCCTGAATTTGGACGAAAAAGTGAGATTATTTTGGAAGTAAAATATTTTTATATGGATTACAAGGTCAACTATAATATAGAGTAGCTTTCTACTTTGATGTTTTGTTGTACCAGCAGTGGAATGTTAAAAAAGAAAGAAAGAAAGAACGAAACTTGTCTAAGAAATTATCTATATAATATAATCTTGATAACGTCTGTCATATTGACTTGGAAATTAAAAAATGAAAAATTTCCTAATTTGTTTCTGAAAAAATAAATCTATATTTTGATAAAATATCAGTGCACTATTTAAACGACAGGCATTATTTTCTGAGGAGGGCTCCTGAGTCATTAGTGCCACAATTAGGGCTAGATCTAGTTTTTCTTACTAAGAAAAAATATCTGAAAATTATTTTCTTCGTAACGCCGGACATAAGTATTCTGTTAATTTAGGCAGTGAAAAACACTCTTATTAGCTTGCAATATACAGTGGAACCTGTCTAAAGTGACCACCCTAGGGACCGGCTAAAATGGTCACTATAAGCAGGTGGTCACTTTATAAAGTTTCTTTAAAATTGAAAAATGGACACTTTAGTCAGGAAAATGGTCACTTTAATCAGGTGGTCACTTTACCAAGGTGGTTACTTTTACAGGTTCCACTGTATTTCTATCTGCACCTATTTTTCAACAACTTAAACTCAATAGATATTTTGTCAGACAGTTTTAGGAAACAGAATTAACAATCTAAATTTTCAAAAAAAAAAAAAAAAAAGAAAGGAAGAATAAAGAAAGTATTGGTTAAAGTTAATCAATAAAATATTTAAAAAAATTTACATAAAAATTAGGTTGTGGGTGGCGGCTAGATAAACTGGACTGATAAATATTTTTTTTAGCCGTATTGGAAAGGAAAAAAAAAATTAATTTTCATTCAATACACCATAGAAGAACATGTAAACGTATGAAATTTTTGTGAAGCTTTATTTATATAAAGTAAAAAAAGAGAGAAATTTGGAAAGGACGACCTCCTGGAAAGAGGGAGTCTTAACTTTGTTACAAACTAATTTGTCAGTCACAAAAGGCGACCCCCCCCCCCTCCCATCCCCCCGTTCGTGATTGTTCAAGTTAATTTTTCTTAACATGAATATTTGTTTTCCTTTAACACGAATACATTTTTATTTACAGTATGCTCTAAAATAGAAATTTATAAAATAAATATACGATGGGTAATTGAGCAGAATCCACCTTATGACATTTAGCTAAGTTTTTGCCATGCTTTTCGAAAATTTTTTAAGAATATTTATGAACATATGGATTTGGCACTAATCTAATACCAGTCAAGATTTTCTTTTAAAATCTTCTTGTTATTATTTATTAACGTATTTATTCTGCTTCATAAAAATTGTTATTATTCATTCTGGGGATAACAATTTTCATGATATAAAATAAATAGTTTGGAAGTTTTAATGGGCTAATAGCTTTTTTTTTCTTCTTTTTCTTTTCTTTTTTAGGTGATTCTTTCCGAGGTCATAATTTGTGCAAGTTTTCTACTCGAGATCGTGACAACGATAAAAGTCTAACAAAGCATTGCGCTCGACTATTTAAGGGTGGATGGTGGTATAATGATTGTCACACTGCGAATCTAAACGGATTGTACCACAAAGGATCTCATAATTCCTATGCCGATGGAATCAACTGGTATGGTTGGCGAGGCTTTAAATATTCCTTGAAAAAAACAGAAATGAAACTGAGATCTGCAACATTTCAAAATTAACATCATGTAAAAAAATCATTTTCGCTACAAAATTCAGAACAGTGATGTAAGCATTCCTCAATGATCTTCTGAGGCTAAGGAAACGTTTATGAATTTTATTCCATTGTAAAAATAAATTTTGATTGGGTTGATTGGATTATGTAATATTTTTCTTCAAGTTTGTAAACAAATAAGCTATGTTTTTTTTTTTTTCAAAAAGATCTAGAAATTTAATTATTTTAAAAATTCTGTTTGTTACAGTTATTTAAAATTATTGATTAGAAAGTTTGTACAAAACTGCTTATGTGAAATGTGAATTGTACATTTTCAGCTTTGTAAAACGAAGAAAATGAAATTATAATAATATTTAACAGAGCCAGAAAAAAAAAGTGGAAGAAAGAAATCATTTTTATATTTTCTTAACATATATTTTCTTCTGAATCTGATTAAATTCATGAAAATATCTTATCTGCCAAGAACCAAAAGAAATTAACTAATGTTGAAATTAATTAATAAGTAATCCCGGTTTCTACATGAGAAAAAAGACAACTGCCACTAAAACTTGCCCCCTCCCCTAAAACTCTATGAAATTTAATTTGCCACGTTATAAATTGAAACTTTACATGGATGTTCCATTTTCTGGTCAGTGTGAGAGTACAAGGATTGTTAAGGACTATCTGCCAGCGGAGCAAATTCAAGTGCTTGACAGGCCCTTTAACAGCCCAGATTTGAACCCCATCGAGAATCTGGGGTGTATTGTGAAAAATAAAATATCGGAAAAGCAACCATCTAATACTGTTACAGTACTTGTAGCAATAAGAATGTCTGGTGTACAGAGATTTCGCAAGCTTACTCTCAGTCTTTGATTTATAGCATGCTTAACAGGATTTTGCGACAGTCAATAAAAACAAACGAAGTTTTACAAAATACTAACTTAAATATCTTTGTATATCTATTTTGCTCTTATTTAAAATGCTATTATTGCGGAATGCCTATACATATCCTTTTTTAAGTGGTCTTAAACTTTTGCACACGACTGTGTATATAGGGTTAGGTTGTGGGGAATAAGGCCGATTGACTGCAGTAGGATCCTAGGCCTGAGAGGAGTGCCCTCCATGGGGGTCTTTCTAAAGGTGCGTACAAACACTAGCGACCGAAACAGAGCGGGAAAGTCATAAATTATCCATTGTCGGAAAGTGACTCTTGAACTTTTGGATATATTTACAATGAAAGACATTACTTTTTATTGCTCGTTAAGGAATTTTACAAAAGAGACCCAAGTTCCCCATGCCAATTATCGCAGTAGGAGGTTTGTCGTAGGAGAAAACGTCTCTTCCAGGCTCCTGGTCTCTCAAATCACACATCGAAGGGATTTGAATAGGTCCCGCCCTTGCCGCACTGAAATCACTAGTATTTATACGCAACTTAAGGGGTACTCGTACATGCCAACATACTAATTAATATTCCGTAGTATTGTTGTCCCCGCCTTTTTTTTCGCATCAGTAACATTTTAGAGTATTTTTTTTTTCTTATTTAATCGTAATCGCATTTGGAGAATATGACTCTAAAAATTGTCTAGTGTGAAAAAAAAGGGCGGGACTAACAGCACTACGGAATATTAATTAGGATGTTGGCAAGTATGGGTACTAGCCCATATTTACGCAATTTTCGGAGAAAACCACGGAAAACTCCGAACGGCTAGGCCGACGAGCGCGACCTAAGATCGAAACTGGAACCTCACGTCTACCAGCTTTGAGCGCAGAACCGCTCGGCCGTTGGTGGACTCCTGTATATATAAGAAGGTAAAAAGAAGGGAGATTTAGAAGTTAAAGCCTCTCCAGAAAATAAGACACAAATTAATTAAATGCAATCTCCTTGCATTGTGATAAATAGATAATATTTGAAAAACAAAATAAATCAGAAATTATACACATTTTTAAGTCTTGATTTTTATAGAAAATAATAATGATGGTTAATATGACGATATATATTACAGATAACCCTTTTTTATAATCTTTAAATTATTCATCCATAACTTAATTAGTAATTAATTAGATTAATATCTAATTACCCTCTGTTTAAAAGTTTAGTAAAATTTACTTATGAATGTGTATCTGTGTGTATGTGTAAAGACCAGGATTGTCTTATATTTTTCAATAAAAATTTGGTTTTGACAATAATTAGGAGGACCAACAAGAAAGTGAGCAAAAAAGGTATTTTCAATCTCTCTGTATCATTATAAGAGCGAAATGATCTGTAACTGTAGAAAATGTTAATGTAAATAGTGTACAAATTTTTGAGTCACTTATGTATGAATAGCATGTCAAATTAAAAAAATATGAGCATTTTTTTTAAAATACTAATAATAATAAAAAATGTCAGCGTGTTTTTTATTTGTTTTATACATACAGAGTTTTCAAAGAAATTTAACGCCACTTTCAGATAATTTGAAAAACTACAAATCTCATGAAATGATGAACATTTTATGAAAAATGTTTAACTGAGCATGTGCAAACGATTAAACAAAAAACAAAAAACAAAAAACTCTTTACATAACTCTATAGTTAAAAATGTATATAATTTCATGTTAAAAACCTTAAGAAATATCCAGAAAATTATATGCAAAAGAGTAAGCCGTTCTTTAATTATTGACTCAAATGTATTTTTTAATATGGGAGTATACACAAATCACAAATTGCTGTTTTAATTAATTAGTCGATGGATAATTATTCTAAATTACATAATTGATGATTACATATTAAATAATTATTAATTTAAGAAATTTTGCGCATTTATTTTCTTTTTCTCTTTTTTCTTTCTTCTTTTTTGTGATATAATGTGTAAAATAAAATTTATTACAATATGCTTGTTGTATTTATCTTCATTTATAAATATGTATGTGAATTTAAAGCATTACTAGGTCTTTCTGTAATTATTTGTAATTAGTAGGCTTTGCCCGCTTTGCTGGGCACTATACTTAAATGAGTTGCCAAAATCCCATATCATTATTAATAACCTAAATTAAAGTTCCACTGTGTTCGGTGGGAGTTTTTCCCGCTCGCAACGTGAAGAGTCCGGGCCAACACTGCCTTCGACAGCAACTTACCCGCTTTTTACTTCCCCTTTTACAGCGAATAAGTTCTAAGTTCTACTCAAAAATCCGGAATTTGTGAAATTTCCCGCCATAAAGCAATTCCCCCCCCCTCCCTACCTTTAAAAAATCGAAAATTCCTAAATCGCTGATAATATTTTATTAATACTCATGTCTTATTAATACCCCATGTGCAATTTATTTACTGTGAAGTAATTTGGAGCCGAGTTATGTTTACAAACGTGTTTTTGACTTTTGCCTCCCCAAGGATGGGGGGGGGGACAGAGGAGAATTTCGAAAAAGTTGATAGATATCATTTTAAGTTGGGTAAAGATCTAAATTCCTACCAAGCATCGTTGAATTCCGTTCAGCCATTCTCACGTGATACCCGTACAAAAATAGCGTTACAAACATACAGACACGATGACACACACAAAGTCATTTTTGGCTTTCATGGTATGTGAAACGTGAAGATATCGCAATATTTTTTGATTCTGAGAAATTTACCCAAATTTACTGCCTCCAAAGAGAGGGAGAGGGAGAATGTCGCAAAATCATTTTATAGTGCTTGTTGGCTGCACATAACTAAACTATATACAAAAAATCGCCTTCTTGAGATAATTTGGAGCAAAACTACGCTAGGAAACGTGCTCCCCTCCCCTCGTCCCCATAGGGGAAGGGAGAGAATTTTGTAAAATCCTGTCAAGATGAAAATTTGATGCACATAACCAACATACAACACGCATACGAAAATTCGTGACCGCAACTCCCATAGGTTCATTACGAAAAATTTAATACAAAAAAAAAAAAAAAAAAAAAAAAGGGGGTTATCAAATTTTCTCTTTGAATTTACGCCTCACGGAGGAGGAAAGGATAAGGGTCCAGCGAGCAAGATCAGTGGCGGCGGCCCGAAAGGCAGCATTGTAACTGACCTCCAGGACTTTGAGAGTGAACGAAAACGCATAAGAGGAGAACACCATACATTCCATTATGCTGCGAATCAGAGCTTTTAAAATGTGCAAACCATGACTATTGCTTATGCCACGGGACCGACTTGCAGTTGCTTTGAAGTAGTTGACTCACCAGAAGACCTTAATTTTGAGAGTTCAGTGATGCGAGAAGGGCAACGATGGGGGGGGGGACAGATGCCGAGATAAAATATGGAAGCTCCTGTAAATGTGAAAACTCATAAGAGTTATGAGAGGTCAGGATTCCTGGTGCGGGAAAAGTTGATAGTGGAGCATTTGTTAGGGTTGACTGAGAGTTTTGGCAAAGCAACAGATTATGCAATTTCTGATGTGGGCGGTTTTCGTCTGGCAGATGATATGTACCATCTGCATAAACTAACATATGAACCCCTTTCTTAAGGGTTTCGACAATATGTAATAGATAAGGTGACAAGACGTTCTCATTTTCTGAGGACAATCCTCAGTTTTTAAGTTATGTCCTCAGACACTTGGAGAAAGTAACATATGCTCATTTGTCCTCAAATATGAACTTTTGTCCTCATTTTTGAGATTTTTGCCTTCCTTTTTTATTGTTAAACCTAAATTTTGAATGCCAGTGATACCACTTGATCTTATTGAATACTTATTATACAATTCATCACAGTTAAACAAATCTTGATCCATCAGTTCATGAATTTTAATGACATACAGGTTACAGGGGTTGTGGATAAAGTACTGAAAACTCTGAATGACTCTGACGAGCGCGACCTGGATTTGAACACAGTAGCTCTCCTCTACCAACTTTGAGAACTAAACGATTTCGACTTCTTTTAAAGTCGATGTTGTCTCTCTAAAGTGTTAAAAATGTAAAATTCAAATTTTGCTAGTGTGCAAACAATGGCGTTTTAGCATCGCGTGTCATTTTGGGTAAAAGTTTCTATTATAGTCGCTAAGCTCGAAATTTTTGTTTACTGATGTGTCAGCCAATATAATGTAGCCACGTTTCGTAAAACTGGCAGTGAGGATGAGTGTCATATTGCATGACATCGCTCTTTTTCGTTATTTGGCAAAACCAATTTAATATCCGTCCATTTATTCTAATTTACTCAATAATTTAATCCCTTCCCGTTACGCGCCGTATTTTGGCTTCCCAACGGCACTTCATTTTACCCTACTGTTCCTTCTTTTGAGGACCTCTTTCCCCCTCCCGCTACGATGTGCGGCGCTCGTGACCTACGCACGCTGTCGTCACGCTCTTTCGTCAGCGCTTGCCTCCGATTGGTTGCTTCGCGGCAACACCCCTTTTCTCCAGGCTAGCTGGCGAGCACGCGCGGTGAGGAAAGTCAGTAGCGGTTCCCTCTCGCACGCGGTGCGATCGACACACATCTCCGGTCACCGTAGTTTTGGAGTCGGCGTTTAGTGCCGACGGCTTCGATCCTCGGTGTCTGCCCGTGACGGCAATCCAGATACATCACTTTACCTTGCACTTCTATTGAGTGAATGAATGGTCCAAGTAATATTTAAAGTAAGGTACGAAATAGCTGTCTACGTTTTTTTAGCATTCCGGTCCCCGAATTCTTCCCGTCTTAGGAGCCCGGCATGTGGTCTGTGAGTGTCCGTTTTAACCTCCAATAAAGGATCTGTTTCTGCTAGCCAGCCTTATTCCTGTGTCTTACAACGTAACACACCATTCTTACTGCCGAAATAATGTGAGTACATTCCTTTTTTTATTATTATCGTCAGATAATTTAAAATGTGCATGCCAGCTATCAAATACACGTGGCATTCCACGCCATAGTAACTGTATTACTAAATGAGTCCTCCATCAGTGGTCATCCAAGTTCCTGGGTCAGAATAAAAAGGAATTCTTCCTTATAACAAATTACTAAGCAGGTCATAAATTCTTAAGAGCAAAAATCTACTCGTCCACTTTGCTTAAGCCACGATTTCACGGCAAGAAGGTACATTGCCCCTTCATACATGGTGCCGTTTCCCCTCCACATCGGCGGACTCATTTTATATGCAGCTTTCATAATTTTCTTTCGGCCACATAATAAATTATGCATTCATTAATAACAGTAATAAAAAAAATATATATATAAATAAAAATAACGGCAATCTTTTGTAGTTAAATGCTGCTCATACTTACAGCAAGCATATGCCTAGTGTAATATAATTTTTCTTATATATGCATAAATATATTGTCTGTGGTTTGTTTGTCATAATTCTGATAAAAAATAAAAAATAAACGGCAATCTTTTGTTATGAAATATATTGGCCATATTTATCTATATATAAACATAGATTAGGTACAAAACAGTTTTTCTTCTATATATATATCTGTATATCGCCGATTGCTTATTTGTGTGTCATAATTATCTTGAAAAAAAAAAAAAAAACGGCAATCTTTTGTTATGAAATATAGTGGTCATACCTATTATTTATATAAAACATGGGTTTAGTAGAATACATTTTTTCTTCTATGTAGATATTTATTGCCGATAACTTGGTTATTTGCCATAGCAATCATAATAACAATAGTAATAATAATAATAATAAAAAAAAAGATACATATATAGATAGATAGTAAATGGCAACTTTTATTTGTGAGATATTGGCTCATAGTGTATATAAAGTACATACCTTGTGTAATCCAAGTTTTTCTATATAATTAGCTCTATTGCCGATGCTATTTCCTTTCCATATTTACAAAAGATATAATAAAATTACTTGTGGCATATATTTACATTAAAAATAAAGATGAGGCCAATGCAGATATCATGTATCACCATTCCTATATAATATTGCTGAGTATTATCCATCGCCCATATTCACCATAGATAACCAATTCATAAAATTTTTTTTTGAAATATGGTAATTTTGCATATTTAAAACCAAGAATTGAATTTTCTCAGAAGATATTGAACACTTTATAGAAACATGCTCTTGAAATATCAGAATATTTAACAATCCTATCGGGATATGCATATGAATATATCTTTATTAGTATTACATTGAACCAAGTACTGTCTAAATAGTTGCAATATAAACCTTTTTTACTTCCTCTTCCTTCAACATGCCACCTAAAGGTAGACCTAAGCGGACTCGGGAGTCTTCTGATAGCACAATCTCTATGCCTACCTTAACGCCTTCTGGTGATAATAATAGTCAGAGGTATGCTGCCACCCCTTCCCAACCTCTCATACAGATTCAGCCATTTGATGGCAATCCAGACGAACTTGAGTTTTTCTTGTCACTAGTTTCGGAAATAGCTGCAGTTCAAAATTGGGGCGATCGCTACATACTTGCATATACTAAGTCAAAACTCCAGGGTGCAGCCTTAAAGTATGTGTCACAAATACAAGAAATCAATAAATTAAACACCTCACAGGCACTTTTTGATAAATTACGTTCTTTTTTTAAACCCCAGTCTCAGGCGACGTACGTCCTTGAGCTTGAGAATTTTGTAATGAATAAAGGGGAATCCATCACAAATTTATCTCACAGACTTGACATTCTAGTTAACAGAGTATACGCCAATATTCATGACCAAGAAGCCCTAAATGCCATCAAGCTTGTAAAATTTTTAAAGGTAATTTCCTCTTCGTACAGACTGAACATCATGTAAAGTGGAATTCAATGTTACAACATGACGGTTCAGAAAGCGACTTTAGCACAACAGTGCGAGATCAGTGACTTAGTTTTATCCTCCGGCTCCACTTCTCCATCAACCGAAAAGTTCGACTCGCTAGCAGAACAGATACACACCTTACAGGAATCTGTAGCATCCCTTAGTATTAAATCTGGCCGTGAGTCGCCCAACCAAACATACAGACCACAGAAGAAATATGTTCCTAAATCTATAAATTACAAGAATAAATCCCCTAATAAATACAGAAACTTCCATAACATTAAATACCACAAGTCTGGACAACAGAATTCCCACCGCCCAAGGTTTAATCGCCATAAATTTAATAAAAAGAATCAACATCCTGTTTCTACTACTTCCTCTACTTCTCGCAACAAGGACTCCAGCACTCAATGTCAGCTTTGCTTGTCTGTTGGTCATACAGCCAAGGATTGTGTCGTTGCTCCACTTATTAGAGCTAATACTTCTTGCAGCAATAATCTCCCAAACGCCTAAGCGAGCGTCTGTGTGCTGGAGTGCAGACCTCGTCCTATCATGAACCTCCAGAAGAAATTATTGCCAGTGTTAATGTACAACTTCCCAACATACCCATAATTAACGTCCAATTTAATGAAGCTGATACTCCCTTTTTATTAGATACTGGAAGTAGTATCTCTGTCCTTTCAAAGCAATTTTTCGACACTCACAAAAGCCTAATTAGGTACAAAAATCTTGCCAGGTCAGTCAAAATGACTACCATTAATTCAGAGGTGCAATTTCACGGGTGCATTGACGTCTCCTTCAAAATTGGGAAAGCATACTTCCGCCATCCTGTATATTTCTCATCCATTCGCACTTCATCTGTTTTTACAGGCATTTTAGGCTACGACTTCATTAGGAAGTTCAACATTTTAGTATTCCCAGAGCTGGAAAGTTGCAAAATAAAAGATGAATACATTAAGTTTACAAACTGCACTCACCAAAATAACATTTATTCAAATTCCATATGTACCCTTACAGAAGAGAAACACTAGACACAGTTCTGTGAGCAAACCAGCCCTCAGTACGACATACAGAGACAACAGGTTGACTTTAATAAATTGGTTGATGTTCCACCCTTTGTTCCTAAGATTCCCACAGTACAAGAACCTCACGAGTTACTTCCCAAGGCTAAACTTACCAACAAAGCCATTATTGTGCCCAACGACACATGTTACCTTAGAGTACAGACCTGTCTGCCGCACCAGTTGATGCATAGGGACTTGCTGTTCCTTCCTTCTGCCGTGAACGGAGATGTTGTCATCCATCACGCAGTATTTTCCTTTAGTTGTACTGTGTGTGAGAGGGACCCATTACTCACAGTTGAGCATTCTGTACATAGACATTATCAATTGCCAACCACTGTTCATTTTTATGTATGTGTGGAAAATGTATCAAACTCTCCAGTTCATTTCAACAAAAATTTTTGCATTGGGACTCTCCATGTAGCTGACGACATCAAACCCATTGCCAACCCTTCTTGTGAACCGAGTGATGTATCCATTTCCCCTCCTTCATTTGAAACTTTTATCAACCTAATTCAACCCACCCCGGACACTATCAATCTCAGAAAAATAGAATTTCAACAGGCAAAAATTAATCTTAGTCATCTTGACCAGGCAAACAGAGTTAAACTAAAGAAGCTACTAGAACGTAACTTTCAGGCCTTCTCCACTTCACTAGTCTCTATGGGTCACTCTGATAAAATTAAACCTGAAATTAAATTCTCAAATGACTATCCCATTAAAGCTTTGCCATTCCCTGTACCCCACGCACTGCAAGACGAGGCCAGAAAACAAATTAATGAACTTATTGAAGCAGGTGTAATCGAAAAAAATGTCGCATCATGGGCTTGCCCCATGATCTTGGTAAAAAAAAAGGATAACGGCTCTGGTATTCCTCAATATCGAATGGCACTAGATTTGAGATTACTCAACACAGTGATAGAGCACTCCTCTTATCCTCTTCCTAAGATCCAAACCCTTATTAACAACATAGCCGGCTTTAAATTTTTTACCACACTCGACATGCCAAGTGCCTATCACCAGATTAATTTGCCGGAAAAATACCAAGACAAAATTTCTTTCACCACTCAGTGGGGTACCTTTCGCTGCAAACGCCTTCCCTTTTGTTTGAAGACGGCTGCAAGCATCTTCCAGGCTATGATCGATGACATTATTGAAGAAACAAACCTCCCGGGTATATTCGTTTATCAAGACGACATCATTTTGTGTAGCAACTCCTTTCAGGAAACAATAGAGAAATTAGCTGAATTTTTAAAGTTTTTTTTAAATACAACCTCACCCTAAATTTATCCAAGTGCCAGTTCCACAAGGAGTCTGTAGATTTCCTTGGCTTTCACATTGAACGTAACAGAGTGTATCCTATAAAGTCTAACATTAGAAAAATCCACGCATTTCCAACTACAACCTCCAAGAGGCATGTCAAGAAATTCCTTGGCCTATGTGGCTTTTATCGACACATTATCCCTTCCTTTGCATCGGTAGCTGAACCGCTGGTCACCTTAACTTCTCCTAAGTCAACGTTTCAATGGGGCCAATCTCAAGAGCAAGCCTTTCAACAGTTACAGGAAATTTTTTTTAAACAACCCTTTCTTCAGCAACCAGACTTCAATAAATTATTCTACTTGAACACAGACGCCTCAAAATTTGCCATTAGTGCAGTTGTGCTCCAGAAACAAGGCAGTGACTTGCTGCCGGTTGCGTATTTTTCCAAGGCTCTGCGTGGTGCGCAGACAAAATATCCGCCTCTTCAACTTGAATTGATGGCCATTGCGAAAGGGATGGCTGCATTCAGAGACATTCTATATGCCAGACATTTTGTTCTCCTCTCAGACTGCAAGTCACTCAGCAAATACAAAAAGGCAAAGTCACCTGCTGACATCGTCACGAGATGGCTGCTAGACATCAGCGAATACTCTTACACTTTTCAACATATCCCGGGCCGGGAAAACATACTTGCTGACTTCTTATCCCGTACTCCTGTAAATTCGAGTGATATTACATCAGATCCTAAAATCCTCAATTCCAACCAAGTACTTCCTGTCACACTTAACGAAGAATGCAGCAACTCCAACTTTCCAACAGAAACCATAAATGCAGTTCAAGAGCCCACTAGGGATGTGAATTCTATACCTAGTGAGGTCAAGGCTTATGTTCCCACTAAAGATCCTCGTAATCAAATCTCCATTCAGACTATCCTTCACGAACAACAAGGCGATAAAAACTTATGCAACATAATACAAGACATTAAAAACAATAGACTTTCAAAATTTAAAAATTTCATCATTTGCCCAGAAACTGAACTGCTGTTATATAACCCATCCAGGCACAACTCAAGTGACCCTAACCGCTTCAAGATTGTCCTACCTAATTCTCTTAAAGGAAAATGCCTACGAATTAAACATCTTTCTCACCTTGGCATTGACAAAACGTTTAGGAATGTTAGCAAGACCTACTACTGGAAAGGTTTATACAGCGATGTTGTCAACTTCGTAAAATCTTGTACCACCTGCATCACGTCCAAGCATCAACGCATACCGACAGCGCCTTTTCAGAATACAAGAATTCCAACGAGACCTGGTCAGTTCATTAGCCTCGACTTTGTAGGTCCTTTTGAGAATGGCCAACACATTCTGACTGCTATCGACCACTTTTCCAAACACCTCAAATTATACATCATCAAAAAGATTACTGCAATGAATACAGTCCATGCCATCTTTGACTATATCATAACTTTCGGTCGTCCAGAACTCATCCTTACAGATAATGGCTCTCAATTTATAGCTGACGTCTTTGAAGAGTTTTCCAAAATGTTAGGCATCAAACTCGAGCATACTACAGTTGCTAACCCTCAGGCCAATTCAGTGTCCGAACGCATCAACACTTCCATTAAAGCTACAATCAGAGCCCTACTTCAAGATGGCTATAAGTTTGAATATGCGGTCAAGATCCATGAAAACATATACAACAACACATTTCACAACACCATCAGGCACTCACCGAATCTAATCCATTTGGCAGGAATATGACAACAGTCTTTGACTCATTTCAACCAGCCCAATTGCAAGACCAATTAGATGTCCATCACGATTACTTCCAACTGATGCAAAATCTCAACAAATTGTACGACAGTATTTACAAAAACTTAATATCTTTTCGAAAAATTCAAAATGATCGACAACATCCCAAAAGTAAGCTTCGCAACTTTAAACCAAATGACATTGTTTTCGTACAGCACAACACAAAATTCAAGAAAATTGTCAACCCATCTCCATACAGAATAATAAAAAGGTTATCTCCAGTAATTTACCTCATTCAAAGTGTTGACAAGCCTAGCTCCTCAGGACGAAAGATTCACATAAATAAATTAATCCTTGCCACCCACAGAAAACAATTTCAGTCTCCAAGCCCTGATAAAGGTGACCCAGCTCTTCAAGATGACAACAGGCCGCAAGTATCAGACTTATCTCATCAGAACCTTCTACCTCCTGTACAGGTCACAGAAGATATCTCTCCAGCTATGCAAGAAAATGCAACCTCACCTCCAAATGCACCTGAAATTCCACGTTCCAGAAAACAGCGTATTTACAAACCCACACGAGATCCGTATCTACTCAGACCCAGATAGTTCCTAACTGACATCATCCAAGAACTTGTATTTATAAAATTTGTCATGACACTTTCCATCTTCCAAGTTCTTCCATGACTTGTCTGTGACTGTGGTTCCGGTTTCTTTTCTGCTGGCAAAAAATAAAAACTTTCGACAATTATGGACATTGTTGGACATTCTGCATCTGTGTCAGATAGCCTTGTGTTGTAGACATTTTTCTTATTTTTTCTTATTTAAATTTTTTTTCCCTTCACCTTTTATTAGCTGTAATCAACATACAAGAACTTTCAATTTATATCTCTGAATAACCTGTTGTATTAATATGTGACTTTCTTTTTAGCCTAAGAGTCAGTGCGGATTGGTATGTCATACTCCTTCCCATTTTGTCAATTAGGACCCTCCCATTGGTATATTCCCTTGCTTTCTGCTACTGTTTTACTTCATCCACTGAGGTAATAGTTTTCGTATTTTTCGTTACTACCTGCTATGATTCGATTTTGTATACAGGGTTATAATGATTCATAATATAGTTAGATGTTTAGATAGAGCATTATTGCACCAATAATTTCTTCGTGACAAAAAGGAAGAGGTATCTCCCTTTGTCTGTTTATTTTCCTTATGCTCAACTGAAAATTTTTTTTTAGTGTATGTTTATATGCATTCTCCAGTTTTTTTTGTGTGTTTTGTCTTTTGTGTATGTTCCCCCCATGAGTTGCAACTCTTTTCCCCCCATTTTTTTTTAGTTATGTTCTTACTGTTTTTTTTACCATTATTATTATTTTGTGTTGCCATTAATCTAGTCTTTCATATATATTTGTATATATACCATACCATTTTCCTGGTGTCTTATATGTTTGTAATGTAATGTGGATTATGCTCATTATGGAATTTACATGATATACATTCCATTCTTACTTGTGGTATGTTTGTGTATGTTTACATTTTTCTATAACACTTATTTATGTATGTACGTTTCATTTTCTTCATTCTAGGGCAACAATTGTGTTTATATCTATGTTTGTACTTGATTTGTGATAAATATACTTACCTATAATCTAGAGTGATTTGCCGTGCAACTATATGTTTTGTATTTTGAGGTACGACATGTTGGATGTCGTTTTGTATCCCCCTGTATCGCAGGCTCCTGCCGGGCTGCTGTTTTTTTTTTAACTCCTTTTTGGGGAGGGTGTCATATTGCATGACATCGCTCTTTTTCGTTATTTGGCAGAACCAATTTAATATCCGTCCATTTATTCTAATTTACTCAATAATTTAATCCCTTCCCGTTACGCGCTGTATTTTGGCTTCCCAACGGCACTTCATTTTCCCCTACTGTTCCTTCTTTTGAGGACCTCTTTCCCCCTCCCGCTACGATGTGCGGCGCTCGTGACGTACGCACGCTGTCGTCACGCTCTTTCGTCAGCGCTTGCCTCCGATTGGTTGCTTCGCGGCAACACCCCTTTTCTCCAGGCTAGCTGGCGAGCGCGCGCGGTGAGGAAAGTCAGTAGCGGTTCCCTCTCGCACGCGGTGCGATCGACACACATCTCCGGTCACCGTAGTTTTGGAGTCGGCGTTTAGTGCCGACGGCTTCGATCCTCGGTGTCTGCCCGTGACGGCAATCCAGATACATCACTTTACCTTGCACTTCTATTGAGTGAATGAATGGTCCAAGTAATATTTAAAGTAAGGTACGAAATAGCTGTCTACGTTTTTTTAGCATTCCGGTCCCCGAATTCTTCCCGTCTTAGGAGCCCGGCATGTGGTCTGTGAGTGTCCGTTTTAACCTCCAATAAAGGATCTGTTTCTGCTAGCCAGCTTTCTTCCTGTGTCTTACAACGTAACATACCATTCTTACTGCCGAAATAATGTGAGTACGTTCCTTTTTTTATTATTATCGTCAGATAATTTAAAATGTGCATGCCAGCTATCAAATACACGTGGCATTCCACGCCATAGTAACTGTATTACTAAATGAGTCCTCCATCAGTGGTCATCCAAGTTCCTGGGTCAGAATAAAAAGGAATCCTTCCTTATAACAAATTACTAAGCAGGTCATAAATTCTTAAGAGCAAAAATCTACTCGTCCACTTTGCTTAAGCCACGATTTCACGGCAAGAAGGTACATTGCCCCTTCATAGATGAGTCCAAAAATTTGGAGGGGTGTCAACTTGACAGACAGGTTCTGATTTGGAAAACATCCAGTAATTCTACGCTCCGTTACCGCTTATTTTCTCTGAATCAGATGACTGTCACCCTATTTTAACACTGGACTCGTTGAATCAGCACATGCGCAGAGGCTTCCATGATTTCATGAAATGTGGTCGAAGAATACCAGCCGCTTAAATCGGTAAATACCCGCAGCAGTTGTCGCTCGTACATCAGGTTCATTGTAGAGAATGTCTCAAATAAATATGCAGAAATACAACTTATAATAGTTCATGGAGCATTATCTGTCTCAATGTATACAGGCTGTTGCCTGTTGCAAACTCAAAGACATAAACTTATGTCCTATTCTCATATGATATTTGACTGCTGAAGATGGAGTAAAAGTGAAAATATTGGAAAAAGAAAGTATCCGAAAGGATTTCTGAAATAATTAATAGTTATGTAATTATAGTAAATAATATTTTCAAGAAATAGTAACATTGTTTACTGTCGAAAGATTTTTAATCTTCTCAAAACTACACTTTAAAATGTTAAGATAAAAATAGCTTAATTTGCATTCAAAGTAGAAAAATAAAAAGAATACTGAAATATTTCACATTAAACTGGACGTTATTAGATCACTAAATACGTTTTTTAACTTCGATGAAATTTACATAACACATTATATATGGAAAATGAAAAAATCAAATTTAAGAAGAGTCAAATATAACCAGGCCTTGAATTGAACTTGAATCTTTTGTCATGACGCACCATTTCTCATTAGGCTACCTTGTCGACATCTAACTAGCACAGCACTATCTGTTCCGTGAAAAAAAAATGTAAAGTTACCAATCAGATGTCTAAAGGGTAGTTCAGCTGACAGAATGGTAGTGCGCTGGGCAAAAAAGACCGAGGTTCGATTCTTGCTTGGTCACTTTCTGCCCTTGATAAAAATTTATTCGGCTTTGTTGGATGACTGCCATTTGAAATGGTTATGATAATGTTCAAAGTAAAGTTGTCGTCTTTAAATATTGAGTATTATTGAAGCAGATATAAAATACAATTTTTATTGAAATCACACAATCAACTGATTGGAAGAAAACTATATTTATTGAAATTTTATTTTTCCGACTTAGAGAAAATAATGCCTGGACCGGGAGTCGAACCTCGGATCATGGACTTGCAAGGTCAAGGCTCTACCAATTGAGCTATCCAGGCCGACAAACGTTAGCATTACTCACTCAGACAACCTTTTATGCAGAAATATCTGGTCTATCATATAGATAGCTCAACAGAAATAAGCCGCAGGTAATGGAAAACACCATTAAACAATGGGAAAGAAATACAATTTTATTGAAATCAGACAATCAACTGATTGAAAGAAAACTATATTTATTGAAATTTTATTTTTCCGACTGAGTGAAAATATTTGTATTATATTCTTGTATTTCTTTACCATTGTTTAACGGTGTTTTCCATTACCTGCGGCTTATTTCTACTGAGCTATCTATATGATAGACCAGATATTTCTGCCTAAAAGGTTGTCTGAGTGAGTAATGCTGACCGGTTGTCGGCCTGGATAGCTCAATTGGTAGAGCCTTGACTTTGTAAGTCCATGATCCGGGGTTCGACTCTCGGTCCAGGCATTATTTTCACTCAGTCGGAAAAATAAAATTTCAACAGATATAAAATACTTTAGAAGAAGAAATTTGGTGTCCTCAGAAATATCCTCATTTTTTAATGTAAAATATCCTAATTTTTCTCATGGAAATGACATCTTTGTAAAACTTCTCCTCATTTTGGATTTAAAATAATCTGGCGTGTCACTCACACGACTTTCTCTTACCCTGAAATTTAATACTATAAATATAGGTTGAAGATTAAGAGGTAAGATAACGAGAACTGATATGCAAACCTATGTTAAAACAATTCAAATTAGGCCTCGGAAGAGTTTTATATGATAATTAGTTCTGTGTGAAGGGGGCTACCGCCTCCCTCAACCCCCCGTTTCATTACTGCACCTACATTTATATAGAATTTAAATCCGTTATTAAAATTAAAAGTTCACTTAATATTATTCAGACAACTTTCACACGCAACATTCCTTGAAACTTATCAATCTTGATCAAACTTTTATAGCAACAAACTTATATATTAACATGAAAATACAACTTTTGGATCGCCTGAAATTATTCGTTTTTAAGTTACTCTAAAGACACAGACAAAGATCAAATGATAAAATTTGACACTTCAGTAATCAGGAAGACTCAAAACGTGTAAATATACCAAAAACAAGACATGAATATTTAGCTTTAAAACATATATTATTTACCATATATCTATGAGGAATTCATTTCAATTCCTGAGCAGCTTTCCAGGAAATGATAAAATATTATAGTAAAGCACTTCCACTAGCAATAAAAAAGAATGTTTTTTTTTAATTTCCAATGGCTAGGCAAAAGTTACAGAGGACTATAAAGATACGAATCAAATTATAGACAGTATAACATAGAAGACCGAAGTCATTGCCCAAGGAGCCATCTTGCCTCCCAATATCTCGACTCTTCTGTAGAACATCGAAGGGCCCTACAACGGGATAGATGGTCCCGGTCCATTACTTCTCCAGAATCACAAAGTGGGCAAGTAGGGACGTTTAAGATAACTATGCGCTTCAAATGAACGGCAAGGCAGTCATGTCCTGTAGATAGGCGGAAAGATAAAAAAGAATGTTATCGCTTAAATATTTGTAGCCATGTATATATTTTGAAGATTATGTACAGACCACATGCTGCACCTAAATATAATCCTATAGTAATAACACACGTCACAAACTGAAATACACTTCCATCAATTTTCAGCTATTGTAGCACAATAATCTAGTTCTTTTGTGTAGCCCTGTAAATGGACAGTGAATGATTTCCCTACCATATTTTACAGAGACATGTTTTTACGCATATAGAAAATGTGTATTCGTTTCATTTGTTTTAGTGCAGTCTATAGCTGTTAAACTCTACTTACCTGCAATTTCCCCAATAAATGTAATGTATTTGAATTGTCTTCGGTGTCCCTGTACACGAACCATTTGCTTCCTTTCAACGAAAAGCTTAGTACAGCATCCCTACATCATACACATTTAGAATACCAAGTTTGGACTTTCTGCTACCATTTGTTCTTGAGATATGCTGATAACAGACAGACACATACACACACACACACAGACCAACCGCTAAAAATGTGATTTTCGCATTCAGGGGACCTCAAAACGTGTAAATATAACAAAAACTCGCTTTTGAAAATTTGACCCAAAAACAATACTTTCTCTACCTTACGGGTAAGAGAAAACAATTGACCCAAAAACAATACTTTCTCTACCTTACGGGTAAGAGAAAACAAAAATCTGATCATTTAAGGCCTGTATTCCAGTCAAACACTTATGGCTCGCATCTCAATTTCTATCGCGAAGTTGTAGAAGGAGAGGAATCTGTCTGGTCAAGTCCACTGACCTAAAATAATAATTGGAGCAAACGAGTGGTTCTTTCGTGCAGTTTCGAAGAGTGTTTGTTTCTTCCTAGTTTCGTATTCCAGGTGGATACGGCAGAAAACATTCGATTCACATGTCTTACAATATAAAAAGGTGTAGTTTAATTCATTCGTATTATCTTTATATGAAAAATATTTATAAATTTTATTGACGAAATATGAAAGTAAATGATTGCAGTTGCTTATTTATGTTATTTGTTTAGTTAATTTTGTAATTGTTTATTGTACATAAAAATTTTTGACTTCTGGTTTTTGATGGATTTACACGTTTTGAAACCACCTGAATATAATTTGACCATTTATAGAAAATGTATGACTATCCATGTGTCTAGATGTGGGTGACATAAATTTTCTGATAGCTCTAGGTCTAGGTCAAGAACTATTAAACAGAATTTCATGCGCCTTGACATAAATTGTTGTCTATCAACTTTTTCTGCATATCTGCCAAGAAGTGGCTCGGTTTTCCCGTTTTATCACATTCTTTAATATGGCCGTAAAGGATAGAAAATGTATGAATGTACACAATGAGGATAATTTTCATCAATCAATGTAAAATTGAAAAAAATTGTTTACAATAGCAATTGTCCTATATTCTAACCTAAAATTTACGGCTCGAATCTCTTTATTTATTGCAACGTTGTGGAAGGAAATGAATTCCTCTATTGAAATTCACTGATTAGAATAACTTAAGAGTCCTCAATAGTCAGATACTCTCCCTTTCTTCTTCCCCATGTAATCCAATGGGATTTTTGTTGCTTTGTATTTTCCAGGTGTCTCGTTCAAAAATGACGTTTTTTAATTTCTGTTTTTGATTTTTGAATTTCATTCTTCGAACATGCCACTTTTTTTTCTTAGTGAGCAATTAAAAAAAAATAATAATAAATATTTTATTTCATTAAGCAATTTATAAGAGTCTAACTTTCAGTCACGAAATTTTTTTTATTTATAAAAAAAAAAAAAAAATTGCTCACTGAGATAAAAGGTGACATGTTCAAAGAGTGGAATTCAGGAAACAGAACTCGTAAAGCTTTACTTTTGAAAGAGGTATCCGAAAAACACAAAGCAAGAAAAATCCCATTGGATTACATGGGGAAGGAGAAAGGAAAGTATCTGACTACTGGGGACCCACCCTTAAGTAAATGCTTCCAATGTATTTACAGTGGTAGACATAATTATAAGACACCTGTCTAATTTGACAAATAGTGAAAGAAAAGACTCAGAGCTTAAAAATGTTTTATCAAGTACGTCAAAAACACAAATTTATTCTGTTATCACACGTAATGACATAATTGTTTTACAGAAATGATATTTTTATAGAGTTTAATACAGAAATTAAAAATACCATGGACAAAATTATAAGACACCCTAACATTTTAATTAAAACACCTGCGTTTTTTTTTTTTTAAATAATGTGCAATATGCAAATTTTCTGCACGCGGTTGTGACGTCAACAGTTAACTAAAGCAGACGATAACCGACTTCACGCATTTACAAACATGCCACGAGGTACAGAATTAAAAGAAAGTGAAATTCGCGAAATTTGGAGATTAAATGGAACTGTTGCTTCAATTAATAATATTTCAAAAGTTATTAAACGCTCTAGATGTGCAATTACAAAAGCTTTGAAAAGAGGAATTAATGGATCGGTGATTAAAAGATCTGGACGTACTCCTTGCTTGTCCTCGAGAGACAGGCGACATGTGCTTTCGCTCGCTACACAGAATAAGATGACCATGTGGCGGTTAACTGTAACCACCAACTGGTGATTGACTGATAAACTCGCATTCTGACATTTTAACTGTAACTGTAACTGTAACAACATGCTGATCATTAACTGTAACTGTAACAGCAACTTGAAAATAATGTTTTCAATATGAGCTTGAGCTAGCGTGCGTTACCGGTACGTTACACGCATGATGTATAAGAAGTTTAATTCTAATCCTTTTTCTTAATATATTATTATTTTTAGATGCTGTGAGTACTTATTATTGATTCAATACTTTGAGATGCTTGATCTATTTATCTGAAAGCATACGACTACAATGGTGAACAATACCATAATGGTGACTTGTGAGTGAAAAGATCGCGCATCAACTTCCTTCTCAGCAACACACGATATCTTTATGTATCCGAGGGATGTGTCATCATTCAGCTAATGCAATATTTAAAATCTCAAGATATCTGATTTGAGAAAGATGTCGTGCATTTATTTTCAACTATTTTTATGATACGCAGTGTTTACGATTACGACTGTGTGCGAAGCCTCGTGCACGATATATCTTCAAATTTTCATTACCAGGGATACTCAATTATGGTCAGTAAGCACATTTTACTCCATTATTTTATGCACAAATGTTGTATTTTCCCCTAAAGTATCTAAAAATTAAGGTTTAAAATATGCTATTTTGCAATAGTATTTTTCAATTCTCTATAATGGGTGCTTTATTTTTGCTCATATGAAACCTTTGCTCGATAATTTTTGTACATAACTTTCTTAATGGTAATTTTGTATTCTGCATTTCCTATTTTATATCGTATTGCGTACATCTAAGCTTTTACATATATTTTTCATCATGCCCGAGACTGATGAAAACAGTAGCCATCAGGTGGCATATGTTGGGGTAAAACCACCCCCGTTTTGGAAGACAAATCCATCACTATGGTTTCTCAGATTGGAGGCACAATTTTCTTTAGCTAAAATAGCATGTGAAAGTACAAAATTTAATCATGTCGTCGCGGCAGTCGATGCAGACATTCTTACGTCTGTTAGCGACCTTATTATGACTCCTCCATCTGACAACCCATACGAAACATTAAAAAACGTCTCATTGAATCTCATTCAGAGAGTGAGGAATCCCGGATACGTACCTTACTGCAGGGTGTTGAACTTGGCGATTCTCGCCCATCCCATTTGCTGACACGTATGCGTACCTTAGCTGGGGATGCTGTTGGGGAACCTTTCCTTAAATCCTTATGGCTCGCACGCCTTCCTCAAACTACGCGTAGCATTGTAGGTGCATTAAGTGATGACTTGTCAAAATTAGCAGTGGTCGCGAACGAAATTAATGATCTGTCATCAACCCCACAGGTTAATGCTACTAGCAGCAGTATATGTGCTCCATCAGCACACAATTCATCCCTAGAGGTTAAAATCGAGCAGCTTACTCAGCAGATGAGTGAGTTGGCTGTTATTGTAAACAGGCGTGAACGTTCACGGGGCAACAAATATAGTCATCGTAATCGTAGCCGCTCCAAAAGTCGCTTTAAGGACCAACGAATAATCAATGTTTTCATCATACTAACTTTGGTGCTAGAGCAAAAAAGTGTAATTCTCCATGCTCTTTTCGAACCCAGGAAAACTAATTCGGCGTTCGCATCTGGGCCATGATTGCGACCGCCATGTAAATCGCATCCTTTTGGCCGATCCTTCCTCTAAATTAAAATTCCTCATTGACACGGGCGTGGATATTTCGGTCATCCCTGTTAGTGTCATCAAACGACCAGTTGTTAATGAGGGGCTTGTTCTTTATGCCGCAAATGGCACAAAAACACCAACTTTCGGAACTCAACGGCTTACCCTTGATCTAAACTTACGTAGAACATTCACTTGGTCCTTTGTGGTTGCTAAAGTTAGCCAACCTATCATAGGCATCGATTTTTTAGAAAGGTTTAATCTACTGGTAGATGCTAAAAACAATAGTATCATTGATGGTGAAACGATGCTATCATCGCAGGGTAAAGTTGCTCAAATTCTGCCAGGCAATAGTGCTGTGAGCATTCTTTTCGGTTCTTCCAAATTTGACAAAATTTTAGCCAATTACCCAGAACTTACTAACCCTTTCCATACCCCAAAAGAACAACCACAGCATTCGGTTTTTCACCATATTGAGACCAAAGGCCCACCTGTATTCTCTAAACCACGTCGATTGTCACCAGAACTTCTGGCAGCTGCTCGTCAGGAATTTGAATTTCTTCTAGCTCAGGGTATCGTGCGGCCTTCCAAAAGTGCATGGGCGAGCCCTCTTCATATGGTTCGGAAAGCGAATGGTGGATGGCGTCCTTGCGGTGATTACCGACGCTTGAATGCCATTACTCTCCCAAAAGATCGTTACCCACTTCCACATATCCAAGATTGTACTCAGTTATTTCATGGGAAACAAATTTTTACAACTTTGGATTTAGCTCGCGCTTACCACCAAATCCCTGTTAATCCTACGGACATAGAAAAAACAGCCGTAACAACACCATTTGGCTTGTTTGAATTTTTGTTTTGTCCATTCGGCTTGCGTAATGTGGGTCAGACCTGTCAGAGGTACATTCATCAAATATTAAGTAATCTTGATTTCTGTATACCTTACCTCGATGACATTCTCATTGCATCAGCTAATGAAGATGAGCATGAGGAGCATCTTAGGCAAGTTTTAGATCGCCTCAGGCTCCATGGGCTTAAGTTGAACCCGGCTAAATGTGTTCTAGGAAAATCTTCGGTTTCCTTTTTGGGATGCCTTATAACAGCCTCTGGTGTAAAGCCACTTCCTGAAAAGACTAAGGCAATAGCCGAGTTTCCGAAACCTAAAACGATTATAGAGTTGCGACGTTTTTTGGCGATGCTCAACTTTTATCGCCGATTTATCCCAAATGCGGCCAAAACTTAGGCACCTTTACACGAGTTGCTAAAAGATTCTAAAAAGAATGGCAAACGCCCAGTCCCCTGGAATGATACATTAATCCAGGCATTTGAGGCATGTAAGCACGATCTAATTCATTCTGCAACTCTTGCTTATCATGCTCCGGACCAGCCAATTAATCTTATGGTCGACGCATCCAACATTGCAATAGGCGCTGTTTTAAATATCTTAAATGATAATAGTTTACAACCCCTTTCATTTTTTTCGCGTAAACTGAGTCCTACTGAGCAAAGGTACAGCACTTATGACAGAGAGCTGTTGGCAATTTATTCAGCCGTAAAATATTTTCGGCACAGTTTGCAGGGAAGACACTTCATTATATATACAGACCATAAGCCACTGACCTTCGCTTTTTCGAAAACTTCAGATTCCAGTTCTCCTAGCCAGCTGAGACAGTTGGACTTCATTTCCCAATTTAGTACAGACATTCGGCATGTTGCTGGAGCTGACAATGTAGTTGCTGACACCCTGTCACGGATAAATAATATCCAACATACTCCTTTCCATACCCCAAAAGAACAACCACAGCATTCGGTTTTTCACCATATTGAGACCAAAGGCCCACCTGTATTCTCTAAACTACGTCGATTGTCGCCAGAACTTCTGGCAGCTGCTCGTCAGGAATTTGAATTTCTTCTAGCTCAGGGTATCGTGCGGCCTTCCAAAAGTGCATGGGCGAGCCCTCTTCATATGACCCCATTTTTCCACAATGGCTGCAGAGCAAGCTACAGATAAGCAATTGGCTGATATCCTTGTCAAGCCTGATTTATCCCTCAAACTCCAGAAAATGATGATAGGTCCTAACTTAGAACTTTATTGTGATGTGAGCACTGGTAAAGTGCGACCATATGGTTCTGAGTCATTGCGCTTCAGAGTTTTCAAGAGCCTCCATTCCTTGTCACACCCAGGTGTTAGAGCCACTCGAAAGCTGATCCAAAATAGATTTGTATGGCCTTCCATGCAGAAAGACATTGCCAAATGGGCACAGTCATGTATAGACTGTCAAAAGTCAAAAGTCCATCGACATACTCGTAGTCCACTGCAGCAGTTTCCCATCACTTCACAGAGATTCGAGCACGTGCACCTGGATATCGTGGGACCCTTGCCTCCATCTGAGGGATATACCTACTTGGTAACCTTCATAGATAGATTTTCTCGTTGGCCAGAGGCGATACCAGTGCAGGATATCACAGCTGAAACAGTGGCACGAACCTTGGTGGCACATTGGATTGCCAGATTCGGTGTTCCTAGAACAATCACTACAGATCAGGGACGACAATTCGAATCCCATTTATTTTCCTCCTTAATGAAAATTTTGGGCATGCATCGTATTCGCACCACCCCTTACCACCCATCAAGCAATGGACTGGTAGAGCGTTTTCACCGGACTCTTAAGCAGGCCCTAAAATGTCATAACAGTCCTCGCTGGACGGAGACTTTACCTATCGTGCTTTTGGGTCTCCGTGCCACATTTAAAGAAGATCTTGGTGGCACTTGCTCCGAAATGCTGTATGGAACAACACTGTCCTTACCAGGAGAGTTTTTGGAACCTTCGAAAGAGGAGCCACAAACAGACCCAGCGTCTTTCTTACAGCAGCTGTGCCATACCATGCGAGATATTGCTCCAACTTCTACGTCTTTCCATGGCAAACCATCATGTTTTGTGCATCCTTCATTAGGGACTTGTACCCATGTTTTTGTACGTAATGACTCAGTGAAAGCACCATTGACACAGCCATACAATGGACCTTATTGTGTCATAAAACGTAGTGCCAAACATTTCACCATCCAAATAAATGGAAAAGAGTGTGTAATTGGTATAGACAGACTTAAGCCAGCCTTCCGAGTTCAGGATGACATTCCGTCAGCACCGCCTGCTGGAGCTACAGACAGTTCCCATACTTCTACACCTAACTTGGGGGAACCGACAAGTGTGGTACCAAGTCTACCTCCAAACCAAACTACTCGTTCTGGTAGAGTTGTCCGGTTCAATCCGCGATATTTGTGATGGTTCAGTACTTACAGTACTTGGGGCGGAGTACTGTGGCGGTTAACTGTAACCACCAACTGGTGATTGACTGATAAACTCGCATTCTGACATTTTAACTGTAACTGCAACAACATGGGAGCGGAGTACTGTCCGGAGTACTGTGGCGGTTAACTGTAACCACCAACTGGTGATTGACTGATAAACTCGCATTCTGACATTTTAACTGTAACTGTAACTGTAACAACATGCTGATCATTAACTGTAACTGTAACAGCAACTTGAAAATAATGTTTTCAATATGAGCTTGAGCTAGCGTGCGTTACCGGTACGTTGCACGCATGATGTATAAGAAGTTTAATTCTAATCCTTTTTCTTAATATATTATTATTTTTAGATGCTGTGAGTACTTATTATTGATTCAATACTTTGAGATGCTTGATCCATTTATCTGAAAGCATACGACTACAATGGTGTTACAATGCCATAACCACTACAGGCTTTAAAAATGCTTTGAAACTGAATTGTTCAAGGGGAACCATTCGCAGGGTGTTGCATAATGCTTCCTATGTGAAATATAAAAAATTGAAGAAAAAACCACCGCTTCTAAGCCGGCACAAAATGGAGCGTCTAAACTTCGCTAAACAAACTATGGCCTGGACCTCCAAATGGTACTCTGTGTTATTTTCTGATGAAAAAAAGTTTAACCTGGATGGTCCTGACGTTTTTCAATATTATTGGCATGATTTACGGAAGTCTCCTCATGTACTAATGAGCCGTCAAATGGGTGGAGGCTCAGTAATGGTTTGGGCTGTTTTTTCGGCTCAAGGAAAAACGGATATTGTTTTTGTGCATTCAAGAATGAATTCCGAAAAGTATAAGAATCTTCTTAAAGATCAACTAGCCATATACGGTGAACTACTTTGTGGCGAAAACTACACTTTCCAGCACGATAACGCGCCGAGTAATGCATCACACGAAATAAAAAAGTACCTTTCAGAGCAAAGTATCAATGTTCTCCCGTGGCCTTCTCGCTCCCCAGACTTAAAACCCATCGAAAACTTGTGGGAGATCTTAGCTCGTGCGGTTTACCGAAATGGGAGGCAGTTTATATGTGTCGAAGACCTAAAGAATGCTATAAAATGTGCTTGGGAAGAACTGTGTTGCGATATTTTGTTAGAATTGATAGATTCGATGCCGAATCGCATCTTTCATGTTATAAAAAGCAATGTCTGCTCCACCAAATATTGAATAACCATATTAGAAGATTTCCTTTTAAACCATTAGTGTCTGCTAATTATGTTGACCACTGTATTTGGAAAAAACGATTTGTGTCTTATAATTTTATCCACTATGTTTTTAAGTTTTTTCCTTAAATTGTATGAAAATATTATTATAAAATAATTATATATGATAACAGAATAAATTTATGTTTTTGACGTATTTGATAAAACATTTTTAAGCTCTGAATCTTTTCTTTCACTATTTGTCAAATTAGATAGGTGTCTTATAATTATGTCCATTTAAGAGTCTTGCAAGCGGGTTTTTCAAGAATTCTTCTGTTGGAGCGAAGGATTCAGAAACCCGAGGGTGGAATGACGAAAGTTACTTGATAAGCAAAATTTTTGTATGAAAACAGGGAAGGAACAAAAGTTATCACTATTTAGCAACGCACCGAAATAATGAAAGCCATTCTGTTGAGAGAGGCCACAAGATAAGAGAATGTGTTCAATGGAATCCAACACGTGACAGCGATTACAAATGCCATTGTCAGTAAGATGAAAACGATACAAAAGAGCTGGGATTACGATCATCTTGCAAAGAAGACGGGAGATCAGCACATCGTCCCGTCTATTAAGCAACGTGATTCTTGGCGATACTGTTGAATGACTGGCGTTCGATTGAAGACAAACGGCGCGGTGTCTCTCTGACAAGCGAACGACTTATTTTTTCGTTTCTTTATTTCGTAGCAGTGTTTTTTTTTTTTTTTTTCAGATGTTTAATGAGAATTATGTAAAATGTAAGCACGGAATAAAGTCCTCGGAAAGAAAGATAAATGCAATGGAACCAGAGAATAGTTTTTATCCAGCTGTCACGAACTATACTCGTTTATAAGGCAAGGAAAGCTAACCTTCGGTCAGAGCCTGATTAAGGCCTGCTGGGGCCCAAGGCCCAGGACGATTTTAGTGCCCCCTCCCAATAAATTTAAGCAATTTTCTCAAATACCTAATTTATGCAGGAAGTTTAAACGTTGGAAATAAAGTTAAAGCATTGTCTTCATAATTAATTAGTTTTAAACCAGTTTTTTTTTCTTTCTTTCGAACCCCCCCCCCCCCTCAAATTATTATTATTATTTTTTTTTTTTTTTGGGGGGGGGATATGTTGATGTTCCTTGGAGAAAAACTAAAATTATTGTATAAGTACTATTTCAACCTGATAAGCACTAGGTAGAGCTCTTAATATAATAATTCCTCCAAAGGGTAGTCTAAAGACATGCCATCACAATTTTTCCCTTCCGCCTTAAGTACGGAGAGTTTTCAAAAATGCTGGATTTTGATTGATTAATCTCATTTCACAAAGTTAGAAAATATAACTAGATACCAACTTGAGGTTTAGATTAAGTGGGTTCAACGCTGCGTTAGAGTTACACTGTAGGAAATTGGCGACAGTTTGGGATCCACCCCGAGGTGCAGTCCGGAGACATGATATATAATTTTATCCTCCACGGAGAGGATTGATTTCCAAGTAAAGATTATTACCATAGCTAGATTTCCGTTAGTTTTTTTAAGAAAACCTTTGCCAAAAATAGCACTTTAAATTCTAAAAGTATTTTGGTGCCCCTTGATAGAGGTGCCCTAGGCGGAGGCCTAGTTGGCCTGTGCGATAATCAGGCCCTGCCTTCGGTCAATACAAACAGAATCGCCCATTCAGCGAGAATAAGTAAATGTGGCAAACTCTGGTGATAAAACAACAACCCTTTATGTTTACTTTCGCTATCAATTCTCCGATACTGGTTAATGGCTAATGTCAAAAAAAATTTTTCGGCATCAAAAATCTTTGCATGATAACATGGGAATGATAAATCTATATAAATTACTATATCTATGTTCCTGAGTAGTCGACTACTACCACCACAGACTAAGGAAATACTTAGACCGGGAAAGGCGGTTCTAAAAGTGAAGTCTCAACTGTAACCGAGCCGCCACATTGGTATAAGCAAAACATTAATGCGTTTTCCATACAATCGTATTGGTATTATTCTATATTAATTGTAAAGGAGGCTATAAATCGTGAAAAATGGCTTGTGCAGCCTATGGTTGCACCAATAGACCATCTAAGAAGGTTCCGGGAATTACGTTTCACAGGTAAGTTTCAGTAAATATACTTGATCAACAAAAAATTTCCATATTTATTTTAGCGTTATGAGGTGTGGTAGACATTTGCCAGACAAGCGTTACAGATTAACCATTACGTCGCTGAATAGAATATTGGATATTTATTTTTTTCATTGAGAAATAAAACAAATGTGAACTAGTATATTGTGGTCACCACAAGACTTTCTTCTATATTTTCCTATACATATTCAATCAGTAACAATATTTTAAAAAAAAAGTACGATTTTTTTTTTCTGTTTTTTTTTTTTTTTTTTTTTTTTTTTTAAAGCAATACATATTCAAATAGTAACAATAAAAAAAAAAATAAATAAAAAATACGATTTTTTTTTTTTTTTTTTTTTTGGTTAAAAGTAAAAAATATCGATAACTTAGTTTTAAATAATCACAGATTTATAGTTCAACATTCATTTTAAAGGTATTGACGAGATCTTTCGAAAGATACCCATCTTCAAAATTTACCCCTCCCCCTGGTGTGGGGGGGTACTTCCCCCCAGGGGGGTAGCGATGTCCCCACATGCACAGAAATTTTTTCCTAGTTAACTATTACTATTATCAATAACTCATATTAATTTTACAATCACAAGTTAAAAATAACTCTCATTATGTACATTTATACGACATTTTGTCCTATACTGCCATGTTAAAAATTTAGAAAAAATGAGATCACAGCGTCACCTGTTGAGCGATTGATCCCCAAATGTAATCAGCATCAGTTTATGTCGGAGACAAACTAAATACCAAGTTTGGTTAAATTTCGTTTAAAAAAAAAAACTATTTTTTTTTCTAAGTTTTTTTTTGTTAAAAGTAAAAAAAAACGATAACTTTGTTTTAAATTATCACAGATTTATGGTTCAACCATTCGTTTTAAAGGTATTGACGAGACCTTTCGAAAGATACCCATCTTGAAACTTTGCCCCCCCCGGGGGGGTACTTCCCTCCTCCAGTGGGGGGGAACCGATGCCCCCACATGCACAATTTTTTTTTTCCAGTTAACTATTACTATTATGAACGAGACCTTTCGAAAGATACAAATCTTGAAAATTTACTTCCCCGGGGGGGGGGGTACTTCCCCCCAGGGGGGGGGGAACCGATGCCCCTATATGCACAAAATTTTTTTCCTAGTTAACTATTACTATTATCAATAACTCATATTAATTTTGCAACTCATATTATTTTTGGTTCGTGAGATACAGCGTCCACAAAAAAATGTTACAAACAGACAGACAGACTGACAGACAGACAGACATTTTCTAAAAACTATTAATTCGTGTTCTGGACATCCCAAAACATGTAAATCCATCAAAAAACGGAGGTCGAAAATTTTCGTGAATCCAATACTATATTACATATAGAAGAAAGTAAAAAATATGCTTTAATCCCGTTCTTGCCCCCCCTTCTCCCTGAGGGGGGGGGCGATATAAAAAAAAAAATTATGCCAGAAATCTTCGCGGGAGTGTATTCGACAATTTCACAAAGTTTCATGGCGATCGGATGAATGGTGTTGTAATGGATGAAGGATAAACAGACAGACATGCATTCGTTTTTACATATACAGATTGCAATGTTACGGGTTTCTTGCTTGCACCAATGTGGCCGCCGGTCGCTCTAAGCGCCTTACAGTTACTTCACTTTTCCCCATTCAAGAAAGCCGTCTAACCGGGTCTAAGTATTTCCTTAGTCTGTGACTACCACTGAGCTGAAGAACAACTGGAGCAAATGCTTCCAATACTTTTACACAGTGTTCGTGCGTGCCAGTTTTTCTGCAATCGTTCGCCTGCCTTGCATGGCAAGCAACATTTGTCGGGTCGTCTATTACTATTATAATCTTTAAATAATTAAAATTTAAAATTGTAACGTCATGTTTAGCATATGGTTGTTCGAACAGACAACCTTTACACAATTTTACTTTGAAATATAAATATATCAAAAGCTTTTTGCCATGCAACGCTCGGAAGACAAACCTTCAAAAAACGGCACGCGAAAACCGGTCTAGCTTTTCCTCCAGTTGTTCTTCAGCTCAGTGACTACTACCAGAGCCTCCTTAAGTAGATGCCTAGCGAGTCGCTCGAAAACTTGGCAACAGTACAAGAAGAACATAGCCAGTAGATGGCGCTTGATACCGTACGTAAAGTTATGTTTATTTCCCGCGAGCGCGATGCAATTGAGTTTCAATTGAGTTCTGGTTTGTGTTTTATTAATTTAACAAATGTGAGAGGTTTTTTTTTTATAATATGGTGTATTGCGTCGTTCCATTTTGTAAATCAGACAGTAGCCGTGAAAATATATGTTTCCACGAAATACCAAGCAATGCAATTCAGCGTAAAAAATTGCTTCCAAATATTTCCAGACAAGGTATGTAAACTGCATAAATAATTAATGCAAAATTACCAACCCTCCGGATTTTTGAATATCAATAATATTTTTCACAAAAAACATTATTTTTCTTTATTATCGTAAATTGTGTGATTAAGACGAAGATAAATTTAAAAGAAATTATGATATAAAAATTCGAAGGGTTGACACCTCTCTGTTAGTAAGTTAGATTTAACAAATAAAATAGTTATGCTTATTACAAAATGAAATAAAATTTTTATTTATTGATGTAGGAATACAGAAAAATAACTTGTTCTTAGTTACTTTGAAGTCACTCTATATTGGAGTATTTTGTAGTTTTATTCATAAAATGAATAAAACTATAAAATACTCCAATATAGGAACAAGATTGATTTATATTTTTTTAATACCACTGTTTTTTAAAGACTTGTGTAAATGCGTATAAAAATTTGATTATTTCAGTTAAATCGAAACAAAAGTGTTGGGAATCTTGAAAAGAAAAAATAGAAAATTTTTATTTCTACTTTTGTTCTTTTTAAAAATATTAAGTTTTAAGATTCAAAACATTACTTTTATTAACCTTTTACCACAGAAATGGAATATGGAATTAAAAATTCATGTAAAAATTAAATATCATGAGTACTGATTTGAAAAATTATCAGAAAAATGAAAAATATCCCCACATCCATACACTCACATGTATACACACACACACATATACTGGCTAAATATTAATCAGGGGAAAACTCGATATCGAATTTTTGGACCGAACACAATACTTTCATTACCTACGGTAGTAGGGTAATGGAAGTAAAAATATTTCAAGGATGTTATTAATTTGTCCTTAAATTTGCCAATCTTTATCAAATTTTTCAAATTGAAACCTAATGCGAGTTTTAAAATACAATTGTGAATTTCCTGCATTTGTTTGTTTTTAAGTTATTCTGATAATAAATATGCATATAAATCAATCGCTAAAAACTAAAAAAAAAAAAAAGTTTTTTGTATTCAGGGAACCTCAAAACGTGACTTTATTCAAAAACCTGAGTTGAAAATAGAACTTCAAAAAAAAAAAAAAAAAAAAAAAAAAATACTTTGTTTACATTATAGGTTCGAAAAATTAATTTTCGTTCTTTAACAGTATTCGTCGAAATAAAAAAAGTGTAGCAAAGCACACATTCTACAGAAAAGAACGTTTAGCTTAATTTTGGATAGCCCTGTATGTTTTCAATAAACTATGTGCACATCAGATTGTGCATTTAAATTTAGTCTTATATGAAAAACACCTAACACAAAAACTTGGTGCGAGAGAAAACTTATACTCAAGAAATCCTTAATTTTAAAAATTTAAATCTTAATGGTTATTTATTTATTTTTTGCGACGGACTAGACAACAGATTGTTTTCTTCTCCAATTTTTATCACTGAATGTTAACTTATCTCGTTAACGTGCTGGTCTATTTTTCTTATAAATAATATAAAATTTTCGATTTAAGAAAAATAATTCACATCTAATAAGGTAAAAATGTAACGTAAAGGACATGACCAAAAAAAAAAAAAAAAAGACATGATTTTAATAATTTATCATTATAAATTATTCATTCTGAACTGAAACTCATTTAAAGTTCAGAGATTTTAATTTATATAAACGAAACTTTCATCTGATATCTAAATTAAAAAAAATTTTGAAATTTTTATTGAATAAATATATAAAAAATAATTTAATCGCGTGATAGATATGCCATGTTTTTGCTTATTTAATTTTAAATTTCGTTTTTTAATTAATAGTATATTGAAAAAAAAAAGGTGTTATTTATTTGATACGTTGTAATTCAATTAGTTGAAAAGCTAAAATAGGTCTTGCCAACTTTCGAAGAAATTTAAACCCTATACTTTTTAAAATATAAATATTTGAATATTTTATTGAAAATATTTACGATAAAGCACTTTCACATCATTTTTTCAAATTAAAAGAAAAAAAGAAATACAATTTTAGACTTTAAATTGAAATTAATAGCTAGATTTTTACATGAAAAATATAACTTGTCTATGAAACAGCAGAAAATTGTTGCTCTGCGTAGGTGCTGTCACCTAGCGTTAGTTTTGTTTTTTAAATGTTGCCTAATTTAACATTGAGATTCGCCGCGCGTGGAAGGCATCTACTTAAGGAGGCTCTGCTACTACAGTGCCTTCAATATTTACAAAAAAAAAAAAAAAAATAATAAAAAAAAAAAAAAAAAAATGTCTCCTATTTTCGGTAAGGTGACAAATGTCCTCGAATGATGAGGACAGTCCTCAAATTTCGACATATCCTATGTCCTCAGCAATTTGAAAATCATTTTAGGACAAATGTCCTCAAATTTACAAATTTTTTCTCAAATTAAAGCATAATTTAGCTCTTAGGTTTCAAAAATTTGGTCGCCTTAATTTTCGGTGACTGTCAGTGTCAGTGGTCTGTGCGCCATTATTTGGAATTACAGTTTCCTCATTGTTTAGTCAACCAACCAATGAATCAATTTAAAAATCGATAATAAAATAACGATATTATTATTATTATATATTATTTAATGTTTTTGTCAGAATTTACCCTCATTTTATAACGCAGATTAACAGGTTTAAAGGACTTTCTTGCTATAAAGAATGAGATTTCATTAAAGTTGCAAAATAAATTTTGTGCAACTTTAAAATTAGTAAATTTTGGTTTTATTTTTAATTTTCAGAATGATAATTATATAATTTTATTTTAGTAGATTCTTCTTGACTAGAAACATATCTTCGTCTTATTCTAATTTGGTTCTAAATCATTATATTTATTTAATTTTTTTTTGTTGTTAATGATAATGCTGTAAGTGATGCCCACCCCCTCTCCTTCTCTACATACACAACAAACAGAAATATTTCCTCTCGTAAATAAAATTGCTGTGTGCAATGTATGATTTCCTGATCTAAGATGTTTTGATTCACTTCATAATATCTTAAAATAATTATAGTTTCATTACAGAATTATTTCTTATAAAATGTGTAAATCACATTGTTGATACCTGTAAACTAGGATAAGGTTTTTTGAAGAATTGATGCATGGAATTTAATTTTAAATTTAACATACGTCTATAATAATATTGAACTTATAAATATCAAAGAAAAGGTTTTAGACAAATCAGTAATGATTTGATAATAATAATTGCTTTATAAAAGAGATAAAATACTATTAAAAATTTAGCAGTTGACATGCAAGAAAGAAATTAATTTAAAAAAATTGAAAGCTGTATCATATTATCACAACAAAAGGAATGTGCTATGATTTAATATTGAATAAAGTAGCACCACAAAACTGGCGTTGTAAAAATTATTACTTACAGACTTTGAATAAACATTTTGCATTTATGGTGCATTTTATGGTGTTTATTCAAAGTCTGCATTTTATGGTGTTTATTCAAAGTCTGTAAGTAATAATTATGATTTAATATGTCCATAGGCTTT
Organism: Salticus scenicus; assembly: GCA_963930645.1. NCBI lineage: Eukaryota > Metazoa > Arthropoda > Arachnida > Araneae > Salticidae > Salticus > Salticus scenicus. The sequence goes on along the minus strand of OZ005648.1, from coordinate 197,433,026 downwards.
GCCTAAAAATTATCAGGAAGGGGCAAATTGAAAATTGTAAAAGTTTTGATATTATATGAAAAATTCTTCGACTCACATGGTTTTGATTCATATGGTTAAGCAAGCCTGTGTATAAGCATTAACATATTTTTTACATGTAATTTAATCTAAAACGGAGAGGTCACAGCAGGGAAAATTCAGATGGGACGAAATTGCACAGAATTGTAGTATATACTATGAAGGTAAGAACATATTAAAGCAGTATCGCACACTAGCCACATAATCTTGAGAAAAGAGCCTTTAAAGTTTCAGTAATTGCTTAAGTAATTTCAGAAAAGAGTCAACGCTGCAGTGGCATAATTGGTAGCATAAATGGCTGCAATGTTGACGTCTAGAGTTCGATGCCAGCAAGTAGAAACTTCCTTATTTATTTTTATTTTTTAATAATTAATTTTTGTGGATTAAAAGAAAAATATGTAAGTTTTGTAGTTATATTTTTCTATTTGTAATATTTATAATTTTCTATGACTTAAATATTACAAATAAAAAAGTATAGCTATATAACCTATATATTTTTGAATTCACAAAAATTCAATAATTATTATAATTTATTAAATTTTCAAATTTTGAGTTTACTTAGTTAAAAGATTAAATTTTGCAATCATCTATCCTTACAATAGTTGAATTTGAATTTTTTTTAATTAATTATTTATTTATTTTTTCAATTTTAAATATTGGCTTTTATGTTTCAATTTTCATGAATTAATTCTTAAATTGTAATAGTCTGTGTATCTTAGCAATGGCTATTGCACAAATTATTTTTTATTTAATACATTCATTTGAATGCGAAATCTTCATTTATTATTATTATATTTATTGAAAATCAAATGGTAATACAATAGAAATAAATTGCTATGTTTATGTATAATTTTTATGCTATAAGAACTTTTTATATTTCATTTTAAATTAATTCCTTTAAAATAAAAAACCTTTTTTTTCTTTTTTTTTAAATTTATAATATTTATTGGGAGAAAAAATGGTATTATATAGTAGAAAGGATTAAACTGATTAAAATTCATTTGTTTTTCATGTAATTCCTTTTAAAAGAAAATCTACTTTTTATTACTTTCTTCTCTTTGTATATATAGAGAGAAAGTATTGAATTCATGAAAATTTTTTAACTCCAGTTTTCGATGAATTTACACGTTTTGGGATGTCCTGAACACAATTTGACTAGTTTTAGAAAATGTCTGTCTGTGTGTGTGTATCACAAATTGTGTGGATGCTGTAATTCCCGAACCAATGAACGGAATTTAACCAAACTTGGTATTTAATTGTACCCTGACATAAACTGGTGCTGATTAGACTTGGGGAACAATTGCTCAACAGGTGGCGCTGTAATTGCATTTTTTCTAAATTTTTAACATGGCAGTATAGGACAAAATTTAATATAAATGTACATAATGAGAGTTATTTTAAATGTGTGATTGTAAAATTAATATGAATTATTTATAATAGTAGTAGTTAACTAGGAAAAAAATTGTGTACATGTGGGAGCATCGCCCTGAAGGGGGGGGGGGGAGTAAATTTTCAATATGGGTGTCTTTCGAAAGATCTTGTCAATACCTTTAAAATGAATGGTTGAACTATGGATCTGTGATAATTTAAAACAAAGTTATAGATTTTTTTTTATCTTTTAACGAAAAAAAAACAAAAAAAAAACAGCCGTTCATGTGTACACACATATACAGACATTATAAAAAGTCTCGTAAAATAGTGAATATCTCTAAAGTGAGAGGTCATGTCAATACCAAAATTGGAAGTGTATAACTAATTGCCAAAACGTCATTGGAGGCCTCTATGTAGAGACTCAAAAAGGTTTGGTTTCTGTCTGTATGTCTCATGATAGCAGTCACAAAAATCACCCTGTTGACTTGCAAATTTGTACATATGTGCATTAGGGTGGAACGAAAAAACCAACTTCTGATTTTTAATTTGGAATAGCGCTGAAAAGTTGCCTTTTGGTGTAGATAAGATAAATTAAAAATATGAAAACTATTGGAGTACGTCTTGAGGTGCCGCAAGAACATTAAAGTTTCATAAAATTGAAAAAAAAAACGATAAAACCAACTTCTGATTTTTAATTTGGAATAGCGCTGAAAAGTTGCCTTTTGGTGTAGATAAGATAAATTAAAAATATAAAAACGATTGGAGTACGTCTTGAGGTGCCGCAAGGACATTAAAGTTTCATAAAATTGAAATCTTTGCTATATTTTAAAGGGTTTTTTTGCGGGTCTCGATTATAAAACAAAATATTTCAAATAGGCGTTTTATTATGAATAGAAACAGTTTTACTATTGCATTGGCATCAGGAAGCATGAGTCATCGCCGGAGCAGATGTTGTGAGGGAGAAGGGGGGTGGAAGGAGGCGGAGATTTGTCTGCGTGTACTGACACGCGACACCTGACAAGCTCAGAGCAGGTGTCAGGCTTTGCGAAGTTCAGTTGAGTGCACGTCTCCGCACCGTTTAAGGTATATTTTGTTAGTTTTAGTTTGCATAATACTTTATTTTTGAGAATAAAAATGGCTCAATCTAAAATAGTGAAGACAAGACAAATGTCGAAATGTCCCATTTTTGGGAAATTTGGTGATTTGTGTGAAGTTGAACTGCCTACTTACGAATACATTATGAAGTGTTACTGTTATATTAGACATAATCTCAAAACTGCTTCAGAGAAGGATCCTACTGTAAGTGAAATATGTGACATTTAATTTCCAAAATAGAACAAATATGGTCAAGAGCTTCTATTCCCGTTGTTTCTAGCAAAAGAATTTTACAAATGATAAAAGCTTATCATTGTAAATATAGGAATTTATTAAGGTCTAAAAGCAGAAAAGGGTCAGTTTGACTGCAACCTTGCAAAATTTAGAGAAGAAGCGAAACGTTTATTTGATATTGCTGCCTGTAAGTGTGCAAACTTTAATACTTGTACTTGTATAAAAGAAAAAAAAGTACCAGTTATGGAACAAGAGTTTCTGAAAGATCAACGTTCTAACAGGGTAGTGGTTATAGGTAATATTGATAAAGCTACCACAAGCGCTTTGAGGAAGAAAGAAGTCAGAAAAAGTAAAGAACTACAGAGAATAGTTAAGTTTAATCAAGAACGGACAAAAAACACCAGTGCATTAGAACTGGCAACAATGACAGAGCTGAAAGGCAGCATTGTTCTTTACCAGAAGAGGCAAACCAACCAGGTCCATCAAATATACAAGAAGTCACACATCTACCAGGGCCTTCAAAACTGAAAGAAGTGAAAAACACTCAAATGCGTATTAAATTGTCATCTGTAGCTTCCATTGCTGACCGTATCGGAATATCAGATAGAGCTGCTGCAGCAATAGCTAGTGCCGCTTTACAGGACTTGGGTGTAATCACAGAAGAAGACAAAACCAATGTAATAGACAGGATGAAAATTAGTCGAGCAAGATCAACAAATCGAAAAGATCTCATTAATGACAGTCATTATCGACCGATAACCGAAAATAGAGGATTGTTTTTTGATGGAAGTAAAGACAAAACAATTGTTCGAGAAAAGAAAGGAACTAAGTTGTACACAAAAGTTGTTTCAGAAGAGCACGTTTCACTAATAGAGGAACCAAACTCAAGGTTTTTAGGACACCTAACACCTAAATCTGGCACCGGAAAAGACATAGCAGACAGTATACTGCAGTTTCTTGAAGATAGAGAACACAACAAACAACTTTTGAACTTTACTGCTATTGGCTGTGATGGAACCGTTGTAAACACGGGACATAATAATGGTGTGATTTCTTTGATTGAAAAGGAAATAGGAAGACCTTTACAATGGTTAATTTGTATGTTCCATGCTAATGAGCTACCATTGCGACACCTTTTTTGTCATTTAGATGGTAAAACGAAGGGACCCAATGAGTTTAAAGGCGAAATAGGTCAGCAGCTTGAAAACTGTGCTAATCTTCCTGCTGTTACTTTCATGCCAATTGAAAATAACCTTCCTCTTTTGGATAACAGAAATGATTTAAGTACAGATCAGAAGTATTTATTGGATATGAGTATAGCTGTATCAAGTGGAAATTGCCCACTAGATTTATCTTTAAGAAACCCTGGAAAACTTTCTCACTCTAGATGGCTGACATTAGCCAACCGCGTGCTTAGATTGTATGTGACAACTGAAAATCTTAAGACTCTGGCTGAGTACATTGTGAAAGTGTATGCACCTGTGTGGTTTAATATTAAGTTAAAACCTTCATGTACTTATGGTTCCAAACATCTGTTTAAACTTATCTCATATTCACGCTATCTCTCAGACGACCTCAAGAACGTTATAGATCCGGTTATTCAAAGAAGTGGGTATTTTGCTGCCCCGGAAAATCTCCTTTTGTCCATGCTATGTGATGAACGCAAAATTCATAGAGAACTTGGTTTACGACGTGTTTTAAAAGCAAGAACAGAAAGTAGAGGGGGAGTCAGGAAGTTTAAAGTTCCAAAGATAAACTTCGATGCAAGGGATTACATCGACATGATCTTATGGCCTGAAAATGACGTAACTGAACCTCCCTTATTAAAACATGTTTCAAGTGACACTCTGAATGACTTTATACGGAAGACATTTGAAGCTGAACCAAATAGTAAAGTGGACCCTGTTATCGACTTTCCCCGGCTTCCTTGCCACATGCAAGCAGTGGAAAGAGCTGTGAAACTGGTGACCGAATCGGCCTAAAATGTCTGTAGTTCAATCGCAAGAGAAGGATACATAAGAGCAAAAATTGACTCACGTGAGAAAATGCCAAAATTTAATACGAAAAAACAGTTTAATTTGTAAATGAAGTAGAAACAAACATTTTGCAGCTGTAACATTTGCAATTTTTAAGAATACAGAAGTAAGAAATTTACAAAATTTACATTACAAAATATTTTTTTATTTTTATTATATTTTGTAAATAATATTTTTTCCCAATTCTAATGTTTATATTATATATGTATTTGAAACGATTTTTTGTAACATTATATGTAGGAGAAATTCATAAAAAATAATTTATCAAAGTTTATAATTTTTCAATTTTTGTACAAAATTTAAGCTCTTTGCGGCATCTCAAGACGTTGTAATATTGCAACCAAATTTTTAAAAATTCTTTTTTAACATAAATGGCAACTTTTCCCCAGTATTTCCAAAATAAAATCTAAAAAAAAAAAAAAAATTAAAGGCCTATTTTTTATTTTTCAATTTTTTCAATGTTTTTACAAACTTTAAGCTATTTGCGGCACCTCAAGATATTATAGTATCGCATCCAATTTTTTTTTACTTCCTTTTGAGCCTAAAAGGCAACTTTTCCCCACTATTACCAAACTGATATCTAAAAAAAAATTTAAAAGGCCATTTTCGTTCCACCCTAATGTGCATGAACCACACAGAATTAGTTGTATAGTTTTGGATGTGTAGATTCATTTGTAGTTCGTGTACCGGGACACACCAAAGTTTTTCTTATCATTACGGCCTATAAATTGAATTTATAGAATGTACCACTGTAGCAGGTGTAAAAATCCCCCGATTGACTTGGAAATTGGTATACAAGTTCAGGCGCAATACAAAAATAGCCATATAGTTTTTGGTGCCTATATTGTTTAAGGATTGTGTACAGGGACACATAAAAGTTTTTCTTATCATTACGGCCTATGGGCAGGATTTCATTTAAACGTATTTTAACATAGTTACACTACATTCAACAAAATGAAATCAACATACATTATTGAGATGCTTAAAAGCATGTTTACTGTAGAAATTGACTTAATTTAATGTACTTAGACTTAATTAATGTCCCGGATCTTACAAAAGTGTTTCGACAATGCCACATAATCATCCAAATTATGTCAAATTTCAACCAATTATTCATGAGCTACATATAATAAGTAGTATATTTTTTTATTGGTTATAAAATGTTTATGGCTCATTTACTTTAAGGGTGCAAAAAAGAATTTCCAGACATTAGCGCCTATGGAACTATGGATAGATTTTTATTTAAATGCATTTTAATGTATTTATGCACCATTCAACATAATAGAATTAACATTCATTATGAGATTCTTGAAAGCATGTTTTCTCTAGTAAAAAGGTATGTGTAGACTAAATAATTTATTTACAGGACCACACAAAAGAATTCCAATGGCATTCTGTAATCATCTGGAGATGTTAAATTTGGTTTACATATTAATGAGTTCCAATGAATTATTTTATATTTTTTAGTAGTGTATATAACTTATAACTACTGTGGCTTGTGTATAGGGACACACAAAAGAATATTGTACCATTGCGATCTATAGATGGTATTTCTTACAAATACATTTTAACGTGGTTACACCCCATTAAATTTAATTAAACAAACAAATGTTATTAGAATGTTCAAAAGCATGGTTTCTTTGGAAAGTGGTAAGCATAGAATTGGTAATTAGTTTACAGGGTGACACAAAATAATTTTGATAAGTTATACAATCATTTTGCATGAAATTTGGTACAAGTATTTATGAGTAAAACACAAGGAATTAACACAAGGCTTTGAGTAAAAGAAAATATATATATGCACATACATACAGATCGATATAATAAACAGATAGATACTACAATGTGAGGTTGTAAGACAGAGCCCCCTCATAAACGTATCTGTGGTTATGTAGTGAATTAATCATATATATAATATAAATTATTTTAAATATACTATGTTTTAAATAAAAATGTTCTGCAGAGTAATAAGTGATATAAATAGGATGTTGAGACTCCTGATCTGCAGATCCACTAGTTAGGTGTTGTGATATAAAAGTTGCAAATATAAATTGACCAATCATTTTTGAACTATGCAAGATACAATTTTTTTTTCATAAATCAGTTTCACAATACTTCTTTATACTTTGTGTAAGGAAGTAATAAATTAAAAATGAAGTTCTTGTATATTGAAAATTGAAATGTATTTGACGTGTTATTTCATAAAAAAATTATTTTTTTCTAATAAACTTCTCTTTGAATTGGGAAAAATATCATAAAAGTTTATTCATTAATAAAAATAAGATGAAATTTTGAATTTGTGTACTATATTTAAGAACAGACATGTTATCAGAAGTATGGCTTTACAGCTTTTTTTTTTTTGCATAAAGAATTTGTTTTTTTAGCTTTTTCTTATTAGTCATCTTAGCTGAACCGAATTGTCATGAACAGAGAGTTTATTGCCCAGTTTTATTATTTTCCCTTTTTAAATCAATTTAATTTAATGATTTTTTTTTTTTTTTTTTCTTTTTTGCATAGTAGTAAAGTAGTTGTATCTTACATTAAAATTTCAGAAGTTTGACTATAGATTTAAGACATAATATTTTTATTTCATTTGTGAAATGAGTTATTAATTTTATATATTTGTTATATAACATTAAGCATTAATTTAAAAATACACATTAAAATTTAAAAAATATTTGTATTGTATATATGTACTTTTTTTTTATATTTTCAATTTTATAATAAAGTTTATTTTGTTTCTTTAGTTGTGTCTAGTTCAAAATGCTGGCTCCGAAACGTTATTTTATCAATAAATTATCTGATTTTATTGGACCTTCTGTAGAGATTCCGAGGGATATTCTTAAAACAAGATGTTTGAATTACATACAGCAAATATCCAATCGCCAAACTCTTACTGCAGACGATTGTGATGGAGGGCTCTATGTTGGATTAGCTGGTGTGAGTTATATGTACTATTATTTAGCCCAGCATCCTGCATTTTCAGAACACTATCAAGAGTTTCTAGTCAAGAGTGAAAAGTATCTGGAACCTGCATTGTCTTATACTAATAATCCTCGGTATCGAGCTGATAAATCCAATATTACAGCCTTCTTGCTTGGTACATGTGGTGTCCATGCAGTTGCAGCTTGTCTTATGTATACTCTTGGAAAAAAAGAAGAAAGTGGTAATTTTGTAAGACAATATACTTCACTTGCTGATCATTTAACTGTTAACTTTTTAAAGTGTGGCTGTGATGAACTTTTTGTGGGACGAGCTGGATATTTGTGTGGAATTTCCTTCTTACAGAAGACCTTTAATTTGCAGGTATGCGTAAGTTTTTACAAACACTTATATTCTTTTATGATGCAGATTTCAATTGACTATAAATTTTAATACTGATTAACATTATGTCTGTCTGTTTAAGAATATCATATTATAATGGAACTTTCTCTACAAATTAAGATTAATAAGTGACTTAAAAAAAAAGCTTATCCTTTCATTTTGGTTTAAGCTTTAAAAATCGTACTATAATGGAACTTTCTCTACCAAATGAAACCAAGTACAGATATTAAAATGTAGCACATTATTGTTACAACTTGGTCGAAAATTCAAGGATGTAAACAAAATAAATAAATAAAGTTTACAATTCTAATATTTTTTTTTTTTTTTAATTATTCTTTATTTATTATTTTTATAATCATATGCGATATATATAATGGTGTTTCAGTTCAGGGGTTACCCCCAATTACAGAGTTTTTAAGTTAATTCATCTATATTTTCATATTTCCTACAAAATTACCTTTGTAGGAAATTGGTTGTTCATTTGCCATCCAGATATGTGAACAAATTGTATATTTTTATACATTGACTGATACAAAATATAAAAAGATGGCAGAAACAGTGCAACATGGCAGCGAGCACTATAGATTGTTTTATGCTCTGCAGATTATTTTAACACCTAAAAAAGAAATGACAAGCTTAAAAATACTAATTAATAGAATTTTTGTATTATATCTCTAGGTACTAATTATGTCTTCTTAATTTACTTTCTTTGTAGATGCAAATTTTTCATGTTTTATGAAATGCTAATACTTTTTATGATACAAGACTTCATTTGATATTCCTGGATTGCAGATCTACTTTATTTTGCTGCAGATAAATACAAAAAAACTTCTGCTGCTGGATTTGAGACTGTAATTTTCAGGGTTTTTCCTTTGAGTCACAATCACCACTGTATATATAACGTGTCTAAAAATTTGCAATCAGAAAAAAGATTCAATTTAATACATTGTTTAATTTTAAAAGTGCTGTCTCAATTAGAAAAAACAACAATAAATGGTGCCAGAAAGTTTTCAGATAAATTGTATTTTTTCTTCAAGTAGGAAGTAAATGATAAGTCTAGTATCTGTTGTAAATGTCTGAAGTAGTTATTTTTAGAACACTAATTGAACATTACCATTAGACCATTAACATTGCACTGAAAAAACAAATAAAGCATATGAATAGTTTATTTTGGTGATTGACAATTTAAATTTATGTTGTTCAAAAAATGGAAAATATATGGAAAAAAATTAATAAATAATAGTTTTTACTGTAATTTAATAAAATTTACTTTTCAAGAAATTTTCGAATATACTGGTTCATGCTTTAATTCTTAATAAATTAATAAAATGGTTATTTTATTCAGAAAAACCACGCTCAGTAAAGATGCTAGATTCTTTTAATCCTGGTTCTTTAAGATGTACACATTTCTAAGACTTGGGTTATTTTTTCTTTAAAAGAATATTCTTTTTTCAAAAAATTAATTTAAAAGTACAGTACACTCTTTCTATTCTGAACACTCATGGTAGCAACCAACATTGTTCAGATAATGGGGGTGTTCGTTATAAAGGGAGATTGGGAAATGCATGTACGTAATGAGTATATAGACTGTTTATAATACTTAGCCTGTTTAGCCATGCCAGTTACCGAGATGGAAGTACTGAATTTAGATTTGGTGGCTGGAACTGGAGCAATGTCAAACTAAATGTCTGGAGGAAAACGTTTTTCCTCCAGAAGAACGACGTTGAGAAAGATTACTTGACTCTGATGATGGACACGGCATATTCGAAATTAATTAGCTAGTAATTAGAAAGGATTTTATAAGGTATTTCAAATGTTTGTTTTTACATAATTATATTTGTACTATATTACTTGAAAAAATAATCAGTACATTACATGAAAAAGCGAGTTATTTGAATTTGTTCTTGCATTGTGTCTGCTTGTGTAGCATAAATGTTATCTAGTTGTTAAGAAGTGGAAAGGCTTCCAAGTGATGTTTAGCCACATAGTTTAACAAGTCCTGAACCCCTTGCCATATTGCTTGAAAGTAATCACACTTCTTGTTTCATCAGTCTTTTCTGGCTCTGCTTCTTTTTCACTATCCTCTTTCTCTTCAACGATGTTTTTGTCACAAACCATAAGGCTTCTGTTGGCTTCAAGATGAGTTCCAGGTTTAATTTCGGTATGAAGCCCGTGAAGAATTGACTGAAGTCCCTCACACAGTGGTTGCTATTTGGTTCTCTGTTTTTGATTGCTCATACTCACAGAAAGCCTGCTTTGTAGAAGTATCTTACAATGACCTAGGGCTTTATTCCTAGCCATTTATATTCAGTGGATAGCATCCATAAAGTTGATCTCCTTCTTTAGTTTGGTTGCCGAATTTGCCTGCTGTTCATCAGGGACATTTTTTTCAGAAGGGTCATTTCATGTCAAATCAACGAAAAAAAAAGCAACATTTTTAATCTGACCCCCTCCCCCCCCAGATTTTTATGAAATTGGGCTGTTTTATATATTCTATAGACAAATGAATGTATATCATTTATGAAGTCCCTAACTCTTTTATTTTTTGATATACAAGGCTGCAAAAATGGGTAAAAAGTGCAATTTATCAAAATTCTTGTACTACAAATGTACATTAAAATTTTGTTTGTTATGTATTTAAATATATTTAATAATAATAGTGATAATGCACATTCTTCCATTTTTATATAGAGTGGTTACTTATTTCCTTTGTAAGTGTAAACTGATCATTTGATGATTGATTACTTTCTTTGAAATCTTACCATATTTTTAAATTGAAAAGTGTGTGAAAAGTTTTGTAGTAATTTGTATTAGAGAAAGTAAAGTATATAGTAAAAGTTAACATAGAACATTTTGTTTATCATAGATTTCTTTTAATATAGTACTAACTAAACTTCATACTTTAATTTAAAAAAATGTTGTCATAACAAACTATCCTACCCATGTTGTGCATGTATAACACACAATAATTTGTTATATCTCTAAAAAACATATTAATATAGATTCTACTGTTGTTGAAAAATAAATGTGAATCTGTATTTTGTATATTTTTATTTATATTATAGTTTCTTTCTCTCTTTTTTTTTTTTCTTAGATATAAGTTTCCATTGGTTCTGTTCTTTATAGAAGTAATATCTTTTGTAAAGTTTTTAATGTTTCTATGTATGTTTCTAAAAATATATCTGTGGTTTGAAATTCTTGCTGAAAAGAAATCATCTGTTGATAAAGAAAGTAAATAATTTGGATAAAATTATTAAAATTAATAAATAAAAACCAGATGTAATAGATATGAATTAATTTATGATAGTTTTGTGTCTATAAATAAATAATAAAAAATATAATTTCATTTTAAGATTTAATTTAATTGTGGTTATATTATAACAAAAATCTCTTTTTTTTTTTTTTTTTTTTAAGATTTTGCCAGAAGAAAAAATATATGCTTTATGCGAAGCCATTGTGAGATCGGGAATTGATTACTCAGAGAAATATAAATCACCATGCCCTTTGATGTATGCATATTATGGAACGGAATACCTCGGTAATTTTTTGTTTCTGTTTTCCTATTTAGCTGTATTATTTGAAGTTAGATGTTATGTTAATTATGAGTATTAAGGATATGTTATTGATATATAGTTTCATTTGATATACTAGCAAGCTTTGTCTGCTTAGCGGCATAGCGTGCAAGGGGCAAGGAGTGTGCTTGCTCTGGGTGTGAAATTTTAGGGGATGCCAAATATTGTTCCCTAAATAAAACTAAAAATCGATATTTTTAGATAAGAGTGATATAGTTCATTCTACACTACAGTTACCTCCAAACATCAAGTTTGAGAACCTGAAACCCAGCATATTATAGAAGCAGTGACATCCTTCAATACCATTAGTTTGCTGAAAATATGAGACAAAGTTAGCAATTATTTTGATGTTATATGTATGGCTAGAGCGGACATATCAAGCATTTATAAAACTTAGTCGACAAATTATATTAAAAAAAAGGAATCCACAACCTTAATTTTAATCCCAACCACTAAAAAATTCTCCCAAAATTTACTTGTTCAGTCCCTTTTGATCAAGGAGCTTCAATTAAAATAAAAACACTGCTAAAAAATACAATTTGAATATCCCTATTAAACCAAATCCCAATATTTATCAGTTAATTCGCAGCAATAAAGGTCCTGTCCCCCTTTTTTGAAACTGCAGGCATTTACACGATCCCTTTCAACTATCCTAATCCTAATACTGGGTGCTACATCAGAGTTTCTAAAAGGAAAATATATACTAGGCTAAAAGAACACATAAACAATGTCAAACAGGGAAAAATAACAACTGCTTTAACCAAAATCCACCAAAATAACATATTGGCGTAAATTTCAATAAAGCTACCAAAATCGCAAATTATAATAACTCCGATTACACATTTTACCAAAGAAATGATTGAAATCATTAATAACAGTTATTCTTGTAATGGGCACAAATCATGCATAGGCTTGAGTCAAGTTTGGCGTCACCTTCTGGAGGAACGTCAGAAAGAAAGCAAAAACAAGACTCAGTGTTGCTGCAGGCCACAAGAAAGGTTGCTAAGGATGGGGCGGATCTGCCACTGGAAGCTGCTACGATCTAAAAATGTATGGAGCTTCATAAGGTTAACATTTAACTAATTATAGTTTAAAATTCAAATAATTAAATTATTTATAATACCATTGATAAAACATTGATACTTTGAGTTTGCATTTATATGCTTTTATTAAAAAAAATTTAGGGAGTGCCAAGTACTGTTCACTAAAAAACTAAAAATTGATCTTTTAATAATGGTGGTATAGTTGATTTTATACTACAATACTACTGTTATTTACAAACATTGAGGACCTATGTATTAGAAGCAGTGACATCCTTCAATACCATTAGTTTGCAGAAAGTGTGGGACAAAATTAGCTATCATCTTGATGTTAAATGCATTACTGGAGGTGGACATGTTGAGCAGTATAAAACTTTGAGCTTTTTTGTACTTTGTTCCCATTGCATTTGTGCGTTTCCATTAAAAAATATTACTGTTCAAAGTTAAATTACCCTGATATACCCTGTATTTTGGAGATAAAGCATGCATTAATTTGATTTTAGTAAATAATTTTAGATTATCTTTTCCTTTAAACAAACCTCTAAAGCATAGTAAATGAAAAGCTATTTTATTATTACTTTTTTTTTTTTTTTTTTTTCTAAACCTTTATAGTTATAAAAATGATATTTTAAAGAGTAAATGTGTGTTGTAATTAGGTGCTGCCCATGGACTATCTGCTATTCTACAAATGTTGCTTACTTTTCCAAGTTATATCAGCAGAAATCCGGAAGCTGAAGAGAAAGTTAAAGCATCTGTTGATTTTCTTCTCAGTCTCCAGACAGCATCTGGAAATTTCCCATGTGCTATGGATGAAGTTGAACAGCCAAGGTCAGATGCGAATGAGCTAGTACATTGGTGCCATGGAGCTCCAGGTTAGTCAAATATGTGATCAGTTGAAGTTAAATCAAAAACTGTTACTTTTAATTGATTTATATTAGTAATTAAATACAGTATAATTTTGCTGCTTTTACACTTTCTAAAGGACGTAATATAAAAATAATAAATTATGGTAATGTGTTAAACATTGGGAAATATTTTTCATATAACTGACAATATATATATATATAATAAGAAAAGAAGCTTGTTATTGACATGTTATTGTATTTCATTTTAAACAACTAATCTCAATAGCAGAATTTTCTGTATCTCTATCTGCAACAAAACAAAATTTGTCTCTCCAGGAAAGACAAACACAGTACACACACAGTTATCATAAATATTAGCAATTTATAAAATGCATAAAATTTGCATCTACAAAGCAAATAAGTTAAGAATATATAACAGGTACAATGTTCTAGGGACATTGTAAATTATATTTGTATTTTTAAACTTGGCACTTCTTTTCAGAGATGTAAAATTAATCTGCACACAACTTTCAATAATCTGCAGCACTCGCTGCCGTGCTGCACTGTTTCTGTTACTAGGCGCTAATCAATTTTGGAGAAGAAAAAAAAAAAATCGATTCAGAAGTGATTACACTTCAGTATCCAACAGTTAAAAAAAAAAAAAAGATTCAAATATGTTACATTCAACAGTATACCATAAAATATGCTTACATTAGCACTGTTGTGTCATTTTATTTTTCACGAGAAAATCAAAATTGTCTCATGCTTTGCTTTTTTTATTATGAATGGTTTGTTTTTCATTTCCTACGTAAGCAATGAGAATTTAGCACATAGATACAATTCACAGTTAAACACTTGCTTTCACACTAGATAGAAAAAAAGCAGGGGTAGTACTTGTTCTGATTTTCCTGAAAATTTTAAAAATGTCCTGAAATGTCCTTAAATTTTATAAGCTGTTCTAAATTTCCTGAAAAATTTAACTTTCATGTTATTTATTGCTATGTAAACAAACCAAATTAAGCAATCAAACCTCAAGCTTGTTCTGTACTGCTGCACTTTGCTATGGCAAGTAATTAAAAACCTTGCAAGCAACTCTGATGCTGCAATCATGCTTACTTTTTTTGCCTGATGAAGGCTATTATTTTGACTTGAAACATTTGTTGGGAGTTTTTATGGTGTTTGCTTACAAATTTTATTATTACCTTTTTGTGATCGGTTTTTGCATTTTACTACCATTACACTGATGAGTGATTACATTCTGATGCATTTTTACGCAAATGCATTGTATGAGCATGATCCGCAATTTTAGAACCCAAGAAAAAATTTGCCCCTATTTTTCAGAAATGAAAATATATTTTTTCTTTTTATTGTTCCTAACATAAATTGTTTTTCCATAATCCATACCTCTTTAAAAACAGTTTATAAAGTTTGTTTCTAAATTGAAATTACAAGAAAAATGTGCTTTGATATAAAGATAATTGAAAAAACACAAGTGTACGAAAGTTTTTTAAATGATTGCTGTAACTGCATTTTAGTGAAGTTTCAGATATTCTGATGAAAGTTAGACTTTTTAAACTCTAAAATTGTGAACTAAATATTTATTTTATTTATTTATTTATTTATTTTTTTTTGGGGGGGGGGGGAATTTTAAATTTTCATATATGTATTAAAATATATTAGTTAACTTTTCATTTTGTTTGCTATTATGTTCTATAGTTTACTCATAAGTAAAATTTTGAATGTTCAAAAAACATTTTAAAATTAATACATCAAAAAATTGGATGTTTCCTTTATTTTCTAAGTAAACTAGCACCATTCGCAACGATACACAATAGATTGCAGACGTCTCGCTTATGTAGGTAGAGTAATAATTTTGTCTTGAAAATGTCCTGAAATTTTCAAAAATATATGTCCTGAAATTTCACTTTGTACTAGTACTACCCCTGAAAAAGATAGAAAAACATAAAAATCAAATAAATATTAATGTTTATATGTAACTTTTATTAAATATATATATAATCCTTCAATCAGAGATTTGTTATGAAATATTTAAATGCCACAAGAGTAATAATTTACTAAAAAAGTGTATTTTTCAATCTTCAATATCTCACTAAATATTATGCTTAAAAATTTGTAGTTAACTTTGTAAAGGATTTTAACAGTTACACTTTATTCTTCTAATTAGAAATATTTGTGAACAAGTTCACAAAATAATAATAATAATAATATATAGCCTTTGGCAAAGTGGAAAGCATTGGAAATAACTACACATCATTAGCAAATTTTTTTGTAATTAATTGAAAGTGTACTGATAATGTTAATAGTTTAAAAGTTAGCTCTCTGATCAAACAAATTAAAACACCCAGTCTATTCAAAACCATAGCCAAGGGGGTACCCCCAACCTGAAATTTTGCAGATTTGTTAAACATTTTTATGTTACATATATTATTTTTAACACTCAGCATTATGTACTAACTCTTTAAATCCCTCTGAATTTTTTTCTGGCTATAGCCTTAATCTATTTGAATCCTTGTTATAATTTCCAAATTAAAAGAAAAGTTAATAATATTAACGGTGCATTAGTAAAATAGTTGTATGATTTTAAGCTGTATAATTGTAAATAAAATTTCTCATATTTTGCATGCAACTTAAATAAATAATTATTTAAAACTATTAAATGATGCATTCTGTTTCATTTAGGTGTAGTTTACCTGATGGCTAAAGCGTACTTGAGGTGGAAAGACAGAAAATATTTAGATTCATGCCTTTTATGTGGTGAAATTGTTTGGAAAAAAGGATTATTGAAGAAAGGTCCTGGAATATGCCATGGTGTTGCTGGAAGTGGTTATGTTTTTCTTTTATTGTATCGTCTTACAAATGACTCAAGACATTTACACAGAGCTGTACAGTTTGCTAACTTTTTGTTTGAGGATGAATTTAAAACAGCTCGTTTACCTGATCGACCATTGAGTTTATATGAAGGACTTGCAGGCACAGTTTGTTTCTTAGCTGATATTCTGCAGCCTGACAAAGCACATTTTCCATTTTTTGACATATTTTGAAAAATTTGTACATCTATTGTTCTTTCCTGAGAACATAATAAATGTAAAATGTTCTGTATGTTGTTCTTGCATGTATGTATGTATTAAGCTAGAAAAATAAGAAGGGGGGGGGCATCAAATGTACTTAATTATAACAGATTTTATAGATTGGTAAATTATGCAAGCATCAAAAACTGTTTTATAAACACCATACGTGCACATATACCACCAACACACATGTACACATATGCAAATACATATGTGTACTACAAAGTACATATGTGTGTACACATGTACACACATATCACCAACAAATATTTATAAGGCAAATAAATTTGAAGTGAAAAATGAGCCAAATATCATGAAAGATTGAACAATCTGCAGCATAAAAATATATGTAAAGTAAAATAACCATAATGTACAAATTAAAAGTAAATCAAAATCTCATACCAAATAAAACAAATAAGATGCAGAAAACATTGGGGCTATTATCAGGAAAGTCCAGCAATGTTAAGTAGAAATTAAGATTTTTCACATACTGGTAGCAAAATACTAAAAAGCAGCATACCTTCCTTATACCTTACCAAGAAAAAATAATATAACTTTCTGAAATTTTGTTACAGTCATGTACAAATACTTTATATGGAATATAAAAACATATTAAAGGAATGCAAACTTGCAAAATGTATGCAAACTGTTTCTCTAAAGCTGTTTAGTGTTAGTTTGTATATAGGGCTACTGAAATTTTCATTTTTTTTTTCTCTTGGTATGATTAGTGGGCAATATTTCACTAACAGTACCTGAAACATCTTACAGTTTCTACCTTGCATTGAGGGCTTCCCTGACGATGGTCTCAGTGTTTTTGAGATTTTGTTTGCTTGCTTTGTTTTGAGATTGCACTTGCTTTCCTTTTAATTTTAAAATTACATTGTTTATATATATTCAGTAAAAATTAAAAAGAAAAACAAGCAAAAGAACAAACAAAAACTTATACCAAACCCAAAAAATCTTGACACCACATCTTATCTAGAGAAAAGAATTTTTCCTCAGAAGTTTAAAATATAAAAATGAAATATGAAACAAGAAATGAAATGAAAAACTTTCAAAAATACACAATATTTAATACATATAAATAAATTTATAAAAAGGCTAAATAACAAATTTGCATTAAAGATTAACTAAAAATGCCCTCATATAAATAAACATGCATTAAGATTGACCTGAAAAAAATACAAACAAACAACACATGCACACACACACAAAAAAAAAAGTTTTGCAGATGTAAATTAATAACAATAGATACCAGTTATCACATAAGACAGACATAAGGATATTCCTTGATGATAATGTGACCAGACATAACTTGTGTTAATACCTGAGTGTATCCTGCATGTCATAAATTAGGTATTTCAGTTTTTTTCTTTTCTCTCTTTTTTTTTTTTAAAGAAATTTTAAGGTTTGTCAACATAAACACTTTTATGTAATCAATCTTCTATGACATGTTGTGTTTAATCTTTCTAAGTATAACATGAAAATTTGTATAGTGATATTGTTATTTCTTCATTAAAAACCTGAGATGAAAGTATTTAAAAAGAGAGACGAAAAAAAAAAAAAAAAAATTACAAGAGATCAAATGTTTACCTGAATCCCAGTTAATTTCTAAACATGCAAATCCTGTGATTTTTTTAGGATTAATTAAAAAAAAAAACATACATGTGCAATGTATCCGAAAATTGCTAAGACATTTATTATTATATGAAATAAAAGCAGTTGTAAGTTTTAAATACTTTTCCATAAAATTAATATGAGAGAGTTAATGTGGGTATATAGAGGATTTCAGAACAGTTTATATTCAGAGGCAGATTTAAGTTAGATTGCGGCCTAGGCCCATTTGCTCTGGTGCCCACCTTATATTTTGAAATACTATGCATATATATTGTAAGAATAAATGTAATATAATTAAGGAAAACTATTATTCTTCGATACACCAATCATTGCACAACATTGCATATAATAATCAGCTCATAATTAAAAAATAAGTTAGTTTAGTGAAACCATAAAAAAAATTACTTTGTTTTTTTTCTATGAATAATATGATAAAAATTATCTTTATAGCTTTCCGTTTGATATTTTATATTCAAATCGTGACATAATAAATTAACAAAATAATTCTGTTCATGAAATGAAATCATATTTGAGTTGTAGCAGGGATCGTCCATATTTTTTTAATACTGTCATAAATATAAAAAGCAACTGGGATTGAAAACCTAATCGGTTTTGAATCCCAGTTGCTTTTTATATTTAAATTTGGGTTTAAAATTAAATTGTTTTTCAGATTTTAATAGGCCTATGAATTTTGTCTCCATCTGCACTTGCCTAGTGGGTCTAAGCAGAAATCTAATCCTGGTTGTTCAATCTGTGTGTGAAAATAAGAACATCTTGTATAGTTACATACAAATACAGTCAGGTCTTGACTAATGCCAGGGCATGCGGGGCAGCTGTTCTGCCCCCCCCCCCCTTCTCAAGAAAACATACATTTTTTATAGGGGATTATTATATTCTAACAATAAAAAGTTACAAGGAGAAATTTTTTTTATAATCATTGTTAATAAAATTACTGAAATCAAATATATCATTATAAAGTTATAGCTATATGGGTATTTGTTTATTGTATGGGAAAAGGGAGATTCAATTTCAAATAGAACATTAATCACTATTAACTCTCTAATGATACTTATATATTAAGTTTAGATTAGATTGCCTTGTAGAATGGAAGTTTTCTCTTATATATTTCCTATATGAAGATTTTAATAGGAGATATTAAAAATTTTGTTGTAATAGAATTTTTATATTACTGTATTTCCATCTATATATAAAAAACTATAAGTTTGTCAGTGAATCTGTTTTATGTTGCTTCTTTATTTAAGAGCAGCTACTGACTGATTTCTGACATTTAGTGATAGTTACCTCTTATTATCTTAAAGTTTCAGTTAAGAACATATTGCACACATTATAGTCACAGTTACATATATAACATCTCTTTTACAAAAGAGTGGCACTCAAAAATTTTTTTGGAATATTTACATCACACATAAAAGCACAAAGACAATTTAACATATAAAAACATTTATTTTATTACTATCCCATGTCTATTAAGAAGCTTAATAATACAACCATACTTAGTAATGTATATCTTACAGTTCATTTTACTTCTGATTTTATTTTTTAAATTAAAACATAAAATGTGAAAATTGTGGCCCCTACCCACAATTTTCACTTCACAAGATGTTATGCTACCAGTACTTATGCTTATGGGCGTTTCAAATGATATGATTAGCAAGCTGCAACTATACACTATAAACACTGAATCAATCAAAAACATTCACTAATTTATGCTACATAAAATGCAACATCATTTAAAAATTGAATTTTTACTCAGAGTAAAAAACAGTACTTGAAAACAGTTTTATGCTCATAAAATCGACAGATGTTTACATACAAATTTTTACTTCCATTACCCTACTACCGTAGGTAATGGAAGTATTGTATTCGGTCTGAAAATTCGATATCGGGTTTTCACCTGATTTACACGTTTAAGGTCCCCTGAGTCCAAAAAAGTGGTTTTTGGCAATTGGTCAGTGTGTATGTATGTGTGTGTGTGTGTATGTATGTATGTATGTGGAGAATCTTCTGGCTATTATAGCTCAGAAACTAATAAAGATAGAGCTACGAAACTTTAGAATTGAAATATGTCTGGTGTACAGATGAAATTTCCAAATTTTGGTGAAAATTGAAAAACCGGAAGTGGGACATCGGAAACCGGAAGTGGGACCTAAGTCCGTATCTCAAAAACGGCTCTAACGATTTTCTTCAAACTTGCTATATAAACACTCTATTAGATGTCCTTTCGAATGATAGAGTTGGTTAGTTCAGGAAAATTGATTGGCGTCCTGTATAAATAGCTCAATTTCAGGCCTCGCAAAGGCATTCCTTTAAAAACGGTTGTACGGATTTTTTTCAAACATGCCATTTTAACTCATTTTTAAATATGCTTTTGTATGTAATTATTGTTTTCCTGTCAATAATTGAGTTTAACCGGAAGTGGGACATCGGAAACCGGAAGTGGGACCGTAAGTCCGTATCTCAAAAACGGCTCTAACGATTTTCTTCAAACTTGCTATATAAACACTCTATCAGATGTCCTTTCAAATGATATAGTTGGTTAGTTCAGGAAAATTGATAGGCGTCCCGTATAAATAGCTCAATTTCAGGCCTCGCAAAGGCCTGAAAGGTAGTACTGGGTAATGGAAGTCGTGTGGCTGTTACACACCAGATTTTTTTTACATTGTAAAGTAGGTTTTGTGTATCTGTACTTCCCTTTATTGGCAGTAAATAAGAGCTTAAAAATTCTATTTTTTATTTCCATGTTTCAACTTACCACGTATTTCAACTTGCCCCGGTCTCCCGTATGTGATTTCTAAATTTTATATTTATTTTGATGCTGTCCTCTATAATGTAAAATGGGAAGTTCTAAACAAGCATTAATGTATTACAAAATTGGGTCTCAAGCCTTTTGTACTACATAGAACAGGTACACATTGGCGTTATAAAATAGACTGTATCTAAATAAATCTTGCAAACCCCATAGGTTTGTAACCTGGGTCTAAAACTAGACCATCTAGAGTATAATTACAACTGTGTCTCATAGTTATTGACTCATGGCTTATAGAGTAATTTACCATCAACTTTGACCTTTTTTTGAAAATTTTCAACTTTGAGACCATTTAACTACTAAAGCCAAGAGTAACCCATGCTATTTTAAATATTTTTAAGTTCTATACTAAGGTGTGTAATTAACCCCATAAATATTTCTATGGGACACTCATGGCCTTAGCAGATATTCAGACTGAAAACATGGAAAAAAATCAATGAAAACTGCATTTTAGAATGACCTTGGCCTTTAAAGCCATGAGTGACCCACCAAACTGTTTATGCTAAAATGTACTTAGTATCAAGTAGTATCCGTGTTTAAAAAAATTGACATGGGTCACTCATGGCTTTAGGAGTAAAATATTAAAATGACACCATTTATTTACGGCCTCAAACTTTGACCCCTCTCTAGGTCAAACAAATGAAATTCAGAAAAAATTAAATTTCACTTTTTCTTGTCACAGTACTACTAACATACCCTGAAAGTTTCGGGAAAATTGAAGATGTCAACTATCGGAAGTGTCCAACTTTTAAAAAAATGACTCTTAAAGTCTTTTCGGGTTGGGATCCTATCTTTCATTGAGGCTTTCCAGTGATTAACATCTTTGTTCTTCTCTCTTTTATGATATTTATCCATTAGCAAAAAGTGCAACCTATATTCTAGATTTTTGCAGGGCTCCACATCAATCATTACACAAATTTCTAGTGGTTAGTATCTCGATTATTTCACTGTTTATACTGGATTGTCGTTATTTTAGTCTGATAATATTTTAACATATTTAAAATCTATTACTATATTTTTTTCACTTTATTTTAATGAGGGTAGTGGTTACACAATTAAATTTAGTACTGGTTATATGTTCTTTGATTCTGGTTTGGATTAATGGAATTTTCTTTTAGTCATACCCACATAAAAACCTGTGTTTATTTTTACTATTTTATTTAATTTCATAAATTCCTGCAGTTTCAAGCAGTTGAATGGGGCTTTTGTCATTTTTGATTTACTGGAGAATAATTTTGTTTAGTTTATATGGGATATTAATGTTTAATTTAGAGGCTTCAGTTTTTAATTAGCAGTCTTGCAAAAATCTAGACAAAAATTTTAATCACCAGAAAGCCTCTGAGTGGGATCCCAGCCCAAAAAGACTTTAGGTAAGAAACATCGCAAGGTATTTATTTTTATTTTAATTATGTAAACAAGTTTCTTTAAAATTTTTCCTTATTAAAAATTATTTAATCTTTTGAAATAACATGATTAATATTTTATTTTCTTTATTTTAATATACTGTTCCAGCAGCAACAACACCAGTTTTGAGCATTAGCTTCCAGAAATTTGGGCTCTTATAATTAAGATTATCTATTTTAACTAAAACTTTTTTTTTTTTTTTAATGCTTATGTTATAAATTCATTTCAATACTGGAATATTTTTAAAAAAATACTTTAGAAAAGACTTGTTCAAATCTGTGGAATCTGAATGACAGTCTCTGAAATTGTTACATGTCCAAAGTTGAAAGTTTCCGAAGGATTTGATTTCATTATTCGGCGTTATGTAAGTGATAAAGTGTGCACTTTAAAAATGGACAACATCATAATACTGAAGTGCAGGATAAGTGATGTCATTGCATCCATCCCTCAAGTAATATTGGCCAATAATTGGTCTAAATTGGATTATTGGCTGAATTTGCTTCATGCAATGAAAGGTCACATGTTAAAATTTTACTGATAGTATAATAAAAACTTGATGACTATATACCTAAACTTAGCAATAAAAACTATTTGTTTATTGGTTATACTTTGTTTTATAACATTGTCTTATCAGAGAGAGACTTCTGAGATACCTTGTATATATAAACACGATTTAATTACTGATAATTTTCTATATGATACTTATATATCTGTACTGATAAGTATAAAGGGTTTAAGTCCAAAAATGTCGATTTTGAGTTAAGTACATAGTCAGACTCAGAAAAAAATTCTCAATTGATTGGTATAAAGGATTTAAGTCTATGCCATTTAGTCTTTGAAAAAATCGATTGGTAAAAAAAGGTTCAAATCAGAAATTTACCATTCATGTATGGTATAAAATATATAATTCAGTTTTTTCCTGTTTTTAAATGAAGGTTGACAATCACTGAATGGTACAAAGGGTATAAATCAACATAATCCCTTTTCCCTAATCGATTCTTCTTATTTGTTTTTAGACAGTTCAATTTTATTTTTCGTTTCCTGAAAAATCAAGAATATGGACTTAAATCCTTTATACTTATCAGTACAGATATTAGTTGATTGAACATGATTAAAAAATTTTCATAAATGAAATTAATAAACAAATAAAACAAAGTAACATATCAATATTAAATTTTGAAAAAAAAAATTATAAACAAATGATATATATCTTTGAAACATTTACAAAATAACATATATTCATCAAATCCTATTGCATATCTGTTGATATTGCTTGAAAAAAAATTTGGTAGATTTTTACCCAAATCTTTAAAATAACAATGTAGTATATTTTTGCATATGATAATCACAAATAAGGGAAAAAATATATATGTTTTCTTTTCATAAGTTGGATTTAAAAATACTAATATTAGGCAAGACGTAGTTACCTCCACCAATACTTCTAGTTCCTCAAACCCACCCTTCCACTTTTTGGTGTGATTTGATTATTTTTCCAGCATTTTCTGACTGGTGTTAGTTGTTTTTTCCTCACTTGTCATTTTGTGTGTGTGTGTGCGTTTTTCCTCACTATACTTTTTTCTTTGATTTTTTTTATCCTCCCCCTCCCGTTTTTTCCCCATTCTAAACTGTGGTGGTATATTAGTTTTAAGCACGGGGTGGAAAAAACGAGTAAAAGATTAAACAAATCTAAGAAATAAGGGGAAATGCATAATTACAAGTGGTAAAAGAACAACACCAGTTGGAAAATGGCAGGAAATATAGAGAAGAAACAGAAACTGAAAAGTGAGATGAGTGGAAAGGGGGTTCTAAAGCCATCAATCAGGCTTGCTACATCTCGTCTTGGATAATTTTGAATGAACTAGAATTTATTTACACAGAAATGTCTTAAGAAAGGGGGAAAAAAATTACCTGATAAATAAAATAATTTTTCTGAGGCAATACAATTTATATATATATAAATACTAAACATAGGATTTAACTGTTTATATTACTGTTAAATCTGTGTTGAAACTATTTAAATGTTGAACTTAAGGAGGGTGGGGGAGATACATAATAAAAAGAAAGAAGTAAAATGATTCACTAAATTACAGTTTCAATAAAATCCAAATTATAACTACACATTCATTTTTTTAATATAAAAAAAAATATATATTTGTTCATATATGAATAATAAAAGTAAAATAAAACTTTATCAATATGTATAAAAATTTAAAAGTTGTAACCGCGTCAATTTTGCCAGCAGCAAGTTTATTTTTTGCTAAAGTTATACCTCAATTTTATTAATCACATTGGCATTAGCTTGTTATTTTTATTCAATAATTTTGAAGTTAATATAAGATTTTTAATAAATATCTTTATTTAACTAATAATCCAGTTAAAGTGAAAGATACAACATTAGCTAGATTTTGTTCCGATTTAAAAGTGTACCAATTTTTGTAGCAATTGGTTGAACAGTATAGCACTGCATAACAAACTAAGGAATCTGGATAGATTTACTGACAAATACTTTTATATAAGGTAAAGACATCAGTATTCACCACCCTCACAAAAAAAAACATGTTAAAATAAGCGTTTAATAACATCTATGAATTTCAATCCGCCTGCTTTAGATTCCCTAGAACCGTAGAATCTACACCCTGCGACAAAAAGATAGGTACAAAGGTTTTTTCTTTGATTTTTCATAAAATAAAATAATCTAAATTGTGCTTATCATTTATTATTATCATAAAATAATACTATTCCCGGACTAATTTTTATTTTAAGACTAATTTAGAAAAGTTTTAAGACTAAAAATTTTCTAATTTATGACTACACTCCGCAACAAAAAGATAGAAACAAAGGGTTTTTTTTTTTTAAATTTTTCATAAAATAACATTATCTAATTGTGCTGATCATTTATTATCATAACAAAATATTATCATATCAAAAACATATTAAATATTTGAATCATATTCATATTCAAAATAATCATATTCAAAAATTAAAAAAAAAAAAAAAAAAAAAAACCTTTGTTCCTATCTTTTTGTCACGGTGTGTAGTCTTAAATTAGAAAAATTTTAGTCTTAAAATTTTTCTAAATTAGTGTTGAAACAAAAATTAGTCCGGGAATAGTATTATTTTATGATAATGATAAGCACAATTTAGATAATGTTATTTTATGAAAAATCAAAGAAAAAACCCTTTGTACCTATCTTTTTGTCGTGGGGTGTAGCTCAAGCAGATTCAAATTCATAAATGTTAATTAATGGTTATTTTAACATGACTTTTGTGAGGGTGGCAAACACTAGTGTGTGTATATATATATATATATATATATACTTTCTTACATATATAAGAAGAAACTATTAAATATGTGAAAATTTTCAAACTCTGGTTTTCTACAGATTTAGACATTTTGAGATGTCCTGATCACGATTTGACTGTAAGTGAATAGAAAATGTCTGTATGTGTGTTTCAAAAATTTTGTGGATGTTGTATCTCATGAACTAATAAATGAAATTTAACCAAATTTGGTATTTAGTTGGACCTTGACCTAAACTGGTTCTGATTACATTTAAGGATAAAATGTAATCAATGCACTCAATAGGTGGTGCTGTCATCCCATTTTTTTTTTTTCCAGGGTGGCTAACATTAGTACTTTTTCAAAGTCCCTGACTTTTAACTAACTTACAACCCTCTTCACTCACCGCTGCCGGAAGCCGAAGCTCATGTTATTCTATGGGAAATTTTTCTTTACAAATAACTTAACTAATACATATTTTTAAATTCTGTTTTCACATTCTGAAAATTCCCAACTGTTAAACTGACGTACCTCTTTTTAAAAATTATTTTTTTAATTTTTTATATTTTATTTTGAAGCTGCAAAATAAAAATTTTCAATATGTGAATTTTTTTCATTTTGCAATTTCAAAATAAAATATTAAAAAAATACATTTTTAAAAAAGGTCTGTCAGTTTAACAGTTGGGAATTTTCTGAAAGTGAAAACAGAATTTAAAAATATGTATTACAGAGATGCCAACTTCTAATGACAAAAAAGCAGGAGATTTTTTAACAGAAATCAGGAGACTTTTTCCAACAAGGAAGTTTGTAATAAAAATGAGTAAAATAATGCAAATTTAATTTTAAGTAAAGCTTTATAATCTTAGGAGGTATTTACAAAGCATCAGTATTAAAATTAAATGAATAATATGTTTAAAAAAACAAAACAAAAAAAAAAAAACCTTAGACATACAGTTGTTTAAAATTTAAGTCAAAATAGACAGATTTGATCATTCTGCTCCGAATATGAAACAATAAGGATCTTAATTATCTTTGTAAAAGAAAAGGTAATGAAGAAATGAAAATATCAGCTATATTCTAATGAAATTTGAATTCTTTAAGTTTTCAATAGTTATGGTATTAAAAAAAAAAAATATTTTAATAAGACATTTTTCATTATGCAAAAATTAGTTTCAAAGCATTGTATAGTAATTCACATTCAAATTGAACTTAATAAATTGCAGGGCAAAATAAATTTCAATTTTCTTTCAAATTTTTTTACCCAATCCCACAAAATTTAAGCATAAATTATGCTAAGAGAGATAGATAAAAACTACATCAGAAAAGCAGGAGAAATGAGTAGAAAAGCAGGAGCATGGAAAAACAAGCAAAAATCAGGAGACTCCTGCCAAAAGCAGGAGACTTGGCATGTCTGGAGTTAATAAGTTATTTGTAAAGAAAGTTTCCCCATAGAATAACATTGGCTCGGGCTTCCGGCAACGGCAAGTGAAGAGGGCCGTTAATGCAGTTTATTTCCCTCAAAATATTTCACAACATTATTATAAATTGCTAAATTTTTTGCTGAAGAACTTTCAAATATGGCATATTTCTACAACATTTGTCAAAATTCCCTGACTATCCCATGACTTTTCCATACTTAAATTCCCTGACCAGTGGCCACCCTGTTTTCACAATTTTTAATATAGCAGCATGGGACAAAATTTTGCATAAATGTACGTAATGAGAGATATTTTTAACTAATGATTGTAAAATTAATATGAATTATTGATAATGGTAATAGTAAACTAGGAAAAAAAAAATGTGTGCATGTAGAAGTATAAGTGGCTCTTAAGTGCCTTTGATACCGACATGTGATGGTGTCCACTGGAAGACAATGATTTTCTCTAATCCTTGGAGAAAGTTTGTTTTGTTTGATTTCATATAAGATCTTAGTTACAAAACAGTGATTGCCTGTAATGACTTTGATGGCCGAAATTAAATCGACCAAAATAACCACTATGGAGAACATGTTGGCTTTTGCTCAATTCTCTAATACTAGACAGAGTATGTAGATTTCAGCATCAAAATTGGATATATAGTATCCAAGGGGGGCACTCTTGGAGAATAAAATACTTTAAACCTCAGCTCCTGCTCTATCTTGAATCTGAGATCCATTTGTATAAAAACTGATCCATTCATTTTCTGGATTACTGTTCACTGATCATGCACAACGAAGTTGCCTTCAAAGCTGCTTCAGTATTATCATTTTTCTTCAAGTCTTTAATTTTCAGCCTGTTTCAATCTCTATATAATCAACAGATTTGATTATTTTATATGTTTTTTCCAAAGGTATATTACCATTGAGTTTTTTGAGTACTTTTTGATATAGTTCAACTGGAAGGATTTGCTTTTTAAAAAAGCTAGGCTGGTGATCTTGTAACTATTCCACTGCTGTGTGAGGTCATCATTTTGACGTAAGCTCCAACTGCATGCTTCTTGATTTCTATATTGATAGAACGATTAGAAATATATATTTATATAGCTGTGATCGGTGTAGTTTTGACTGCTCCAATGATAACCCTAAGAACTTTATTCTGAGCTTTTTCCAATATATTGATTTTCCCTTTAGAAGCTGAGATCAAAGGTTCGCTTCTGTATTTGATTATAGGTTTTACATAAATGTACGATATTATTCAAGTTGCTTGCGTACTTCCCCATTTGGCATCAGCAAGTCTTTTCATCAATTAATTCTTTTTACTTTTTCCATTGTAGTATTCACATGATCAGTGGAATTTGTCTAGCATTACGCCTAGTACTATGTACTGTAATTTCTACTATTTAGTGTTTCATTATCTATCAGTAATTCAAAATCATGTTTACTTCTTTGCAACGAAAACAACTGGTACACTATCTTTTATTGATTATCATGTCTTATGTTATTATCTTTGGTCCAAGTCTGGAGTATTTCTAGTGCTTTGTTCATTGCATTCTCTAAACTCTGTTTTTGATCTTGATTATTTTCTAGAATGTTTTGCATCAATCCAAATAATCACACCTGCAAACATGAAAACATTGCAGGGTTGGGTTTCTTCCGGAAGAAACCAGTTTCATCCAGGACAGTGGAAGAAACTGGAAAAAAACAGAAGAAACCAACCAGAAGACAAAACAGATGTTCAAAATTAAA
The DNA here is from genome assembly GCA_963930645.1 of Salticus scenicus. Classification (NCBI taxonomy): domain Eukaryota; kingdom Metazoa; phylum Arthropoda; class Arachnida; order Araneae; family Salticidae; genus Salticus; species Salticus scenicus. The sequence goes on along the minus strand of OZ005648.1, from coordinate 197,404,072 downwards.
ATTTATAAACTATATAAACTCAAAGCATAAATATAATGTCAAATCTAAACTACAATCCAATTAATATTAAAAATATTTTTAGAAAAATAAGTTATTAGAGAACAAACACTAAATATGTACAGGTGATGGGTTTTTACTTTTTAATGCTAATATTTTTATAAATTTTTGCATAAATACTATCTCATATTATTTATACGTTCAAAAAGTACAAGTGATAATAATTACAGAATTTTTAGCCTTTTTTTTTTTTTTTTTTTAAGTAGGATGCAATTTTTTGTATAAACTCAAAGCTGGTACCCAATGAACTTTATCAATAAGTAAAATACCTACTTTTAAACTCTACTGCAAGTTCTCTAAGATAAAAAAAAAAAAAAAAAAAAAAAAAAATCCATAATTTGTATTTATCTATTTTAAGTTGAAAAATAAAGTGCAGTATAGAACTACTAAAAAAATTTTCATTTGTTTTACAGTCAACTCCCTCTAACTCTCAAAGTTTTGTCCACAAGTTGTGTGGATTATAGGAATTTGCAGATTAGAAATCATTGCCTTTGTTTACAGTTTTCTTTTGCAGATACGAAGTCAGTTATTATTAATTCATAAATAGACATAAAAATGGAAAGACGATTTCTAATAAATTTTAGAATCAAATATTTCTTCAATATTAATAAAACTAATCTATCACATTCATATATGATGGTAAATAATTTAAGCATATTCAAATTATTGGTACCTATATAATGTAAACAACATATTTAAAAAATACAAAACAAAATATTTTTGAAAGTTCAGAAATAATATTCATCACTGATTAATTTTGTTAAACTAGTGGTTTGTTTTAAGCACTAGTCTGTGTGAATTGCAGGATAATAAATACAAGAATGTTACTTTCTCCCCAATTGTGTTTCAAAGCAAGGATTAAGCTTAAAATTTGACTAAAAAAAAAGTAAAAATGTGAATTTTTATGAAGTATGAGATGTAAATTTCTTTTACATTAAAAAGTCAATTACGAATTAGAAGGATTTGCAAATTATAAATCTGCAGATTACAGGGAGTTAACTGTACTGAAAATGACTATAAAGAAAATAAAGTTTTCGATGACATTTTGTAATACAGTAATCATTGAATACACTGGATCTTTTGATTAACTGGATGTTTGTTAAGAGCTGTTTTATCAAAAAGTATAAGCAAGTGATCCAAACTATTATTTATTACCAGTTAAAGAAATAAAATTGTCTAAATTATAAAACTTTACACTGTTTAAATTTATTTTTTTACTGGATTTTGAGTATTTTGGAACGTAAACATCAGATACCGAAGATCATTTCAGTAAAAATCTCATAATTATGAATTAAATTTTTATAGGTATAATTAAAGTTACTTAGTTGTTTATAAGATAAATGCATCCATTGTATCTTACAAATCTGCAATTTATAGGATAAATTAAAAAAAAAAAAAAAAAAAACTAGTTTCTTCTGGCCAGTTTTTTCTGCCTTGGAAGAAACTTGCCAACCTGAAACACTGATATCTAGAGTCTCATTCAGTTTTGATATGAGGTCAGTAATGCATATGTTAAAGAGTGAGCAACTGCTTACTTAATAGGGGAGAAGGGGGTACATTGGGACACGGGGCACATTGAGATAAAGGCTTTTATCCCTTTATAATTGCAAAATAAAATTTGTAAAAAATCACACTAGATGACACTTAGTAGTACATCTTCATATTTGTGATTTTAACTCATTCATTCAAGTCTACTGCCTGTGAAAAAGGTTAGTTTATTTTATCATATGAAAAGTAATTTTTTTCAAGTAAATTAATGTTGATTTTTTAGGTAATAGGAAATAGATATTTTAATTTTTAAAAGCACTATGTCTTTTTATAAACATTAAGCTTTCATTTCCACTATAGATCATTAGCAAATGTGCTCTAGAAAATTAGGCCCAAACATTTCTTTTGAAAATGACCTGATGGGGTACATTGGGACACCAATGCATGGGACACATTAGGAGTGTTGCAATTGCCCATTCATTTCTAACACCAATATATTTTTATTTATTTACTTATTTTTTGTACATATAAGCTAATTGTATTATTTTTTTTTTCTAGGTATTCTTTAAATAAATAGAAAATGATTAGAAATTATAAGCCAAAAACTGAAAGAACTAAAATTTCAGAAGAAAATTCAGAAAAGGCAATAAATGAAATAATCAAAGATAAACTTTCTGTGAGGAAAGTTGCAATTAAATATTATATACCAAAATCTACATTATTTAATAGATTGAAAAAAATGAAAGAAAATAAGATTGAGTGTGTACTACAAATATAAATTATAAGTTTCAATCCAAATATACATCTCAACAAATATTCACAGCTGAACAAGAACTCTTGTTGAAAGATTATTTAATATCATGTTCTCAACTTAACTATGCCATCAACATGATCCTACATAACATTAAAGTTTTGTGTAGACTTGCAGGGTTTTGATGTGCGTTAAGATATGAATATGCAGTAATGCTTCATAACAATTTCATTTTTTCATAATTACATGCTTTATTATTATTTGTTATTGTATCAAATTCATTGTTTTGAAAGCCTTTCATTTACTTTAGCAAAATATTTTGCAATATTGTAATTAGATAAATAAAAAGATGATTGTCCCAAAGTTCCCCATCATTAAATCAGTGTTGTCCCAATCTGCCCCTGCACGGGGAACACTGGGACACTTTTGCATAAGTTATGTTTTAATTATTTCTGTTTGTAAAACACATTAAACAATGCTCATTGCACATTTAAAAGGTGACCAATAACACAAATATTTAAATAAAAATGCACAAAAGCATTAAAACTTTTATAAATTGGAAAATAATATGCTTTTATAAAAAGTGTCCCAATGTCCCCCCTCTTCCTCTATATACAGAAGATTGTTCACACTTTATTTATGGAAACAATTTTAGTAATTGAGTTATATATATAAATGCCATATTTTTTGCATCAATTTGCTTCTATCAGATAGCTTCTGTGACAGAATATTTTTATGCTTTCTGCGACAAGCCTTTTTCGCACAAACTTTTTCTGCAAGATTATACTGAGGTATTTTCTTATTTACACATAATATGCACTTATAAAGAAATTAATTCAACATTATAAGTATACCGTCGAACAATTCTTAAGTATAAGACAAGAGTTTAAATTTTTTACTGAAATTTAGGAATCTCTTATTCTTATGGGCAAAAATCTTTCTGCAAGTAACAATTTCTTTTCTGCGACAATGTCGCTATGTCAGCTCAATTCTGCCACAGGGCAGAATGATGCCATGGCTCTTGACAACAGCTCTAGCTTGAATTTTCCATGAAAGTAAACTTTTTCTTAGTACTGCCATGTCAATTTTATCCCATTCCTCCTGTACCATTTTCCAAAGTCCATTCAATGTTCTTGCATGTCGCTTCCACAAGACTCATTTTAATAAACCAAAAGTCCATTGGAGGAACATCCGATGATTTTACAGACGTATTTCATTAAATGGGATACAGTTTATTCCTGTTTCTGATTTTTTCTTTTCTAAATGAATGACAGTTGATTTAGACATGTGGCTTGAGGCTTTATCTATATGAATCTTAACTTTATCAATGTCCTTTCCATGTAAGGCAGTAGGTACACTACAAAGCCATTTCATACGGTCATTCCAATTAGTTGAGTAACAGAAAATCAATCTTTTTTCATTAGAGTCTTTTAAACAGGGCCCGAAATTTCAACTTAGATTACACTCGCTGAAAAAAAAAGTTACTCGCCACAAAATGTGATTAACTTACTCTATGTTACTATATTACTATAAGGTGACCAGAATTTTTTATTGGAAAAAGAGGAGAAATTACGCAATCTCTTTTATTTTATAAGAAAAAATAAGACATTCAATTTTGAAAAAGAGGTCCTTTTAGAGGATACAAAATTGAATGAAAATGATTTTAAAAACTGATTCAAAAACTACTTTACACAAGTGGTGGAAACATTTTTATATCAAATGAGGAATTTGGATCAGTACGCCTTAATTTAAATTAATAATATACGGATACCAGAGGAAAAGTCCCTAATTTTTATAGGTGTTACTCGACAATATAGATTCTTTTTTTCTTTAATTATTAATTTTTGCTATAAGCATTTTTTTTTTTCTGGTACTTTCATGCAGATACATAAAAAAAGTTGGTAGACATTTTTATTATTAAATCACAATGATAAAAGAAAAAATTAAATTGGCAAATAAAAAAATAAAAATTATATTCGGCAGATGAAACGATTTTTTGTACCGAACAGTCATTCTTTATCAACATTTTATAAAAGTTCTCAGAAGTATAACCTAAATTAGTCTTAGTAGTTAATAAGTTTTTAAAGTAGGTATATAAAGGGGATTTTTTTCACATGTCTACATTTTGCTCATTGAAGAAAACAGTCGCTTTGTGGGAGCGTTTTTGCAAGGAGGACATAAAACGAATTCAACTAACTTTTGCATATTTTTGTGAGGTGGTGGTAGTGTTATCGTTAAGGCCAATTGTCTGGACTAGGGCTCTAGGCTTGAGCAGGAGAATCCTCTGTGGGGTCTTTCTAAGAGGTCCTAGCCCATATTTATGCTAGTTTCAGAGAAAACCATGGAAAACTCCTAACGGCTAAGCCAACGAGCGCGACCGGATATCAAACCTAGCGCCTCACGTATACCAGCTTCGAGGACAGGATTTCTCGCTCACTGGTGGGCCAATTTTTATGAGGAATGTTTTTCATGCAAAAGTGAGAACCCACGTGAACCCACCGTGTATCATCCGGAGCACCACCTTCTTAATGATTTCATGCATTCCGTGTTCTGGATAAAGGAACCATACAAATATAGGGAATACTTTTATTTTTTTGTGATTCGAAGAATCGGAATAGAAATAAACGATAATATGCTTTGGCAAATTTATTAGAAAGTTATTCTTTTGCGAACCTAACGCTGAAAAAAGTTAGTGTTCACAGTTCGATACACCCAACAGCCGATTGAGCGTTCCAGTTTTGCGAAATTTTTGAAATTAAGGACTAAATCCTTTTCATTTGAAAAAGAGGACAGAGGACGAAAAACATAGGAAAGAGGAATCTTTAGTCCTGTAACGTTTTTTTTTGTTTAAGAGGGCAGATGGCTGAAAAAGAAGACTGTCTTCTTAAAAAGAGGATGGCTGGTCACCTTACCTGAGATTAGCATGATTTTTACATTTTTTAAATCGATATATATATATATATATATATATATATATTGGTAGTGCCGTATTACTATAAGAATTCTATCTACATTTAGACAGAAATTTTACTCGCCACAGTAAAATTTCCACTCGCCAATGGCGAGCTGGCGAGCGGAAATTTCGCGCCCTGTTTTAAATATGCCCATGCTTCATCAAGTATTACTACATTTTCATTTTTTAGCAGCTAGGTGTTTTTCATATAATTTTCTACAAATTGTTTTTCTTTCTGCAATATTCTTTGGCAAAAGGAGATGAACATCTATAAAATCAAACACATCTTTTTACTTTCTTCTATATTCAATAGAATTCGTAAAAATTTTCAACCTCGGGTTTTTGATGGATTTACATATCTTGAGAGCTGTAGAACACGATTTGACCATTTTTAGAAAATGTCTGTCTGTCTCTGTGTGTGTGACAAAATTTTGTGGCGACTGTATCTCAGGCACTACTGCACAGAATTTCATACAAATTAGTATGTAGTTACATACATAAATTATTAATTAGTATTGGTACATAGTTACATACACATTGACATAAATTAGTGCTTATCAACTTTTGGTAAAAATTGTCCAACAGCTTGCGTTGCCTTCCCGCTTTTTCTAAATTTTTAACATGGTGGTATAGGACAAAATTTTGTATAAATGTGCATAAAGAATTAATAATCTTTTAATAATCATTATGAAATTTAAAAGAATTATTTGTAATAGAGATAATCAACTGGGAAAAAAAATTGTGTATGTAGGAGCCTCGCCTCCCCCCTGGGACAAAGCCCTTCGAAGGGAGTAAATTTTCATGATGGATATCTCTCAAAAGAGCTCACCAATACCTTTAACACGAATGGTTTAACCATCGATCTGTGATAATTTAAAATAAAGTTATCGATTTTTTTTATTTTTAACAAAAAAGAAAAAGTAAAAAATTTTTAATGTAATATTGAGAATAAAATTGACTTTTTTTTTGGGGGTATTTAGTATTATACTACTTCTCTAATATGGAAATCGTCTGCATTATCAAAGAAGATAATTTTTTAAAATAATAATTTTAATAAATTATTTTTACTGAGTGAATTTGTACAGGAAAACATAGATGAAAGTCATGTGGTGGCCATAACATACTAGTTTAACTTTAAATCTTTATGAATGATTTTACTGACAGTACCAGAAGACATTCCTAGTTTGAATGCAATGGATCCTTGAGTCGATATTTTTTTTTTTTTTAGATCAGACTTCATTTTCTTGATATTTACCTGAATTCGAACAGATTTAGGATTCCCAATTTTCCCTTTATTTTTACTTTCATGTAGATGTTTTTTTTTTCCCCTTTCATATTTAATATAGTATAAATACCCGTTTTAGAAATGCAATAACTGCAACTTTTATATTGCTTTATAATTTGGTGATATGAATATTTCTCCTCGGAAAGTACAGTTATGTAACCTTCGAGCCATCTATCAGTTTTAGGAGGCATTTTTAAAATATATCTTTTATTTTTACTTCCAATCAAAAGATAAAAATAGCAAATGATTATTCTAAAGTTGCTGAATTTTTATCTCAAACTGCAAAACAGAAAAATAAATTTAAAAATTGTTTCCATAAAGTGCGAATAACCTTCTGTATATATTTTGTACAAGATCAAGTACATATTCTACATTTAAATTAACCATACGTTTATTTGGTTACGTCTTTAAAAATAATCATGAAGCAATATAAATAAAATTACTGTCAAAATTTAAAAACCAGTTTATTACAGACATAAATATGTACAATATAAGCACCAACATTTATGAATATGGAATATAGTTTTTTAATTATTAATACATCTGAATAATATACAATCAAATTATCATAAGAAAAAAATAATAAATAAAAATAGAACTGGTCAACTTTAAATGTACTGTAATATACAATATATTCAATGTATAGGTAATGTAACTAATGTCTATATAATAATGTAAGAAAAAAGTAACTTTAAATTTAGGAACTGCCACTTAGCAATTTGATAGGTTTCCTTCATATTCCCCACGAACTACCAATATTTAGCTAAATTAAAGATAACCGTAAAAAATAAATAAAATAAAATGAGTAGTATGATCAATTAAAATAAATTTTTAAAAAGATTAAAATGGTGGTTTGTTTGTTTATTGATAACATATACATCAGATTTGTATGCTTGACTCGTAATCTGCTTGTAAATCTTTGTCAGATAATTACAGATAGCACATGACAGAATTACAATACGAAGAAACTGAAAAAACGCCCAGGGCCAGCCTTCAAGCTCTCCTACACTCGAAGCCGATTAGCAGTGTGGTGACATAACCACTTGGCCACGGAGGGCCCTAAGATGGTGGTTTCATCCCAATGTAGGTTGCCCCTGCCAAAACAATGTCCAGCCTCTGCAATTGCTAACCCAGTTGCTGACTGAGTGATTTTTTACTCATGAGTTCTTTTGTCACCCTATCAGCACTTCATTTTGAATGGCTTAACAAGTATTTCAACTCGGTCTTGAAAAATAACGGGAGCTTTGAGTGAACAATGAAGGTTGGCAATATACTGATGATAAAAAATCTTTTGCTGCCCTATCCATTCAAGGCTGCTGCTAGATTATGAGGTTATTAACATTAATTATAGGAAAAAGATCATTGTTTGTACGTATGATGAGTTAATTGTTTTAAAATATGAAAGTTGGTTAGACGTTTTAAAATATGAAAGTTGGTCTAACTATCATTAGATTTTCTTGTGTGCAGTGGCCAATCGTGAATGACGTTTAGGGCATGCTCCACATCAGTAGTTAGAAACAGTAAGACAATAAAATTGATATTTAAGCATCAAATTGGCTAAATCACAATTTCGAGAAACAATGTAGATCAGGGCCCGAAATTTCAACTTAGATTACACTCGCTGAAAAAAAAAGTTACTTGCCACGAAATATGATTAACTTATCTATTTTTTACCTATAAGATGACCAGAATTTTTTAGTGGAAAAAGAGGAGAAATTACGCCTTTCATTATGTCTTTCAGAAATTATGTCTTTCATTTTATAAGAAAATAGAAGATATTCAATTTTGAAAAAGTGGTCATTTGGAGGGCACAAAATTTAATGAAAATTAATATAAAAACTGATTTAAAAGCTAAACACAAGTGGTGGAAATATTTTTATCTCAAATGATGAATTTGGATCAGTACACCTTAATTTAAATTTAAAATATATGGATACGAGAGGAAAAATCCCTAATTTTTATAGGTGTCACTGGACAATATAGATTTTTTTTTTCATTATTATTAATTTTTGCTATAGACAAAAAACTTTTTTTGTGTGTGTGTGTTACTTTCATGCAGTTACGTAACAAAAGTCGGTAGACTTTTTTTACTAAAATCATAATCATAAAAAAAAAAAAAAAAAAAAAAAAGAAATGAAAAAAATAAAATTAATATTCGGCAGATGAAACGATTTGTTTTAACGAACAGTCATTCTTTATCAACACTTTATAAAAGTTCTCACAAAGATAACCTAAATTAGTCTTAGTAGTTAATAAGTTTTTAAAGTAGGTTTATAAAGGGGATTTTTTTTACATGTCTACATTTTCATGGGTGAAAGTTTTCAGTCTATTGACTGAATTCAGTCTTTTTTTATGTGTTATAATACAGATAGGCCAATTTTATGGAAATAATCTTTGTTAGGGCAAATAAAGGTCCCAATTTTTTTCTGAATCAGCCCCTATTAATGTTAATTCAATTATATTAATAAATAATTTTCCTAAGTTTTCATACTTATGCTTATTAATGTAACCCTTGGAAATGTATGTTTTGAATATCTACATACATTATGTATGAGTTTACTATATTTTACCCAATATTACAATATATATATATATACTTCAGTCCAGAAATTTTTTTTTAATTTCACCCATGCATTTTGTTCATTGAAGAAAACAGTCACTCTGTTGGAGCGTTTTTGCCAGGAGGACATAAAATGAATTCAACTAACTTTTGCATATTTTTCTGAGGTGGTGGTAGTGTTATCATTAAGGCCAATTGTCTGCACTAGAGCCTGAGTAGAAGAGTTCTCCGTGCGGTCTTTCTAAGAGGTTCTAGCACATATTTTTGCTAATTTTGGAGAAAACCACGGAAAACACCAAACGGCTAAGCCAACGAGTGCAAACGGGTATCAAACCCAGTGCCTCACATATACCAGCTTCGAAGTCAGAACCACTTGGTCACTGGTGGGCCTATTTTTATGAGGAATATTATTCATGCAAAAGTGAGAACACACGTCAACCTACTGCATATCAACTAGAGCACTACCTTCTTAATGATTTCATGACAATTTCAATAGTGATTCCGTGTTTTGGATCAAAGAACAGTACAAATATAGGGAATGGAATACTTTTACTTCTTTGTGATTCGAAGAATCTGAATAGATATAAACCATTATATGCTCCGGCAAGTTTATTAGAAAGTTGTTCATTTGTGAATCTAACGCAGAAAAATGTTAGTGTTCACCGTTTGATACAGCCAATAGCCGATTGTAGCTTCCCAGTTTTGCGAAATATTTGAAATTAAGGACTAAATCCTTTTCATTTGAAAAAGAGGACAGACAACGAAAAACATAAAAAAGAGGACTTTTTAGTCCTGTAATGTTTTTTCGTTCAAGAGGGCAGCGTGTTGGAAAAGTAGACTGTCCTCTTAAAAAGAGGATGGCTGGTCACCTTACCTAAGATTAGCATGATGTTACATTTTTAAATCAATATATATATATATTTTTTTTGGTAGCACTGTATACTGTAAGAATTCTATCTACATTTAGACCGAAATTTTACTCGCCACAGTAAAATTTCCATTCGCCAATGGCAAGTGGAAATTTTGTGCCCTGACGCAGATATTACGACATTTAAACAGCCAATCAAATGAATGAGCTTTCCCTGATAATGAGCTGTTTCTAGCCACCCGTATAGAGCATATCAAAAACGTCACTCGCGATACGCCACTGCTTGTGTGTATATAAGTTGCAAAATACACCAACTCGCAAGGCAGTCCTGACACAATAAAATACTGCTAAAAAGGGTTACCATATATACTAAATCATATAATAAACTTAAATTTTAGTGTATTATTTTTATATAATTGTATTGAATAAATATATAAAGACCATCAAACAATCAATAACTGCCAAAATCACCATATTTTGAATATGTTAAAACCACTAATACAACAAAAAATATTGGTTCTTTTCCATTAAGAGAACAGTAGGGAGTATTTTAAAGAAAAGTTTTAATAAGATGAAAATATAAAAATGGCAAACAATATTTTTTTTATCACACTAAAACTCATATTTAGTACTTATCATAAGGTTACTGTAATTGACCTGTTATAGTATGTATTTTTCTCCTATCTTCTTAATGGAAAAGTAAAGTACCAAATAAATATATAATACAATAAAGGGATTCAATTATAATTGGAGCTTATTTTTCAAGCACAATTTTAAAATTTAAAATTAAAACTCAAGTTGTAAGCCAAAGAAAAAATTGAGAAATGAGTTATTGCCATAAAAGCACTGTTTACAGTATCAAACCAAGAATTTATTTATGACATTTTCTTTAAACCAATCAGCATTTATCTGTAAATGGTCGCCAGTAGCTTCCAAAAAATGAAGTTTCCCATCTCCATCCATCTCTTTTAAACCCAGCCAATCTTCAGTATAAAGAGGACTCTCTTGTAATGTAAAAAGATCTTTAGCTTGACCTGGCTTATAATAACCAAACCATTCGGATTCTTTTGGTTCTACCATTTTATCTTCAGAAAATTTTATCATTACAAAATTCTCTAGTCGCTTTAAATTGGCCTTATAAGTTGCGTTCTTTACATTTTCATTGTTTATATCTGCTAAGAAAATACTTTTTGCTTTATATTCTTCTTCGTTCAATGGATCATGCCAATATTCAGCCTGGGCTAAATGATTTTGTACAAAACTATTGTAAGCACCAAAGTTTAGCAACTTTCGAACATAATCACAAATCCGTTCACTTTCACCTGGGCATCGGGGAAAACCGTAAACACCTTGATGCTGCCCTCCAACTGATATTAAATTATTCATATTTAATTTGGAACATCGTTGTGCAACAGCGCGTAAGAACTGACCACCTTGTGAAAATCCAATGGCGTTAAAGCCATTTTTCAACTTCGGATCTTCAACTATTTGATCACATGCCATTTTAACTTGATCATTTGCATTCATAAAAAAACTATTTTCCATGTCAGATACAAAGTTTGAACCAATTTCCAATGACTTTACGTATACACTGGGAATGTTATCTTCAAGAAGTCTTTTTATTGAACCCATACTCAACGGATTGCAACAACTGTCTCCCATACCATGCCACAAAACGACTGGAAGAGGATTATTTTCAATTTCATTTCTTTCCCAGTTTCCTTGAATAAGACGAAACTCACCATGAAAAACAATAAATAAACAGAGACAAAATAAATAATTATTCATTGTGCTGTCAAAGATGTCAACAAATCTAAGGGGAAATTAATAAAGCTATCATTTAACAATCATATGACAACTGGAGGAAAGATAAAATTCGTTTTTTCGTTTTGGTTTATTATTAGGTTGGTTGATTGGTTTTATACAAATTTTTTAAGAGCAAACTTCTCTTCACACAACATAAAAAAAAAAAAAAAATATCTCACAACTGAATTCGATGACAGCGCCATCCGCGTTTGTAATGATCGATAGATGGCGCTCTCTGAACACTGCAGTTGTTAGTAAATATAACACCCACGTGTAATTATTATTCTTTCTCCGCCATTTCATCATGGAAAGTCGATTGCATAATATGAGGATATGCAGTGGTGTGATAATTTCACCTTAGCCCACCAGAGGGCGAGCATTTCATTACAATCGCGGATACTGCAGACAGGCACCGGACCATCGATCTGTTTTACACACTGAGCTGAAGAACAACTGGAGCAAATGCTTCCAATACTTTTACACAGTGTTCGTGCGGGCCAGTTTTTCTGCAATCGTTCGCCTGCCTGGCATGGCAAGCAACATTTGTCGGGTCGTTTATTACTATTATAATCTTTAAAGAATTAAAATTTAAAATTGTAATGTCCAGTTTAGCATATGGTTGTTCGAACAGACAACCTTTACACAATTTTACTTTGAAATATAAATATATCAAATGCTTTTTGCCATGCAAAGCTCGGAAGACAAACCTCCAAAAAACGGCACGCGAAAACCGGTCTAGCATTTTCTCCAGTTGTTCTTTAGCTCAGTGGTGTTACAGTTACCTGTTACGTAACAAACCCTTGACACGTGACTACTACAAGGAAAAATATAGAATTATAATGTTTACATTTGTGGTTGGTTGGTTGGGTTTTTTTTACGTCGCACTAATGCTGCGCAGTTGGGCAATTGTTTACTTTTGTGTTTTATGGGGAAATGTTTGCATTCCATAGGGAAATATTTGTATCCTAGAGAGAAATTCATAGGGAAATGGAGAATCAGAAGTCACATGTTGGGTATGATTTAGACTCGAACCCAAGAAAAACGGTTGGTTGGTTGGGTTTTACGTCCCACTAGTGCTGCGCAGATGGGCAATTGGCGATGGTCTGGGACACACCCCTAAAGGTGGTCCGGAGACATGCCATCACAATTTTGATCCTCCACGGAAGGGATGGCTCTCCCGCTTCAGTGACCCCCCAGAGGTATAATTTTTGATGGGAACATGGAGGACATTGCGGTCACGACAGATTTTACGTGCACCAGACACCATTAGCCCAAGAAAAACGGATACTGTCCATTCTAGAAAAATACCAGAGTGAATGTGATTGGATAATCAACTCACGTGTTTTGAATCGTCACTAAGCTGGATTTTTATCGCTATCCGCAATTATAATGAAATGCTCGCCCTCTGGTGGGCTAAGGTGAAATTACAATTAACATGCATAAATCCGGTAAAAAAGATAACACATACTGTTGTGTGCTACAGTGTAACTCCAAAGGTTCAAGAAATCCAGAATTAAGCTTCCATTTATTTCCAAATGACAAATTTAAAATTTCAGTTGCTTCGGCTGATGAAAGTAAAGAATTAATCAGATGATTTGAAACTAATATTTGTTCAACTTCAGTTAAAAATCTACTTCCGATCGAACTTTGAATAAACTGAAATATTTCTTTCCAAAAGCAATCGATTTTCCATGATGTAATGGCGGAGAAATTATAGTAGAATATTAAGCAGAATAACAAAAAGAACAATAATAAATACACGTGGCTATTATATTTACTAACAACAAAAGCTGAAAAAGCGCCATCTATCGATCATTACAAACGCGGGTCGTTTGGCGTGGAGTGGATCGGGAAAACCCGGCCTCCGCATTAGAGCCCCTAAATAAAATAATAGGCCGGCGCATCAACGCCATTTTTTTGCCTCCGAAGAGGACAGCATTCCCGCTTGGCGTCCTTATCGCTTCCCTAATGATTTAAGAAATCTTGATCTGAAGCTAATCCGGTCAAGATAAGAGCAATAAGCAACAATAATATTCTTAAAAACACATTTTTTTTCACTGTACATTCTCAGGATGTCATTTTATTCTGGGGATATCTAGAGATGTGAGCGGGGAAAAAACCCGGGTTTAAACCAGGGAATAAACCCGGTTTTTTGGGAAGGGAATTTTGAAAGTTTCCAAAACAAGGGAATTTTGAGTTTTCAAAAGTTACAAATTTAGCTTTTTTTTTTTTTTTTTCTGAGATTAGATATGCTCTAAGGAATTTCAAAATGTTATCTCACATTTAGATGGTTTTTTATGATCTTTCAATTTTTAAATAGTGCTTTTAACGTCTATAAATTTAAAAAGTGCAAGTTTCAAATTTCATTAATTAACGGACTTATTTTCTGTTATTGCAGTATATTTATATCTTAGTTCTGACTGTATACACACTGAGTTCAATATAACAATTCTTCTTCTTCTTTTTTTTATTTTTTTTATTTTTTTTTTAATTGCAATTGGAGTTTATCATGTTTCAGTTGTACATCTTTAACATTTTATTTCAAAAATAAAACAAAAATGCTTCAAAATTTTCTATGCATTTACTAAAACAATCAATAACTTTACAATGGAAAATATTATTTCAATTAAAATTTCAACAATATTAATATGCAAAAAATAAAGAAAGAAAGACATAACAGCCAAATTATTAATTATTAGCTATTGAATATTTTATGCATTGATTTGAGGCATTAAAAAATTAATGCTCTCATTCTTAACAACCGAAGAACACATGTTCGATTTTGCTGTCCGTGCTCTTTAACTGATTATAACGAAATTTCATGAACTATTGTGAAATTTTGTTCGATGACTTATAATAAAATTTAATAATTTTAAAGTATTCTAACCATAATTTAATTTCATTGTATTATTTTTTATAACATATTTTATTATGGTATTCATTAAAAGAAAGAAAAAAGGTTCTAAAGTTATTTAAATAAGCAGACAAAACTTCATCATTTATTATTGTCAATAAAGTAAATGTTTACTTTTTTGCAATTTTTTTGTAAAATAATCACATAATTTTATATATCACTTTTATTTAAGCAAATAGAATAAAAATGATATTGAAACAAGTTGTTTATACTTTTAAAAAAAGTGAAATTAAATCTAAACACTGAATATTAGTTTCTTCCCATCAAAGTTTCCAAAGTTCCAAAAATTCCCGGGTTAAACCCGAAAATTCCCATGTTTATTCCCCTGTAGCAAAATACCCGGGTTTTTTTACATCTCTAGGGATATCCTATAGTTGTACTTGGGTTAGGGTAAGATGTGTTGTTAGGGCGGTTTCTGTTTCTTTTACAAAATGTCGCCAAAACTCAAATATACAGTAATAGAAGGTCTGTGAACACTTTATATTCACTTCTTGAATGATTATAGCAGTTTATCGCTAAACAAACTTCCATATCATAGTTTACTTAGCTGAAATTATGAAATATAATAAAACAAGTTACTCTAAAATAACGTAAGACGATGAAAAAATGTTTGTCGTTTGTTTATCAGAGAAACGCGCTGGGTACATGTGGCAACCCTAAGGCAACAAAATGCCTGATGCGGCAGCTTGTACAGTCGGCTGAAAAATTATTCGAGCACTAGCCAATAATTCCTATATTTAAAAAGTACACTTAAGACTGTTTTGCTAAGTAAATCCTTGTCGAATCATGTTCTTAGACTGATTAAGAACATGACTTGACAAGGATTTATTTAACAAAGCTGTATTAAGGGTACTTTTTTTTGGCAAGGATTATTGCTAGTGCTCGAATAATTTTGCAGCCGACTGTAGGAGCCTTACTCCGCATTGCTTTCAAAGAAAAAAAAAGCAATGGCGCCATCTATCGACCTATGTGTTAATAATAAATATTGAATCGCGAAAAAAGTTCTGCAGAATAATAATTTGTAGGTAAATTTTTAAATTTATAAAATTTCAAAATATTATTGAGGATCAAATTTTAAAGACTTAAGTGATTAGAAAAAAAAAATATATATATACGTGCAATTTGAAAAGAATTTACCTATTATTTCTTCATATGATTATTACAAGTGAAAAAAATAAATATTTTTCAATCTAGTTTTATTCAGTTTTTACAGCATGTTTTACATCCATTTAAACTTTAATATATGAAAGGATAATATAAGCAAAATTCTAAATTAGTATTTAAATTAATATTAAGTGATATCTTAATAGTATTAGCTCAGAATAAATCTTAATTTTAAGAACAACTTTGTGAGAATTCTATTTTAGAGCCCCAGTAAAGTTAGTTTTTCAGCAAAACACATCGTAGCGCGGGAATCGAAGTTAGAAGAAGTTTCATAATAAAAATTATGCAATAGTCAAAATAAGCGGCAAGGCATTGCGAAATATGAAATTCTGGATATCCGGGTCAACCAATAAGAGAATGTGGGCTGGATTTTAGCTCACTTAATTATCCAATAAGAACTCATATTAGGAGTTTGGCCTCACCCCCAAATATCCATATTTAAACGGGAGCACCCGAAAATCGGCGCCTTTTTCATGGAAGCTTCTGCTTAATTAGTTCCCGTCAATAACAAGTCTAATTTAACGGTCCCAGGAGGGGATTGATTCGCGGTTCCGCCGTTAACGGGACGATTTCGGCCCGACTCGGCTACGGATCTGTACGTCAGCGTGCTCAGATTGATGAACAGTTAATAAAGTGTAAAATGATTAAGTGCCTTCAATAAAACGACTGCATGAACTATTCTGGAGTATTAGTTATTTGAGTGAACTCTCTTAAGGGGACTTATCGCATTAAGGAAGAAGATTGTGGAATCCCATGTTAACCTATGGAGAAAATATAATCACTTATATTTCATTCAATTTTCAAAATTCAACGAAATTTTTTGTTTATCTTCTAGATACACGAATTATCTTTTGATCCCTAGTCTTCAAAAAATTTTAAAATATTTTAAATTCTGTGTTAAAGTTTCAAAAATCTGCGAAAAATATAAAATTTGTTCTTTACTTGCTTCTAATTTCCCTTTGAAAAAAGATATAAAGATTTGAAAACTAGGGAACTAAAGCTTGTCTTTTTTTCCTTTTATCTAACGTAAACTTTTAAAAATCAAATTTATCTAAAATTTTTATTGTTTAAATAAAAAATCATGTTCTTTTTAAGATACTACTGACCTGTCAAGCTGTCAGCCTAACCTAATTGATTACATGGGTTGGGGAGATAGGAGACTTCACTACAAGGGGTCAAGGGTTGCCATATGATGGCGGAGCCAAGCAAGGAAATTCTGCTAAAAAATGTGTTTTGTTTCAGATCATTTGAACCGAATATAGAAACTAAGTGAAAGGAGGTTGTTGCAATTTTTATATTTTGTGTCGCAGTTTTTTTTTTCTTCTTTCTTTTAATAAAAAGAAGATATTACGGATGCTCTGCAAGTAACCATGGTAGGACGTTATGGAATATCTGGACATCTGAATTTATCAGCTAAACGACTTAAATGTGGACGGAATTTACCGAATTGGAAAATTATTTTTTGAAATTATTTATCTTTTTAACAATTACTTTTAATCGCAAATATTTATCAATAATTTATTAATATATTTTATTTCATATTATTTTTAAAAAATTCAAGAGTATTTTCTAGATTTTGTTTATATCTCTTGAAGCATTTTATATATTTTCAATCTTACATGTTTTTCATAAGTTACTTTTAATGATTCTATTTTGATATTTTAAGGGTTTATATTTTAAATTTGATTTAAAATAATGATGTTAAAATATACACATACAATTTAGCACATTATACATAAATTTACCACAAGTTACAGAACTTAAGCTAATTGAATATGTTATTTACTTACTAATGGTAAACAAATATGCCGGGTTTTTAAATAGTGCAAATTAAAGGCGTAAAAAATAAATCGCTCAAATCTACGAAACTTTAGAAATCAATGTGTTCAGCGTATTTTCCTTCCTTCAATATTTTAGTGTATCCGGGCTTTTGGGTTTCTTCGAGTTATTTTTGTGTATTCAGAATAGATATATTACATATAAAGAATATAAATTAAATTCCTTTAAAAAAAAAATAATAATCAAGTAAACTAATTAGCAAATTGGTTTTGTGGGTTGTTGTGATGAATTTTAATTTTCGTTCTCATAATAATGCATTCAATAATGGACCATATTCCTCGTTTGGGTTCGAGACTATAAAAAATCAGCTGTTTTGGGGAAACAGTTCTCAACTCTACCATAGCAAAGCATTGTGGCTTGCAAATTTTTATCTTGCAATATTATTTCTAAGAGTTACAGATTATATGAAATTGAAGTAAGAGTGATATAGTGATAACTTTGTTTTGTTTGTAATCCAGTTTTAGTAATATACTTTAATATTAATCAACATATGTAATATTAAAAGATGTCATGTGAACTGTGGCGATGTTAACAAATTTAAATGAATGTTCTATCTAATAGATTCCTTTATTAAAATGATTGAAATTCTAATTATTTAAGCTTTGATGTCTATATATATGTGTGTGTGTGTATAAAATGTTCTTATTAATCTTTTATTCATTATATATATGTATGTTTGTGTGTGTGTATACATAAAATGTTCTGCAATTTTACGTTATGGAATAGTCTTAACTTTATCATTCGATTCAGTTGTTTACATTTCTCTTTTGTTCTTGTTTGAACATTATTATTAAGTTTCACTGCAGAAATATTTACGAAAATGTTATGCGTAACAATAAAATGGCATGTTGAATCTAATTTGTTTACAAAATATCGGCCACGTGTTCGGCGATTTTACCTACGGTGACGTCACAGGAATATTGTCCATTTTAATGAATATTAATAATTCATTCATTCAATAATTTTTCATAATCTTCATAATTTTTATTTTTTATAATAATTCATTCAATAATTAAATCACTCATAATAATTCATTTAATAACTTTTCATTCTCATTCTTATTGTTATCATAATATTGTTACGAAATTGTAAATAATTGTGTTTATTTTTGTATAAATTCTTTCAAAGAGGCTTAGTAAGTTGATAAAGTGCTAATTTTGTGCATTTCTAGTCGTTTTAGCGTTGAAATAGCCTTATTTTCCCTTAAAAACGCATTAAAAAGCCCCAGTAATGCAGGTAATGCATTTGGCGCCAAATTTGGCGACTTTTTCCCACATTGGCGATTTTTTTGGCGACCTTGGCGAGAAAATCCTTATATGGGATATACCAAATATGGAAGCTGTAAGTTGATTGGTTGACCACTTTCTAGAGTTTTCTCGAAAAATCTGGGCTCAATGGAACAGCATATAAGGAGCGCTTCCTCGCCAAGGCAGTTAGTTCAGTTCAGATCTCAGCGAGCTTCGCTAGTGCTTGCATTGCTCTTGAGCCTCTTTGAGAGAGACTTGCTTCAAGTGTTATTGGTATACAGTTTGTACTGTGGATTTGTTATTGACAGCTGTTGTTTAAGCTGTGTTTACTGTTTGAATTGAAGCTGATACTTGGTTTATAGACCTGCATTTTTCTGGAATTTTCTGTGAATAAATTACTGAATTTTTGTACGTTTGGCCTGTCATTCTCAGACAACTCACGAACCCCCAAGTACGCAACATTTCTGGTGTCAGAAGTGGGATTGTCTGTGAATGGTGATAACGAGGGCTATGGAGCAAGAGATGAAAAAACTTCTAGAAGCCTTAGCTACCCAGATAAATGAAATGAAAGCCGGACAGGAAAAGATGGAAACCGGATTGATAGAGAAAATGGAAACAGGACTGGAAAAGATGGAAACTGGACAAAGAGAGTTGAAAGACGGTTTGACTGAAGAAATGAAGGTAGCACAAGAGAAAATGGAAACATCGCAAAGAGAGTTGAAAGACAGTTTGACCGAAGAAATTAAATCTAATCAAGACGAGATGAAGAGAGAACTTTCGACAGTAAAGGAAGTGATTGAAAGTAAATTATCGGATATGGAAAACAGAATGGATGGAATAGAAG
Source organism: Salticus scenicus (assembly GCA_963930645.1). Taxonomy (NCBI): domain Eukaryota; kingdom Metazoa; phylum Arthropoda; class Arachnida; order Araneae; family Salticidae; genus Salticus; species Salticus scenicus. The sequence goes on along the minus strand of OZ005648.1, from coordinate 197,384,296 downwards.
AGAAAGTTATAAAGATAGAAGAAAATTTTGAAGAGAAAGTTTTGAAAGTGGAAAAGAATTTTGAAGAGAGATTTATGAAGATAGAAGAGAATTTTGAGGAGAAATTTAAAGAAAACTTTGATCAAGAGCTGAAAGGAAAGGTTTCAGAGATAGAAAGCAAGTTTAAGAGAATGGAGGAAGATCTTGAGAGAAAAATGAGAGAAGAGTGGAGCGCAGAGGTAATAGGGAATGATTTGCAGAGCAAGATTCGGAATCTCGAAGAAAAGTTCCTCCAAGCCCCAGGAAACTGAAAGGAAAGAGAGAAGAAACCAGAATCACGAATTTATTAAGCTATCTACCTACGACGGCAGTTCCTCCTGGCATGTATATAAGACGCAGTTTTCCATCGTAGCTGAAGCTAACGGCTGGGACTCTACCGCCAAGTCGGTCCACTTAGCAGCAGCATTACGGGGAGATGCAGCCGAGATCCTGAGAAATGTTTCTAAAGAAGAAAGGAACGACTTCGAGGCCTTGACTAGAGCACTGGAGCTACGGTTCGGAGAGAAGTGTTCTAAGGACTATAGTCGCCTCCAGCTAAAGTCCCGTTACCAGAAAACGGGCGAAAGTTTGCAAGAGCTGGCAGCGGACATTCAGAGATTGTCACACCTAGCATTCTCAGACTGTCAAGCTGACACTCGAAACGACTTAGCTCTTCAGTACTTTATCGATGCTGTTCGGGATCCAGAAATTCAAAAAGCGCTGAGACTCTCCAACATCAGAGACGTAGAATCAGCTTTAGGCTATGCACTTAGGATAGAGGCAGCCCAACAAGCCTCCCGTAAAGACCGCCATACCATAAGAGCAGTCTCATTAAATGATACGCCTGCTGATGAGAATGAAATGAAGAGAAGTTTCGCAGAGATCTTAAAGAGATTGCGCAGCCTGGAAAATAATATAGAAAAAAAGGATCGGAAGATAAAGTGCTGGGGCTGTGGAGGGGATGGTCATGTGAAGAGGAACTGCCCCGTACGACCAACTATAGGAAATCACCCGGCTTCACCATCACTGCAGGGAAACTAAGAGGAGGCCATCTCGCGGGGCGGAGGTTGCCTAAAATTAAAGAGCCCCAATTTACAGTATTTCATGTTTCATCGATGAGTGGCGGCGATAATGGACTTCACGTCTATGGCCAAGTCAACAACGCCACCTGCCGGATGATTCTGGACACGGGAGCCAACGTGACCATCATTAGAACGGATTTGGCTCAAGAACTAAAAGAGAAGATCATCTGGACTCCGCCCTGCGTTAAACTCCAGACTGTGACCGGAGACGAAATCAAAATATATGGAAAAATGAACTTGGCCATCACTTTTGGGAATGCCAGTTACCATCATATGGCATATGTGGCTGATATAAGAGATCCTTTAATCATTGGAATTGATTTCCTGAGAAAATTTAATTTTCAGTTGGACTTCAAGAATAATGAACTGCATTCGAGTTCGGAAGACATCGCTGTGTTCAACACTGAAAATCAAGACATTCAGACAATCTGCCAGGTAACAGCCAAGTCTGAAATCTCCATCCCCCCACACACAGAGACAATAGTTTCAGGAACACCACCTACAAAGCAATACTTCCGCTATGGACTGATTGAATACCCGAATACCGACAATAGCCCAAGAGGAGTTCTGGTAGCTTCATCTCTAGTTGATCTCTCAAAGAGTACTATACCTGTGAGAGTCGCAAACATCAGCGATAAGGTCCGAACAGTGAAGAAGGATGAAGTGTTAGCAGCCTGCACTCCTGTAACATGCATAAACCGCCCCATGCAATCAACCGAATCCAAGTCTTCTGAGCAATTAACAACGGAACTACTCAAGAATGCAGAGTTAGGAAAGGAACAGAGATGCGCTGCGGAGAAGCTACTCCATGAATTTAAAGACCTTTTTTCTCGAACACCTGAAGACGTCGGGCGAACGAACATCACCCAGCACAGAATTGATACAGGAAATCATCCTCCAATCAAACAACATCCAAGAAGACTTCCTTTTGCTAAACAGGAAGAGGTCACTGAACTTCTAAATGAAATGCAGCACAATGACGTCATCGAGCCATCAACGAGTCCTTGGGCCTCTCCCATAGTACTGGTGCGAAAAAAGGATGGTTCAACAAGATTTTGTGTGGATTATCGTCGTTTGAATGACATCACGAAGAAAGACAGTTACCCTCTTCCCAGAATTGACGACACATTAGACACACTTGCTGGCAATAAATGGTTCTCGACGTTGGATCTGAAGAGCGGTTACTGGCAAGTAGAATTACATCCTAATGATCGTGAGAAGACTGCATTCACCACGGGACAAGGACTGTGGCAATTTAAAGTTATGCCATTCGGATTATGTAATGCACCTGCCACCTTCGAACGCCTGATGGAGACAGTGCTAAAAGGACTTTCCTATGAAGCCTGTCTGGTGTATTTGGATGATATTATCATTGTGGGGCGCACCTTTGAAGACCATCTACGAAACATCCGAAAGGTGCTGGAGAAACTCAGAATGGCTAACCTCAAATTGAATCCAGGCAAGTGTAACTTGTTCCGTCGTGAAGTGAGCTACCTCGGCCATATCATCTCTGCCGAAGGTGTGAGAACTGATCCTGAGAAGATCTCTGCAGTCGAGAACTGGAGTCGCCCTGAAAATGTACACCAACTACGAAGTTTCCTGGGGTTATGCACTTACTACAGGAAGTTTGTCAAGGGTTTCTCAAATATTGCCAGACCACTGCACAAGCTGACGGAAGCCAAACAGAAGTTCCTGTGGACAGATGAATGTGAAAAAGCGTTCAAGCGACTTAAAGAGGCCTTAACATCATCGCCTATCTTGACATATCCACAGCCCGACAGACAGTTCATACTTGATACAGATGCCAGCCATGAGAGTGTCGGTGCTGTTCTGTCGCAGGAAATTGATGGTCAAGAACATGTCATTGCCTATTGGAGTAAATGCCTGTCTAAACAGGAGCGAAATTACTGTACCACCAGGAAAGAGCTACTCGCCATCGTAAAAGCCATAGAACATTTCCATCATTACCTCTATGGTAGAAGATTTCTGCTCCGGACTGACCATGCATCTTTAACGTGGTTGCTCCAGTTCAAGAACCCGGAAGGACAGATTGCCAGGTGGATACAACGCCTGCAGGAATATGACTTCGAGATACGTCATCGTAAAGGGACTCTACATGGTAATGCAGATGCCTTGTCACGGAAGCCCTGCTCGGAAAGCTGCAAGTACTGCTCTAGAGCCGAACAGAAATACCTGCCGATAAATCCGGTTGCCTGCCAAGTTACTGTCTCAACACCATCAGACCAAGATCCCGATCCATGGAGTGACGAAGAACTTAGAAAAGCCCAGTTGGAAGATCCTGACATAAAGCCAATATTACAGCTGAAGGAGACGACCAGCAACAGACCTATCTGGCAGGATATTTCCAGATTTAGTCCCATTACGAAAAGTTATTGGGCACTTTGGGACTCTCTTCATATCAGAAACGGCGTATTATACAGAAAGTGGGAATCTGATGATGGGAAAAGCTTCAGATGGCAGATTTTATTACCAAGATCAAAAATTCCAGCTGTTTTAGAACAACTGCATAGTAGCTCTACCGGAGGCCATTTTGGGGTAATGAAGACTCTGCAGAAAGTTCGGGAACGCTTCTACTGGTGCAAGGCAAAGGAGGATGTGGAGAAATGGTGTAAATCCTGTGATGCTTTGTGCGGCACGTAAAGGCCCGCAGAAACGAAGTCGAGGAAGACTGCAACGGTATAACGTGGGAGCACCATTTGAACGGATTGCAATCGACATCTTGGGTCCTTTGCCACGGACCTCCAGTGGAAATAAATATATTCTCGTCGTGATGGACTATTTCACCAAGTGGCCTGAGGCATATCCCATTCCCAATCAAGAGGCATGCACAGTCGCAGAGGTCCTAGTGCAGCAATGGGTGTCAAGGTACGGCACGCCCCTACAACTTCATACCGACCAAGGTAGGAACTTTACTTCTGATGTTTTCAAAGGACTGTGTCAACTACTCGGCATAGACAAAACCCGGACAACACCCTTACATCCCCAGTCGGACGGCATGGTCGAGAGGTTCAATCGTACCATCCTGAATAACCTCTCCTTTCTAGTATCAAGGAACCAGCAAGATTGGGACTTGAAGTTGCCATTGTTCCTGCTGGCTTATCGAAGTGCTGTCCATGAAACCACCGGCAATCCGCGTTTGTAATGATCGATAGATGGCGCTCTCTGAACACTGCAGTTGTTAGTAAATATAACAGCCACGTGTAATTATTATTCTTTCTCCGCCATTTCATCATGGAAAGTCGATTGCATAATATGAGAATATGCAGTGGTGTGATAATTTCATCTTAGCCCACCAGAGGGCGAGCATTTCATTACAATCGCGGATACTCCAGCCCAGATGCTGTTTGGACGTGAACTTCGTCTCCCTTCTGATCTCCTGTTTGGTTGTCCACCCGATGCGCCTTCATCGCCCGAGGAGTACATCCAAGATCTCCAGGCACGATTTGAGGACGTACACAACTTTGCTCGGGAACGGATTAACATGGCAACGGAGAAAATGAAGACAAGGTACGATCTAAAGGCTACACAACATGAGTTCCAGGAAGGAGAGAAGGTCTGGTTGTGGAATCCTGTTCGACGCAAAGGACTCTCTCCCAAGTTACAGTGCCACTAGGACGGACCGCACACAGTCTTAAAAAGGCTGAATGATGTAGTGGTGCGGATCACTAAAACACCTTCATCAAAACCGAAGGTGGTGCACTATAATAGGCTAGCCAAGTACCACAAGTAACGGTAATATTAAAAATTAAAAATGTAAATACTGGTAAAATTTGCGCATGCGTAATGTAAATATTTGTATATAAATATTTGTACATATTTGTGAATTTTGTAAATATTTGTATATAAATATTTGAACATATTTGTGAATTTTGTAAATATTTCTCACTTGATTTGTATTTCTATTTTATCGTTATATGCAACTTAGTTTTTGTGTTTTAGATTATGTAAATTTGTTTAGTTTCGCCTCTTGACCAAGGGTTGCACTGCCCGGGACGTGCAGTCCTTGGGAGGGGGGCAGTGTTACGAAATTGTAAATAATTGTGTTTATTTTTGTATAAATTCTTTCAAAGAGGCTTAGTAAGTTGATAAAGTGCTAATTTTGTGCATTTCTAGTCGTTTTAGCGTTGAAATAGCCTTATTTTCCCTTAAAAACGCATTAAAAAGCCCCAGTAATGCAGGTAATGCATTTGGCGCCAAATTTGGCGACTTTTTCCCACCTTGGCGATTTTTTTGGCGACCTTGGCGAGAAAATCCTTATATGGGATATACCAAATATGGAAGCTGTAAGTTGATTGGTTGACCACTTTCTAGAGTTTTCTCGAAAAATCTGGGCTCAATGGAACAGCATATAAGGAGCGCTTCCTCGCCAAGGCAGTTAGTTCAGTTCAGATCTCAGCGAGCTTCGCTAGTGCTTGCATTGCTCTTGAGCCTCTTTGAGAGAGACTTGCTTCAAGTGTTATTGGTATACAGTTTGTACTGTGGATTTGTTATTGACAGCTGTTGTTTAATCTGTGTTTACTGTTTGAATTGAAGCTGATACTTGGTTTATAGACCTGCATTTTTCTGGAATTTTCTGTGAATAAATTACTGAATTTTTGTACGTTTGGCCTTTCATTCTCAGACAACTCACGAACCCCCAAGTACGCAACATTTCAATATATATATATATATATATATATTCTTTTCATTGTACCTTTTCAGAGATGAGCAATAATGCTTCAATATATATATATATATTATATACAATGTACAAATACTAATCTAATTTGTCAAAAATATGCAATATACAAATACGAGTAAAGCACCGTTTATACGTCTCTCGCTTATATGTCTTTTACATTATACGTCCCTTTTTTAAAATCCGGATTCATTCCTGTTCATTTTAATACTAAAATATTTCGTTTATACGCCGCTAAGATCGGTCATACGTCTTTTCAACTTTACTAAAATTCGCAAAATTTCTCGACCTGTCATTATTATCAATGCACTAATATATAGTGTAGTCATTCTTAATTTGCTCTCAGTTAAAGTAAAAATATTTAGCTGCGTTCAGTAATATTATCTTGATAATTTTATTTTATTTTAGTTCATAATCGTACTATGGTTTTTGACATTTTTACATGTTTCTGAGAAAGAGAGAATCCAAAAATCACAAATAATCAATAACATTCCATTATAATCATACCAGGGTTTTTGACATTTTTACATGTTTCTGAGAAATGGAGAATCCAGAAATCACAAAATCAATAAGGTATGTCTATCTGTATGTTAGTTAGTGTGTTAGACTGTATAGACATTGTCTAAATAAAAAACGATCGTAAAGAGGTCGGACCAGCTTTAAAATATCGCTTATAATACTGGCAAGATTCTTATTGATTTCTAACATTTTAATTTGAAAACTGGGTAAGTTATTCGAAATGTAAGATGTAGATGTAGCAGGTAAAATCATTTGACTGTATTTGAGCCCTAGGCCTGGGGAAGCGTCCTTGATGTGCGTGTGTGTGTGTGTGGGGGGGAGGGTTCGGTAGAGTTCAAACCAGTATTTACTTGAATTTCAGAGAAAACTTGAAAGACTCTGAACGGATAGACCGACGAGCATGACCTAGGATCAAACCTTGCACTTTCCGTCTACCAGCTTCAAAAACAGAACCTTTCAGCCACTTATATGGAGAGGGGTTGAAATTTAACATTTTTTTTTTTTTTTCTCTTTTTTAACATGGGATAATAGAGCAAAATTTGGCATAAGTGTGCATTAAGTTGATTACATTCGTCGTAAAGATTTTGGATAAGTTTAAAAATACCATTTGACATATTCTGTAATATAATATATATTAGTTATCGAAAATTAAAAATTTCTTAACTTAGAAGAATTTTACATAAACGTGCATTATGAGAGTTATATTCATCGTCAATATCTCGGACCAGTTTTAAAATATCATTTACGTTGCTGCTATGAACATCATTGACAATGACAACTTCTATTTAAAAAAAAAAAAAAAAAAAAAAGATTTGGAAGCTACTTAAAGTTTAATATTTTTTCAGCATGGGAAAATTTCACATAAACGTACATTTTAAAGGTTATTTTTATCGTAAACATATTCCGACAAATTTTGAAATTTCATTTATCATACTGACTTTAACATTATTAAATATAAACAGTCTACTTTAAAACTTATTAAGTTATTTGAAATTACAGTTTTTCATAAGACGACAGGAAAATTGTGAACTATCTTAAATTCTTTTAATTGCAAGTTTTTGTGAAATAGGGCAATATTTATGTACACATGCATTATCGCTATTATTGTACTGGAAATAGTTTATAGAATTGCATGAAAATTGAAATACGAAACTAACTCCAATTAAATAAATTAGTAAATTACGATAAGGTGTGGAAGTTGTGAAGAATGCTTAATAGTTGGGGCAATTCTTTTTTTTTTTTTTTTTTTTTTTTTGCGACTAAGCCGAATGGATCGGTTGAGCTTATTTCTATGATAATGTTTATAGTATGCTAAATAGGAAAAATGCAGTTTGAAATACTTAATTCCTTTTATCTATCCCTATATAATTCTGTTTTGGGGATATTTCACAAATTTTCGTTTTATAGATCCCTTTCCATCTTTTGAATATATTGTTAAAAATGTTTCATTCAATATATTTGTTTGGAATATTTCCACCTTCTTTATCTATGTATGTCACAAGATAAAATAAAATAAAATTTCGCACCTTCCGATATAACAGAAACCTTATATAATTAAAATGAATGAACAGATGTTTTCGTTAGAAAGCAATTAGAGAGTAAGGTTTTTCACTCTACGCGCATTTTCGTACTCAATCCTAAATCAAAAATTCCTGTTTCTTTAACGATGTCATACTTCCATATCCAATTCTAAAATTAAATGAGGAGATTAGAGATAAAGAAAGTGCAATCATTTCTGTTTTCCAGATGCGCTGTGAGAAAAGAAAAAATGTTATCTATGGAGGTAAGGTCGATTTGTTTTAGATTGCCCCTGAATGGGCACCATTCTAAGGCTAATTAGACCCCCAAAAGACCGAGGAAATGCAGGAAAAAAATACATGTGCTTTGTATTTTGTGTTTTCTTTTAAATAGTCAATGCATCGATTACCCTTCTGTTTAGTATGGATCCCGGAAAAAAGGGCACCGGAAAAAAGGGCACCCGGAAAAAAGGGCACCGGAAAAAAGGGCACTTTTTCAATTCGCAAATCGCAAAATAATAAATATCAAATAATAATATATAAAAATGGCTTTCAAATTACACGTTTAGAAATGTCAATTGATTTGGTACAACATTAATTTAGTATACACCTCGGGGAAGATGGGGGGAGGGGGGGGGGCAGGAGCAGATCGAAAGAAAACAATTGTTTTTACATAAACTCTTACCGATTTTAATGAAACTTTGTATAATCAAGTACAATTTGTGAAAAAATTACTGTAAGTGTCAGGCAAACTTTAGGGGTGGGGGGTTAAAGAGAGGGGTGCAGAGGAAAATAAAATTATCTTTTATATCACAGTTTTACCTGCTTTAATGATATATTCTATAACTATCACTAACTTTTTATGAAGTGAGTGTATTATATACCTGGGGGGGGGGCAAGGGGGCAGATAAAAATCAAATATATTCTTCTTCAAATTACTCTATTATTGATTAAAAATATTTTTGTACAATCACGCATAATTTATTAAAAATTTACAGTAAGTGGCAGACATACTTAGTGGGGGGGGGGGGAATAAAGTGATTCTTTATATCACCATTTTAGCGATTTTAATGATATATTCTATAACTACCACTTAATTTTCATAAAGATTACAATGAGTGCATTATATACCTGGGGGGGGGGGGCAAGGGGGAACCGATGGAAATAAAATATATTCTTTAAACTACACTATTATCTATTTAAACAAAAACTTTGTATAATAGAATACAATTTGTGAAAAAAATACACAGTAAGGTCAGACATACTTGAGGGGGGGTTTAAAGAGAGGAGGGACAGAGGAAAATAAAATATTTTTTTATATCACCATTTTACCGATTTTAATGACAAACTAGCTGGCTTCGCCCGCTAGCGGGTCAGTATTTTCAAATGAATCACTAAAATTAATGAATCACTAACAGTAATTTTTAGTGTTAAGAAAAGAAATTAAAAAAAAAAATCATTTCTGATTGGGTAAAAAGTCGGCCCGGGTCCCCACTGCCTTCGGCAGCGCAGTCCCGTGCGCGCTGCGCGCGCACAACTTAAGGGATATACGCGCTGCGCGCGCGTATACCTTCCCTGACCTTTCGTGCCCCCTAAAAAAATCATTTCTGATCGGGGAAAAACTCGCACCGGGTCCCCACTGCCTTCGGCAGCGCAGACCCATGCGCGCGCACGTGTGAAGGTATACGTGCGCTGCGCGCACATATTCCTCCTGAAGTCATATTTTTTATTCTTAAGAAAAGAAAATTTAAAAAATCATTTCTCATCGGGTACAAAGTCGGACCGGGTCCCCACTGCCTTCGGCAGCGCAGTCACGTGCGCGCTGCGCACGCACAAGTTCACGGATACACGCGCTGCGCTCGCGTATTCCTTCCCTGACTCTTCGTGCCCCCTAAAAAAAATCATTTCTGATCGGTTAAAAACTCACACCGGGTCCCCACTGCCTTCGGCAGCGCAAACCCATGCGCGCTGCACGCGCACGTGTGAAGGTATACGCGCGCTGCGCGCATATACTCCTTCTCAAATCAAATTTTTATTCTTAAGAAAAGAAAATGAAAAAAATCATTTCTCATCGGTTAAAAAGTTGGACCTGGTCCCCACTGCCTTCGGCCGCGCAGTGCGCGCTGCGCGCACAAGTTAGGGGATACGCGCGCGGTGCACGCCTATCTCTTCCCCACCCTTTCAGCCCCTCCTAATTAACCTACGTATACCAATTTTGAACGGTCTAACTCAATTAGTCCGTGCGACCTTTAGCGGCGGAGCCTTAGCTGCGTCAAGCCGTTTCTCACAGACACACAGACAGACAGACACACACACACACGCGTACAGATTTTAATAATATAAGGGATTCTTTATGAAGATCAAAATGAGGGTATTATACATTTGGGGGGGACAAGGGGGACGCAGATAGAAGTAAAATATATTATTCTTTAAACTACCGCATTGTCGATTAAAAAAAACTTTGTATCTACGCAATTTTCTGCTTATGAAAAATTACAGTGAGTGTACACATATCTGGACGATTTGCTAAGAGGGGGGCAGAGTGAAGAAAATTTTTGTTTTTATATAACCATGCTACCTACTTATATGAAACTTTGTACCACTATCACTTTCATTTTATTAAAATTATAGTATTACCCCCCTCCCTCTTTAACCTCCACCCCCCTGAAGTATGTCGGACACTTAGTGTGATTTTTTTTCACAAATTGTATGTTATTATACAAAGTTTTTGTTTAAATCTATAATAGGGTAGTTTAAACGAAAATATATTTTATTTCCAACTAACACTCTTGCCCCCCCCCCCCCCTCAAGTATATAATAGACTCATTGTAATCTAACATTAAGTGGTAGTTATAGAATATATTATTAAAATCGCTAAAATGGTAATATAAAAATTCAATTTATTTTCCTCTGCCCCCTCCTAACTCCCCCCCTCCAAATATGTTTGACACTTATTGTAATTTTTTCATAAAATATGCGTGATTATATTGGGAGTACAAATTAATTCGGTCCGTTTTTTTTCGTTAAAAAAACATTTTATTTATTATCAAAGTGAAAAAACATGTTATTCAAAGTATTGTCCATCGGTAGCCACAACTTTTGTCCACCTTTCTGGCAATTTTCGGATTCCATCTCTGAAAAATGAGTCCTCTCTGGACGCAAACCATGAATCGAGCCATTCTTGAATTTCTTCGAAAGAAGTGAAGCGATGTCCAGCCAAATCGTGATGCATCCGTCGGAACAACCAATAATCAGAAGGAGCAAGGTCTGGCGAATACGGCGGGTGGGGTAGGACCTCCCATTTCAACGTTTCCAAGTAATTTTTAACGACAATTGCCACATCGCTTTTCAACGTCGCGCGGTTTCAACTCGTATGGGACCCAATTTCCTTGCTTTTGAACCATTCCCATTTTTTTTAAGCGCACGGAAATTGCTTGCTGAGTGACTCCCAACGATCCTGCAAGCTCTTGTTGCGTTTGGCACGGATCTTGATCGAGCAATTCCTCCAATTCGGCGTCTTCGAACTTTTTCGGCTGGCCCGGGCGCTCATTGTCTTCGACACTAAAATCACCATTTTTGAAGCGTCGAAACCACTCTCTACATGATTTATCAGATGGCGCAGATTCACCATAAACTTCCACAAGCGATCGATGCGCTTCAGCGGCACTTTTCTTCCAATTAAAAAAGAAAATCAAAACTTCCCGCAAATGTTGTTTCTTTAGCACAAAACTCGACATATTGAATGCTCAAAAAACCAATGTTGTTGTATAAAACTCGAAGCTTCGTTGACTGAATATGGTTGACAAAGGTCAAACCTTTCTAACAATGCCAAAAACATCTATCATTATTCAGTAAACAAATCAGCCAGAGCCATCTATTGAAAACGGACCGAATTAATTTGTACTCCCAATACAAAACATTTTTAATCGATAATAGGATAGTTTAAAGAAGAATATATTTTATTTTCATCTGCTCCCCCTTGCCCCCCCCCCAGATATATAATACACTCACTGTTATCATCATAAAAATTAAGTGATAGTTATAAAATGTATCATTAATTCGGTAAAATGGTGATATAAAAATATCATTTTGTTTTCCTCTGCCCCTCCTCCTATTTAACCCCTGCCCCCCCCCCCCAAAAAAAAAAAAAAAATTATGTCTGACACTTACTGTAATTTTTTCACAAATTATACGTGATTATACGGTTTTTTGAATCGATAAAAGGGTAGTTTAAAGAAGAATGAAATTTATTTCCATATCCCCCCTCCCCCCCCCCCCCCCCCCAGTATGTAATGCACTCATTTTCATTCATCATCAATGATCTTCATAAAAAGTAAGTGATAATTATAGAATATATCATTAAATCGGTAAAACGGTGCCATAAAAAATAATTTTATTTTCCTCTGCCCCCCCTTTTTAACCCCCCCCCAAGTTTGCCTGCCACTTACTGTCATTTTTTTCACAAATTGTACGTGATTATATAAAGTTTCATTAAAATCGGTAAGAGTTTATGTAAAAACAATTGTTTTCTTTCGATCTGCTCCTGCCGCCCCCTCCCCCCATCTTCCCTGAGGTGTATACTAAATTAATGTTGTACCAAATCAATTGACATTTCTAAACGTGTAATTTGATAGATACACATTCATGCTAAAAATAATTAATTAATTAATTAAAAATTAAAAACTTGACGAAAACAAACCGTAGAGGGGAATTTTTAATTATTTCTGGGTCAACTGATTTCTAAAATAAGTCAAATACCATGTATTACATACTCAAGAAAAATTAGAACTATTTATAAATTATTTGCACTTTCCAGTTTCACACGGAAAAAATTTGGTTTAAATTAATTCAGTATTTCTGAAATCACCATGATGTCAAATTTTTGATTGTATACAAACTAAGTGATAGCAATAAATAAAAAGTTAAAAATTAAATAAAATTAAATTTTTTTATGAATTTGGAAATTCTTTTTTGCAAACAGCATTTATGTGTTTACTTGCAGGCTTTGCCCGCTTCGCTGGACATTAAACTTAAATGAGTTGTCAAAATCCCACATCTTTATTAATAACCTAAGTTCTCGCTGTGATTTCTGGAGTAATATAATTTTATTTCTCTCTAAAATCTATAGTTTAGATAACAAAGTTCTAAAAAATAATAACACAATACATATTTTACAAATTTATGTGTTACATATTTTACTTTCTAAAAATATCTTCTTTTTCTAAAATGAACAGAAATAAAATTACTTAGTTAATTAAAATATTTAGTAATTGAGTATTAAAGCTATTAGGGGAAGATGTACATAATTAATGAATTCGAATTTTATTTATTTATTTGGAATTAAAAATCAATCCATTATTTGAATATGTGTTTTTAAATTTTACTGAACGCCCTGTATTATTATTATTTGGAAGGGTGTTAAAATACAAATATAAGTAGTCCTGTCGTACTAAACTAAATTCTGTCATACACAGAATTTCATCCATCGTTATTATTATTATTTATTTATTTATTTATTTATTTTTGAGGGTGGACACTTTTTTTAAGTTAAATGGGTTTTCATTTAATACCTTTTGAACTGATTGTCCTATTGTTCTAAGTTTACGGTGTTAGATAGACTTTTGTCTGAGTGATAAGTATGCCAATTTTTGTAGTGATGAGTACAACGGTTTACTTTGTATAACGAATTAAAACCTGATATAACACGACATCCATTTTATCAAAATAATATCGCGTTCCAGAAATTGTTTCTGGAGTGGTCGTACCTGATACCGTTCGGGAGGCCTCTTGCTTATTATTATATTTAATGGATTTTCATGTGAAAGGTCATTTATTTCTCTTGCTTATTTTCAAAAATAGAAAATTAAAATAATGAAGCAAAAAGATCTTGGCACAGCATTCCAGATATAAAGAATTCCGTGTGCTTGTTTCAAAGCAATATGACAGAAAAAGTATCTTCTCTACTTCCTTTTCTTTCTTTCTTGTATATATTCTAGTTCATAGATAGCATGGATTCCCCCTCTCTTTTCTTATGGCAATCAATCCTGTACTGATGGTTCAGTATAACTAACTATCAGCAAGATCCGCTCCCCTTGACTTTAGAGAAACCCGGAAATTTCCCTCCACATTTCATCATCTTGGGCATTCATACAATCATATGGCCTAAGAATTGCTGCTTTATAGCGTACAAATGCGAATTAAAACATATATATATATACATATCTGAAGGGTTAAAAGATTCATCTCGTTGTTACATTACGTTTATATTTTTACGACGCATTTATAAACAGTTATAATTTCTATATTTTTATCAAAAAATTTGTCCTAATAGTTTGGTAGTATAAAAGCCTTTTTCTTTTTTTTTTTTTTTTTTGGTGCTTCAGATTTATTTTCAACTACTTTCTTCGAGTTAAAAATTATCACTTCCTTATATATTCAGTAGAGGAAATTATTAAATTCGTAAGAGATTTTGATTTTCGGTTTTCAATGCTTTTTCAAGTTTAGGAACTGCCTGAACATGATTTGACCATTTTCAAAATTGTTCGTCTGTCTGTGTAAAAATGGGGTAAAGCTGTGATATATGACCCCTCCCGCCCTCCCTCCTTTTTTGGTTTTTATAACAATCAAATAAAAAGAAGTAACACAAATTAATTATTATTATTACTTTCCAAAAAATTGATGTGTTTATGACTTTGGTTTGCCAAGACTGGCTTGGCAAGATTTCAAGTAGGTAAGTAAGAAAAAAAAAAAAAAAAAAAAGCATCGGATGCATTACAATGTACTGAAAGTTTTCTTTTCTTTCTTTCTTTCTTTTTTAAGCACATTCAAACATCTTTACATTGCGCTAACATGCATTTTTCAGATGCTATAAAGATTGTTTTCGGTGAAAGGTCGTATCAACTGTACATTAACTGTAGTATTTATTTACAGTTTTACAAAAAATATTCGGATTCATTGCTAAAAAATTATAACTTTTTTTTTTTTTTATGTTATGAATTTTGGTATTTTATAATAACGTAAAAAAGTATTTATAAATTAATATCTTTGATATAAAGGATAAGTACAGCTGGAAGATATTTTATAATCCATGCAAAACACATTATTTCTCCTTCTTGTTTATTTTAACACATATTTACACTGTTGAAACTTAATTAATATAAAATCAGTCGGCTTGTACGATTTTTTAACTTTCTTTTCCTCGGGGAAAAAAAAATCTCTTATTTAGTCATAGAAAATTGCTACAAAAAAATATAAAGGATTTCTATTAAAAATTACTTATATTAAAAATAGAAGCAAAGTTTATGGGCTGAATGATATATAACTTATGGACACAGGTTTAAAGTCTTTGACGATGACAAAAGAAATTTTGATACATGCTAATGAAATAGAAATGTGTTGAATGCATTTTTCACTTTAGTCGAATCTTAATAAAAGCAAGTTTTAGTCAACCTGCCGAATGTTTAACGAGACATTTCTCATTTTTCACATCCTAAAACTCCACTTTGATACCTTTTCTCAATATTATCGTGTCTTTATTGGAAAAATAATAATAAACGTGTGCTTTCTAACATATTAGTTTAAACTAGTATCGTTCAGTTGTCAGAACCCCACCAATTTTTTCTCCTGAAATAAGCATTTAAATAAGAAATAGAAATTCAAAACTTCCATGTAAAAAATGTACTTTGTAATTATTATAGTCTTCCAAAAAGATTTAAAAAAAAATCGCTATCAGCATATTATTTACAGGACGATGCATATATCCATGAACTTCTCTTGTACTTCCTCTAATTCTGAACGATCAATTGTCTTCTGAGCATTTCCATAGTAAAAACATCTGGTGTGAAACAACCACACGACTCCCATTACCCACTATTACACATATTATATGAATTTTTTGGAGATCGTGATCAGAAGATATAAAAGTGACCTAAATAAGTAGAAACCTAATATTTTTCTGGCAAGATAAACTTTATACACATGTAAAGACGTATAAAACGAAGCTTTCATATAGCGAGGTAAAAAATAAGGGAAAAAAAAAATATGGTAGAGTTATTTTTTGAAACACCAATTTTCGAGATCTACCTAAACTTCTGACCTACCAAAACAGGGTAGCTGTTAATTTTCTTCTAATAACTACGTGATACATAAGAAAGAAATAGATTTATATAACAATTTTCGAGAAAATCGTTAGAGCCGTTTTTGAGATACCAACTTTTACCAAAACTCAATTATTGACAGGAAAACAATAATTACACACAAAAGCATATTTAAAAAGGAGTTAATATGACGAGTTTGAAAAAATCCGTACAGCCGTTTTTAAAGAAACGCCCTTGCGAGACCTAAAATTTAGCTATTTATACAGGACCCCTATCAATTTTTCTGAACTAACCAAGTATATCATTAGAAAGGACATCTAATAGCGTGTTTATATAGCAAATTTGAAGAAAATCGTTAGAGCCGTTTTTGAGATATGGACTTGTGTTTCCACTTCCCGTTTCCGATGTCCAATTTTCACCAAAATTTGGAAAATTCATCTGTACGCCAGACTTATTTCATTTCTAAAGTTTCGTAGTTCTATCTTTATTAGTTTCCGAGATATAATAGCCAGAAGATTCCCCATACACACACACTGACCAATTGTCAAAAACTACTTTTTTTTTTTTACTCAGAGGACCTTAAAACGTGTAAATCAGGTGAAATCTCGATATCGAATTTTCAGACCGAATACAATACTTCCATTACCTACGGTAGTAGGATAATGGAAGTAAAAAACATTGCCAACATCAAAACAATATGTCAATTTTTTGAAAGAAAAAGAAACTAAAATTATACTTAAATTATGACTAGATAAATAACTGTGGGCCTTATCACCGGTTACTATACTATATATATATATATATATATATATATATTTAATTTTTTTCGTCCAATTTACCTTAATTTTATTTTAAATATACATTTTCTTTTCCTTTTTTATTTATTTTTTTTTTATTTGAAGGAATAAAAGAAAAACATTTTTAAATTGGTTTAAATATATAAAAAGAATAATAAATGAATAAATTAAATAATTAACTGTTTTTATTTATCATGAAAATAAGAATTTGAGTTCTTTAGCAACGGTTACTACATTCATGTCTTAGAAATTCTTTTTCAAGTTTTATCTTAAATTTACTGTAATATCTTTTTTTTTTTTTTTTTACTTTTTGAAATAAATAAAGAAATAATTAAATAAAGTAACATAAATAAGTAAAATAATTAATTTCATGGAAAATAAAAGTAGAAGAAAAAACTTGGAGAATTCAGGTGTAATATTTTGTCTGAAAGCAATAGTCTTATTATCCTAAGAAAAATATTTTTGGGCTTCCTTCTTGGCCTCATTTATACTTCTGTAAAATACAAAAAAAAATTACTTTCCAAGCCACACTTTTTTTAAGCCTTTTATTAAAAATAGGGTAAAAACGTAAGACAAATTTAATGTCTGAGGGCTTAAGAAATGAGATAAAATATAACTTTATTATAAAAATTGTTTGGTGTAATTGAAATTATGTCATAGATAAAAAGTGAAAACTGTAGTTTGTATAACTAAAAATTATTATTTTAATTATTATTGTAGCAGATATATGAAAATAGGAGTTTTAATAATAAGTAATAAGTAATTATAGAAACAAATTTCAAAATAGAATAATACAAGCTTTAACTGTCGACGAGGTTAGGGATTGTACGCACTTAGACTTAAGTTTATTAAAAAACAACTTAATGCATTATTTTGCTAGTGACATGAATAACACTTGCTTATATTTATTGTTTATGAATAAAAATACTTCGTAAATATATCAGACTACTGCAGGTTCAGATTTAAGAATAGGTTAAATCCTGCTCAGAACAACCAGTTTGATGACTTTTGCTGAAAAATTACGTTCCTTATAGAAAAAGGAAGATGCAAATAATATATTTTAGTATATCAATGAGTCATCAAGCTATAGATAAATGTAAAAATGATTTTAGAAGTATGTCAAGAAATACTGTAAATGGAAGTCAAAGAAAATTGAGACTGTCTAATTGCTTATTACATATGTTTTGTAAAAAAGAAAAACAGAAGCCTTACATATGTAATAATAGTATCAATTAAGAAAACAAAGATGTAGAACTTAAATAAAAGCACAATTCTGTATTGTTCATAAAATTCCGAATACAACTATATACATATAACTTATTCCAAGTATTCCGTTTCCTTCCCCTTTCCCGAAGCGCGCTTTTACTGCTTTATTTTGTTTTGCTATCATTACAAATGTAAATAAGACAAACAGCGATAACATGCCAAATTGGTAAGCTGGTCAAATAGGGACCGCTTTCTTTGATCTGTTGTGTCCGATTATTCCACCCGCTAAAAAGCCATAAATCAATGACCCTAGTTGATGTTTCTCCACTAGCCTCACAGGGGTCGCTGTTTGTACGTAGGAGTTCTCTTTTTTCAAATAAGTCCCCTTAATGTGAAGAGACTGGCATGAATCATCTATTAAAAGACAATACGTTACAATAAAGCCGACAAGGATGGTCTACCTGTAAGGGAAAACCAACAAGTCAGCATGAAATAAGTTGTGTTCAGCACCTTATATTAGTTTTTAAATATTTGGATGGAACTGCAATATCTTGGAATGTGACCTCCTGGGACCGGAATTTTTCCAAACCAGGCCGGATTTTGCCAAACCAAGCCGGACGATGTCAGAAAGATCAAGCAACAATACTTCATCAACTGTAAACAGTGCCTTTAGAATGAAAGGAACAGGAGACGTGACTTACGCCACTTTGTTTCAAGTGTTCCGATTGTTTACTCAAATGCCGGTAGAATGAAAAAAAGAGGCGACTTACACCTTACACCACTTTTGACTCAAGTTGCTCCGTTGATGTGAGAAGTACCAGATGGCTTCTTCGCGATGCGTCGCAAGCCTGTCACAAACACCTGTTTCTACTTTCACGTTTTTTGTGCGGATGTTGTGTTTTGATTAAGGTTTTCTTTTCATCCACCAAGTAAAAAATAAAATTATTGTTTTTTCTGTTTTCATCTCAGTGTAAAAGAAAACTCTGTGAGTGATTATTTCATTTTGTTTCTAGTCAGGAACGAGGATTTTTTAATTAAACAGTTATTTTTATTGAATTTATATTTATCTTAGTTTATAAAAAAATATATATATATATATTAATTATGTGCTCAAATATCGTTTATTAAATATTGTTTATTTTATGATTTGCATTGAAATTGATAAGGATAAATAAATAAATAGATAAAATAAAATAAATTCATAACTGGTTATTATATTTCATGTTAAGAGATTTGAAAGTAAAATTGTCATAAATATTTATATGGAGAGTTAATTTTTTTTTTTCAGTTTTCAGAAAATAGGGAATTTTGTTGTGTGTTATTGCTTTTAGGATTTATTAGGTGAAATTAGACAAAGAACTTTCAGAAGTATTTATTTTGAACGTCAATAAATTTGATTTATTTGTTTATTATATGTTATTTATATTTATTTATTATTTGGATTTATTTAGGTGATATAACTGTGATAAAAAAAAAGGGCAGACTATTTATATTAATTGTGATATTAAAAAAAAAAAAAAAAATTACGAGTGATTTTATATGCATAGATAAATTGTTTTTTGGTGATATTTAATTTATTGAATATTTATTTTAAATCTGTGATAATTAATAAATACCGAATTTTAATTGCAAAATAAAATAATTTACCTGTTTAAAAAAAAAAAAAAAGTTTCTTTTTTCAAAATTTTGAATTGTGAATAAAATTAACCATGTCCAAAGGAAACACCCCAACATGTTTATTGACACCCCCCTAAGGGTACAGATGAAAATCTACTTGTAGAGACAAATTTAGAAAATGATTTACTAGAGGCGAGTAAACTGCCCTCTCCAAACACACTAGTAAAAGCAATAGGTAATGCAGGTGAATCAGATGATGTAAAGAAATCTTTAAGTGTAAATAAATCTCCCACTGTAAGAGAGGACAATGTCCTCATTGCTTTTTGCCCTGAAAACGGCATGATGTGGACGTCCTGGCTAATGTATTTTGAAGCCTGGTGCGATGAGAATGGAAAAGATGAAGTTTGGCGAGTCCGTAATATACAAAGATTTTTGAAGGGTAAAGCCCTCACAGTGTATATAAACAATAGCTTAAACATGCTTCATTGGGAGGAATTGGTCGAAATTTTTACAGAGGAATTCACGACACCAGGTGAAACATCTTTAACAGATTTCTCTAGCATTTGCTTTAAATCAGGCGAAAATGTCATAGAATATTACCACAAAAAACTCCAAGTAGGGCGAGCACTAGGCCTAGAGCCCAAATTTCTCATGGAAGGATTAACCGACGGATTGCCACTGACTTTAAGACAACTTGTTGTGGCTAATGCGCCAAAAACATTAAATGATTGGAGGGATCTTGTCCACAAAATAAATAAACTGCAAATATCTGAAAAATCTGCTGATCCCCTTCCAAACAAGTTGTCAGGTCAATTTCAAAGGTTCACCTATCCACAAGACAGGGAAAATCGAAACCCAGTTCAATATGCTCCCCGACCACAACCCTGGAGTTACCGATTTCCTAATATGCAGAGACCACATATGGGATAACCTAATCAAAACAGACCAAATTGGACAAACAATACTCGACCCAATCTAAGAGGGCCTAGACCCCATTTTTCAAACCCAAACACACACATTCACTTTCAAGGCACTTTGCCTCCTCTCCCGTGTAAATATTGTTCAAAACTCAAAATCCCTAATGCCTTTCACTGGCATAGTGAATGCCCTTTCAAACAAGAAAATCCAACTCATGTCACAGAAGAGTCAACAGTGGTAGATAATACAACAGATGGTACAAATAACACCTATTGACAGTTTGCAGCGACCGGTCGCATTATATACAAGGATATCCAAAGAAAAAACAAGCAAACTAATCAAGGTGTTAAAAATCCATAATCGTACTCTACCATTCCTTTAATCTTCGATACGAGCAGCAGCTTAAGCATTATTCCTCAACATTTTGTCTATGAATTTAAACTTCAAACAAAAAAGGTCTCACCATTACATTGAGACTCATTGAAACCTTTGGACAGCCCCTGCCTGCCTGGACGTGCCAAGCTTAACGGGTTGGATGCTGTCCGCCGGAGCGAATAAATCGCCGGATCACTGCATGATAGCCGCCTACTGCCAGACAGTAATCTAGACGCAACAGAGAATGAGCTGTGTCCGATGGCTCGATCAGACTTCTAACATCTATCGGGAGAGGACCACTCTTCTGCTTGGGAACAGGGTGACATCACAAGACAGCTCTGGTACGACAGGGTTGCGACATCTTCTTCTGGACACATTATGCTCGACTGACACACCACACCTCCAGATCGCACAAGGTAGGAAGTGCACAGTCACGCTACCTGGATGCAGGAATTTTGAATATGTGCACACTATCGGAGAGCCAAAGGGAAAAAAAAAAAATTTTTTTTTTTTTTTTTTTTTTTTTTAACAAATAAATATTTAAAGCTAATTAAAAATGATTTTTGAATTTTGGAGTGGGGGGGAAACTCAGGGGAGCCAAAATGATAAGTTGTGCACTCTGAATTATGCCAAAAAGAGGAGGCTAAAAAGAATTATGGGGGGGGAGCTAAACACCAAAACTGCTGAACGACAAACGTGAGAAAAGAAGGAAAAAAAAAATTAATTCTTGCCACTGGTAGGGGGAAGGAAAACTTTGGTAGCGCATAGTCTAGAGATTTGAAGTGGCTGGGCGAAAAAAGGGGGGAATGGGACCATGCGCTAAAGGCCTAAAAGGAGAGGAAAGAGGGACCATCGCAATTTTGATCCACCACGGGGGGATGGTACCCCGCGTTGGTAGCCCGACGACTGCTTAACGACCCCATCGAGCACTTGACGGTGCAGCACATTTTTACGAGGACCAGACACCGCCACACCCTCGGAACGTTGACAAAAAAAAAATTAATAATAATAATAAAAATAGAAAATAAGAATTAATAATAATAAATAATAATAATAAAAAATAAATAAATAAATAAATAAATAAATAAATAAAATAAAATAAAATAATATAAATAATAAGATTGTAATGAGTAAGAGGAAGAATTAAAAAAAAAATAAAAATAAATAAATAAATAAATAAATAAATAAATAAATAAAATAAATAAATAAATAATAAAAATAAATAAATAAATAAAATAAATTTATAATTATTATTGCGGTTAGTTGTTGTTAACCAAACCTTCGGGGTTTCGGAGAATTGCAGGGAGGCGAGGAGAGAACAGCGGAGCTTGCAAGGAGCCGGGAAAAAAAATTAAAGAAAAAAAAAAAAAACGGGGGAGAGAGCCGCTCTAGCTTGGCTCCCGGTCACCTTACCCACTCAGGGGTCCGGTTCAGGAAAACCAAGGGGCTAATAAAAAAAAAAAAAAAAACGGGGAGAGAGCCGCTCTAGCTTGGCTCCCGGTCACCTTACCCACTCAAGGGTCCGGTTCGGGTAAACCAAGGGGCCCAAAAAGGGGGAAAGAAGAAAAAAAAAAGGGGGGGGGAGAGAGCCACTCGAGCTTGGTTCCCGGTCGCCTTACCCACTTAAGGGTCCGGTTCAGGAATACCAAGGGGCTCGAGTAAAAAAAAAAAAAAAAAAGGGGAGGAGAGCCACTCAAGCTTGGCTCCCGGTCACCTTACCCACTCAAGGGTCCGGTTCAGGAATACCAAGGGGCTCGGGTAAAAAAAAAATTGGGCGGGGGGGGGGAAGAGCCGCTCAAGCTTGGCTCCCGGTCGCCTTACCCACTGAAGGGTCCGGTTCAGGAATACCAAGGGGCTCAAAAAAAAAAATTGGGCGGGGGGGAAGAGCCGCTCAAGCTTGGCTCCCGGTCGCCTTACCCACTGAAGGGTCCTGTTCAGGAATACCAAGGGGCTCAAAAAAAAAAATTCGGGGGGGTGGGAAGGGCCGCACAAGCTTGGCTCCCGGTCTCCTTACCCATTTAAGGGTCCGGTTCAGGAAAACCAAGGGGCCAAAAAAAAAAAAGGGGGGAAGAGCCGCTCGAGCTTGGTTCCCGGTCGCCTTACCCACTCAAGGGTCCGGTTCGGGTATACCAAGGGGCCCCAAGAAAAAAAAAACGGGGGGAGAGAGCCACTCGAACTTGGTTCCCGGTCGCCTTACCCACTTAAGGGTCCGGTTCAGGAATACCAAGGGGCCCAAAAAAAAGGGGGGGGCACCCACAAGGGGGCGAACCCGGGGTCCTGAGCTGGAGACTATAGCTCTGACCCCTCCCTGCACTAATCCAAACTAACCCGCCCGAGGGAGGGAGGAGAGAGAAAAAAAAAATATTGTTAGTAAATAACAGTTTAGTAATTAGTTAATTCAGTTAAAATTGTTTTATGGAGAGAGAAGAAAAAAAAAAAAGGGGTGCATGATCAAGATTCGAATGAGGCACTACGGACGTAAGGTGGCTTGCGAGGCCCGATGCGAGGATTCAACCTTTGGGTCCCTTCCTGGGATTCTGGAGTTTAGTACTTCTTCTGTTCGGACCTAAGAATGCTGATAGGTGAATCCAAAGCGGTGTGCTGAGCGGTAGTGCCTAGCTTCTTGATCACGCCATTCATTCAGCTCAAGAAGAGAAAAAAAAAATAAAAATTGGGTTTTTATACTTAACTGAGATTAATTAAATTACTTACTTTTTATTAAATTTATGAGATGAAAGAGAAAAAAAAAAAAAAAAAAGAAAAAAGGTTGGTTCCATAACCCATTCATGCGCGGTCATGAGCGTGGTGCGGACTTACAGACCAAATAAAACCGAGGACCGTTTACATTTTATGCACATTTTTTATACAGTTTTTATTTTTTTACAAATTTTTATACATTTTTATATTATAGTAATTTTTTATACATTTTTTATTTTTTTAATAATTTTTATTTTACAAAGATTTTTTAGTTTTAACATTTTTACTTTTACCGGGCCTCATGTAATATTGATGCTGGCCGCTTTAACAACAGGGGCCTCGTTCATGACCTAAAATAAACAAAAAGTGGCGGTAGCGGTGGATGCCTCATTGGCTGGTAGGTCCTTTTCTTCCGGTGTTCTAATCCTTATGCTGCTGAAGAGTGGAGGTTTCTTGCTGGTGTTGACACTGCTTATTGTTACTGGGAAATGTCGTCTATGTTGTTCGTGAGCCATCTGACTATGTGTTTTGCCTTGTTTTGTACATGTGTGTTTTGTGCTAGCTGTTTGTACCATAGTGTTTCATTTGCTTGTGTAATTTGAGCCAGATGGTGGTGGTCCATTAGAGGGCAGGCTGTTAAGTAGTGAATTGATGTGCCTAGTGCACCACAGGCGCAGTCTGGGCTACTCTTCTTCTTAACCCGATTGAGATAAGCTGGGAATGCCCCGTGTCCTGTGTAAATTTGTGTCAAGAGCTTGCAGCTAACGAGTGTCTTAGTGTCCACTGTTGGGAAGTATCTATGTGTTAGCCTGCCCGTGTCCCCATAGTCCCACTCGAATTGCCATTGTTCGGTGGTGATCCCTCTAAGTTTTTTCTTTAAATAGGAAATCGGCTTTTCCAGGTAGAAATGCTCGCGGTTCGTTTCGTTTTCCGCTGCGTATTTAGCCAGTTTGTCTGCTTCTTCGTTTCCTTGGATCCCTACATGTGCTTTAACCCATTCAATTTTAAAATTATTATTTGACCTTTGGATTTCCGAGTGGATTTTAATTACCATGTTTTCTGTCGTGAATGGTTTAGAGAGTGCTTGGATGGCTGACATGCAGTCCGAGTGGATGCTATATGATATTCCCTTTGTATTTCCCCACTCAGCAGCTTTGAGTATTGCCAGTAGTTCGGCCTGAAAGACACTGTTGCACTTCCTTAGGGGCACTGACCATTCGTGTATTTTGGATACATTTTCGAAGGCTACAAAGGCCGAACCTGTAGCTCTTGATTCCAGCTTCGAACCATCCGTGTAGATTTGTATATCTTTAGTTGATGAGCCTATTTGTGGTTCAGGTGTGTCTGCTGGGTGCTTGCGCCAAATATTTTGTTTTTTGACATAATCAGTGTGGTTAAACATATGGTCGTGTAGTTTGTAATTCTTGTGGAGTCTTGTAATTGTGCCATAAGCTGCTTCGTATTGTACTTGGAGGTGTACTGGAATCAGGCCTGAGAGAACCAGAAGTGCCGATGTTGGGGCCGTTCTATATGCCCTCACGATGGCCAGCGCGAAGTGCCTTTGGCAGCTAAGCAGTTTGTCTTTATTCTGCTTTGTTAGGTTGTTCCCCCAGATTGGGGATGCGTAGATCAGTGTCTTTTCCACTACTGTTTTGTACCATGTTTTTACCAAGTTTGGTTTTAGTCCCCAACCCCTTGAGACCATACGCCCGAACAGGTTGAAGGCCTTATATATTTTTTTCGTTTGGTGTTCTATGTGTGGTTGCCATCTTAAATCTTTGTGTAGGATAACTCCGAGATATTTCATTTTTTCTGAGGTTTCTAGCTCGATCCCGTCATAATGGATCCCGTCTAGTTTATGGGTGCAGGAAGTCGGAAGGTTTCCCAGACGTGGTCTGTTCAGGTATAGTAGTTCCGTTTTGCTCCAGTTAATCGTGAGGTCATTTTCCTTTGCCCAAGTGCCGAATTTTTGTAGAGCTGTGTTTGCTGTATTTACTAGTGTTTCTGTGTTGTTTGCCGATATTGTTAAGATAAAGTCATCTGCAAAGGCTTGGATCTTTGTGTGGTTCCCCCAGCTATAGTTGAGCGCTGTCTCAGCTATTAGTAGCCAAAGGAGGGGCCCTAAGCAGCTTCCTTGCGGACAGCCTCCGAAAGTCTGTCTTGTGATGTTTATGCCATTTTCTTCCAGTGTCACATACCTGTCTTCCAGAAAGCTTGCTATCTAGTTGACTTGATATGTAGGACAGCCAGAGTTTTTGAGATTTTTAAGCAGAGTCGGCCAACGGATGTTGTCAAATGCACCTTTTATGTCTATTGATATCAGCAGTGTTTGTTTTTTGTCTGTTTTGTCCTTGCTTATGTTATCTATTAATTTTTGAAGTGCATGTTCTGTGGAGGTGCCTTGTTTAAAGCCGAACTGATTTGGGTTCCAGTAGTTAATTAAAGTTAAGTGGTGATTAATTCTGCCATGTATTATTCTTTCTAGAATTTTGCTAATAGCTGGTAGGAGGCATATTGGCCTATAGTTTTTTGGGTCTTTTGGATCCTTGCCTTCCTTGTGGAACAGAACCACTGTACCCTTTTTGAATTCCTTGGGAAAGTATTCCAATTGGAGGCTTTTGTTGAAGAGCGCTAGGAGAAGGTGCTGACTCACGCGATTGATTTTTTTGACCAGGTTGTAGTCCACGAAATCGTGGCCTGGGGCTTTATTTTGTTTTATGTGCTTGATGATCCTGTTTAGCTCCTGTGGGGTAATTTTACGTGGGCTATCTTCGTCGAAGCGGGGTGGGAGCGTGCTTAGCCTATGCGGTGTGTGTTCGTTAGTTAGATATAATGAGTCCAGGAATCTAGTGAGGGTTCGGTCTATAGTGACGTGTTCATTATCTTCCAGAATGTTGCATAGTTTAGCGGGGGCTGACATTTTACCTGAGGCGATTTTGTATTGTGGGCCGTAGGTATCTTTGACGCTTTCGCAGAAAGCTACCCATGCTTTCGATCTTTCCTTCTTTATTAATTTTTTGTAGATTGCGCGCTCTCTCTTATACTGAATATGTTGCTGTTTTTTGATAGCTGGGTCTGGCTGGGATTGATACCTACGGCGGAACGCCCTGACCCTATTTCTAGCAGTCTTGACCTTATCGGTCCACCAGTTTGGTTCCTTTTGTTCGGGTGTTTTTCGCTGCTTATAGCAGGAAAATGCTATGGTTTTAAGCTCTTTGATTAGTTCCTCCGTTATTTTGTCCAGCGTGGTTCTGTCTGCTGTGTTATTTATTGGACCGATATACCTTCTACTTAGTTTTTTGATCTGTTTTTCAAATTTCGAGTGTTTCCCATGTTTTGTTTCGAGCCTGTGACGGCGGTAGCTGTTGTTACTGTAGTCTAACGAGAATCTTATAAATTTATGATCACTGCCAGAGTGGTCGTCGCTTACTTCCCAGTCCTTAATGTTGTCGAGTAACGAGGCCGTGGTTATGGTTAAGTCCGGCCAACCCTTAAACCTGCCAGCCTGAAACGTGGGGGGTGCTCCTGGGTTATTTCTGACTATTAGCGAGTGTTGCATTATGAAGTCTGTCAATTGCCTACCCCGTGTGTCAATATCTCCGTACCCCCATTGTGTTGAGTGAGCATTGAAGTCTCCTGCCAGCAGTACGCTGCCCTGAGTTTTTTGAAGGAGTTGTTCAATTTCCCGTAGTACTGAGCTAAAGCAGGAGCTCGGAGGGGCATATGTGTTTATTAGAGTGATTTTTTCTTTGACATTTTCTATTAGTATTGCTGTCGCATGTTCTGTACTCCCCAGTTCTATTGGGTTTGTGCCTATTCGTGTTATTATAGCCGCTTTGTTGCAGGGGGTTTTATACGCTTGCCAGCCCGACCCCAGGCCAGTGATTTTGCCTGTGTGTTTGTTCTGGTGAAAGTCCTGTATCATAGCTATCTTTATGTTGTGTTGGGCGAGGTACCCGAATAGGTCCTTTGTCGCTTCCACGCTTGAGTGT
Organism: Salticus scenicus; assembly: GCA_963930645.1. NCBI lineage: Eukaryota > Metazoa > Arthropoda > Arachnida > Araneae > Salticidae > Salticus > Salticus scenicus. The sequence continues at coordinate 197,356,763 of OZ005648.1, read as the reverse complement.
AGGTTGATCTGAATTATTTTTATGGCGTCTGGTCCCTTTGTGTTGTTACTGTTGTTGTTTTGTTGTGCCTGTGTGCTATTGTTTGTTTCTGCAGTGTCTTCACCGTCCATAGTAGTTTCTATTTTGTGGACGCCTACTTTGGGCATTGTTGCTTCTTTGCTGCTGTCCTCCTCCTCTGAATGATTTTCTTCTTCTGGTTACCATTTGGTAACCCTCCTCGTCTTTGTTTTGCTGATTGTATTCTATGTGAGGTCTTCCATCTTCAGCATAGTGGATTGAAGTATTTCCTGTTATTACATCCATTGCTTTGGTCAGTTGGGTTTTTTCCCCCTCCACTTCTGCCTTTCGGATCGCCAATATTTGACGATACACGTAGCAAAATCCAGAGTAGGCTGTATGTTCTGTCACTAGCTTAAGCTTATTTGTGTATGCGGTCTGGTTGTTATAAACTATGCATGGGTAGCAACAGGTTTTGTCAGATGCACACTCTGCCGTTCTATGCCTCCCGGCGCACCGTGCACAGTGGGTTTCCCACCTGCACGTCTGCGCCGTGTGGTCATAGCCCTGGCAGTTGTAACATCTGATTACGATAACTTTTGGTTTGACTAGACATTGCTTCAGACCTAGGCACAGTGACTTTTTTTCAGGTAGCGCATCCGCTATCGGTGCTGGCAGCTGAATAGTGTAATTCTGCAGATGCAGATCCGTCTTCGTGAGGTTGTCGAGAAATCTGATGTCATAGTTAGAGATGTGAGCGGGGAAAAATCCCAGGTTTAAACCAGGGAATAAACTCGGTTTTTGGGAAGGGAATTTTGAAAGTTTCCAAAACAAGGGAATTTTGAAAGTTTTTAAAAGTTGTGAATTTAGCAATTTTTTTGTTTTGTTTTGTTTTTACCAATATTAGAGATGTTCTACGGCATTCCAAAATCTTATCTTACATTTAGTTGGTTTTTATAATCTTTCGATTTTAAAATAGTGCTTTTAACGTCTACAAAATTAAAAATTACTAGTATAAAATTTCATTAATTAACAGACTTATTTTTTGTTATTACTAAGTATTTACATCTTAGTTCTGACTGTATACACAATGAGTTCAAAGTAACACTTCTTTTTCATGGCATTCGAAGCTCATCATGTTTTAGTTGTATATCTATGAATGCAAATCTTTAATATTTTATTTCAAAAATAAAACAAAAATGTTCCGAAGTAACCTGTGTTCACTAAAATGATCAATAATATTACACAGACAAATATTATTTCAACAATATTAAAGTGTAAAAAATAAATAAATAAATAACAGCCAAATTGTTAATTATTAGCTATTGAAAATTTTATGTATTGATCCAATGCATTCAAAAATTATTGCTGGAATATTAATAACCGAAGAACTGATGTTCGATTTTGTTCCTCGTGCTCTTTAACTGATTATAACAAAATTTCATCAATTTATTTAAAATTTTGTTAAATCAATAAAACAAAATTTTATAACTTTTAAAGTATTTTTATCATAATTTAATTTCATTGTATTATTTTTTATAACATATTTTATTATGGTATTCATTAATCAAAAAAAGAAAAAAAAAGTAAAGGAAAAAGTTCTAAAAGTTATTTAAACAGGCAGACAAAACTTCATAATTTATTATTGTTAATAAAATAAATGTTTAATTTTTTATTATTTTTTGTAAATAATCACATAATTTTCGATATCACTTTCATTTAAGCAAGTAGAATAAAAATGATATTGAAATAAGTTATTTGTGCACTTAAAAGAATAAAATTAAATCTAAACATTCAGTATTAGTTTCTTCCCATCAAAGTTTCCAATGTTCCCAAAATTCCCGGTTTAAACCCGAAAGTTCCCATGTTTATTCCCCTGAATCAAAAATCCCGGGTTTTTTACATCTCTAGTCATAGTCTGCTTCCGGCTTCAAGTTCAGAGTACTTATGATTTTGTCCTGGACAGCTCTGGCTCCTATTTTCTCAGGTACGTCTTTAATTACGATTTTCTTCTTTCTTACTCCTGCAGTTTCGATACTCGCGTTGCTTGTAATTTCTTCTGAGTCTTTGAGGTTTGTTTTGACTTCCTCCGCTTCCTTCGCATTGTTGCAGACGATCTTCAGGCCGTTCTTAATTCTTTGGTCATGTCTTATTTTGTCTTCTGTGAGTTCTACTTGCTGTATTTGTTTAGTTATCTCTGCAGCATTCCTGCTGTCCTTTGCTTTGATGATTATTGATGAAGTGGCTTCTTGGATTGCTGCTGCATAGCTGCTTGGAGCTTCTTTGTTCTTCTGTGCTTCTTTGTTGCTAGGTGTGCTCGTTGATGTTCCTTGTTCTTTCATGATGGCCTCAAGGGTCTCTGCCTTCGCTTCTGAGTGTTGAATCCTGGCTTCTAGCTGAATTAGCGACTCTTCCAGGTCTTGGAGGGCTTCTGAAATTGCCAGCATAATCGTTTTCGGTAGTTTTGCATTTTTTTCAGTGATCCTTTGGATGTATTGTTTGGCAAGTAGGGCTTTTCTCGTCGCCGTTGAAAATCCGTTGTAGTTCTTCTCCTTCTTGCACTCTTTCATTTTATTGCTGATTGCTACTAGCTCTTCGTCTGCTACTAGTCGCTTTGCTTCTGCCAGTGTTTGGGCTTTTTTTGCTTAGGCTTGATCCATGTGGCTCTGAGAGAGAGCACTCCTCGTATTCACTGCTTTCATCTGCTTCTGAATCCTCTGCTTCCCTAGCCCAAGAGGTGTCTTTCGCCTTCTTCTTACTTGTAACCTTTTTCAGCTCATTTACTGCTTCTTCTTTCTGCGTGCTATTTTTTTGGCTCGGCTGGGTTTCTTTCTTATTTTCATATCCTTGCTTACTCTGGCTACCACTGGTAGAGGCTTCTCCTGTAAACTTGTTGCTCTTGACCATGAAGTCTGTTATCTTCACATTTTCTTTAGTTCTAAGTGAGGTACTGCTTGCCGATTTTTTCCTAGAGAGGTTGGTCATTTTTCCTTTGAGCTCTTCTATCGTCGTCTTTGGTGGCGACACACTATTTTGCTTCCTACGTGTATTCATAGCGATACAATTATGGATTGCCAAAGTGGACCCCCCGTGGGTCCCCAACACCTGCGCCAAAGCCCCCCCCCCCAAAAAAAAAAAAAAAAGAGTAAAAAAAAAGATAGAAATAATTTTAATCTTTATTGGGGAAAAAAAAAAAAAAATTCTTTTCTTTCCTTTTTTCCTTCTTTTTTTATAAGAGAGAAAGTAAAATTAGCTGGATTTTAAGTTTAGGGAAAAAAAAAAAAAGGCTTAATATAAAAAAAAAAGTTATTTAGCATTGGTTGTTTAGGTAAGGTTAGATTTCTCTGACTATGAATACTATTTGTACGGTATGCGGGGCTTTTGGTTAAGCCATTCTTAATCCCTTATCATGCAAGTGTATGATGCTGATGGTAGAGCGTGTGTTCTGAATGTTGACGTTGGGTTTTGCTATAGTACCTGTGAAAGAAATTTTTTCTTTTTGCTGATTAGATGCCATATGGCCATGCTGATAAACATGCTCTTACCTTGTCTTCTCACCATTACATGTCATTCAAACACAGGGGATGTTGACAATTCGAGAAAAATGTTACTTTAAATTACAAATTGGTAATATTACAAAAAAAATATTGAAATGTTTATATTAGATAATAACTTACCTTATGCTCTCCTTAGCTTATCACATTGTTGTCTGTTTCAATTGAATATTGATTGTGCTAAAAAACTGGTAAAACAAATTAATACCATTCTCCCATTGTTAAAAAATATATCTAAATGTACACAAACTTTACATATAACTTCTGAAAGTGAAAATACCAATAGTCAAAGGAAAAATTTTAATATTCCAACAAACAATAGAGTAAGGGAGTTCAAGTACACTCAAGCCACTGAGAACCACGTAAATCCTCAGTCTGCTAGAGAAGGAAAACTTCCTACTTTATTATCAAAATATGTCCAAAATTTTGCAAAATCTGAATATGATGTTGGAAGAATTCATATGGAACCACAAAGGATTCGTTTAACTTCAGATTTACCTATTTCTCTCAGAGCATATAGAACTTCCCCTAAGGAAGCAGAGGAAATTAAAACCCAAATTCAAAATTTATTACAGGCCGGTATTATAAAAGAAAGTTGTTCACCTTATTCCGCACCTGTAACTTTGGTGTATAAACGGGAAAAAGGTAAAAAGACGCGATTATGTGTTGACTTCCGAAAACTCAATTCAATCACTAAAACAGATGCTGAACCACCTCCCAGAATAGATACTTTGTTAGATAAACTAGCTAAAGCAAAAATTTTTTCCACTCTTGACTTGGCAAGTGGACATTGGCACATTCCTATTCACCCAAAAGATACTGAAAAATTGGCCTTCGCTACAACTTTCGGATTATATGAGTGGAAATACCTTCCCTTTGGGCCTAAAAATGCCCCTGCTATCTTCAATCGAACCATTAGAAGGATTCTAAATAAATACAAAATAGACTTTGCCTGTAATTATTTTGATGATATAATTGTATTTTCACAGTGAGAAGATGAACACTTCCAACACCTACAACAACTTTTTGATATATGTGTTAAAGAAAACTTAAAATTAAAATTATCAAAATGCAATTTTGTCAAAACAAAAATTAACTTCTTAGGATACGAAATAACTAATGGCCTAATTACCCCTGATAATCCAAACGTTGAAGTAATAAAAAATTTGAAACAGCTAAAAAATGTCAAGGAATTACAGAGAGTTTTGGGATCAGTTAACGTTTATGCTAGATTTATTCCGAAATATGCCGAAACAAGAGCTCCTTTAAATAATTTATTAAAGAAAAATGTCCCCTATGTTTGGGACTAAAAATGTGAAAAATCCTTCCAGAAACTAAAAAATGCTCTTATAAGTAAACCTATTTTTAGACTTTATGTTCCCAGAACTCCCTGTCAGTTATTTGTTGACGCCTCGAGTCATGGTGTGGGATGTGTTGTTAAACAGGCAGATGTGAATGGTACTTTACACCCAGTGGCATATCGTTCAAGAAATTTACGAGATTATGAAAAAAAAAAAAATTTGCAAATACGGAATTAGAATGTTTAGTAGTTATTGATGCCTTAGATAACTTTTATCATTATTTGCACGATCAAAAGTTTGTCATACATACGGATCATGCGTTTCTCACTTGGTTAAAGAATGTTAAAAATTTAAGCGGAAGATTATTCCACTGGTCCCTTAAACTTAGTATGTTTGACTATGAAATTAAATATAAAAAAGGATGAACAAATATTGAAGCTGATAGGCTATCTAGATTGCCTGTTTTGGAAAATGTGTCACACCATGTACAACTCCTAAGACTTAAATGAAATTAAAGAAAACCAGAAAAAAGAAAACATAGGTATTAACTTTAAGAAAATTCTTGAAATTGAAGATGTAATTGTAATTAAAAAGAAAGGTTTGTATAAGATAATAGTCCCGATGTCATTAAGATTACCCCTCCTAGAGAAAACCCACACTCAATTTGGACATCCAGGAATTTATAAAATGATAAATTTAATTACACCACAGTATTATGGGCCTAATATTAATAAAAATATTGAAAATTTTGTAAAACATTGTCATACCTGTCAAATAAATAAAAAGTGTAGACAAAAACGGTTTGGTTCATTACAGGAAGTACCGCTAACCGATAAACCTTTTGAATGTTTGTCTTTGGACACTGTTGGTGGGCTGAACTACTATAATTCTACAAAAAAAATATTTGCATTTGCTCGTGGACCATGCAACCCGTTATGCGTGGGGATTTCCATCAAAAAGCGTTACCACTGAAACTTATACAAACTTTTTAAAACAACTTTTTCAAATTCAAGTACCTAAAAAATTGTTAACAGATAGGAATGCAGCATTCACGGCATCCCGTTTCAAAAAATTCCTTCGAAATTATGATACAAAACATTTGTTAACAAGTAGCCATCATCCCGAATGCAACGGGAAAATCGAGCGCCTCAATCAGACTATTGTTATGCGTCTAAAATGCAAGGTTAACACTTCTTCAAATAAAATTCCCTGGACTAAAATAATTGGTGAAGTTTTAAATCAATATAACTTAACACCTCACTCTGTAACTCAATTCCCACCTAGTTATTTATTATTAGGAGAATTACCATATGATCCATTATTAGTAAACAATAGTTACTATCCTTCAATTGATGAAGCTAGAAAAATAGCAAAAGAAAAAACAATACAATATCATAAAAAAAAAAAAAAAAAAAAAAAAAAATCCGATTTGATGCTCGATTTCTCCCTGTTAAATTTAAAGTTGGTGATGAAATTATTTATGAAGAATTCCAATATCCCAACACACGTAAGTTAAGTCCACCTTATTCAGGTCCTTATACAATCTTAAAACAAATATCTGAAGTTAATTTTGAAATAGACAAACCCAGTCCCCATTTTAAAAGAAATTCAGAAATTGTTCATTCATCTAAGTTAAGATACTATAATAACCCTAAAAAATTCAAATTAAGTCATGAATAATTTTAGTTAGGGATCAACTCCATGCCCCAGGTATTATTTTTTTTAAATTTATTATTCTCGTGATCTCTTGATCTTCACCACTGTAAAGTGATCAGAGAGTGCGGGAAAAATGATTTGTTTTTGCCCTCTGTAGAAATTCACCAGTTTCCACCTTTATCCCAACTCCCAACTCACCTTTTTGGAAAGACTTGACCTTTGAAATTGGAACCTTGACCTTTGAAACCTTGGAAAGACTTGACTTCTCACAAGTTCAAAGGTCAAGTTACCCACAAAACAACTTTTTTTTTTTTTTGGCTTGCCAATGGCTAACCAAACTATGTTGATGCCAATGTAGTGTTTTGGAGCAATTAATTACTAACAGAAAGTGATTAAGTTGGTTTTGTGTAAATAGTTTGTAAAAAGAAAATGTCTAGTAGTACTGGTATTCTTAGTATTAGTAATATTATTAGAGTTAATTAAACACTGTTGTGTTTATTAAATAGTTTTATGTGTCTGTTAAATGCTATATTTATGAAAAAATTATTTGTGTTAGTATGTAAATAAAGTTTCTAGAAATTGTCAAATATGTATTGTGATATAATTGTTTTTCATATACTTTATAACTGAAAGATGCTGAACCACACTGGAAAAAAAAATTCTAAAAATAAGTTATTAATATCTTATTTTATTATTAAAAAAAATTTAGTATTTAAGTAATTCCTGAAGTGAAAATCGTGGTTTTGTGTGGATTAAGGTTGATTCACAACACTAGGGTGTTGCGCTTGAATCATTCTGAAAGTTCCTAGCTCATATTTAAACTAGTTTCGGTAATAACCATGGGAAACTCTAATTAGCTAGTTTGATAAGCTGGATCTAGGATTGAATCCACCATCTCCAGTCTTCAAGCGTTGAGAGTAGAACCTGTTGGTGCACTGGTGGGATCTCATAAAGTGGAGAACAAGAATGTTAATTACAGACTTCTATTCATATTGATGATACTAACATATAATGTAATTTTTTAATTATATTTAAAATTGTAATTTAAATACAGCATTATTATTATGTCTAAATTTCTCTTTTTTTCACAATGAAATTCTTTATTTTGTGCAGTTGTATGGAATTTTTATAAAAATAACTAATTAAAATAATAAGGCAAAGGAATAACGTTAAAAAAATATTTCTATTTTACTTTTAATTTAATTATAGAAGTATTACTATTATATCATTATTGTTGAAAAAAATCGAAACCAGTAAAAATGCTTTATGTGAAAAATTAGACTATTTATGTGTTTTTCTGATTTCTGCCTTTTATACTTTTCTAGCAAGTACAAAAATGAAGTTCCCAGGCAGTGTGTCAGTCTGTTGGGAGAACATTAATTGAAAGTGTTTATTCGCCTGAATATGGAGTAAAAAAGAAAAACAGGCTATGATGAAACAAATATTGTAACCAAATATGTAAATAAATTTTAATTTTGTTTAACAAAAGTTTTGGGGTTATTTCAATTTACACATCATACCTTTTGATTAAAAGAAAAAAAAAAAAAAAAAAAGGGGGGGGGGGGAGAAAAAAGGGTTTATGTTTGAAATATTTTGGATGTATAAGAATTGTGATTAAAATGCTGATCCTCTCATTTTTAATTATTGTAAATCTATAAATTAAGTTTTATGACTTCATTTGAATTTACCAAAATCTTTTTTCTAATTCTCAATAATTTTATTAGGTTTGAAATATACGACACACTATACAATCAAACTAACATGTTAAGTTTATAATTTTTATATTATGTATTAACATAGATTAATTTATTATTATTATTATTTTTTTTTTCCAGTATTAGTTTTCAAACATGAAAAAATATTTCTTTATTCCGAAGTATTCTGTAAAATAATTGACTATTTCTTTGACATGTTTTGTATATAACAGAAATAATCTTAACTGTATTAATGTAAAATTAAATAAAAATGTAAAAATTTTTAGTTTATAAATTGTAAAATGTTTTAATGAATACAGTAGAGTACTGTAAGGTAGTAGTACAATACAGAATCTTTAATACTGAAAAGAAAATGAAAAGTTTTCTGGATTTTAATATTTTAACTCCTTTTATATTCCAGAATTTAAAAACATAAGAAAAGTAAATACATATATAAACTTTCATTTTACATGTAAGGCCTAGCTGAGAATATTGAAAAGTCTGCTTCATTAAAAAATAAATAAAAAGATAACTATTATTTACAGAACTGTATATATATATATTTATCTATGTTTATCAGGGGCAATTCTGTAGGAAAAAGAAAAAAAAAATCAATGATGTTTATATTTTTTATTGAAATTATCTCCTTCTAATGTCTAATAAAACATTTTGCTCATATATAAAATCAAGACTAAATATACACATTTTATATACATAAAATATCCTGGAAATATCAAAATATAGAATGATTCAGTAGCCAATCAATGTAAGCATTAATAAAATTAGTTGATTTATGTGCTGTAAACAATAGAGAATTAAGATCATACAATGTCTAATCTCGCTGACAGCCAAGGCTATGCGAAAAATTATTCTATCGGGAATTTTTTTTTTTATTGATTATTTATTACCTAATATGTTTTTATTCCGATTATACATTCAGGAAATTCACAGCCATTAAATGAGTAGTCATTTTTTAAAATTTTATTTATTTTTAATTCAATTAAACAATTAAGTGCCATTTTAGTATTTTTTTTTTAGCTATCCGCGTTTGTAATTAACGATAGATGGCGCTTTCTGAACTGCAGTTGTTAGTAAATATAATCGCCATGTGTATTAGTGTTCTTTCTCCGCCATTACATCATGGAAAATCGATTGCATAATATGATGATATGCAGTGGTATGATAATTTCACCTTAAGCCACCAGAGGGCGAGCATTTCATTACAATCGCAAATAAAATAAAACATTAAACTTGTGAAAAATCATTTTTTAGAAAGTATTAATTTAACGATTGTAAATTTTCTGATTGTGAAAACAGAATTCATTTGGTAATGAGTAATTTTAGAAACCAAATTCCCCATAAAATAACATGCTCCTTGGTTGTTGCTGACATTAGGTATTGTTCGCTCTTTAAAGATAAGTTAGAAGATTGTTTGTCATGTGAGTTTCAATTTTTCAAAGAATTTAACTACATTTTGAAAATATCAATTATTTTTTTTTTTTCTAAAAATTTTTGAGGGGAAAAAAAAATATCTAGATATATATTCTAACATTTTTTACAAGAAATTTGTCATCCATGTGTGTTTTGAGCGACAACTGTAGTTATGTTGCCATGGTAGCAATATCCAATGGTTTATCTGTGTTCTGCAAAAAAATGTGAATAATTTATTACTATGAAATAAAGGATAAACACCTGAATCCCAGATTTATCCAAATTTTTAAGATTTAACTGTTTCAAAGACAGTGACTGAAAGGTCTATCTAACAACTTTAGACTTCTTAGGTGTGCAATGGTCATATATTAAATTGACATGTTTCTGAAGACAGCAAATATTTATAAAATTTGTTTAAATATTTGCTAATGTATGTAGATTCTATATGCAAAGAAATATTTTTAAAGTTGATCAATAGACCTTTTGTACACTGCCCTGAAAGGGTTAACTATAATAAATAGAAAATATCTTCAAATTTATGTTTGCTAGCGCATCTTACAAGGGAACATTGAAAAGGTGTCGTCTTCAAAAGTTATTGAAAAAAATATATGTGATTCTATTCTTCATAAAACACTAGAGAGTGAAAAAATTATCGGCTGAAATGAATTACAGTAATGATAAAAAAATTATCAAAATTAAGCATATTTGGCGATTTTACACTGTTAGGCGATTGATTTTGAGTACTTGGCGGAGAAGCAAAACACGGTTCTGTTCGTAAAAGGCAATCTCGGTGCTAGTGAACTTATCACCTAAAAGCGCTAAATCGCCAAAAAATGCTTAATTTTGATAATTTTTTGTGGTCGCTGTAATTCATTTCAGCCGATAATTTTTTCACATTCTGGTGTTTTATAAAGAGTAGAAACACATATATTTTTTTCAATATTTTTTTAATATGACACCTTTTTGAATGTTTCCTTGTTAGATTGGCAATAGTCAATCCAGCATAGATCAGTATTTGCCACTATTCAGTTTTTAATATTGGGCAATGCTGGAAAAAAGGTGTACCATTAGACATCGGCCAATACAGATTTATTGACATTGGCCGGTCCGGTTTAGATCGACATTGGTCGGTCCGGCTTAGATCGACATTGGTTGGTCCGGCTTAGAACGACATTGGCCGGCCCGACTTAGATCGACATTGGCCAATATTCAAATAGCAACATTGGCCGGTCCGGCCCAGATCGACATTGGCCAATGTTCGAATGGCAACATTGGCCGGTCCGGCTTAGATCGACATTGGCCAATGTTCAAATGACAACATTGGCCAATCTCGGCAAAAAGGTTTGCCATTCGGCGCTGGCCAATGTCGATAAATTGATATTGGCCAACGTTGTAAAATCTCATTATACGACATTGGCCAATATTGTTGTGCTACTGGGGATGTTGTTTTATGTCAGGGTGTTTTTCCAATTCTTCGTCTTGTAATTCTGTCATGTGCTAGTTGTAGAGATGCAAGGCTTTCAAAACACCCGGTTTTTCCCCGGAAAAAAACCGTTTTTTTCCCCCCATGGAATTTAAGACAAAATTGGGAAATTTGAAATTTCCCCAAAACTGGGAATTTTGAAATTATGAATATTTTTATAACTTTTGTTAATTATTTAACCTCCGATCTTTAAATTAACTTCAAATTTAATTCCTGCATAAGCATAGATTTCCTTGTGGTGCTAACACTAAGTTTCTGTCATTATTCATTAATATTATTTTGTTATGTTCTTGAGATATCCTTTCCATTCTTAATGAGAATCAATAACATTTAATTTTTTTTATTCATAATTCGTTTACGAATGTACAGTCGGGGGAAGAAAACGCAACACCCGCTGTAATTTCGTTATTAATTGACGCAGGAACATATAATACACATCATTCAACAGGAAATTCAAAGCACTTTCTGAATATGTCGTCAAATTTTGAATTAGGGGTCATCTACATATTGAAGTGAGCGCCAAATTCGATTTTTTCCCGATAGCCACACCCAATTTTGACTTCATTTTCGAATTTCTGAGAGTCTGGCAGTGCGGAAAAGTATACTGTTTGTATACTTTAACTTTAGTATTTATAGAGTTATAATCAAAAATGTGTTAGGGGTTATCTATAAACGTAAAAAAATAAAATTAAGATCCTATAAGAAATAGAAAACATTTTAATGTTTCACACCGGAAATCTTTCAGGAAAAAAAAAATATTTACAGCAATTAATAAAACGTTGCCTCGTTTTCAGTTCCTTAATTATCCTAAATTCAATTTTTTAGATTTAAATATACTTCAGTACTGTTTTAGATAATTTTAGGTCTATTTAAATACATTACACTTGCGATTACTTCATACAGTACTCTGTGAAAAAAGCGCAAGTAAATTTCAAGTAAAAGTGTCTATTATGGCTGTAGTGATCACCAATAAAGCTTAAATTTTCTTTCGTAGGTGTAACATAATATACGAAATGAAATAATATATATATATATACAACAACGCATAAACTAAATCTTTTCGGATAAATTATTGTAAGTGTTCATGAAGTAAATATTAAACAATTTTAATCGACCAGTTTTGGATCAGTTGAAATCTTGGAACTGTACGATTCGTTTTATAATTTCTATGAAAATATAATTTCTTAATTAACCCTTTCGCGACCGCTTACGTAGATTCACGCCATTTGAAAATCAGTAACTCTGTCAGTGGGCGTTTCTTTCGTAATTTGTGTGTTACATATTTCTTAAGTGTATACCCAGTGTTCATATTTTTGCAATAAAATATACTATGGATAGAAATATATTGATTAGAAAGAATATAACTATAATGTATATCCATTTGCAATATAATTGTGAATACAGAAAATTTGTTCTGAAATATTTTATTTTGAGAGTATAATGCCCGTAGGCGGGTCTTACTGTCAAAAAGACAAAATCCTGCAGTCGCAAAAAGTGTTAAAATATATTTATAAAAGTTAAAGTATGTTTTTAAAAATGTATAAAGTTAAAATATATTAATAAAATTTTAAAGAATAAAGTGTCCTTGAAATAATAATCGTCCCCCTACAAAATAAATAAATAAATAAATAAATAAATAAAATAAAATAAAACATTATATGAAGCAAATGATTAAGCCTTTTTTAACTATGACGGTAGTTAAGAAACGATTTTACAGGTCTGTCTTGCATTCCAATTCCATTCGTTTTTTATATTGGACAATTTCACATTAAACCTACTTTTCTATTTAAAACAGTAAACCCCGCCTATTTAGTTAATTCTTTTTCTTCTAGTGTTTGTTTAAAAGATTCAAAATTAATCACCAATTAATCGATGAAGTAAATACCACTTGTGCATATTTTTGTCAACATAAAATAAGGGGTTTAACACGAATACTCAATGTCACATTTACTTTTCTTTACTGTATTGTTTTGTTTTGAAGAACGATAAAGGCGGGGCATGTCTTCTTTAGAAAACAGAAATTCTTGATGCTAACACTAATGTCTAAAAATCATCATTTTTGTTTCATTTCTTTACGTTTGACGTTGTTGTTATATAATTTGACCCGTAAATAAAAAATAAAAGTATTTTGTTTAATTTTCTTTGTTATTTTTAAAGATTTAATTCGTTATCTCATGCAAAACTATATAAGAGACGGCCCCCAAAACCCCTCCAAAAGAAAGATTTATTTATATCTCGAAAACTAATAATTGGAATGAGCTGCAAATTTGCACAACCATATTTTTCAGCATTAGGATTCATTCTATGTAAAAATTAATATAGGTCATAATTCATAATTTTTATGAATATGAATTTATTAATATTTTTCAGAATCAAAAGTAATGATGGATTATGTTTGGGTTTCTTCACTGTATCTCGTAAAAAAAAAAAAAAAATTATATCGATCAAATTATTTTTTATGAAGATATTAATAAAAGTTTCAAATATGAATTTAACATTAGCACCTTCAAACTTTGAACGCTTATAACTCTGTGAAAAAATGAGTAAAATATACAACCAATATACTTTTTCGCGTTGTCGCGATCCCAGGAATTCAAATATAAAATAAAAATAGGGTGTTACCATTGAAAAAAAATCAAAGTTGGTGCGCGTTTTAATATGTTGACGACCCCAATTCAAAATTTCAGTTCATTTTCTGAAACTACTCACAATTCCCCGTCGAATGATACCTATTACATTTTTCTACATTCATTAGCAACGAAGTTGCGTTGAGTGTTGCGTTTTTTTTTTCCCCGACTGTACTATAAAACAATTAGAGAATTGGACTTCAGATTTTAGGAAACAAACCCAACAAAATTTATATTTCATTAAACTCAAATGAAGTATTTAAGAAATTAGTTTGTTGCCTGATAATTTTTAAATTGTTTCTCTCTTTTTTTTTTTTTTTTTTTTTTTTAATTACAAATAATAATAATAATAAGAAGAAGAAGAATTCTTAAATTTAATCTGTTTTAGGGAAATATTGTAATTGGAAAAATTTCCCCACTTGTTGTGTCAGAAATGCAGATTTTTTTTTTTTTTTTTTTGTATATGCATAAAAATCAGGAAAAAAGTATGTGTATAAATTTTCATCAAAAAATTTTCATTGCAGAAAATTTAACATCATTTTTTACAAACTCTAATTAGAAACATTTATGAAAATAACTTGTAAAAGAAACTATACCACTGTAGTAATTGCATAAAATGTCATCCCTATCCTGTAATAGTTTGAGAAGAGAAATAATTAAGGTTTGAAAACTTCTTTAAAAATTTCTATTTTTAAAGAATTATTTAAAATAACGAAGTGGTTTTTAGAAAGAATTCTTTCTAAAAACTACTTCATTATTATCAAACTACTATATCTATGAGTACGATAGACCATCCCCCCCCCCCTGATCTATACTTTCATATACAAACATGCGGTAAATGTGTTTCGTTCCTAGCAACGGTTACTATATTCATTATTTCTAAACATTTCTTTGGCACAGCTTTAGAATAGGACCCCCTGGCAGCTTTTAAACTTTTGTTGTCATTCTAGTAATGAATTAAAATAGCTGTCGTGATTGCGTAAATAAAAATTTTCGCGAGGAACGTACGAGCTACTTCGGTGCCAAATTTCAGATTTCGCCAAGAGGTTTTAAAGCTGTACCGTTCTATTTTTCTCGATTTCATTTTAAATATTTTTTAACTTGATGCGAGAGGTTAAAAAGGAAAAACATCTTTTAATTGGTCTAAATATGCAAAAAGTATAATAAATAAATAAATAAAAATAAAATAAATAATTTATTTTTTTCTCTTAATGTATGATTTTTCATCTAAATATAATAAATGTGTAAAGTCTTGTCCCACAATTTAAATAAACGAAACTTTTTTCACGTTCATTTTTTTTCCTGACATAAAAATAAATAAATTTCCTTTTATGTCACCGCCACTTTAGAATGTAGGAAAAGAGGGGAAAAAAAGCTAAAAACCCCATAGGAATAGCATGGGAAGGAAAGCAAAAAAACTCACAATGTCAAGTGTGTTAATAAAAAAAAAAAAAAATTCACAACGGAAATAATAAGGGGACAAAATTGACTAGAAAAACACATTGAACAGCGGGAACCGGGCGGGCTGGGGTATGGGTCCTATCGTCCAGGATTAATACGACTCGCCTAGTATAGTAATAGGGCAGTTCCTTGTTTGTAAACAAACATCTCAACTTTTATGAGTGGTTGGCAAAAAGGCTTGGGAAAAGCATAGCGATGGCGATTACTTGATTACTACCAACGGAAAATCAATGGTGGGCGGGGCGCGGGAAACTCGAGCGCGCTTTTTTGCCAACCACATGACGTCACGAGGAAATGCTCTATACACCTTTTTAATACAGTGCGGTGAAATAACATAAAACTGACTGAACAAATAAGGCACCTAACAGTTTTCATGTAAGATCAAACTAATACATACGTCGTAAAGGGAGTATTAAGAAATCTGGTGCGTAACAACCACACGATTTTTATTACCCCTTACTAGACATATTTTATATCCGCGATTGTAATGAAATGCTCGCCCTCTGGTGGGCTAAGGTGAAATTACAATAAACATGGTTTAATTCGAATTCCATATAGCCGCCATTGCTTGCCGATATTTAGTTTCACATATATTTATTGAATAAAAATGAATAAATACGGTAAAAAAGATAACACATACTGTTGTGTGCTACAATCTAACTCCAAAGGATCAAGAAATCCAGAATTGAGCTTCCATTTATTTCCAAATGACAAATTTAAAATTTCTGTTGCTTCGGCTAATGGAAGTAAAGAATTAATCAGATGATTTGAAACTAATATTTGTTCAACTTCAGTTAAAAATCTACTTCCGATCGAACTTTGAATAAACTGAAGTGTTTTTTCCAAAAGCAATCAATTTTCCATAATGTAATGGCGGAGAAATTATAGTACGAATATTAAGTAGAATAACAAAGAACACTAATGGAACACACGTGTCTATAATGTTTACTAACAACTGCAGTGTTGAGAAAGCGCCATCTATCGATCATTACAATCGCGGATAGTCTTTCTGGATATACTGTGATCATAAGACATGAAATTGGCTAAATAAATCAGACACCTAACAATTTGCGTGTAAGATCAAACTAATACATACGTCATAAAGATATATAAAACTAAAATTTATTTGATGTGGACACCACATGACTTCCTTATGCAACAGAAGGAATATACATATTTTTATGAAAGCATTGACAGTTTTGTGTGAGGTAACTAATTCGTAAATAAACAGTCAGATTCCAGTCCACGAACATTCCTTACAAAAAAAAAAAAAAAAAAAAACTGCTACTTGAACCAAAAACGTATCAATAATACGATTATATATGGCGCCGAGACAAATATACTAGTTTTTTCAAGTACTCAGGGGATTGTTATAGAATACCTCATTGGCAAATGTAGAGCTTAGAGTACTATGAAAATCATTTGAGGTCCCGGTTTTGTTCTCTTTGGCAAAAATTAGCAACGGGAAACGATAAATTTTACCAAAATAATTAACTCAGTTAAAATTGAGAAAGAGTTTCTAGCTGTTCTGAAACAATATTTGCCGCAAAATTTTACCGCTAATCTCGCAATACTGCAAATTAGTAGCCAGCGTAGATTTTGGTCTTGGCATCGAATTTGGAGATTCAGCGTCGAATTTGGCGAAAATTTGTAGTTTGGAAGCTTTGACTTCAATAATAACAGAGTTCAGGAATATTCTGCAAAAATGCATTGGTTTATTTTGCAGAACTAAATTATTCGAAATTTCTATAAATGACTCACAAGATAAAAAAAAAAAAAAAAAAAAAAAAAAAAAAAAAAAAAGAGAGTGATTGTTGATGATTGTAGACTAGAACTTGCCTATATCTTTACGTGTTACTTTCTACACGGTATTACAGTAAAAGTGGAAACAGATGAACATTTTTCATTTGCACGAAGATGTTCTTTGACTTAGCGTCAAATTAACCATTCAAATGCGGTGAAAAATGGTAGTAAGGGATTTACAAAATTTGGAAACTTTACCTCAATAGGAGTCTAGTACCGGACATTTTTTAATGATGCATTGGTTTTTCGCCCAGCAGAACGATCATGAAAATTCCATAAACCACTTAGATTACTTTCGATGAATTCAAATTCCATTCAGACTTCGAAATACTCGGTTGTTCCTGATTTAGCAAAATTTATGCTATGTAGTGTATTTAACAATGTTTGTTTGATTTCAGTAGTGAAAATGACCATTTTATTGGATTGTTTCATTAATATTAATTTTGGTAGCTCAAAAAAAGAGATTTATTCAACTGAAATTTAAAATTTAGCATCGAAGTAGATCGGACGTTTCTCGCCAAATTCTTTAATTACGCAATTGCGATGTCCATTTTAATCCATCGCCAAAATGACAATAAAAATTTAAAAACCGCCCAGGGGTTCCTATGCTAAAGCTATATCAAAAAAGAAATGAATATATTAACCGATATTAGGGAATGAAACACAGTTACTGCATGCCTTTATATGAAAAAACAGATTAAAATAAGTCCTGTCGTTTTAAATTAAATTCTGTTTTGTGTAGAATTTTTATCTATTACTTAGAAAACAAAAATAGGCTCAGACTTTTGTTTAAAATTTTTGTTTTCTCTTTTGTATGATTCGTGTGAATAAAAATTGTAGTTTTCAGTGATTTTTTTTTTTTTTTTTTTTTAAATATTCGTTGAATTTTATGTATTATAAGGGAACAACTATAGTATTTCCCCTCATCTAGGTTTGGCGATTTTTCGTTGGCGATTATGGCTAAATCATAAATCTAAAAATCAGAAATCATATAGCATAAATGATAAAATCGTAAGCCAAATTATAAATCATAAATCATAAAATCATAAATCCAAAATAAATAGCATGTAGGCTGCCATATTATATCGCAAACAATCCAGAACGACATCGTTATCGTTCAAATCGGCGCCAAAGAAAAATCGCCAAATTCAGATGAGGGGAAATCCTATAGGGTACAACTATAGTATTTTCCCTCAGCTGAATTTGGCGATTTTTCTTTGGTGCCGATTTGAACGATAACGATGTCGTTCTGGATTGTTTGCGATATAATATGGCAGCCTACATGCTATTTATTTTGGATTTATGATTTTATGATTTATGATTTATAATTTAGCTTACGATTTTGTCATTTATGCTATATGATTTATGATTTTTAGATTTATGATTTAGCCATAATTGGCAACGAAAAATCGCCAAATCTAGGTGAGGGGAAATACTATAGTTGTTCCAAAAACTCCAATGAGGGAGAAAGAAAAAGATAGGTCCAAGTTAACGCTTAAATAATAAATAATAATAATAATAATAATAATAATAATAATAATAATAATAATAAAACACGCCAAGCAGGGGTGATATTAAGACTCCATCATTGTTATTTACGGGTAAAAATATTCGCCAGAAACCAAAGTGTATCGATCAGGATAATAATAATAATAAAAGAAACGTTAGATGAAATTGTACATCCAATTTGGTATAACTTCAGTATATCCCCACAGCTGAATTTGGCGATTTTTCTTTGGCGCCGTTTTGAACAATAACGATGTCGTTCTGGACTGTTTGCGATATAATATGGCAGCCTGTATGATGTTTATTTTGGATTTATGATTTTATGTTTTATGATTTAGATTATGATTTTATCATTTATCATTTATGATTTTTAGATTTATGATTTACCCATAATCGCCAACAAACAATCGCCAAATATCGTTGTGTGGATATACTGAAGTTGTTCCAATTTAAATTATAAAATTTTCAGTTTTAATCGGTACAACTATAGTATTTCTTCTCAGCTGAATTTGGCGATTTTTCTGTGGCGCCGATTTGAACGATAACGATGTCGTTCTGGATTGTTTGCGAAATAATATGACAGCCTACATGCTATTTATTTTGGATTTATGATTTATAATTTAGCTTACGATTTTATCATTTATGCTATATGATTTATGATTTTTAGATTTATGATTTAGCCGTAATCGCCAACGAAAAATTGCCAAACCTAGCTGAGGGGAAATACTATAGTTGTTCCTTGTAATCTTTTAAGATTCATTTACAAAAAAAAAAAAAAAGAAAAGAAAAATCTTTCATAAATTTCCTAGTTGAAAAATTTAATAAATTTAGTTTATTATATGCTTTTGCATTAAGTTCCTGGTAATATTATTTTTTGAAATATTTATGAATGTCTTTAAAACTAGCTATCGATCGCCTGCAAGAATTTTCTATATCTACTTCAACGTCGTCTTCTAGAAGTGGAACGCCTGCGAGTTTTTCCACTTCGGTTAGGCTTGCGTCTCTTTCCACTGTTGGAACGGCTGCGGCTTCTTCGAGTGCTGGAACCGGAACGTCTTCCACTTTTACTGCTAGAACGTTTTCTTGATCTTGATCTGAAACTAAATTTATCTTTAGATTGACGTCGTGGCCCACTTCTACTTAACGATCTTCTGCGTCTTGCATTTTCTATTCTTTTGTACCTCCCATTAGGCAGTTTCGTTAAAAGTCCTTTATCAACAGCGTTATTTAGACTCAAATGAATGCTTTTAGTACTGGGCATTTTATCTAAGTCTTTTTTTCTAAATAACAAATATCGTTTAATATCAACGAAAGATGATCCATCAGTTTCGCCAAGATCGTGAATAGCTTTAATAACCGCTTCTTCGATAACTGTTTGTAGTTGTAGCTCGGACATTTGTGACATATTTTCTATCGACATAATGTTGTTCGTTTAATTCAAAGTTGCAAATCTAAAGATTTAGTAAAAAACTGGCTAAGAATTTCGAGATAAATTTAAAATTTTGGTAAATTAACTGATAAAGAATTAAGCTAGCAAAATCTGCTGATCTGAAATGGTGAAATTAAAAAAAATGTTCCAGAATATTTGTTTTTCACAGCACGTGAATTTGCGCGTAAAAATATAATATAATGTTCAGGGAGTTGGTTGACTATATTTAATAAATATATTAAAAACATTTTAAACACACGTAAATTTAAATTTTTATTTAAAAGATGGGAAAAAAATTTATCCAAAGTTTTCGCTTTAATCCGCGTTTGTAATGATCGATAGATGGCGCTCTCTGAACTGCAGTTGTTAGTAAATATAATAGCCACGTGTATTCTTTCTCCGCCATTACATCATGGAAAATCGATTGCATAATATGATGATATGCAGTGGTGTGATAATTTCACCTTAGCCCACCAGAGGGCGAGCATTTCATTACAATCGCGGATAGTAAAGCATCATCAGGGATTTTTAAATCCCTGATGATGCTTTAAAAATCCCTGATGATGCTTTACTATCCGCGTTTGTAATGATCGATAGATGGCGCTCTCTGAACTGCAGTTGTTAGTAAATATAACAGCCACGTGTATTCATTATTGTGCTTTCTCCGCCATTACATCATGGAAAATCGATTGAATAATATGATGATATGCAGTGGTGTGATAATTTCACCTTAGCCCACCAGAGGGCGAACATTTCATTACAATCGCGGATTAAAGCGAAAAGCTTTGGGTAAATTTTTTTCCCATCTATATATATAAAAGAGTACTTTCACTCACTGACTCACTGACTCATCAACGTACAGCAAAATCTACTGAAGCCACTGACTCGAAACTGGGTCAGGTTATATAACATGTAGTGTAAGCACTCCCTAAGAAGCGATTTTGCGAAATTCGCCCCTCAAGGGGGGTGGGGGGGGAAGATGTGATTTCACAAAAACCTTCATATCTCAAAGAAAAAAACAGATATCCGTAAAATTTTTGTTTAAAAATATAGCTAACACAAATACCTAAAAACCGATTTTTGGAATTTTAGAAATTCAGTCCCCAAGATGAGGGGGAGGAAACAAAACGTTATCTATATTATATATATAAAAAGAGTACTTCCACTCACTCACTCACTCACTGACTCATCAACGTACAGCAAAATCTACTGGAGCCACTGACTCGAAACTGAGTCAGGTTATAGAACATGTAGTGTAAGCACTCCCTAAGAAGCGATTTTGCGAAATTCGCCCCCCAAGGGGGGTGGGGGGGGGAAGACGTGATTTCACAAAAACCTTCATATCTCAAAGAAAAAAACAGATATCTGTAAAATTTTTGCATTAAAACATAGCTAAGACAAATGCCTAAAAATGAATTTCTGGAATTTTGGAAATTCGATCCACAAAAAGGGGTGCGTGGCAAAATGTGATTTCACATGCGCAAAAAGTGATTTTTTAAAAAACATTCATATCTCAAAGAAAAAAATAGATATACGTGAGATTTTTGTTTCAAAATATAGCTAACATAAATACCTAGAAACCAATTTCTGGAATTTTAGAAATTCGGTCCCTAATGGGGGGACAAGGGCAAAACGCGATTTCACAAAAACCTTTATATCTCAAAGAAAAAAACAGATATCCGTAAAATTTTTGTTTAAAAATATAGCTAACACAAATACCTAAAAACCGATTGTTATGTAACGTGATGTGAAGATAACAATAAATACTCGTTCTTTCATTCCCAAACCAAAACTATATTAAACATACAATACACAGATTTGATATGCGTTGAAGACATAAGTTGTGATAAAACATTGCGATTGAATATTTAACATAAACAATATAATGCAAGTAATAATGCGAAGATAATAATGTGAAGTAATAATTGCGAATAATGCGAAAGATAGCATGCAAGCTACCGTGCGGATGAAAAAGAACATTTCTTAAACTGTTCTTTGTGGTTTCTGTTTTAGTAGAGTTGAGATGTTCGTACCTGTTGAACAGAAAAAAAGTAAAATTGAGATGAAAACAGTTAAATCGAAAGTGTCATTGAGTGCGGAGTTCGATTATGGTAGGAATCGAATATGACTGGATGGTGGGAATCGAACATGACTCCCACCCTATCAGGGCGCTAGTCCTGATATAAAGGGAGAACAGCAATTTTGTTAACAGTTCTTTTAAAAATAGAGTCTTTAGTTTTTATAGACATTACTCTGACAAGTCCGTCGCTACCAGTGTGAACCTTTGTAATTCGACCAATTGGCCAGGATAAAGGTGAGCAGCTGTGGTCTATGATAACCACCAATTCTCCTTCCTTGATATTTGTTGCAGGATGTTGCCATTTATTTCTTAATTGCAAGGAACTGAGATACTCCTTTTTCCAAGCCCTAGAAATATCTCGTCTCATTTTTTGCACCAGTTCCCATCGGTTCTTGAGATTCCTGCTACAGGATAATGGTTTATCTGCAGGTGAAAGCATGACATCACCTGTAAGAAAATGTGATTGGGTGAGATCATTAATAGAGTCTGTATCAGAATCAGTACTTTTAAAGAGGGGACGTGAATTTAATAAGGATTCAATTTGTGTTAATAAAGTGCTCAGTTCCTCAAATGTCAACCGTGTATCACCGATTACTCGTTTAATGTGAAATTTACAGGAACGTATTGCAGCTTCCCAAATTCCTTCGAAATGAGGTGATGCGGGAGGAATAAAATGCCACTCTATTGCGGCTTGTGTTAAATAATGTGCTACGCATTCGTTTTTTGGTAAAGACAACATCTGTTCTATTTCATCGAGTTTCCTTTTAGCACCAACAAAATTGGTTGCGTTATCGCTGTAAATATGACTAGGTGAACCACGTCTAGCACTGAAACATCGTAAGGCAGCTATAAATGCGTCAGTCGTCAAATCGCTGACAGCTTCGACGTGTATTGCTTTTGTAGCAAGGCAAATGAATAAAGCTATGTATCCTTTTGTTGTTTTAGAGCCACGAACCTTGTTAAATTTTATATACATTGGACCAGCATAGTCCACGCCACATGCAAAGAAAGGTCGCTCGAGATTTACTCGATGTGGTGGTAAGTTTCCCATGAGCTGGGGTGTAGAAGTAGCTTTGAAACGGAAGCATTTCACGCATTTATTAACAAGCTTATTGATTAATTTTTTTCCCACCAATGATCCAATATGCTTGTTTTATAATGTGGGATAACAATGATGGTCCTGCATGCAAGTGCACAATATGTTTCTCTTGTATAATAAGGTCGCTCAATTTGTGTTTAAACGGCAGTATTACCGGATGCTTTTCGTTAAATGATAATTGAGCCTTTTGTAAGCGACCTCCCACCCGTAACAGACCGTTCTGGTCAATGAATGGGTGTAGAGAGAGTAAATGACTTTTTCTAGACAAAATGTTTTGATTCTTGATGTGTCTTAAGTCTTCGTGAAAGTATTTATTTTGTACCCATCGAATGATGCGTGTTTAGTTTCCCTACATGTAAGAGGGGAACAAGAATCATCTGTTGAGACATGAACTTTACTTGCTGACTTGCAGTTATTTATGAATTTTATGCAATATGCCAGAATGCGTTTGATTTTAAAAAGTGAAGAAAATTTATTGAATAGTTGATCATAAAGATCATTAGATGTATCAATATGGTAAGACAAAATGGGACCAGCTTTCTTTTCAGCCGAAATTTGATCCTCGATTTCCTTAGACTTAGGCGCGTCATTTGGCCAATGTGTAGGATCCAAAAGTAACCAACTTGGGCCATTCCACCACAGGTTGCATTCGGGTAAACTTTTAGGATCAATGCCCCGAGAAGCGATATCAGCGGGGTTTTCTTTAGATGGAACATGTCCCCAATGTTTTGTGGGAAGAACATCTAATATTTGTGAAATTCTATTTGCAACAAAAGTTTTCCACTTACGTGGATGTGCGGATAACCAAGAGAGAACAACTGTTGAATCTGTCCATGCGTAAATGTCAAAATTATAATTTTCTAATATTTTGAAGACTGAACAAAATAACTTAGATAATAAATAAGCACCAAAAGTTGTTTGTATAGAATGGTTATGAGTACTTGTTTGCAATTGATATATGCCAGATGGCTCTGTACGATTCTCAGAATTTTCAAAATTATTACCAGCAGATGGAGCCGAAGCGGTATAAGTTTTCAAATTATTATCGCATATACTAGAATGATGTTTTGCATTACAAAAATGACAGGTATAAGTGGAATTACATTGAGCGAGAGAGTGTTTATTAGATAAACAGTTGCTGCATAATGCGTTCTTTGTAACAAATTGTTTTCTATCCTTAACAGGAAGTTCTTTAAATTTAAGCATTTGAACAAGAAATGATTATTGGTTTTGGATAAAATACATTTGTAATTAACGTTAGAATGAAACTTAGATAACTTAAATTGTTTATCTTTATTTTGTTTACACTCATTCTCTTTACTCTCATTTTCATTACATAATTCCATAGATGCACACGCACATTTATCATTAATAAATTGTAAAAAGATCTCTAAAGTAGGAAAGTCAATTTTTGCCGAATATTGTGCCTATTCTTCACGTGATTTATGGTCAAGTTTTTGTAATAAAATATAAATTAACCATACATCTCTTTCAGTAGCTTTAGTGTCAATAGTCTTTAATCCCCTAATCACTTCATCTGAAGTATCTGATATCTTACGTAAGTTATATGCATTAGAATGAATTACAGCTGGTTGATCCATAAAGGTTTTAATAAGTGCAGAAATAATTTGTTTTTTCTTATCATACCTAGTAAGTAATTTTTCCCAGGCTTTTAGATAACTATTCTCAGATATTGGAATGTGTTTAATAATAGAAGCCGGTTCATCTTTTAATAAACCCTTTAGGTATTGGAATTTTTGTACATTACACAAATTAACATTCTCGTGAACTAATGATACATACAAATCCTTAAAAGACATCCAATCTTTATAATTACTGCTAAACGGGCAAATATTTAATTTTGGCAATCGAAAATTACTAGATATAGCATTTGTGTTAATGGATAGATTTTGAAAATTTAAAACATTAGATTGCATGTTTACAGATAAATTTTCAAGTTTTTGTTGAAGCTTGGCTTTGGTTTCATAATATTTTAACTCAAATTCTTCTATTTCTGATACTTCATCAGGTAATTCAGAATCGGCTTTATCAAAATCAGAATAAATAATTTCAATCTTTTCAAGTTTATTTAAGAGATCATGTTTTTGAAAAATTTGATTTTCATTATTTATGAAATTCATAATTCTAGTAAGCGCAGATTTCGCTCTGCCTCGATAATGTTTTGCTAATTTTTCAGCATCTTCTAAAGCGACAGTTTCATTACTGTCATCGTCATTGTTTTTTGTTTGCCAATACTACGTAATGGAGTAATGTGAAAAACCAAAGTAAAACTTGTAAAATAGGAAAATACGTACTTATCTATTTTATTCCTTAAAAGCTGCTCTTGGATATCCAAATTTGTAAGCTAGCCAAAATTCACACAGAATATCTCGCCGGTGCCTCCAAAAAATGTTATGTAACGTGATGTGAAGATAACAATAAATACACGTTCTTTCATTCACAAACCAAAACTATATTAAACATACAATACACAGATTTGATATGCGTTGAAGACATAAGTTGTGATAAAACATTGCGATTGAATATTTAACATAAACAATATAATGCAAGTAATAATGCGAAGATAATAATGTGAAGTAATAATTGCGAATAATACGAAAGATAGCATGCAAGTTACCGTGCGGATGAAAAAGAACATTTCTTAAACTGTTCTTTGTGGTTTCTGTTTTAGTAGAGTTGAGATGTTCGTACCTGTTGAACAGAAAAAAAGTAAAGTTGAGATGAAAACAGTTAAATCGAAAGTGTCATTGAGTGCGGAGTTCGATTATGGTAGGAATCGAATATGACTGGATGGTGGGAATCGAACACCGATTTTTGGAATTTTAGAAATTCAGTCCCCAAAACGAGGGGGAGGAAACAAAACGTTATCTATATTATATCTTCTATATAATAATATAGATATTTCTTCTATAATAAAGTTTTAAAAATAATTATTTTAACTTTTAATTGTTGCCAAAAAAATTTACGAGTTTATTTACTTTACGACATATAATAAAATATATTTTCATGCGAATAGTAAAAGAAATATTTAATAATAGATTTGCTTAGGCTATGACAAAATGACGTCATTATCAAAATTAAATAATAATAATTAAAATCCATCATGATTCTTCAAATTTGTTTCATAATCATTTTTAACATACCTTTTTTTAGATTTCTTTTTAATAGTGTTTTTATTTATTTATTTATTTATTGGCACGTATAATACGTTTGGCATGAAAGATAATTCAGCATTATATTCAGATTTACTTATTCATAATGCAGGGTAGCCACTTTAAGCCAAGTAGTCCCTAAAGCATATCTTTATATATATATATATATCTAAGGCAATGTGTGTGTGTGTCTGTGTGTAGACAGCGTAGCGCAAAGACGGTAGCTCGGACAGTCACGTGTTTCGACATGAAGGTGCCCTCCGAGGGGGTCCTTGTGCACCTCGAATGCCGATTTTCGAATTTTTAATTTGTTTTCTTTTAATTAATGAAAATATTAAATTCATAATAGCTGTAAAAATAGCCATTAAAATTTTATCCTTAATTTAATTGTTTCCAAAAAAAAAATACGAGTTCATTTTTTTTTTCTTTCTTTTTTTCTTTTTCTTTTTTTTTTTTTTTCGACAGGAAAATAAGTACGTTTACTTAAACGTGAACAATAAAAAAATGAAAAAGATTAAATTATGCATTTCATAAAAATTAATATCAGTATCACTTTGAAAATTTTATACACATTGATAAAGTGTTAATATAGTTTATGGTACTATTATGCGTTTTTTTTTTTTTTTTTAACTATTATTTTGTAGATTTTTGCTGTCAAGTTGTTATTAAAAAAAAAAAAAAAAGAAAAGAAAAGAAAACTGCCCATGACGTCACATTTGACTGCATAGCGTTTCTTTACTACAATAAACTGTATGAACTATAAATTTATTTTATCAGTTTTATTTATAGATCCTACTGGGCGATTTTTTAAATTTTGGCGTTGAAATAAACCGAATGTTTTTCGCCAAGAAGTTTAATTTAGCAACAGCCATTTTAATCCATTTTAATTTAGCAATCCGCGATTGTAATGAAATGCTCACCCTCTGGTGGGCTAAGGTGAAATTATCACACCACTGATAGCTTTCACGCTCAAACAATGATAGAACAACAAGAAAGAACAATAATAAATGCACGTGGCTATTATAATTTACTAACAACTGCAGTTGAGAAAGAGCCATCTATCGATCATTACAAACGCGGATAGCTATTTAAAGGAATTCAACCGAAATAGTAGTTACATAAATGATCTATTTTTATCTGAATAGATAATTTTATAGGGAAAAAAAAAAGAAAGAAAGAAAACGTAGTTTTAAAAATAGAAAATTTATTTCAAGCACTATTTTAAGCCTGAAAACCATTAAAAATATAAACAGAATATGAAGAATTCTTACAAATTCACGAAAAGTTGTCAGATAAAAGTATCATCAAAATCCGCGATTGTAATGAAATGCTCGCCCTCTGGTGGGCTAAGGTTAAATTAACAATACCACGGTTAGCTTTCGTTGAGACGTAATTGCTTGCTGTATATTCGATGTTTAGTTTCACATATATTTTGAATAAAAATGAATAAATCCGGTAAAAAAGATAACACATACTGCTGTGTGCCACAGTGTAACTCCAAAGGATCAAGAAATCCGGAATTAAGCTTATATTTATTTCCAAAAGGCAAATTTAAAATTTCATTTGCTTCGGCTAATGGAAGTAAAGAGTATTTGAAACTCATATTTGTTCAGCTTCAGTTAAACATCTACTTCCGATCAAACTTTGAATAATTTTTTTTTTCCAAAGGCAATCGATTTTCCATGATATAATGGAGGAGAAATTACAGCACGAATATTAATTAGTAACACAAATACAATAATAATAAATACACGTGGCTATTATATTTACAAGCAACAAAAGTTGGAAAAGCGCCATCTATTGATGCGAAAGTTTGGATGGATGTATGGATGTTTGTTACTCAATCACCCCACAACGGCTAAACAAATCTGAATGAAATTTGGTACAGAGATAGATAAAAGTCTGGAATAGGACATAAGCTACTATTTATACCGGAAATTTGATTAGATTTTTTAAAATTAATTAAAATATGAAAATAATAAACTGGTAATTGCCTTAATATAAGCCATTTAAATTTTTAATTGTTGCCAAAAATATTTACGAGGTTTTTATTTATTTATTTTCAATATAAAATAAAATATGCTTTCACGCGAAAAATAAAAAATTACTAAATGCTAAATTGGTGAATGAGAAAGTGACGTCTTTATATTTTTAAAATAAAATAGTAATAATACAAATCTAGCATGTTTCTTCTGAATTTTATTTCATAGCATTTTTTTATATACCCCAACTTAAGATTTTTTTTAGCACTGATGAATCGAATCACGCTTGGCATAAAAGCTAATTCAGCATTATATTAAAGGTATTTACTTATTGAGAATCCGGCCATTTTTTAAAAATTTTGATGTGCAGTATATCGGATATTTTTCGCCAAGGAAAAAATAGAAAGAAATAGGAACAATAATCGCATAAATTATATTTTGGTCTAAAACGGCGACAAAAATTCAAAAGTCGCCAAGGGAAGCTAAATTAAGGCTGTACCATGATCAAGTTTACATATTAATTAATTTATTTTTCTGTATACCAACTACTATTAACTAAGCATGAAGTATATACACTCCTTCTCATAATTATAAGGACACCCGTTTTTCTATATTAACTAAACACTGAACACTATTATTTAAACAAATATATTTTTAATTAATTTGAATTTCATTAATAGACTATATTTAAAAAGTTTTATCGTTTTTCTATCTAAAAAAACTTTAAATATGGTAAAAAGATGATTTTTCAGGTGTTCACAATTATAAGGACAACTCGAATTTTAGTATTTTATTTTCAGTTATTCTTTAAATTAATATTTTATGCACACAGAAAAATAAATTGGTCACAGTGACCAGCCAAAATGCTCAGCTGACAATACAGAATTGACTAGCCAAAATAACTGACTAGCCAAAAAGTGTACTTGCTGAACTAGTCTCCAAAACTGAAAAGTGTACTTGCTGAACTAGTCACCGAAGCTGAAAAGTGTACTTGCTGAACTAGTCACCGAAACTGAAAAGTGTACTTGCTGAACTAGTCACCGAAACTAAAAAGTGTACTTGCTGAACTAGTCACCAAAACTGAAAAGTGTACTGGCTGAACTAGTCTCCAAAACTAAAAAGTGTACTTGCTGAACTAGTCACCAAAACACTACTCCAGACTAGGAAGGTTAATATTATCAGACAAAGAAGGCTAGTCGACAATCCTAATTATCTGACCAGGAAGGTTAGTTAACAACCACAGTTACCAGACAAGGCAAGTTAGTCAGAATCTACACTTGATTAAGAAAGTTAGTCAACAGATGACAGGTATACTTCCATTACCCAACTACCGTAGGTAATGGAAGTATTGTATTCGGTCTAAAAATTCAAATTCGAGTTTTCGCTTGATTTACACGTTTTAAGGTCTCCTGAGTCCAAAACAATAGTTTTTGGCAATTGGTCAGTGTGTTTCTGTGTATGTATGTATGTGCGAAATTTTCTGGTTATCATATCTCCTAAACTAATAAAGATAGAACTACAAAACTTCAGAATCGAGACAGGTCTGCTGTACAGATGAATTTTCCAAATGTTGGTAAAAATTGAAAAACCGGAAGTGGGACATCGGAAACCAGAAGCCGTAAATACGGCCGTAAGTCCGTATTTCAAAAATGGCTCCACGATTTTCTTCAAAGTTGCCATATAAACACTCCATTAGATGTCCTTTCGAATGATATAGTTGGTTAGTTCAGGAAAATTGATAGGCGCCCTATATAAATAGCTCAATTTCAGGTCTCGCAAGTGCGTTCCTTTAAAAACGGCTCTACGGAATATTTTCAAACTCGCCATATTAACTCTCTTTTATATATGCTTTTGTATGTAATTATTGTTTTCAGGTCAATAATTGAGTATGCCAAGTTTTGGTAAAAGTTGGTATCTCAAAAACGGCTCTAACGATTTTCTTGAAAATTGTTACATAAATCCATTTTAGAAATTCTTTCTCATGTATTACGTGGTTATTACAGGAAAAATAACAGTCATCCTGATTAGGTAGGTCAGTTTTAGATATCGGAAGTTGGTGTTTGAAAAAATAACTCTATCATCCCCCCCCCTTATATTTTAAATCGCTATGTAAATTCTGTTTTACGCACACACACACATACATATATATTAGCTTTCTCCTACAGAAAATTTCTTTTGTGTCTACTTCGCTAGGTCAATTTTATGTTTTCGCTGACCACATTATTTCTAAAAAATGCATATAATACGTGTAATAGTGGATAATAGAAGTCGTGTGGTTGTTTCACACCGGATTTTTTTGAGATAAAGTGATCACAAGATATAAAAGTGACTTAAAGAAGTAGAAACCTAAAATTTTTCCAGTAAGAGAAATTTTATGCACATGTAAAGACATACAAAACGAAGCTTACGTATAGCGAGGTAAAAAATAAGAAAAAAAAAATGGTAGTTATTATTTGAAACACCAATTTTCGAGATCTAAAACTGGCCTACCTAAGCAGGATGACTGTTAATTTTCCTGCAATAACCACGTAATGCATGAGAAAGGATATCTAACATTTATTTATATGTAACAATTTTCAAGAAAGTCGTTAGGGCCGTTTTTGAGATAACAACTTTTATCAAAACGCAATTGTTGACCGGAAAACAATAATTACATACAAGAGGATATTTAAAAGTGAGTTAATATGGCGAGTTTGAAAAAATTCCGTACAGACGTTTTTAAAGGTACGCGCTTGCGAGACCTGAAATTGAGCTATTTATACAGGACACCTATCAATTTTCCTGAACTAGCCAACTATATCATTCGAAAGGACATATAATAGAATGTTCATATAGCAAATTTGAAGAAAATCGTTTGTGCCGTTTTTGAAATACGGACTTACGGCCCCACTTCCGGTTTTTCAATTTTTACCAACATTTGGAAAATTCATTTGTACACCAGACCTGTCTCGATTCTGAAGTTTTGTAGTTCTATCTTTATTAGTTTTGGAAATGTGATAGCCAGAAGATTCCACACATACACACACACACTGACCAATTGCGAAAAACCACTTTTTTGGACTCAGGGGACCTTAAAACGTGTAAATCAGGTGAAATCTCGATACCTAATTTTAGGACCGAATACAATACTTCCATCGGTAGTAAGGTGATGGAAGTAAAAAACCCAAAAATTTAAGTTTATTTTGAGATAATTAAAATCAGTATTGTAATTTTTACACATACATTTAACAAGCCTCATTTCATTATTATATTTATTCTCTGCTTATTTTCCTTTATATATTTTACAGGAAAATTGCTCAATTTTACATTTTTCTTGTAAGTTCCTAAAAACAGTAGGCCAGTAGAAATAGCCAAAAAACAGTAGTCTACTGGTAAAAACACTAGAGTTGGCAAGTATGCAGATTAATAAAAATTTTAATTGGTTAAAATCCTTCATATTTTATGAGGAATAAGAGGTTCATACTGGTTTGCAGAGGTTTTTGCAAAAGCATTGTTATTAGCCTTAACCTCTTTACTTTTGTAATTGTTTAATCCCCCCCCCCCCCATCCCTTTTAAGGTGTTCAACCTTGAAAAAACATTTAAAGAATTTTTCTGAAAAATATTACTTGTCCATCAATTGGAATAAAATACTTATAGCTTCCAACTTTTTCAATTTATTCCGGAATGTTGTTAACATTCGCCCTTTTCTTCATACCATATTCTCTCTAGAATAATTTTCTTTAGCATGTAATTACAATTAAATATGAAGAAAATTACTCTTCAAAGAATATGATTTGAAGATAGGGCGATACTAACAACATTCCGGAATCAATTAAAAAAGTTAGCAGCTATGAATACTGAAAATTTAACAAACTACTGAAACAAATAATTTGCTAGTTTAATCATTCTTCCCTACATCTATTTATCATTAACGCACGCATTTATACAACACCCTTTTATCCAGGCATTCCAAGAGGAGTGTGGCGCCACATGGTTTAGTCAACTTTTTATGCACATCCTCATATATAGATTTAGAAATATATATGTATTTTTTTTCTCCTCGGTGCTTTCGTTTTATACGCTGTGGTTACAAAAATAAATGTAAACTTTTTTTTTTTTTTTTTTTTTAAGTTCCTTTTTTTAATATTTAAGCCACCTGAATATATGTATATATATTTTTTTTAAATAATGGATTTTTTCCACCTGAGTAAAATTACAGATAAGTACGTGATACAATGTGCTTTAACAATTGATATAGACAATATAAACAATATATACGGTATAGACGATACAATGTACTTAACTATAAATAACATCGAACTCCAAATTTCAGGTTATTTAAAGTTTTAAAATCATAAATATTAATGATATAAGTTTTTTTTTCAAGGTGAGGGTGGACATAAAATTTGCATTAAAAACACTTCAACATATGTAACAAGATTTTTTTTTTTTTTTTTAATCATCTCTGTAAACTTTATGCCCAGAGAAATTTTAATATATATAACAATAATCTATAAGTATCTGATCATCAAAAATAACTCTCACTTACCTGATAACATTACTTTCAACATTCTTTAGCCCATTTTCAACCCATTAAATGGCTTATTTAAATAAGATTTCTCCTTCATTAAAACTAAGTAATTAAAATAATACACAAAAGACAAAAATCAAGATAAGAATAATTTTATTGAAAATTATAAATGTTTCATATACATGAAGAAGATTGCTCCATAATTTACATGAAAATTAATCATAATAATAACATAAAAGCACAAATATAACTAGGTAATAAAACATAATTGTTTTATGCCTAGGCTTTTGCAATACCTCTCAGTTTTTTGTTAGTAATTATTTGGTAATTTTTTCAATTATTTACGGATCCAAATAGCTCTCTCCATGATGGCAAGCCACTGAAAATTGTAGGAATGGCACCATCTTTAACAATTGGTTTATTTCTTGGGACTTGATATAACTTTCCTTCTTTTTCATCAAAATATGTTATTGTTTGTATAATTCCATCCGGTTTAAAATGGAGCTCACAAACCTTTAAAAAAAAAAAAAGACATCAGGACATCACAAAGAAATACGTTATATGAGGTGTAAATTTCACCTCATTGCATAGGTTGCATTCAATTAGGAAGTTGCATATATCATAGATGGCTTCATTGGAAACCAAATAAATCAATGAGGAGACGAAATATTCTATCAAAACCTTTCTTAATCTATGCATAAATTATTATATGTGTGTGTGTGTGTGTGTGTGTGCGAAAACAGGGCAGTTTGGAATCCCCTAGCAGAGGCCTTCATTCTGCAGTGGATTGATAGAGGCTGAAATTGATAATGATGATATATATATTCATATAACACCATACCTGAAAATTTGTATGATTACTTTAGAAAAGCACGCACAAGATTTTTTTAAAAATCGATTTGGTTTTATTGATTTTTTTTATTAAATTATTACTTTTTTTTATGAATATATCCCTGTTAGAACACTATTGTTAAGCATATTTGAAAGTTGACAACCATATTATAAATGCTATCGCTGTATAGCAGCGCCACCTGTCGAGCGATTGACACCAAAAGTTGATAAGCACTAATTTAGGTCAAGGTGCATCTACATATAAATTTATATGTAATTCTGAACAGTAGTTCCGTAGATACAGTTTCCACACAATGTTTGTCACACACACATACACACACAGACGGACACGCAGTCATTTTCTAAAAATTGTCAAATCGAGGTCTAACCTCTCAAAACTTGTAAATCCGTCGAAAACCGGAAGTCGAAAATTTTTACGAATCCAATACTTTCTTTCTTCTATTGAACATAGTAAAAGAAATAAAAAGAAAAAAAAATAATAATAAAATAAATAAAATGTAATTACTAATTGTATTGCGTTAAAAATTAAAAAAATCTGAAAAAAAAAAAAAAAAAAAAAAGATTAATAATAATGATTAAACACTTATGTGAGTTGCGAACTTCGAGATTGCAAAAATGTGCTTCAAAGTTCAAGGTCAGTGTTAGTAGTTCATTAATGCTTATTGATGCTTATATTCTGAAAAAAAAAAAAAAAAAAAAGTATTTTTATTTATTGTATTTATTCGACGGGAATGTTTATTTACTATAATAATTTGTTTAGCACGGATATATGATTCGCAATTAAACATCTGCTTTTATTTTTTCTACATAAGACGATAAAGAATATTATTATTATCTGCCTTGATGGAATCCGTTTCCTAAATGTGTTTATTTTACATGACTTTTTACTTTCTTCTGTATTCAATAGAAGAAAGTATCACAATCGTAAAAATTTTCAACTTCCGCTTTTCAATGGATTTACACGTTTTGAGGGCTCCAGAACACGATTTGACCATTCTTAGAAAATATGTGTCTGTGTGTGTGATAAAAATTTTGTGGCGACGTATCTCAGGAACTACTACAGATAAGTGCATATAAATTTATATGCATAGATGTACCTTGGCCTAAGTTAGTGCCTATCAACTTTTGGTCTCATTTGTTCAACAAGTGGCGCTGCTAGACCGCGATTTTCACAATTTCAGGAAAGGCTATATCTCAGAACTACTAAACGAATTTGCATATACATTTATATGCAGATAAACTTTGACATAAGTTAGTGCCCACCAACACTTTTTGTCAATTGCTCAACAGGTGGTGCTGCTATACGTCGACATTCGCATTTTCAGGAAAGGCTGTATCTCAGGTTCTGTTGTGTATAATCAAACAAAACTTGACACGTATCAACGTAGCCATTATATGACATTACGCAGATTCAATTTGGATGCATATCAGCCAATAAGTGGCGCTGCTATACTGCAATTTTTTCTGAGAACAGGATATGGCTATATCTCAACTTCTATGACATATAACTGTACAAAACCTGATATATGAGGTAACCATTATGAAGAAGCATTTTTTAAGACTTTATTTATAGAGAATTAAACTGTCTTTCTTTTCTTATATTTAGTGTTAGCTTTTGCTAAAATGAAATTATTTGCATTCATTATGGTAGATAATTTTAATGAATAATAGTTTTAAGAAAATATTTTTACTGGGCGAATTCCTATAGGAAAATATAGAAGAAAGTTTCGCGGTGGTCACAACATAATAGCTTTAAATAAAATCACGACAAGTATTTCCTCTATATTTGCTGTGTATACAAGTATAAATCGAGGAAAATTCAAAATTTTGTTCACATAAAAGCGAGGATTGAATTTTATTAAATATAAAAGTATTTAAAAAGACAACAACAAAAAAAAGTATGTTGTGGCCACCACAAAACTTTCTTTTTATATTTTCTAATACAAATTCGCTCAGTATAAATAGTTTATTAAAGCTCCTATTTATTTAAATTACCTACCATACTGAATGCAGACGATTTTCATCTTAGAGAAAAATTGCATTAAAAGTACAAAGAAAAACAGCTTTATTCTCTATAAATAATATATTAAAAAATGCGTTTTCATAATGGTTATCTTACATATCAAATTTTGTACAGTTATACACCATAGAAGTTGAGATATAGCTTTTCCGTTCTCGGGGAAAATTGCAGTACGGCAGCGCCACCTATTAGCCGATATGCAACCAAATTGAATCAGCATAATGTCTGATAGTGGTTTTTTCACGTATCATTTTTTATTTATTTATTTTTTATTTTTTTATTATTATACGCAATAGAATCTGAGATACCTCTTTTCCTTAAATTATGGAAATCGCTGTATAGCACCGTCACCAATTGAATTATTGATACCAAAAGTGGATGGACAATAATTTATCTCGAGGTGCATTCACATATAAATTTATGTGCAATTTTGTGTAGTAGTTCCTGAGATATAGCCTTCCCTTCAATTGTGAAAATCACAGTATAGCAGCGCCATCTTTTGAGAAATTGAGACAAAAAGTTGATAAGGACTAGGTTATGTCAAGGTGCATCTACATATCAATTTATATGCAATTCTCCGCAGTAGTTCCTAAGATATGGCATTCCCTTAAATTGTGGAAATCGCTAGAGAACCTGTATAATATAGGTTCCTAATATATGGTTTCTAGAAATCGCTGTATAGTGGCGCCATCTCTTGATCGATGGGCACCAAAAGTTGATAAGCACTAATTTATGTCAAAGTGCATTTACATACAAATTTATATGCAGTTATGTGCAGTAGTTCCAGAGTTACAGTCACCACAAAATTTTTGTCACACACACACAGAGGCATATCTAATATTTTCTAAAAATAGTCAAATCGTGTTCTGGAACTTTCAATACGTGGAAATTCATCGAAACCCGGAAGTCGAAAATTTATACGAATCTAACATTTTCTTCTATTGAATATAGAATAAAGTAAAATAAATAAATAAATTGTAAACTGCGAAATCTTTTCAATTTCCAGGATGTAAATACGAGGTTATACTGTATTTCTTTAATTTATATATTAATAACAGTCAAGAAAAATTTATAATACTTTTTTAATTTTCATACAATTTCTATAAAAGATACATATTAGTTTCGTTGAAGAAAAGAAAACAGATCCAGATACAAATACGGATCTATTTTTCTGGTGGATATCCGCGGATACGAATAGGGAGCTCCGATACATGTCTAGCATGTATATAATGTTTTAATTAGTTATAGAGTTACAAATATGCCTATAAATTTAGGTTTATAATTGTAAAAAATATTTTGAAAGGTGAGCAGTACGACAGCTGTGAATTGCAGTCGTAGATCGAATGTGCGCTATCGAAGATAAACAAACACAGAGAGAAAAAACCCAGAGAAAAAAAAAAAAAAAAAAAAAAAGGCTGATCGTCTGTCTGTTGTTTCAGAAATAAATGAAAAAAAGGTTTATCAATTATTCACACCACAAATCTGGCGTTGCAAAATAATACTTACAAAACTTTGAATAAACACCATAAAATTCAAAATTTTCGCAACAATTGTTTCGGGTCGAAAGAGCACACGACCCTTTGTCAGGCGACCAAAGTAGGCACGGGTACAGCAGTCAAAGCCCTGCATTACCACTTTGACTGCCGTACTCGTGCCTACTTTGGTCGCCTGACGAAGGGTCGTGTGCTCTTTCGACCCGAAACAATTGTTGCGAGATTTTTGATTTTTATGGTGTTTATTCAAAGTTTTGTAAGTATTATAATATTCATGCCCACTTAAATAAATTATTTTATATTACTTGTTGTAAATTATAAAAAAAAGTTTTATTGTTAAATTGGAAATGTTTAAGTTATTTATACCATTAATGATAAAATATATACACCTTTACCGTGTCTTGATACTATTGTGGGGGAAAACGTTACGTATTAACCACACAATTAACCCAAAAGTAGAGTAAAATGAATTAAAAAAAATTTCTGGGGGAACCATATTTGACAATTTATAAGTAAATCATTCATAATTACCAGTTGCAAATTACTGACATATATTTAACCCACTATATTTAAAATTAGTATATGCTGTGTAGCCATTACAAAATTTTCTTCTATTATTATTTAATAAAATAGCACCATATATCTGTTACAATGCACAAATTAATCAACACAGCTTCTCACAAAAATGATTTTACAAACTAATTTAACAAATAGATGCTGAGGTACTAGAACTATCTGGAAATTTATAAAGAGTAATAGTAGCGCGGCACATCATCTGATGTACATCCAAATTGATTCGGCATAGTTTTTGGATGTATAACATACACTTTACATATCAAATTCGGTGCATATACTATACATATCATAGAAGCTGAGATATGGCTCTCCTATAAATAGAGAAAATTGCACCATGCCAACGTCACCTGTCGACCGATATGCGTCCAAATTAAATCAGCATAGTGGCTAGTAGTTCATAATGGCTATTGCACATATCTAGTTTAGTGCATTTATATATCACAGAAGCTCAGTTACAGCATTTTCTTAAATGTGGAAAATTGCAACATACTGGCATTACCTGATGATCGATATGCACCTAAGTTGAATAAACATAGTCTTTTACTATCGACTATTTGAACATTAAGTTATGTGAAGTTCTACACAATAGAAGCTAAAATATAGTCTTTCCTTAATTGTGGGAAATTTCAGCATAGTAGCGCCATTTCTCAGATAATATGTACCAAGAGCTATTCAGCACGAATTTATGTCAAAGTGCATCCAATTATAAACTTTTGTACAATTCTGTTCATTATTTTGTGAGATACAGCACCCAAAACATAAAATTTTGATTATACACAGACAGACATCTCCTAAAAATGGTTTAAGAGAGTTTAAGGAAATCTCAAATTTGTAAAAGCACCAAAAGCCAGAAAATTCAAAAATTCAAAAATCCAATACTTCATTCTTATATATATAGAAGAAAATAAAAATGAGTTTTAAGCTATTGTAGAAATAGAGTATACAACTAAATGTTAGCAATCAATTACTTAATTTATAGAGCATAGTTAAAAGAAAAAAAAAATCTGTTTAAATTGAAATACCAAATAGTTTTTAAATTTAAATGTGTTAAGAATGAAACAAATAACATGAAATTAAGTACATATTTTTAACAAGATATCTTTTGTTTATCACGAATACTTAATATGCTGCGCATGAACAATTAGATTTTGAATCGAGAATACAGTATCTTAATAATTTGAACTCATATTATTTTTGATTAAATTTGTTTTGAAAAAAAAAAAAAATATATATATATATATGATATCAAAATTTTAATAACTAAAAATATCAACCTTTTATTACAATCATCAATCATTTGAATGCAACAAGTAACATGAAGTTGAATATGTGTGTGTATATATATGTGTGTGTGTATTTACTAGGATATTTATTATTTATCGCTAATAATTAATATTGTATACAAGAATTTGACTTTAAATTGAGAACAGAATATAGTATGTAATATTAAATTCATATTATTTTTGCTAAAAGTTGTTTTGAAAAAAATTGTATCAAACATTTAATAATAAAAAAGTCATTTTTTTTTATTACATACTATTATCAACCATTTGCCAAAATTATTTAAATTAAAAAGATTATTTATTTAGAACAGGAATTAAAAAAAAAAAAAAAAAAAAAAAAAAACATAACAGATAAACGAGAAACTTTAAAATTTTTTTAATTTATCTCATTAAAAAGTTTAAATAAAAAAAAAATATATATATATATATTAATATCTATAATATTAAAATTATTTTTTATTGTTTTAAGATAGATATAATGCTGCGAACGATAATTTAAAAAACATACCTTAAAATTCGGAGTTCCTTCAAAATCCCCATGGATAGCATTTTTCTATATCTTTCTTAAATTGTCGACCTTTGGAAATTCAAATACCTTCAGATTCAGAACCATCTTTAGGGAAAAATAAAGCATTACTATACTATTCTGTGTATAAAAGTATTAATATGAGCTTAATGTTAAAAGTGTATGTAAACAACTATAGTTCAGACAAATTAAATATAGTACTTATTTTTTATAATACTACAACGATTCGTAAAACTAAGATTTATAATAACGTATTTTAAATTTTGTACATTTTAAACAACTTTATAAATTAGAACAAATTCTAAATACGATTCGTATTGTTAGAAGTTTGCTGAAGCTTTGAATTCAACAAATTTACAATTTACTATTCTAACAATGCTTACAATAAAATATAAAAAATATAAAAAATATAAAAAAACAAAGAAACAAAGAAAAAAAAAATTAAAGAAAAAAAGGAAAAAAGAATGCTGAGCTTTTGGACTAGCCAAACAAATTTTTCTTAGTCAATTGACAAAACAGGAACAATTTATTTTTATTCTCTCATCTGACTAACCGGTCAAATTTGAGGAAAATGAAAACTGTACCTGGGAAATTAGTCATCTGACAAGTTTTAGAGCCAAAACGGATCATCAGACGAAACACATTAAAGATACATGGTAAAATAAAACGACTTTTGTGTCTCATGA
The DNA here is from genome assembly GCA_963930645.1 of Salticus scenicus. Taxonomy (NCBI): domain Eukaryota; kingdom Metazoa; phylum Arthropoda; class Arachnida; order Araneae; family Salticidae; genus Salticus; species Salticus scenicus. The sequence continues at coordinate 197,316,540 of OZ005648.1, read as the reverse complement.
CTAAATGGGATTGTCAGGTAGTGTTTTGATTGTTTAAAATTTTGCGTAATTTTGTGCAAATTTGTCAATGTACTTGACAAACGTTTAGTGTCACAAAGATGGCACGTCTCTTGACAAGTTTCGACTTTTCATTTTTCTGTGTGTGGGGTCTCTTTTTAGGGTGAAATAGTCAGACATTCTCTTTGGTATATATATATACATTTTTTTTTAATATTAAGTTTCAATACCATTTCGTATAGCATATATGATATTCTTAATACATTTAAACTATTTAAAATTGTTTCCGCTTGCATGCACTTTTCTAATATCATAAGTTAAGGTTTTTTTCAACTTTTAGGACATGGAAAAGGCAATAATACAGAAGTTTCTTTCTTCGAACTATTTCCTATTGCTCTAAAAGTAGAGTAAAAATGTAAGTCTTGTTGAAAAAAAAATATTATTACCCCCCAAAATCTAACAAAAACCTGATAATTCCACGTTTAAAATTTGCGGATATTCTCTTGATGTTCATAATAATAGAAAAAATTACTAAATTCATTCTGCCTTCAGTAGAAGCAGTTCCCAAGAGCACCATAGATCCGCCTTTAAAATGCCCGATTAATATCTGCCTTTAAAAAATCTGCTCTGTCTTTCGCTATCTTCAGATCGTGCCAGTAACTATTAAAACCATTTAGTTAATCAAGAATAAAATGTTTTTCATCCGAAAATGCAACATTTTACCATTTAATATTGTCTTTATTCAACTTTAACACAGACGTTCTTTCCCCCATTAAATGCTGATTGATTATTACAGGTTTTTTATTCGTTTTAACATATTATTAATTATTTTAAACATGTATAAATGTGGATCCTAACCTTTCGTTAAAAATTACGAGCAAATTCAGCAGCAGTCATTATGAGTAGAACAGTAAGAGGAATTATGAGTCTTAGATCTCTGTAAAACAACTCTGATTTTGCATCTGATCTCTCTCCTATCGAACCAGTAGTTCAACGTTTGATCACATTTCCTTTAGCAATTTTAGACCTTCGAATTTCATTAGAAATTCGGCGGATTGACATTATCCTTCCACTTAAAAAACACATTTATCAAACTTCACTACTTGAACGTTCTTTTTTTCGAGGAATTATCAGTAATGTCCGTCCAAGAAAAACTGAAGGTTTATATATGAATTAATCTAGCCCAGTAGTTAACAAATTCGCATGTCAACTGTAATTTATCCGCTAGTAAGTAAAATAAAACGAAAAAAATCTGGATTGTCCCTATAATTATGAACATCTAAAAACGTGGAGAAAAACACATTTTGCATTATTTTTTATCAATTTTGTTTTATATTAAAAAAATTATAGCAATTTTGGTTTTTAGAATACTAGATATATTAAGTGCACTTAGTATAATCTTGTTTACAATTATTTTTACTTTAGTTATTTCAAAATATAAAGTGTCCTTATAAATATGAGAAGGAGTGTATAACCACACAAATAATAATAATAATAATAATTGTCTCATGCGATACACGTAGCCGATCATAGCATATTGTAATATTATATTTGGCTTGAAATTGCTGTCATACTATGGTTGATCGATTAAATCAAATAAATATAGGGAATAACTTGAAAGCAAATATTATGTACATCACGTATAATGTTGTTCATACATAACTGGGATTCAAATATAAAGGGCTACTTCAAAATTTTCGATACTGTCGGTATCGAAATTGTCATATATGATAAGCACCTAAATGGAAGCTTACGGGTAAGTCATTGTCGCAGGCAATAGGAACAGGCACCGGAGACTGAGAGGAAGAACAATTCGCTGCCGAAGGCAGCGAGAACCCAAAGCGAGCTTTTGAGCGATTTCAGTATTATTATTTTCTCCTTTTTTCATAAAACTATATAGAAAAGAGTTTCCTTTAAATATAGTGACCAGCGAAGCGGGCAAAGCCTGCTAGTCTTTTAAATAAAAATTTAAATTTACGTGTGTTTAAAGTGTTTTTAATATATTTAACAAATGACACGTGTTCAATTTAACTCTTTTTTTAAGAGAAATTATTTATATATTTAATATTTTGACGACAGCTGTTTGGATTACGTTATTCTGATTTCGACCTATGCATTTACACTACAGTTTAGATTTTTGTTAGTAGATATTTTTACTTTCTTCTGTATTTCTTTTTTATTTATATAGCCTTAATTGTAAAAATAATGGTTCCCCAAAAGAAAATGTTTATGGATTTAAGAAGAAAAGAGTATTTTAATTCATAAAATAGATATGTTGTACTGTAATCGGAATCATGAGGACGCCATTTATACTGATTACTAATTCTGCACATACTAGTTAGGTTAAGCATCATGATTTGTATAAATGCGTTATTCAACATTCGCTTTTCGAAGTACATAAGAAATAATTTCTCCAGAAAAATACAGTGGATGATCAAATTATTAGCTTTTTTTTTTTTTTTTTTTTTTTTTGAAATTTTTTCCAATTTTCTAAAAAAATACTGGATGAAATGGTCTGAAACTACAGACATGCAAAGAATATTTACAGACTCATGTTTTATCGATTTAGTCTAGAGTTCAATTAGGGGACCAATCATAAATTAAAGAAAAGCGCAGACACTTTGGATCGCTCTGTATCATAAAAAGCTGCAATTAACTTGTAACGTTAACACATTGTTGCACATATTATGCAACTTTAACACAGGGCCCGAAATTTCAATTCAGACTATACTTGCCGAAAAAAAAAAAAACTAGTTGGCATAGGTGGACTCTGCTCAGTTCCCCATCATATTTATGTTCTCAAAAATTTCTAGTGCGAGACATATTATAATCATATTAAAAGAAATGAATTTGACCAAAGCTTGATACAGTCACAGAATGAAATCCCCGCCTAATAGGCTATCCACCGTTCACTTCGATATATTTATCTTATTCTAATCTATTAATTTATTTTATGGAGGTCAATTCCGTTATTTAGTTTTCATGCTACTATTTCCAATGCAATAATCCTCAAAATTCATATTTATATGAAAAATTTACAATTTCGCTATGTTGATAAAATCGTAAATTACGAATAATTTACGAAATTTTCCTAGTAGAATATTTGTATTCAATCATGGTCAAACAAATATCATAAACTTAATTTTGAAGTTGTCTAACGTATTTAGGATCCTCAAAATGGAAGTTTAAGCTCAATTTTGCCTTATTCTGACATGTTAAGTAAATCGTAAATTCCAAATAACTTACGAATTTTTTAAATTGGAAAAATCATAGTCTATTATATTCATGCCAGTATCCTAAATAATATTTCGAAAGTGGTCTGACATCTTTACGATGAAAATATCCCTCAAGATTGACGTTTATGTGAAATTTTGCTCTATTCTGCCATGTTAAGAAATTCGTAAATTTCCAATAACTTACGAAATCTTTATATTGGAAAATTCATAGGGATTAATATTCATGCCAGTGTCCTAAATAATATTTCAAAAGAAGTCTGATATCTTTACGATGAAAATATCTCTCAAAATTGACGTTTATGTGAAATTTTGCCCTATACTGCCATGTTAAGAAATTCGTAAATTTCCAATAACTTGCGAAATTTTTAAAGTAGCATATTTATAGTTACTGATGTTCATTCCGGCATCAAAACGGATATTTTAAAACTAGTCTGACATTTTTACAGTAAAAAGTTTCCATTTAATGCACGTTTAAGTGAATTTTTGTCATATTCTCCCATGTTAAGAAAATCGTAAATTTCTAGTAAATTACGAAGTTTTTAAATTCGAATGTTGCAAATGAATAGGGTTCTTGCCAGTGTGGAAAGTAATATTTTAAAATTGATCTGACCTCTCTGCCACAATTTGTTCTTAAGATATCGTGTACACAGACTAACAAACTAACGGACTAACACACTAACCCACTAACAGACTAACACACTAACAGACACCCTACAGACAGACACCATAGAAATTTTATCAATTTCGGATTCCTGACACCTGAAAACGTGTAAAAAAGTCAAAAAACCGAGGTCGAAAATTTTCACGATTACCTAAGTTCCCCATACCTATAGTATGAAGGGGAACTAAAAAACCAAAACTATTAATTTTTTTTTTTTATTTTTTAGTTCCCCATCATACTATAGGTATGGGGAACTTAGGTAATCGTAAAAATTTTCGACCTCGGTTTTTTGACTTTTCTACACGTTTTCAGGTGTGAGGAATCCGAAAATGACAAAATTTGTATGGTGTCTGTCTGTAGGGTGTCTGTTAGTCCGTTAGTCCGTTAGTTCGTTAATTTGTTAGTCTTTGTACACGATATCTCAAGAACAAATTGTCGCAGAGAGGTCAGATCAGTTTTAAAATATTACTTTCGACACTGGCAAGAACCCTATTCATTTGCAACATTCGAATTTAAAAACTTCGTAAGTTATGAGAAATTTACGATTTTCTTAACATGGGAGAATAGGACAAAAATTCACTTAAACGTGCATTAAATGTAAACTTTTTAATCTAAAAATGTCAGACCAGTTTCAAAATATCAGTTTTGATGCCGGAATGAACATCAGTAACTATGAATATGCTACTTTGAAAATTTCGCAAGTTATTGGAAATATACGAATTTCTTAACATGGCAGTATAGGGCAAAATTTCACATAAACGTCAATTTTTAGAGATATTTTCATCGTAAAGATGTCAGACTACTTTTGAAATATTATTTAGGACACTGGCATGAATATTAATGACTAGGAATTTTCCAATATAAAGATTTCGTAAGTTATTGGAAATTTACGAATTTCTTAACACGTCAGAATAGAGCAAAATTTCACATAAACGTCAATCTTGAGGGATATTTTCAGCGTAAAGATGTCAAACCACTTTCGAAATATTATTTAGGATACTGGCAGGAATATCATAGGCTATGATTTTTCCAATTAAAAAAAATTCGTAAGTTATTTGGAATTTACGATTTACTTAACATGTCAGAATAAGGCAAAATTGATCATAAACTTCCATTTTGAGGATCCTAAATACATTAGACAACTTCAAAATTAAGTTTATGATATTTGTTTGAACATGATTGAATACAAATATTCTACTAAGAAACTTTCGTAAATTATTCGTAATTTACGATTTTATCAACATAGCGAAATTGTAAATTTTTCATATAAATATGAATTTTGAGGATTATTGCATTGGAAATAGTAGCATGAAAACTAAACAACAGAATTGACCCTGATAAAATAAATTAATAAATTAGAATAAGATAATTATATCCAAGTGAACGGTGGATAGCCTATTAGGCGGGGATTTCATTCTGTCACTGTATCAAACTTTGGTCAAATTCATTTCTTTTAACATGATCGTAATATGTCTCGCACTAGAAATTTCTGAGAACATAAATATGATGGGGAACTGAGCAGAGTCCACCTATGCCAACTAGTTTTTAATTGCTTTAGCAAGGAAATGCACGATATTGATAGAAACGAAATTTAAACAACAACATAAATAAGAAACGGTTGTAACAATGAAAATAATGAACATGTTATATGTTTAATAGCCGTTTCATATATTTATGAACAATTGTTGTTATTCTTAATTATGAAGTATCATTATTGTGCTATTTTTGGTATAACAACAACGAATACATTTACATGAATTTAGTTCTGGTGAAAGTCTTTTGCTTGACGTTTGCTAAGAGCTCATAATTTGCTATTTTGTTATTTAAAACGTTTGATAATTACTAATTTGTGACTTTTTTCATTTTATGATATTGTGAAAAATGGGTTTCAAAAGTTTCTTTCAGAAATTTGCGTAAGTAGATCAATTTTGCGATGCACTCTAAACTTTCCAATATATTTCGCTAAGCCTAATGTATTCAACGTTACTTTTAATGCATTAATGTAATATAAACAATGTTTTGCTTTCACAAAAAGTATCAGTGCATTTAATATTGTATACAAATTTATATATATATTATATACACCATTGGAAGATTCGATAACAGATGTTTATTTATTATTCCATGTACATTTATCAGGGGTTGGAGCAATTACATTTTCCATACTATTTTTAAAAAAATAAAAATTTAGTAATTGTTTGCAGTATTTTCCTTCTATTGAATATTATGAATATTTATAGTGATATTTAAAATAGAAACTGCATAGAGCTCTGAATTATATAAATTTATATATATATATTTATTTACATACATATACTTCTTGTACGTGCGTCCTTTATTTTAACGTCATTTATTTTAAAGCAATCCATGGTTTGAACAAACTTCTAGGAGAGGTGGAGCGCATCCTGATGATTCGAAATCATAAGGTTATCCAGAGTGGGAAATACGTTCCTAATACGCTGGTATATAGAAAATTCTTAGAAATAAAATGTCGCCATGCAAATAATTATCCATTTTAAGGATGAATGTACATGGACAAAAGGAAGAAGGCTCAAAGATAGTGTTAGAGATTTATCCACCGACTCCAATGAAATACTCAGTAATTATAAAAATAATGTATATTCATTATTAAAATGAACCATCACTTATGCAACAGAGTCTTTTTATTTTTGATGTATCTGTGTGTGCGACATATTTTAACATTATAATGATCTAAAACCAAAATGAAAAAAGTTTTAATTAGCAAGTTATGATTAATGTATAATATACGGAGATTAAAAATCATTATACAAATTAGGAAATATGGAAAATTTCTATAAATGAAGTAAAAATAACTTTGGCATTTATCCCCCAAAAAGCTGCTTTATTTTTATAGAGAGCATGTATAGTTTCAGGCTAAAACATAGTCAGCTGTTTCATATATATATATATATATATGGCCCAATGAAATTACCCTTTTAGTAGCCGAAAATTTTTTATTTTATATTTTGAAACAGCAAAGTAAAAAAATTACACTAAAAGTAACAATACTGCACCAAAGTAGAGCGAATTTTAATAATAGAATTCTTTTAATAACAAAAAACATTTAATGTAATCTACTGTTTCAGTTCAACAGCGAATGTATAAATAAATATGATGTTTTTTCAGATTGCGTTCTCGTCATGACTTCAATTATGATCAGGATATTATGAAATACGAGAAAAGTTTGAAAATTTTGAGGAGAGAGTTAGCAGTAGACATGTAAGTGTATAAAATGCTTTTCTATAATTTCATAATTTTTCTTGCAAATTTTTGTGTCCTAAATTACATTTTACAGTCCGTATTTTTACTCTTTCTTAAAATAATTTGAACTATAGACGGATGTTTAAGCAGGTAAGTATTTTCTCACATCATTTTGCATAAACATGCAAAAATAATCGAAGATATGTAAAAATTATTTGATTAATTACAATTACTTATTGCAGGGGAAAAGTAGACAGATAGACAGACGAACTGTAGTCATCTACACTGTTAAATTTCAATCTAAAGTATTAAAAACAATTTTTTTTTTTTTTAACTTTACTCAAACAACAAAAGTTAAATTACATATACAAATGAAAACAGATTTTTAGAATTACAGCATTTATTACAATAATAATAATAATAGTAATAATAATGAAACAAAAAATGAAAATTTTCAATTACTCTAACAATTTTCATTCGTCTGTAATTATATTATCATAGCTGCCAACTTTTACCCTTTTTGTCTACCAGTAATATACAATAGAAATGTTTTGTAAATTTTCGTTATAGCCTTTCACAAATTAAATTAAATAAACAGTTCTACTCATATTAAGTGGTATTGGAAAAAAGAATAAAAGTTGAAAGCTATGACATTCATTATGCATATTTATAATACAATTTATATGTAATGTAAATATTTATAATACATTTGTATTGCATGCATTAGAAAAATGTAGTTTAGTTTCAAAACTTTTTAAGTCAACATTACTGTTACCCTTTTTATAATGCGCGATAGTGTCTAAATGCCTTATTCGAAAGAGCTGAAAATTTATAACCATGTTACAGGACGCGATCGTACGAACTATGTATAGACTTTGGTGAATCAAGAACTTACAGATTTTTTACAGGAATAATGAAAAGTCTTCTATCATTATAGCTTATGGGCTCAAGTTATTTAATGTGCGATCAGGGCCGGCTCTAACGTTTTTGCCGCCGTAGGCAAACCTCAAAGTTGCCGCCCCCTTCCCCCCCCAAAAAAAAACATTTATATAATAATCTCCTTATATTATTAAAATCTGTGCGCATCTGTCTTTCTGTCTGTCTGTCTGTCTGTCTGTCTTTCTGTCTGTCTGTCTGTCTGTCTGTGAGAAATGCCTTGTGACCGCTAAAGCTCCGGCGCTAATGATCGCATCGCCTCGAAACCGGTGTCGACAGACGCAGAATTTCTTCATCTCGACATCGCGATAATTAGCTAAGCGATGTGACCCTAATAATAATCATATAAACTGTCTAATAGAATTGAGCTAAGTAAATAATACTCATATAATTTTTACTACTATTAATTTTTTCTTTTCTTTCTTTTTCTTTCTTTCTTTTTTTTTTTTTTCAAGTTAAAAGCACAAAATCTTTGGAACTAATACTAGTAGAGACAATATATTTTCTAAACAGCAATGAATAAAGAATGCTAGTAAAATATACAAAATTTAAACCTGAATAAAATAATCTCTTTTGAACCTTTTTCTCTGCAAATCTCGAATAACTTCTTGTATATCTAATTTGTTACTCAATTCATGTTCAATGTCCAACATTGCTAACCCATTGAGTAGATTTTGACTAGACATGGTTATAAAATATTTTTTTTTATCATTTTTAATTTAGAAAAAGATTTTTCTCCGTTGTCAAAAGTTATGGGCAAGATCAACAAAATTTTTTAAGCTATGCTTAAATTTGGCCTAATGTTAAGGAAGGTAATGAAATTAAGGACGTCAACTGGACATTTTTTTTTTTCTTCAAAAGTGAAGAAAATAAAGTATATTTTACAAGCCAATTTTAAAATGTTAAGATCAGTGGAATCGCCATCTGTTAAGTCGTTTCCCAGATCTTTACAGTGTGTCAGTAATTCATTTTTGCACGTGTCTAAGTTTGTGGACATTGCATAAAAATTCAAAAGAATGATTATGATTATTCAATAAATTTAATCTCAGCTTCAGTGCACTGACCGCCTGATCGCCGAAAAGAAAAAAAAAATCTATTTTATATTTCTCTTTTGAATTTTCAATCCGCGATTGTAATGAAATGCTCGCCCTCTGGTGGGCTAAGGTGAAATTACAATTAACATGCTTTAATTCGGCTTCCATTAAGCCGCCATTGGTTGCCGATGTTTAGTTTCACATATATTTATTGAATAAAAATGAATAAATACGGTAAAAAAGATAACACATACTGTTGTGTGCTCCAGTGTAACTCCAAAGGATCAAGAAATCCAGAATTAAGCTTCCATTAATTTCCAAATGACAAATTTAAAATTTCAGTTCCTTCGGCTAATGGAAGTAAAGAATTAATCAGATGATTTGAAACAAATATTTGTTCAACTTGAGTTAAAAATCTACTTCCGATCGAACTTCGAATAAACTGAAATATTTTTTTCCAAAAGCAATCAATTTTCCATGATGTAATGGCGGAGAAATTATAGTACGAATATTAAGTAGAATAACAAAAAGAACAATAATATATACACATGGCTATTATATTTACTAACAAAAATAGCTGAAAAAGCGCCATCTATCGATCATTACAAACGCGGATAGATTCGTCTACACTTTCATTGGAAAAATTTCATTTTTAAAATTGAACATGTGGCATGGTGTAGTCAATTCAAATTTTTTTTTCTACGCTATTACATTAGCTAGTTTTTCAGCTTCTAGAATAAAGTTTTCAAAGGATTCAACTGATTGTAATTCTTAAAATAATCTATATTAATAAAATCAGACTTATGTCTGTAAATTTGTCAGAATCGAAAAATTTTGCGATATCTTCACGTTTCACACACCATGAAAAAATGACTTCAGAAAATTTTGCCTGTGTGTGTGTGTGTGTGATCGTGTCTGTATGTCGCTTTTTTTGTCCGGGCATCACTCGAGAACGGTTGAACGGAATTCAACGGCGCTTGGCAGAAATTTAGATCTTTACCTAACTTAAAATTATTATAAAAATTTTCAAAAAAATTCATTAGTTTTTGAATTGTGGGTAAAAAACGCTTGCGCATGCGCCATAAAGATTTTTTTCAGTAAAACTCTTTGAATGGAAAAATAAAACATAAAAATAAATTTTTAAGTTAAAGCATTTTATTCGCGTGATTCGCAATACAAATTATGAAAAGATTGAAATGAAGTGTTGCCATCTAAATTCGATACTTTAGGTAATTTTAAAAAATCTAATTGTCGTATCGAAAAACTGCCTACACCCCACGATTCAGAAAAATCACCCCTTTCATTTGGTACTAAATTTGTAACTATAGGTCTGATATTTCTAATTTATTTTTCCCTTTTTCCGTTGCCACATAAATTTCATACTTTAGTTATTTTTAAAAAAATCTAATCGTCGCATCGAAAAACTGTTTGCACCCCTGGATTCAGAAAAATCGCCCCTTTTATTTGGTGCCGAATTTATAAATATAGGTATGATATTTCTAATTTATCTTCCCTTTTTCCGTTTTTAACCCAGATTCGGTAGAAGTTTTTATATTTATATATACGCATTTATTTATTTTTTTATTTTCCAGAAATAAAATGAAATATTTTTAATTTCACGTGAATAATAATAAAACGTGAATAATAATAACTTTAGGCAGTTCCTTACCAGTAGATCTTTCAACAGAAGGAAAACCTTTAAAGTGTTCATTGAATTTGCATTAAAATTCTGGTCGGCCAATGGAAACTTATATTCATCAAAAATTTATCGCCCCCTCCCCCCATCCATCCATTGAATCTGATAGACGTTATTCCATAAATGAAGTATTGTTTTAAATATGACATCACTATTGCCAATTCAAACTCAAATTTTACCGTGTTTTTACAGACAACTCAAAATGTCCCTATCTTATGGCTGAGGATGTCCTAAGACGTTCTTTCATCCTTAGGATATACTGATAATGTCCTGGGGAGAAAGGGCACCTCCAAATAGTTCCTACATGCTGAAGAACACTGCTAAAAGTCCCTACAATTGGCAAACTCTTGACTTTTTTTAATTAGAGGGCAGAGCTTGTTAAATCAGGGGCGAGTGTGCATTTCTCCCTTCGCGTCACGGCTACGCATGCAATACATACTGTACAGAACTTACAAGTTTGTCTATTCTTGTCTACATTTCAAATTATAGGAATGGGCAGAGAAGCCTGTAAATTGTAGTTGTGTTTATTTTCTTGTTTATTTCTTTTCTTTTTTTCTATTTATTTCTTTTCTACATTCAATAATAATCGAAGTATTTTATTTATTTATTTATTGAGGTTCAAATCGCTTTGCCGCCCCTAAATTTTGCCGCCGTAGGCAGTTGCCTACCTTGCCTACCGCCTAGAGCCGGCCCTGTGTGCGATAGTATCAAAATGCCTTCCGATTCAGCTGAAAATTTATATGCATGTCATGAAACACCGCTGCATGAACTGTATAGATTTTGGTAAATCTAGCACTCATAGTTATTTTACAGGGACACAACGAAAGTTTCTTCACCAATATGGCTTATAGGTTCAAACTTTAAAGCGCGATAGGGTCTAAAGGCCTTTTTCAATGCTGAAAAATTATATATATGTTATATGTCACTGTCACACGAACTGTATGGATTTTGGTGAATATAGAGTTTTAGAGAGTTTTACGGGGCCACAACAAAAAATTCTTTAATATTATGATATATAGGCTCAAATTATGTGAAGTGAAATAGCGTAAAATTAAACAACATGTTATATGGAGAAAAATATTGAAACACTTTAATTTTCTCATTTGTTTATATAACGACTTTTCTCCCTTTAATTTGTTTAACCTGTAATTACTTAATGTTCAGAAAGTCAAGTGGAATCACTCCAGATTTTCAAATTACAAATATTATTTTTTAGTTTTTTGTATTTTAAGTTTTTCGTGAGATTTCTTTCAAATAAACCAAACTCTTCCAGCTTTATGTATGACAGTGCTTCTTATGATTGTCAAGTCGAAGCAGCTTTGAGGCGAATGAAAAGGTCATCTGCAGTCTGCCAAAATGCTATGCTGTGGTTCAAAAGCAAGTTGAAATCAGAAAGAGAAAAGGTATGGACAAAATTGATGACTGAGAAAGAGATCGATTTGTCCAATGCAATGATTTATTTGATAAGAATCGACGAAACTGACGCAGTGTGGCTGAGCCTTGAAAGCAGAGCAAAAGATTACATTTTTGAATGGCAGCGAAGAGCTAACTTTACTATTCTTGAAATGTTTATTCTTAGACATAAAATGTAAGTATGAATGTAACTGTGTATGAATATATGGATATTTTGGATTTTCATTTACATTGTAAAACATTTAGATTGATTATACATAAAAGAAAAGGTATAAATATTGGCACCCTTTTTGTTTTTGACATAAAGTCGCTTTAATTTTGAAATATTCTACATTTTTTATCTTCATTAACAACTATAACAAGATTGTTAAATGAGAAGGGGCAAAATAGCGATTGACATCAATTATTTCAGTTCGAAAACGAAGATTTACAAAAAGCATTTAAAAATACATCAGAAAAAATGGGGTGCAAATAGGGGCCTTTTCCCAGAAAGGACACAAAAGATAGTTTAAAATGCTTTAAAACATGATAAAACAATACAAAAAGATAGAAAAAATTATTTATTACCTAAAAGAAAAAAATTACAGAAATCGCTGACATAACTGGCTGTTTGAAACCCACCACAATCTAAGTTTGCCCACATTCGGAACAAAATTTCATACCACTTTTCTTTGTCAGTGTGTTCAGAGAACGTTCCGTCACAAAACATGTAAGTCGCATAACTCGAATTCTAATCTCCGTCGTTGATATCCAGATTGATATCATCATCGCTGTGGATAAGGGGAGGGTCACAGTAATCTGATAAATTTGATGATGAATTCTATTGTTCGCAGGTCGAATTTTATTTCTTTGAAGGCCTTTAATCTTCGCACCAGTGGCCAGTCTTTTTCCTCAGCGGACCCTGGTGGTATCTTACTCAGAGAAATCTTAAAGATGTCTTCTTGTGAGCACTTTTGTCAATCAGTTTAGTCTATTATTTCTTGTATAGCCATCAAATGATGAGATTGGACCTTGCTGATGGACAAAAGTAGTTTTGAATATCCGCTTTTCGGATATCAATTATTCGGATATGCGCAATTATTTTAAACTATCCATAACAACACGAAAAGAAAACGATTTCAGATACCTGTCAAAAGTTTTTAGTCGAGAAAAAACACCAATTGGCACTGCATCCATGGAACTTGAAAGAATGGTTCCAACTGCTCTCTGTTATCTTATATCAACAAGTGGCACCACCTACATTTCTTGTCGCCATCCCTCGGCGTCTCCCATAGCCAATTGTGGAAGGGTGCCCCTATTTCCACCTATTCCCATTTTTGCACCTTCTTCTCATATCGGTTTAATTCATAACTGTAATATGTGAACCTAATTAATATTGTTTTACTTCCTCTTTACCTGCTACAACTAAAATAAAATTATGTTAAAATGTGCAGTATATATTTAATTTCTTATATGAAGAACTCAAATGAATGCTTTTAAATACTGTACATTCAAAATGAATTATTATTTTATCAATGTAATTTTTTATTGTTTTAGGTTGTCATTCTCTCAAAAAATGAAGCTAACTCTCCTCAAAAGGAAAAAATAATTTTTAACATCACTGATCGTTTTCCGAAATGATGCTTTAACATCTTCAGCATCCAAATCCTGATATTTATGACTCACTTACCTGGACTTGACTTTTATTTCCCGAAATGTGACTTTTATTTACCCGAAAAGTGACTTTTATTTACCCGAAATGTGACTTATTTATTGCTATTTAACATCATTGGATATCTCTTGAGCTTCTTCTTCCATGTTGGATCTTTGTCATGTGTATCTCATCCTTCATCTTCGGCCATCTTGAACACCATCTTCTCCAGCTTCGACCTTCTTCTCCACTCAGTGCCATCTTCCCCATTACTGTCTTCCCCGCTTTTATAATCAGCAGCTTCATAATATGTACTTACGCATTTTCAAATAAATATTTACACAAGTGAACGACTGTGTTCTTCTGCTTTAGTAGATTTTCTATCGTTTCACATTTTTTACAAGACAAAATATCTGTTTCTGCACACCAGATTTGAAAAAAAAAAAGAAGAAGAAGATAGTTCATTATATTGAAACGTATTAAACACGATGAAAAAATTTAACATTTTTAATCCTTTAACGTTCACATTTTATTATTTATTTATTTATTTTAATTGCTTAAATAATTTCAAAAATAGGTATTAGACACGTAGCTGACCATAAATACGTACAAAAAAAAAAAAAAAAAAAAAAAAAGTGAAAAACAAGTGACAACATGATTTTATCTTTCTTTTACAGTTGATTCTTTTATATGATTACATTTATTTATTTTTCAATGAATGAATTAAAAATAATAATTTACCAGAAGCATTAAATGTTTTTTCAACAATAAATACTAAAAAGTATAATTTATAATAAAATTAGAAATTCTAACTTCTAAACTTTCATTAAATTATTTATTTTAATTTATAATTGTTGCCAAAAAAATTAAACTTTAAAATTTACTATTTAAAATGATTTCAAAAAAGGTAAAAACATTAAAACTTTAAAAAACATTAAAAACCCGTTAAAAATTACCTTTCGCTAGCGCTTTCTGCTGCTTCACGCAGCCTTCTTCAGGCGTTTACGCTCTTGTGAACCATCGCATGCTTGGCGGCCGTATATCTTCTTCTCTCTTCCTTTCTCCAAGACATCACGCCACCTTGCGTCGATTTCTGTTTGGTCGGTATTGCATGATCCCTTATTCGCTAAAATTTCGACTGTTTCGCGTTTTGTGGCATAGAAGTAATTTTTTGTTAGTTTGTTCCATTCTTTAAAAGTTTTATTTTTATCTATTATACTAATCATTTCTTACCGCGATGTTTTTTTATCAATAATTATACATTTCATTTGAAATAGGCCATCATGGCGTAAGTATTTGTCGTCGAAAAGCGTAGGTCTCATGCTAACCGCTATATCCAAATGGTAAACGTTCACATCATAAATTAAAAAGCCAGGGTAAAAACATTAAAACTTTAAAAAACATTAAAAACCCGTTAAAAATTACCTTTCGCTAGCGCTTTCTGCTGCTTCACGCAGCCTTCTTCAGGCGTTTACGCTCTTGTGAACCATCGCATGCTTGGCGGCCGTATATCTTCTTCTCTCTTCCTCTCTCCAAGACATTGCGCCACCTTGCGTCGATTTCTGTTTGGTCGGTATTGCATGATCCCTTATTCGCTAAAATTTCGACTTTTTCGCGTTTTGTGGCATAGAAATAATTTTATAGAAATAAAACTTTATAAAAATAGAATAAAAAAACTTGATAACATAAGTAATGCACAGAAACCAAAACAGAAATATATCCCCCCAATTCCATATAACAAAGGTATAGAGAATAAAATTAAAACCGAAGCCGCTAAATTAAATATAAACGTACCAATAAAACCAAACAAAAATATTTTCCAGAGAATCAGAAATGACAAAGATAAAATAGATTTTTCAGAAACTGCAGGTATATACAAAATAAACTTTACTAAAGAAAACCAAGAAACCGGCTGTTACATTGGAATGACGAAACGAAAAATAAAAACGCGAATTAAAGAACACCAAAATGATATAAAACATGACCATATAACCACAGCTTTAACCAAAATAAACCAAGAAGAAAAAATAGAAATAGATTTTAAAAATTATAAAAAACTAGCTGACCCGTCCTGCTTCGCACGAATGAACAAATTTTAGTTAAAGATGGATTGACATGTAAAAAATCAAGAAATATATCAGTTTATATGTATAGTCAGGCAATATTATTAACTGAAAAGTCAAAATATAATTTTACAATTATTTTTTTTAATTGGTTGTTAAATGTTGGCAATTTGTACTTAATGTTATTTATTTATTTATTTATTTCATAAAAAGAAACATTTCTTTACTCATGAATAAAAAATATTGAAAAATAAACCTATGACATGAAAATGTTTTTGATAAAATTGACGTCATAATAGCTTTAATTATTATTTATTTTTCATCTTGCAAATATATTTAATTTTTTCCATAATTGATGGTTATTTTCATAATATTTATGAAGGGAGAAGTCAATAATATGAAACAATATTCGTACAATATATACTATTACAGAATCTGGTGTGAAACAACCATGCACACGGTTTCCATTGCCCACTATTACACATATTATATACAATTTTTTGGAGATATATGCATTTTTTGAGATTTTCCAGTAAGAGAAACTTGATACACGTATAAAGACACATACAACAGAGTTTAAATAGCGAATTAAAAAATAAGGGGAAACAAATAGATAGTTATTTTTTTTTAACACGAATTTCCGAGATCTAAAACTGAACTACCTAATCAGGATGACCGTTAATATTCCTGTAATAAGCACGTAATACTTGAGAAAAGTTATCTGAATTGGATTAATGAAACAATTTTCAAGAATACGTTGGAGCCGTTTTTGAGGTACCAACTTTTACCAAAACTTAGCATGCTCAATTATTGGTTACAACTATAGTATTTCCCCTCAGCTGAATTTGGCGAATTTTCTTTGGCGCCGATTTGAACGATAACGATGTCGTTCTGGATTGTTTGCGATATAATATGGCAGCCTGCATGCTATTTATTTTGGATTTATGATTTATAATTTAGCTTACGATTTTATCATTTATGCTATATGATTTTTAGATTTATGATTTATCCATAATCGCCAACGAAAAATCGCCAAATCTAGCTGAGGGGAAATACTATAGTTGTTCCAATTATTGACCAAAAAACAATAATTACATACAAAAGGATATTTAATAAGAAGTTAACATGGCGAGTTTGAAAAAAATCCGTACACGCGTTTTTAAAGGAACGCACTTGCGAGATCTGAAATTGAGCTGTTTATAGAGGACGCCTATCAATTTTCCTGATCTAACCAACCATATCATTCGAAAGGGCATCTAATAGATTATTTATATAGCAACTTTGAAGAAAATCATTAGAGCTGTTTTTGAATACGGGCTTACGGTCCCATTTCCGGTTTTTGATGACCCAATTCCGGTTTTTCAATTTTCACGAAAATTTAGAAAATTTATCTGTACACCAGACCTGAATCACTTGTGAAGTTTAGTAGTTCTATTTTTTTTAGTTTTGGAGATATCACAGCCAGAAGATTCCACACATACGTGCACACATACACACACACTGACCAATTGCCAAAACCTATACAATACTTCCACTACCTACGGTAGTAGGGTAATTGAAGTAAAAACACACATCTCGTATTTACTACGAAAATATACAGATTTTCGTATTACGTTTTCGATCGCCAAATACGAAAATCGCCAATGACGATAGAAATCAAATCTATGCTTTGTTTTCAATTAAAATATTGAAATTTTTAATTAAAAATTTATTCTACCAAAATTTATTATAGCTTCTAGAACTTAGAGAGAGACAGTGCAACGTTTGATTAGGGAAAAAAAAGAAATCGGCTGTTTAGTTCTAGCAATCGTTCTCTACATATACATATAAACCTTTCCTCTTTATATATTACTATAGCTGTAGAGCATAGATATATTAAATAGGTTTCCAATCAACATAATGTAACTCAAATAATTAAATGCTATTTGCATTTCAGTAATGGCTGTATTGAGCTACTTGCCATAACTGTTATTTGCTAAAAATAGTCGCCAAATAAATTTAAACTTCTCAATACGCAAGCGAAGTGTGACGTCACTGACCGCCCGTGGATGCAAGAAAAGATTTCCCATGTTAATTGCTCATTGAATTTTTTTTTTTTTTATTATTATTAAAATTCTAGAAAAATTATTTCCCGATTTTAATCCCCATACTTGGGTATAGATATGTATTAGTTATTGTATGCATGCGTTAGATTGAGTTATTTTGCTGTCAAATTGAAAAAAAAATAATTTCAAATTTCAAATCTGTCATTCTTGGCGTTTTTTGTATTTGGCGATCAAAAACGTAATACGAAATATACATGCCAGATGTATATTTTCGTAATATGTATTGTACGAAATATTGTTTCATATTGTTCGTTACTCTCTTAATATAAGTTGTTAAAATAACCATGATTTTTGAAAAGAATTAAATTATATTCGCCAGATAATTTGGCGATATTTTTTTTTTCTGCCAAGGATAACGGATATCAAATCTATTCCGCTGCAACATATTAGTATATTATATCAGATACTTTATTTAGACATTTGAAAACAAATTTGACTTCAAATTATGATAGAATATTTATCCTTTTCCTTTTAATTAATTTATTAGTTGGATATTTATTGAGTAAATATCATCCTTTGAAATGAAATGTTTTCAATCGAATATGGAAGTTTGCCATTTTTTTTCTCTAGAGTTTTGAAATTTAAAATTCAAATTTTATCAATTTTACAACAGAAACAACTTAATCTAACGCATGCACATGATAACTAATACATATCTATATCCAAATATGAGGATTAAAAACGGGAAATAATTCTCCTCGATCTTTAATAATTTTTTATAAAAAAATCCAATGGGCGATTAACATAGGAATCTTTTTCTTGCATACACTGACGGCCAGTGACGTCATGACTTCGCTTGCGTATTAGTCTTTTAAAAAATGCATAATGAAATGCAGATGGTATTTTTTAAATTCACTTTTTATATTATTATTCGCGTGAAAATATATTTTATTATATGTCTAAAAATAAATTGACTCGTAAATCTTTTTGGCAACAATTATAAATTAAAATAAATAATTTAATAAAAGTTTAGAAGTTAGAATTTCTTATTTTATTTTATTTTATTTCATTATTTATTTTTAAATTCCAATTTCGTTTACACGCATCAGTTTAAACATTGATGCTTAGATCATTATATTATATTATATTATATCATATCATATTAAGTTATATTATCAGAAAAATAAACACTTTTAACGCTATCCGCGATTGTAATGATCGATAGATGGCGCTTTCTCAACACTGCAGTTGTTAGTAAACATTAGCCACGTGTGTTCCATTAGTGTTCTTTATGTTATTCTACTTATTATTCGTACTATAATTTCTCCGCCATTACATTATGGAAAATTGATTGCTTTTGGAAAAAACACTTCAGTTTATTCAAAGTTCGATCGGAAGTAGATTTTTAACTGAAGTTGAACAAATATTAGTTTCAAATCATCTGATTAATTCTTTACTTCCATTAGCCGAAGCAACTGAAATTTTAAATTTGTCATTTGGAAATAAATGGAAGCTCAATTCTGCGTTTCTTGATCCTTTGGAGTTACACTGTGGCACACAAAAGTATGTGTTATCTTTTTTACCGTATTTATTCATTTTTATTCAATAAATATATGTGAAACTAAATATCGACAAGCAATGGCGGCTGTATGGAATTCGAATTAAACCATGTTTATTGTAATTTCACCTTAGCCCACCAGAGGGCGAGCATTTCATTACAATCGCGGATAATGACGTCAGATTTAACATGTAAATTTAACATTTCGCAAAGCTTTATATGAATTTCAATTTAATTCACGTGCAAATATATTTCTTTTCTTTTCATGTCAAGATATTTTGAAAACAAAAGGAACATGTATTAAATGTTTCTTTTATGTTGGCAGCAGCTAATTTTTTTAATATTTCATTATTTCCATTTCTATTATGGCTTTTATGGGGATTTTAATTAAAATGCTCCGATTTTAAACTAAAATTTATTTTATCAAAATTAAATATAGCCTATAACAATCAGGCATACTGTAGCTTTTATTCAGTGAAAGAAGTTTTAAAATCGGGAACCCTCCACAAACATACAATTTTTTGCGCTTTATATAATGACTAGCTGACCCGTCCTACTTCGCACGGATGAACAAATTTTAGTTAACGATGAATTGATATGAAAAAAAAAAAAAAAAAAAAAAATTATCAGTTTATATGTTATAGTCAGGCAATATTATCAACTGAAAAGTCAAAATATAATTTTACAATTATTTTTTTCAATCAGTTGTTAAATGTTGGTAATTTTTACTTTATGTTATTTATTTATTTATTTCATAAAAAGAAGCATGTCTTTACTCATGAATAAAAAATATTGAAAAATTAACCTATAACATGAATACGTGTTTGATAAAGTTGACGTCATAATTGCTTTAATTATTATTTATTTGTTCTTATAATATTAATTTCTATTAAACACAGAGCTTATGTGTTTTTAATTTTCTTAAATTTAACTTCCGCAAAGTAATCTGGTTATTGTTTTAGTAATGGTTCTCCATTAGTGATCGTTAATATTTTTTGTGATTTTGACGGTGAATTAAAAAGGTTATCGCAAATACGTAAAGTCCTTCGAGTGAAACGTCCTAGCTATTGCGTTGCCAAATTTTAAATATCGCCAAAGAAGCCCTATACAAAAGTAGATTTCTAACGCGAATGCACATTTAATTTATTTTAAATGAACCGTGTTTCCAATCAACATAATGAAACTTGCATAATCAAATGTCATTTGCAATTCCCTAGCGGCTGTATATTGCGCTACTTGCTTTCGGAAAAATTTTTATATCAATCATCCTTGGCGGGAAAAAAAAAAAAAATGATTGCCAAGTTATCTCGCAAATATATTTAATTTTTTCCATAACTGATGGTTTTTAATAATGTATATTAAGGGAAAAATCAATAATATGAAACAATATTCGTATAATATATACTATTACAAAATCTGGTGTGAAACAACCACACGACTTCCATTACCCACTATTAAACGTATTATATACATTTCTTGGAGATATTAAGTACATGCATTTTTTTTTTTTTTTAGATTTTCCAGTAAGAGAAACTTGATACACGTATAAAGACACCTACAACAAAGTTTACATAGTGAGTTAAAAAATAAGGGGAAAAATAGATAGTTATTTTTTTAAACACGAATTACCGAGATCTAAAACTAAACTTCCTAATCAGGGTGACCGTTAGTATTCCTGTAATATGCACGTAATACTTGAGAAAGGTTATCTAAATTGAATTAATGAAACAATTTTCAAGAAAATCGTTAGAGCCGTTTTTGAGATACCAACTTTTACCAAAACTTGGCATAATCAATTATCGACCGGAAAACAATAATTACATACAAAAGGATATTTAGTATTAAGTTAACATGGCGAGTTTGAAAAAAATTCGTACAGCCGTTTTTAAAGGAAGGCACTTATGAGATCTGAAATTGAGCTGTTTATAGAGGACGCCTATCAATATTCCTGAAATAACCAATTATATCATTCGAAAGGACATCTAATAGATTGTTTATATAGCAACTTTGAAGAAAATCGTTAGGGCTGTTTATGAGGTACGGGCTTACGGTCCCATTTCCGGTTTTCGATGACCCAGTTCCGGTTTTTCAATTTTCACCAAAATTTGGAAAATTCATCTGTACATCAGACCTGAATCAATTGTGAAGATTTGTAGTTCTATCTTTATTAATTTTGTAGATATGACACACGGAAAATTTCACACATTCGTAGACACACACACACAATGACCAATTGCCAAAAACTACTTTTTTGGACTCAGGAGGCCTTAAAACATATAAATCAGGTGAAACTCTATATCAAATTTTTGGACCGAATACAATATTTCCACTACTACGGTAGTACGGTAATTGAAGTAAAAACATAGATCTCGTATTTAATACGAAAATATACAGATTTTCGTATTACGTTTTCGATCTCGAAATACAAAAATAGCCAAGGACGACCGATATCAAATCTATGCTTTGTTTTCAATTAAAATATTGAAAATTTGAATTAAAAATGTATTTTACCAAAATTTATTATAGCCTGTAGCACTTAGAGACAGTGTAACTTTTGATTAGTATAAATAATATTATAGTTTTAAAAAATTAAAGAACACGCTTTTAGAGAAATGTGAACTAAAAAGCACAAAATATCTATCTCAGTATTAAAATTCAGGGTAAGAGAAGATCGTGTGAGTGACACACCATATGTTAGATATTGTCCATGTTTTATTTTATTCTCTCATTTTTATATTTTTAACTCACGTGATGTATTTTTGTTATTGTAAAAAAAATAAACTTTAAATTTTACTTTTTAAGATAGCACGCGATCGTGTTTTATCAAATCATTAAATTCATATTTTTATTTCATATTATTGCACGCGCACTATTTATTTCCTAATCTTATATATATTATAAATGTGAATGTCCGTTTATTTGACTGAGTTTCACGCTAAAACTGCTCGATGGATTTCGATAAAATTTGTTATGGAGATAGCTTATACCCTAACTTAAAAAGTTGGCTACCTTTTATTCCGAATCTTATATATATTATAAATGTGAATGTCCGTTTATTTGACTGAGTTTCACGCTAAAACTGCTCGATGGATTTCGATAAAATTTGTTATGGAGATAGCTTATACCCTAACTTAAAAAGTTGGCTACCTTTTATTCCGAAAAAAAAATTGTTTTTGCGATTTTTATGCATAAAATAGCAATTTTGTAAGCTAATAATAGCAAAAAATTAGCCATTTAAATTTATCCATAATTTAATTGTTGCCAAAAAAAAAAAAAAAAAAAAACGAATTTTTTTTTTTTTTTTTCAACAGGAAAATAAATACATTTATCTAAACGTGAACGATAAAAAATTATAAAAAAAATTATGCATCTCACAAAAACTGACGTCATTTTTAATTAAAAATTTCTTTTACACATTGATAAAGTGCTAATACGCAAGCGAAGTGATGACGTCACTGGCCGTTCATGGATGCAAGAAAAATATTTCCTATGTTAAACGTCCATTGGATTTTTTTGTAAAAAATTATTAAAAATCGAGGAAAATTATTTCCCGATTTTAATCCCCATATTTAGGTATAGGTATGTATTAATTATTATGTCCATGCGTTAGATTAAGTTATTTTTGTTGTAAAATTGACAAAATTTGAATTTTTAATTTCAAAACTCTAGGAATAAAAAAAAAAAAAAAATGGCAAATTTCCATATTCGATTGAAAACACAAACATTTCATTTCAAAAGATGATATTTACACAATAAATATCCAACTAATATACTAATTAAAAGGAAAATGATAAATATTCTATCATAGTTTGAAGTAAAATTTGTTTTCAAATGTCTAAATAAAGTATCTGATATAAGATACTAATATGTTGCAGCGGAATAGATTTGATATCGGTCATCCTTAGCAGAAAAAAGAAATATTGACGAATTATTTGGCGAACATAATTTAATTCCTTTCAAAAATCATGGTTATTTTAACAACTTATATTAAGAGAGTAATGAATAATATGAAACAATATTTCGTACAATGCATATTACGAAAATATACATCTGGCATGCATATTTTCGTATTACGTTTTTGATCACTAAATACAATAAGCGCCAAGAACGACAGAGTTTTGAAATTTAAAATTAAAATTTTGTCAATTTGACAGCAAAATAACTCAATCTAACACATGCACATGATAACTAATCTATACTAATATTATAAATGCGAAAGTTTGGATGGATGTTTGTTACTCAATCACGCCACAACGGCTAAACGGATCTGGATGAAATTTTGTACAGAGATAGATAATAGTCTGGAATAAGACATAGGCTTCTATTTATACCGGAAAAAATGTAAACTTTTAATTAATCTTCTATATACAAGGATGGAACACGGGCGCAGAATTCATACAACTATCAATGTACGAAAACTTTCTACTTCTTAAATCAACGATATCATAAGTAGAGAAATTCCTTAAACAGATTCCAGTATGAATTCTGCGCCCGTGTTCCCTCCCTGTATATAATATAAATATTTCTTCTATAATAAAATTTAAAAAAATTTATTTTAATTTTTAATTGTTGCCAAAGAATATTTCACGCGAATAATAATAAAAAAAATAATAAATATTAAATTTGCTTAGGCACATGACAACATAACGTCATTATCAAAATTAAATAATAAGAAAATGAAAGCTAATTCAGATCTCTATTAAAGAGCTTTATTAGTTGATAATCCTGGGTATATTTTTAATTTTAATACTGAAGTAGATAGGACATTTTTCGCCAAGGACTCTATTTTTGTGACAGCAACCTTAAGCCAAGTAGTCCATAAAAAATATAAACAAATCTGTACATATAAAAGAGTAAACTCAATGATTCACTGACTCAACACTGCCATGACGATTCTGCGGGAAAGAGGGTCACAAATTTTAGTGACCAGGTTGGTTTTCGGAGCCTGACCCCCAACTAAGACGGAATTTTGCAAAATACCCCCCCCCCCCTGTCTCCCTTGGGGGGCAGAAGGCTTATCTCGGCTCCAAATTACTTAACGGTGAAGAAATTGCAGATGGAAAGACCAGACTTGAGTACAAAAAAATTACTTTCTGCGATTTTGGATTTTTAAGGGGGAGGGGGGGGGGGAAGGGAAAAGGTTTTGGAAAAAGGGTACTCAACACACGGGGAAATCGAACTGAACACACACTACAAAGGGATTTTATGAAATTCCACCCTACCGCCCTTTGGAGAATGGGGGGCAAAAACATGTATTCATGCGTAACGCTGCACTAAATTATATAAGGTTCGACATTTTTTATGTAAGGGACGATTATATGTATCTAACTCATAGTATGAAGAGATTTTGAGAAATTCCCTCCTTTAAGAACGGGGGGAGAGATTAAAAAAAAAAGTTTTAAAGCATAACTCAGCTTTAAATAATTTCATGATCTCAATTTTTTGATGTGTCGGTTAGGTATGTGTATGCAACATGCAATATGAAGTAATTTTGGAAATTTACCCCCCCCCCCCTTCCTCTTGGGGCGGGCGGGGCAAAAACCACATTTTTAAGCTTAAATCCGTCCAAATTACCTAAAAATGGCGAATTTTGGTGTGTGGGTGTTAATTAAGTGTGCGAAATATGCACTTTGATGAGATTTTGTAAAACTTTCAACTGTAACCGCGAGGGAGGGGGAGTAAGAAGCAGGTAAGGGACTGCCGAAGGCATTGGGCAACTTAAAATTAGATTTTGACGGTTTCAGTGATTTTTTTTTTTTTTTTTTTTTTTTTTTTTTAAGATATTTTATTATTATTAATGATATGCTGTTTTGGGGATTCATTTCAATATAATGACCAGCGAAGCGGGCAAAGCCTGCTAGTTCAAAATGATTAAAAAATATATTTTAAAGCAAAAATTTTACGGATATCTGTTTTTTTGTTTGAGATATGAAGGATTTTGTGCAATCACGTTTTGCTCCCAGAGAAGTTACAAACATACATACATACAGGTGAAGCTAATATAAGCGTGTTAAAAAAGAAAGAAATAGAAATCGGCTTTTTAGTTCTAGCGATCGTTTTCTACATATACATATAAACCTTTCCTCTTTATATATTATTATAGAGCATAGATAGATTAAATAGGTTTCTAATCAACATAAAGTAACTCAAATAATTAAATGCTATTTGCATTGCAGTAATAGTTGTATGAGCTATGCATATTGAGCTACTTGTCATAACTGTTAGTTGCTAAAAATAGTCGTCAAATAAATTTAAAATTCTCAATTATTCTTTTAACAAATGCATAATGAAATGCAGACGATATTTTTTTAATTCACTTTTTATATTATTATTCGCGAGAAAATATATTTTATTATATGTCGAAAAATGAATTAACCCGTAATTTTTTTGGGCAACAATTATAAAATAAATAATTTAATAAAAGTTTAGAAGTAACGCTTAGATCATTACATTATATCATATATCAAATTATATTATTAGAAAAATAAATACTTTAAATTTATAATGACGTCAGATTTAACGTGTAAGTTTAACATTTTGCAAAGCTTTATATGAATTTCAATTTAATTCACGCCTCACGCGCAAATATATTTCTTTTCTTTTCATGTCAAGATATTTTAAAAACAAAATGTAAATGTTTCTTTTATGTTGGCAACAGCTAATTTTTTTAATATTTCATTATTTCCATTTCTATTATGGCTTTTATGGGGATTTTAATTTAAATGCTCAGATTTTAAACTAAAATGTATTTTATCAAAATTTAATATAGCCTATAACAATCAGGGATAGTGTAGCTTTTGATCAGTGAAAGAATTTTTTAAATCGGTTCAGTAGTTTCAGAGATTTCCCTCCACAAACATACAATTTTTTGCGCTTTATATAATGACTAGCTGACCCGTCCGGCTTCGCACTGATGAACAAATTTTAGTTAAAGATGGATTGATATGTAAAAAATCAAGAAATATATCAGTTTATATGTTATAGTCAGGCAATATTATTAACTGGAAAGTCAAAATATAATTTTACAATTATTTTTTTTAATTAGTTGTTAAATGTTGGCAATTTTTACTTAATGCTATTTATTTATTTATTTATTTATTTATTTATTTCATAAAAAGAAACATTTCTTTACTCATGAATAAAAAATATTGAAAAATAAACCTATGACATGAAAATGTTTTTGATAAAATTGACGTCATAATAGCTTTAATTATTATTTATTTTTTCATTTCGCAAATATATTTAATTTTTTCCATAATTGATTATTATTTTAATAATGTATATTAAAGGAGAAATCAAAATATGAAACAATATTCGCACAATATATACTATTACAGAATCTGGTGTGAAACAACCACACGACTTCCATTACCCACTATTACACGTAATATATACAATTTTTTGGAGATATTACTTGCATTTTTTGAGATTTTCGAGTAAGAGAAACTTGATACACGTATAAAGACACATACAACAGAGTTTGCATAGCGAGTTAAAAAATAAGGGAAAAAAAATAGATAGTTATTTTTTTAAACACGAATTTCCGAGATCTAAAACTGAACTACCTAATCAGTATGACCGTTAATATTCCTGTAATAAGCACGTAATACTTGAGAAAGGTTATCTAAATTGGATTAAAGAAAAAATTTTCAAGAATACGTTAGAGCCGTTTTTAAGATACCAACTTTTACCAAAACTTAACATACTCAATTATTGACCTAAAAACAATAATTACATACAAAAGGATATTTAATAAGAAGTTAACATGGCGAGTTTGAAAAAAATCCGTACAGGCGTTTTTAAAGGAACGCACTTGCGAAGTCTGAAATTGAGCTGTTTATAGAGGACGCCTATCAATTTTCATGAACTAAGCAACTTTTCAATCGAAAGGGCATCTAATATATTATTTATATAGCAACTTTGAAGAAAATCATTAGAGGTGTTTTTGAATATGGGCTTAGGGTCCCATTTCTGGTTTTCAATGACCCAATTCCGGTTTTTCAATTTTCACGAAAATTTGGAAAATTTATCTGTACACGAGACCTGAATCACTTGTGAAGTTTAGTAGTTCTATTTTTATTAGTTTTGGAGATATGACAGCCAGAAGATTACACACACACGTGCACATATACACACACACTGACCAATTGCCAAAACCTATACAATACTTCCACTACCTACGGTAGTAGGGTAATTGAAGTAAACACATACATCTCGTATTTACTACGATAATATACAGATTTTCGTATTACGTTTTCGATCGCCAAATACAAAAATCGCCAATGACGATAGATATCAAATCTATGCTTTGTTTTCAATTAAAATATTGAAAATTTTAATTAAAAATTTATTTTACCAAAATTTATTATAGCTTCTAGCACTTAGAGAGAGACAGTGTAACTTTTGATTATTGAAAGAAAAAAAAAAAAAAAAAAAAAGCAATCGGCTTTTTAGTTCTAGCGATCGTTCTCTACATATGCATATAAACCTTTCTTTTTTTTATATTAGTATAGCTATAGAGCATAGGTATATTAAATAGGTTTCCAGTCAATGCAAGAAAAAGATTTTCCATGTTAATCGCTCATTGGATTTTTTTTTTTTTTTATTATTATTAAAATTCTAGAAGAATTATTTCCCGATTTTAATCCTCATATTTGGGTATAGATATGTATTAGTTATTGTATGCATGCGTAAGATTGAGTTATTTTGCTGTCAAATTGACAAAATTTTTATTTTAAATTTCAAAACTGTCACCCTTGGCGTTTTTTGTATTTGGCGATCAAAAACGTAATACGAAAATATACATGCCAGATGTATATTTTCGTAATATGTATTGTACGAAATATTGTTTCATATTATTCGTTACACTCTTAATGTAAGTTTTTAAAATAACCATGATTTTTGAAAGGAATTAAATTATATTCGCCAGATAATTTGGCGATATTTTTTTTTTCTGCCAAGGATGACGGATATCAAATCTATTCCGCTGCAACATATTAGTATATTATATCAGATACTTTATTTAGACATTTGAAAACAAATTTGACTTCAAATTATGATAGAATATTTATCCTTTCCCTTTTAATTAGTTTATTAGTTGGATGTTTATTGTGTAAATATCATCCTTTGAAATGAAATGTTTATGTTTTCAATCGAATATGGAAATTTGCCATTTTTTTTTCTAGAGTTTTGAAATTTAAAATTCCAATTTTATCAATTTTACAACAAAAACAATTTAATCTAACGGATGCACATGATAACTAATACATATTTATATCCAAATATGGGGATTAAAATGGGGAAATAATTTTCCTCGATCTTTATTATTTTTTTACAAAAAATCCAGTTCACTTTTTATATTATTGTTCGCGTGAAAATATATTTTATTATATGTCTAAAAATAAATTAATTCGTAAATCTTTTTGGCAACAATTATAAATTAAAAGAAATAATATTATAAAATAGAATTTCTTCTTTTATTTTATTTTATTTATATATTTATTTTTAAATTCCAATTTCGTTTACACACATCAGTTTAAACCACGGAGTAATAAAGACTCCGTGGTTTAAACATTGATGCTTAGATATTATATCATATCATATCAAATTAAATTATTAGAAAAATAAACACTTTTAATTCTATAATGACGTCAGATTTAACGTGTAAGTTTAACAATTAAAAAAGCTTTATATGAATTTCAATTTAATGTACGTGCAAATATATTTCTTTTCTTTTCACGTCAAGATATTTTAAAAACGAAATGAATATGTAAATGTTTCTTTTATGTTGGCAGCAGCTAATTTTTTTAATATTTCATTATTTCCATTTCTATTACGGCTTCTATGGGGATTTTAATTAAAATGCTCAGATTTTAAACTAAAATTTATTTTATCAAAATTAAATATAGCCTATAACAATATGGCATACTGTAGCTTTCGGTCAGTGAAAGAAGTTTTTAAATCGGTTCAGCAGTTTCAGAGATTACCCTCCACAAACAAACAATTTTTTGCGCTTTATATAATGATATAGATATAGATATAGATTAGCTAACTACAACAATTATTTCTATGCCACAAAACGCGAAACAGTCGAAATTTTAGCGAATAAGGGATCATGCAATACCGACCAAACACAAATCGACGCAAGGTGGCGCGAAGTCTTGGAGAGAGGAAGAGAGAAGAAGATATACGACCGCCAGCATGCGATGGTTCACAAGAAGGCTGCGTGAAGCAGCAGAAAGCGTAATTTTTAACGAAAGGTAATTTTTAACGGGTTTTTAATTTTTTTTAGAAGTTTTAAATTTTACATCTACTTTTTAAGATAGCACGCGATCATGTTTTATATAAAAATTAAACCATTAAATTCATTTTTTTACTTATTTTTATTTCATATTGCTTGCGCACTTCTTACACTGATGGAAAAAAAAATCCCAACACCAGGAAGGAGCTGTGCTAGATAAACGAAATTTGGTAGGCGTGTTTATACATCTGAAAGATGACGTCGATTCAAATTTCGAGCTACGCGCATAAGTGTGGCGCTAGTAGCGACACTATGAACATGCGAATGAGGTTTGCTTTAAATAAGCGCTGTAAGGTTCCTGATCGTTATTTACAGTTGAGATTTGACGTAGTGGGTTAATGTTAGTCAAGGATGCCTCTAAGAAGACGAAGAAGCAATTATCAACAGCTCGCTGAGTTTGAACGAAGTCGTGTAGTAGGGTTACGAGAAGGTGGGTTTTCTTTCCGCGATATTGCAGAAAGGCTTGGCAGGAATGTATCCACTGTGCATGAGTGTTGGCAGCAGTGGTCAAGGGAAGGTACTGCCTCAAGAAGACCGGGTTCCGGGCGGCCACGTGGCACTACTGAGAGGGAAGACCGCCGTGTTCGGCGTATGGCTGTGGCTAATCGTCAACGAACTGTTACAAATCGGTTACTTCAAGGACAGCTCCGAGCCAGACGCCCTGTAGCGTGCATTCCACTGACTCCAAACAACTGCCGTTTGCGACGTGAGTGGGGTCAAGCTAGAGTTCATTGGAGGACGAAGTGGAGATCTGTTATGTTTTCTGATGAAAGCCGGTTCTGCCTTGGTCGCAGTGATAGCCGTGTGTTGGTTAGAAGGAGGCCAGGTGAACGCCTGCTAGCGACATGTCTGCGGCCTAGACACACAGGGCCTACTCCTGGAGTTATGGTTTGGGAAGCAATTTCGTATGACAGCAGGAGCACTCTTGTGGTTATCCCACGCACCCTGACTGCAAATTTGTACGTCAGTCTAGTGATACAACCTGTTGTGCTGCCATTCATGAACAGCATTCAAGGGGGTGTTTTCCAACAGGATAACGCTCGCCCTCATACCGCTGTTGTAACATAACATGCTCTACAGAGTGTCGACATGTTGCCTTGGCCTGCTAGATCACCAGATCTTTCTCCAATCGAGCACGTATGGGACATCATTGGACGACAACTCCAGCGTCATCCACAACCAGCATTAACCGTCCCTGCATTGACCGCCCAAGTGTAACAGGCATGGAACTCCATCCCACAAACTGATATCCGACACCTGTACGACACAATGCATGCATGTTTGCATGTTTGCATTCAAAATTCTGGCGGTTACACCGGTTACTAATGTACCAACATTTCACATTTGAAATGGCTCTTCTCGCCAATGGCTCTACCTGTGATCTTGAAACTTTAATCAATTAAATATGTTACCTAGACAAATGTATTGCTGAAATTTCATTACTGTACAATAATTTTTCCTTGGTGTTGGGATTTTTTTCCATCAGTGTATTTCCTAATTCAAAATTCTTTAAAAAAAAAAAAAAAAAAAAACTTTTTCGATATCGTTTGTAACGATACTGATTATTATTAATTTTCTTTTCTTTTTCTTTCAATAATAATAATAATAATAATAAAGATTTTGATGAAGTTCTGGCAAAAGCAGAATTTAGTTTAGGACGGAGGACTATTAGTTTTTTTTTTTTTTCTTTTCTTTTCTTTTTTCAAATTATAACATCGCTTTCAAATTATTCAATTATATTTTCGATAAATTTTAGATTTCGACAAATGTTCAACTATCGAAAACGACAACGCAAAAATCCCAGATTCAGACTAATAGGCCCTCAGTCCTAAAGAAAAAAAAAATACTCATCACAAAATAGAATTGGCATATTTATTTTTCAACTATCTTGTGATTTTTTTTTTCTAAATATTTGATATGGTTTTATATATGGTTAAAATTTTATGTAATAACATTGTCTCATATATCATCATAACTCTATCTCATAATCATTAAAGATCATTTTAATGTATTGCATTTGAGATTTCACAAAAATTGAAATATCTAAGAGCATAAATGTGAAGAGTTATTCAAAAAACTTCATGTCAAACATATCCAATCAAAACATTTTTTCCCATCAAAGTTTAAACTTCCATTTTTATTACTTTTTACACCAGAAATGTCTTATTCGTTCAGTTTATTTTTTCAATTAGACGAAATGCCGATGCATATATGTTCATTGTTGTTACTTAAAACGACTATTTCTGAATAACTTTCCTCAATAATATCTTTCCTTACTAGATCATTCTATTATGGATAGATTATATTACTATATTTAGAACTTAAATTTAAAAATAAAATTTCAATTTTCTACTTGGTTTTAAATAATTATAAAATAAAAATAAATTGATTTACTTCCTTAATAAAAAAATTTAAATTACGAACTAGATTTTAAGTTGTTACCAAAAAAGACTACAATTTGTTGATCGTATAGTATTTTAATCCCAACAAACAAAATTAAAGTCGCATTGTGTTCTCAAAAACATTAATTTTTAATCAAAGACAATTAAATTGAATTATACTTAACCAGCATCAAATTTAGTAAAAATACTAGGTTCGAAAGTGGGTATAAGCTACCCGTAGACAGAAGTATCAGTTTAGATTTAATTTTTAAATAAACAAGGAATTACACTTCATACAAAATAAAATACACACTAAGTTAGATTTCAAAATACAAAGTTTTAATGAAATCTAGTAAGATTAAATTACAGGACTTTTTTCATGAGATCTTTCTTAGTTTTTAATTACAGAGTCCACCAAATTTCTCTGTCTTAACTAGTTGCGAACAATACACATAACATTAGTTATCATAAAAATAATATACACTCTTAGTACATACTCATACTCAATAATGACTTAACATCCTTCAGTAAACTCTCCTATAAAACTAAACAAAAACAAACTTCGGCACATTTAGAATTAAAGGTTACAATTCTCTATTATATATCAAATAGACAGAAAAAAAATATCAAAGACATAATAATGTAGCTAAACTTACATGAATTTGTTACTGTTCGCTGCAGCAGTTTGGTCGTAATTGGAGGTCTCCGAGAAGTTGATGGCATCGGACGTCAAATTTTTCATATTTCACCAAAAATAATCAGGACATCAGAAAATTTATTTTACCGACGCTAATTTATTTTGCCTCAGAGAAATGACGACTTAAAATTTGGTGACCCATTGTCACAACGCATATTCCATTATAACAGCGTAATTCTCCGATACGACAAACCCAAATAAGGTTACTTTTATCTGTTTAAAACTCTAACTCCGTTGACTATATTCCGCATTTTGAACAGACTCCGACTGCCAGCCGACCTCTGTCGACGAGTCCCGAATAATTTCGACAAATCCCGAACTATTTCCAGACCAGAGCAGCAACACAAGAAGCAAGTTTAAAAAACAAGATCTCTCAGTTCTCACAAAGCTTTCTGACTTCTCTAAGTGAACTCCGCGCGAAGCAGCGCTTCCAATTTATCCAAACCGGGGGGGGGGGGGAACACCCGCCACCCATTTTTTTCTCCAGAGAAATCACCAGAGAGGGCCTCACGCCAATCGCCTTTTCCCTATACCGCATGGGACGAAACTAACTACACACCCAACAAAGTTCCCATACGCCACTTACGTTCGGACGTCACCGAGAGGGAAAATTAAGACACACCTCCAACCGAACAGCAGACCAAGAACATGTTCCCAGATACTCGCTTAGCATTCTAATTGATTAAAAAGAAAGAAAAGCACTTGAATGCGTTTTACTATAGTGCACAGAGGGATTAGAAATTCTCAAGATACTGATAAGTTTTATGCTGCCTTCACAGTGACATTTTTGAACGTTAATCCACATAATATTTGTATGCGTAAAAAGGGTTTAAAATTCCATACACTGCGATTAAAATTTGTTACTTGTTAAGTGACAGAATACTCTAAGAAAGGAACGCCTTAAAAATGAAAAAACAATGATATCAGACTAAACCCAGCTTAATGCTTGTCAAGCATTCATTCACATGAAATCTCGAGAGAAATACTTCTCATACTTTACAGAATAATACAAGTTTAAATCCTATTTACAGAAATAACCAAAGGAATAAATATACCAATTTCCCCCAACAAAAGGTGCAATAAAACTAGGGATTATATACAGACAGAAATATTTTTAGCATTGATTAAGAATTTTACACATTCCATTCATTACATATGTAAACACTGAACTATTTCTTTCCCAATTTATTTATTTATATATTTGGCAAAAGTTTACTTGATTCAGGGAAAAAATGTTAATCACGGCGCATAAAATTACTAAAGCACGATAAACGCCGTGATAACTACCCTCCCGTCACAGAAAAAAAAATCAACCAGACATAACCTGGACCATCACACACTGCTCAAGCTTCCGAGTATTCAGAAAGAGACAAAGATTTTAGATAACAGTTTTAAACTACAAGTTACTTTTAAATAATCATTTATTTATTTATTTACTTTTTTGTAAAAGAAAATAACGAAATCTACACCTGAAACAAACCAACCTAGAAACAGCCAGCAACCCGCAATCAGAACCCACATCACCGCAGATCAAACATCGACCCGAGGAATGCAAACCTCTAACCACCAGTTCCTGCCGAGCCTGTGGAAAACCGATCGCTCTTCCCACACACCCTACCATCACCAGGACGGAGTGAACCCAAGCTACACCACCGCAGTATAAAAATTAACAACTTAAGTAATAGTTCGGTCAAAATTTACTATTTAAAGAACTAAAGACTCTACTAACCAACATTAACTGAATGCTCATCCACCTGACATACCTTCCAGACCTAGCACAAGCACTGATAGCGACAATTTGGAGTTGAAGACCCACAACTATTGAAGCAAGAAAGGGTAGATAAAATTTAAATTTGTTTTGCCAGACATATAATTTACTGATAATAGGACTACTCAATTATTTCAAATTTGTAAACAAAAAGGAGAAAACATCTAGGTGACTTTTCTTTTTGAAAACCTCCACATCCACTGAACCGTTACAGCTTTTTACAAGATACCGCATAGACAAAGAAATACCAGTTATTTCTACATTTTTACATTACTGAGCAACAACCCTAAAACATCACATTCTTTTCAAATTTGTACCGTTAGAACTTAATCATTTCACACAGTCTTTATAAGGGAAATATTACAGAGGGTAAAGGAAAATTCTTGTCAATTTTACTATGAGAATGTTTTTATATCTGATCGCGACAGACTTTTTCATATTGAGTTAATGAATTTTGATTGAAATCACAATGTTCATACAAGTTTTATAAAAGTTCTAGTCCTGTAGACATTTACAATAACATGTGGGAAAATTAGCACAAGTCCTTTTTCTTGTCTCTTGTGTTACAAATATTCTTGAGCATATGACACTTAATCATTACATACCACATTATAAAATTTTTGCACAACCTTGCTTTCTGCTTTACCATAAAAAAGAAACCAACAAAGCTGACAAACATCTTGACTAGCACCGAGACAAACTCGGCTAATAAAAAAAACATATAAAATAGAAACAACTCTACTCACACCAAATGGCAACGAAATAAACGGTGCGCTCAGACAATACATTCAAACAAAATATATCACCATCAGTTTGAATTTAAATAAGTGCAATCCCTAACCCGATTAATATAATTTTTTCACTTTTTCCAATTTTTACCCCATTATTTTTTTTTACATTTTTTCAATTTTTTATTTTTGCATAATTAATCGAAGACTGCCAAACTTTACTCATATACAAGGAGAAAAAAAAAACTTTTTGACCACCCGCTCAACAACTTCAGGGACCAATATTTTTACCCCAACAAAACCCTTTACAAGAATATTTCCCTCAGAGATCACCTTTTCGAATGAATTATGGCTACCAGTTATAATACATTTATAAAGCATACATAATACGAAAACACAATATCTTATATACAAATTTATTTACAAAAGAAGTTCTTTTTTATATTTACAAATTTTAGCCTATCTATTTCTAGGAAGAAGGTTGTAAGAATGATTGGCAACCGGTACTGCCTTACGCGTACCTACCCCTTTTTTTTTTATAACCATTTTTCACTGCCTCGTTGACTGTCGGTGACATGGCCATGGGATCATCGACAGAGGAGGGTTTAGCCTGGGACACCTGTTTGACAACATGCTCACTAGAAATACCAATCTTGTCCGTAGATATGACATCAACCTTGGTTGTTCAATTCTGTAGCTGATCAGCTATACTAAAGCCCAACAAGTTGTCCTCATCAGCACTAGTACCAAACACGAGCCGTTTCCTTCTTTTCTCAAGCCTTTCCCTTCTACGCAGCTCATGAAGATCCACAAAAACCTCTTTCTCACAGGAGTCCTCAACTAAAGATTTAGTTACCCCAATATCTTGTTCAGTACCGTTACCTCTCAGAAACTCGGGGAAGACAGGTTTACTAATAATATTTGTCAGCCTATCCACATGAACTATTTGGACATTCTTATTGTTATACAAATCCTGTATTTCAAAATTTACCTCGCCAAGCTTACGAACCACCCGAAAAGGACCACTATTGAGCTTGTTAAACTTCTTACATAACCCCGGTTTTATGGTAGGAGTAAAAAGTATGACCGGACTACCCAAATTTATCTTTTTATCTACAGCACTTTTACTTCGAAACTTTTCTTGCCTCCCCGCCGCTTGCTCTAACAATAGTTTTGTTTGGGAAAAGACTTGTTACAAGGAGGGAATTAATTGATCACAATAGGAGGGGCAATCATTATAGTTCACCGGTAGACTAGCCTCAAGAGTATTATAAGGTAGTTTTATGTCGAGTGGCTTTTAGCCATGCTGGTAAAGAATATTCACCCCAGCATTAGGAGAGGCGTAATAGCCCGTTCACTAACGTCTGTGTCAGAATTAGAGCAAATTGCCATTGCGGAAGAAAGAGCGTTTAAAGCAACTCAACCGGTGATCGACAACATGCAGCATAATCAGGCAGAAATAGCTTGTGCTGCGCAACTTAGTAACAACCGTTCTGAAATTTCTAATTCTCAATTGTCAGGTCTTACAAATATAATCGCTGATCTTACAGAACAAATAGCTAATTTAAACTCGAAGGTGCAGGCACTTGAGATTAATAAGTTAAGTAGGCCTCCGCTTCGTCCAAGAAGGAAAGTGGTTTGTTATGCTTGTGGAGTTAAAGGGCATTATAAAAACGAATGTAGGAATTCAAGTAATAGTGTTGACAACTAAGCCCCAAACTTAAGATTAAAAGTAATTGTTCTTATCACTTACTTATATACACTCACCTAGCGTTATGAAAGTTTAATTCTACTTATTTTAATGTCTGTGATACGAATTTATAACGATTAAAACATTACTTGTAGTTATCTAAATTGAAGTCGCTACGTTAATTGTTACTTTCTTCAACAATCTTTCTTTCACCTTCACGCTTTGCGTATCGGTGACGTCAGTGATACGACATATCTATCACAGTAAGCTGAAAGGCGGTTCTTCTTGGCAGCAAGCCAAGCCGCCAGCAGGTATTTAAAGTTGAGTCAATAGCTACTTGCTCTTTGTTGTTTTATCCCAGTATCAGTATGTTTCTTCCGTACCTGATAGCGAGAACGTTCTCGTTTTAGCGATGCAGTATTGCTATCGCTAAGCATAATGAATTTAAATGTATTTTTGTTAAAATGATTACCAGGCGGTAACGTTTAAGTTCTTAATCTTCCGTAAATGTACCTTTGTCAATTATTCCAGCTCCGGAAAAAGTAAATTATTATGTGGCTTAAATTCAATTTCAAGTATATTTTAGTTGCTTAATTTCAAATCATTAATTTTATTTGAAGACTGATTTTTATAAAAATAATTTCGTTTAAAAACTGACTCTTCAATGACTCTTGTATACACACTACTTCAAATAATTACGTTCATTAAATAGTTATGGCATTTTTCAGCAATAAATGCTTCTACTGTTGCAACGCTCTATTATAATTAAACCTATATTAAACCAGGAATAAACTACTACGTCAGAAACGCCAAAGAAAAATTATTGAGGTGCATACAGCTGTTTCGGTAGCCTAAAGCGTACCGTCATCAGTGCAAAAAGAATTCAGAATCTGGAGAAGTGCTCATATATATAGGAGAGGGACCGGATTTAGTTCAACCAATAGGATTACGGAAGAGGTGGGGAGTGTGGCCAATAGGAATTAAGGAATGTGTAGCTGTGTAAACTGTAGAAAAATTAAGGAAATGTGGACTGAATGTAAAATTTCCAACAATCAGACAAATAGGGAACAGCGAAATCACAATTTACAAGGTTTTTAAAATTTTTATAAATATGAAAAGCTTCAAAGAAATCGAGTTCATGAATGGATTTAGGTCTGCAAATTATTTTAGCTGAATTAAATTTGAAATTATGATTTTCCTCCCAGCAATGTTTAGAAATAGCCGATTTATTGGTTTCTTGTTTGCGGACGTAATTCATATGTTCTTTTAGACGAAATTTAAGACTGCGTTTAGTTTGGCCAATATATGATAAACCACACTGACAGGAAATACTATAAATGCCCCAAGAATTATGCATATCAATAGGATCTTTTAACTGAGAAAAGGTGAGTTTATTGGAAGGCGAAAATATTATTTTAAAATCATATTGTTTGAGAATTTTAGCTATGGTTTGACTGGTTTTAGAAAAATAGGGTAAAACAATACTGATATTAGATAAAACAATACTGATATTAGTATTGTTTTACCCTATTTTTCTAAAACCAGTCAAACCATAGCTAAAATTCTCAAACAATATGATTTTAAAATAATATTTTCGCCTTCCAATAAACTCACCTTTTCTCAGTTAAAAGATCCTATTGATATGCATAATTCTTGGGGCATTTATAGTATTTCCTGTCAGTGTGGTTTATCATATATTGGCCAAACTAAACGCAGTCTTAAATTTCGTCTAAAAGAACATATGAATTACGTCCGCAAACAAGAAACCAATAAATCGGCTATTTCTAAACATTGCTGGGAGGAAAATCATAATTTCAAATTTAATTCAGCTAAAATAATTTGCAGACCTAAATCCATTCATGAACTCGATTTCTTTGAAGCTTTTCATATTTATAAAAATTTTAAAAACCTTGTAAATTGTGATTTCGCTGTTCCCTATTTGTCTGATTGTTGGAAATTTTACATTCAGTCCACATTTCCTTAATTTTTCTACAGTTTACACAGCTACACATTCCTTAATTCCTATTGGCCACACTCCCCACCTCTTCCGTAATCCTATTGGTTGAACTAAATCCGGTCCCTCTCCTATATATATGAGCACTTCTCCAGATTCTGAATTCTTTTTGCACTGATGACGGTACGCTTTAGGCTACCGAAACAGCTGTATGCACCTCAATAATTTTTCTTTGGCGTTTCTGACGTAGTAGTTTATTCCTGGTTTAATATTCCAACGCCAAGTCTCCTGCTATAATTAAACCTATAGCTTTGCTATAGGCCATCATTAGGTTATGGGCTATTTAGCCATAACATTTTCAGCCATGAATGTTTAATTTTTATTGAAGTACTTTTATGAAGCAGTTTCTGTCTCTAACTTTGCAAGAATTAATTTTTGTACTTTTAAATTTGGGATCGTATTTGTTTTGATTATAATATGAATTCCGGAAGCTAATGAAAGAAGAATTTGAAGAAAAAAAATATGATATGTATATATATGATTCAATTTGCAGAAGATATTGTTTTGAAATAAATTGCCGTGTTTTTTGGAAGAATAGTATGAAGGTATAAAAATTATTGAATATTTCTTTAAAATTGTATTGAGATTGCATATAAAATTTTGAATCTTGCAATTTTTTTTCTGGCCCCAAATACTAGCATTAAGATATTTTGAGAAGGGGGGGCCATTACGGAAATATATTTGTAGTGATATTTAAACGTTAATTATATAGTTTTCTGAATATTTGATAAAGTACAGTCGGTAACAAAAGTGTCCGAACACTAGCAAAAATTCCTATGTAAAAAAAGTACGCTTAATACAGTTTTGCTAAATAAATCCTTGTCGAATCCTGTTCTTAGACTGACTAAGAACAGGATTCGACAAGGATTTATTTAACAAAACAGAATTAAGGGTATCTGTTTTATATAGGAATTTTTGCTAGTGTTCGGACACTTTTGTTACCGACTGTATGGCAGCTGCAACTTACAATATAGATAAACTTAACAGTACAAATTATAATAATTGGACTTCAGATATCAAATACGTTTTAATTGATAAAGGGTGCTGGGAAATAGTTCAAGGTAAAGAAGTTAAACCTGAAATAAGTAAAGAAGCTGGCATTACAGCTAGAGATGTTAAGGATTATGACACCAGAGAAAGAAGTGCCCTTGCATGTATCTATTTAAATATTGAGCCAGATTATAGAAAAATTCTAGAATCGTGTGATTCAGCTGCTGAAGCATGGAAAGAGTTAAAAATACATTTTAGACCAGATAATAGAAGCTATCACATGTCTCTGTTTAGTGAATTATGCTCAACCAAAATCCTGCCGAATGAAAGTATTGACCTTTTTGCATCCCGATTAAAGAGAACTTTGAAACAGTTGCGAGCTATCAATAAAGAAATTCCAGAGATTTATGCATCGTTTCAAATTTTGGGATACTTACCACCAGAATATGATCAAATTGTACAAGGTATCTTGAGGTGGCCTGATGATAAATTTATCCTGAAAAACATTATTGTAGAGCTCATATCAGAAGAAAGTAGACTTAAATTACGGGAAGCAGATCAAAGAAATGCTGAAGTATTTGCTGAAGTGCATTTTACAAAGCGTAAAAACAGAAAAGTAGTTTGTTTTAAATGTGGAAAACGTGGTCATTTTAAGAATCAGTGCCAAGTTAAGACACAGACTCCTCAATATTACCAAAGTAAACCTAGAGGGTATCATACTTCTGAAAGTTCATCGTCACGTGAAAGTTCTCCTGGTCGGAAAATTGAGCAGAGTAGAAAATCTTCAACGAGGGTTAAACGGAATAGACGCAGGTCTTCAGTCAAATGCAATATTTATACAAGTAGCAGAAAAGGTAATGCTTCCCTGTGTGAAGCATTAATCAGTGAAAGCAGTGCTGTCGAAGATGTCTGGGCTTTGTACACGGCAGCAACACACC
The DNA here is from genome assembly GCA_963930645.1 of Salticus scenicus. Classification (NCBI taxonomy): domain Eukaryota; kingdom Metazoa; phylum Arthropoda; class Arachnida; order Araneae; family Salticidae; genus Salticus; species Salticus scenicus. The sequence continues at coordinate 197,275,543 of OZ005648.1, read as the reverse complement.
ATTTCTGCCGTGATAGCAGTGCATTCCTGGAATATCATCCTCTCGAAAATGAAACTCTTTCTGTAGCTGTAGATGGAATTTCCTTTCCGATCGAAGGAAGAGGGAAAGTTAAGCTGAAGTTTGGACAGAGGATCCTAACTTTTGAAAATGTATTACATTCTTCTAAATTAAGGAAAAACCTGTTATCCGGTCCTTGCGTAGATGCAGAGGGGATCACCTTTATTGATGTTAAAGGTAAGGTGAAACTATCCAAAGGTAAGCAATTTTTATTCAATGCCAAGCTTATTAATGGAATTTATTGCGTTTTTCCTAGAGTTTTGAATTCTCCCCCTAAAATCGTTAAATTTCAAGCTTCTAATGTTGAGAAAAATGACATGTATAGTTGGCATAGGCGGCTTGCACACATATGTCCGCACACAATAGAAAGGACTAGTCAGAGAAACTATGTTAAAGGCCTTCCCAAGCTTAGGGAAAAAGAATTTTGCTGTGAAACATGTCAACTCAATAAGTTTAGGAGGGTAACTTTTAAACATGATAGAAATCATTGGTCAAAAGGTCCATTAGATCTTATTTACATGGATGTTTGGGGACCTAATAAAGATAAAGGCAGGAGGGGTGAACGCTATTATCTGTCTATCATAGATGATTTTTCTAGAAAAGTAACTGTTTATCCAATTAATGATAAGTCTCAGGTCTTCAATACATTTAAGCAACATATAACTAGAGCTGAAAATTTTCTTGAACGTAAGTTAAAGGCAGTTCGTACTGATAACGGCAAAGAGTTTGTAAATTCCAATTTCGCTAATTTTTATCAGGAACATGGAATTAAACATGAAAGAACAAACACTTATACTCCTGAACAAAACGGGGTTGCCGAAAGGTTTAACCAATCTGCCGCAGACGCCATGAGATCTTTATTACATGGTAGTGGTTTACCCAATTATTTTTGGCCAGATGCTTTGTTACATTTTACGTATACTTGGAATAGAGTGTGTCATAAACATATGAGCATAACCCCATTTGAACTTTATTGTGGCTCAGTACCCTCAGTTCGCCATCTTAGAGCTTTTGGATCGGAAGTTTATGTGGGAATCCTGAGACAGCAGCGTCAGTCTAAACTTGATGCAAAGGCCAGTAAGGGTATTCTCATTGGATATGCTTTCCGTACCAAAGGGTACAGGATCTGGATGCTCGAAACTCGTAAGGTTATTGAAACCATTAATGTGACTTTTCCTAAACCTGAAATTTCTGAGCAAAAAGTGAGTGGAGCTGTGATGGGCCACATATGTGATGCTAAAAATGCGGACAGTATCTCATTGAGTAATCCGCAACATCTTTTAACCTCGGAAGGTGAGGAAGAAGAAACTGATCAGGTTAGTGAGCTTGCACCATTAAGAGAAGTTACGTGGGTACGTAAACCTGTCCCTAGGTCAGACGGCTCACGCACCGACATTTATTATTACGAGTCGGGAAAATCCGAAAGGTTAAGATCACTTGCAGATGTAGATAAATATTGTCGAGAAAATGAAATTCTTTTTGAACCTCACATTTTTAGTTTTAAGGGATCTGATAATTTTAAAGGTACTGTTACTGGTCAAAGGGGGAGCTCAACATCTTTTTCACAATCATCCTGACTAGACATAGCAATTCCGGATACATACAAACAAGCCTTAAAGACGTATAACCAACCATCTAACCAACGTGAACTCTGGTTAGAAGCGATGGGGGAAGAAATTAAACAGTATGAAGGAAAGAGGGGTATGGTATCTTACTAAACTTCCTGAAAACGTCCAACCATTAGGTTGTCGATGGGTTTACACACTAAAGAAAAACGAAGAAGGTGAAATTATCCGCTATAAAGCTAGATTGGTAGCTCAGGGTTTTAAACAAATCAAAGGAGAAACCTTTGACGAAACCTTTAGCCCAGTGGTTAATTTCAGTGTAATACGATTTTTTTTAGTCTTTTAGTGTCGTTTAAAAAATGGTTACATGTCCAATGTGATGTAAAAAATGCCTACCTTTATGCTCCTTTGAATGAAAATATATATATGACACAACCCCCAGGTTTTATTGCTAAAGGAAAAGAAATTTAGTCTGTAGGCTTTATAAAGCATTATACGGTCTTCACCAGAGCGGAAAGGAGTGGTTTTTCGAAGTAAATAAAGTGTTACTCGAAATAGGATACCGAAAATATGAATGGTGTAATTATGTGTATATTTCTAATACAAAAGTGGTTCTCTTATTGTATGTAGATGACATGGTTTTGTTTGGTTCAACTACAAAATTAATTGATGATGCTATTTCTAACCTAAGTAAAAATTTTGATCTGAAAATTCTAGGTAAAACAAAGAAACTGTTAGGTGTTGAATTTACTGATGAGGAAAAAATTTTAAACATACATCAAATAAGTTATATTGAAGATGTTATTAATAGATTTAAAGAGTTTAAAATACCAATATCCCCACTTCCTATAAGCAAAGGAACGGTTTATTCAAAAACGCAGTGTCCTAAAAATGAATTAGAAATTCAGGAAATGGAAAAATTTCCATATCGCAGTTTACTAGGATGTCTCTCTTTTATAGCAAATCGAACCAGACCTGACATATCATACGCTATAAATATTTTAAGCCAATACCAAAGTAATCCCGGTATACCACATTGGGATGGATTAATTAGAGTCCTTGGTTACCTACAATATACCAAAAATATAAAACTTAGCTTAAAGTGTGATGACATAAAAATAGTTGCATATTCAGATGCAGACTTTGCTACTAACAAAGATAACCGAACATCAATAGGAGGTCAGTTAGTCTTACTTGATAAATCTCCAATATCATGGAGAACGTTTAAGGAAAAGTCAGTTAGTTTATCAACGATGGAGGCGGAATTTATCGCACTAACTGAAACATCAAAAGAAGTTTTATGGTTTGATAGAATATTAAAAGAATCTGTTAATTGAAAATTGATTGATCAAGTTAAGCAAAGATCTGTAATATATGTCGACAACACTGCTACTATAGATTTTGTTAACTCCCCTATAGAGAACCACAGAACAAAACACATAGACGTCAAATTGTTTTTTATCAGAGACTTGGTTTATCAAAATATATTTGACATAAAGTATATAAATAGTAAAGGTAACCTGCCGGATAGTTTCAACAAGCCATTAACAAAATCTGAATTAGTTAAATTCAGAAGCCATATATTTACCTATGTAATTTAAAAACAGAATTGTATATAACTGAATTTTTTTTTCTTCTCATTAAGTATGTTTCTTCTGTCTATGTACGGATATATATTGAATATTTCATTTTATTTTTTATGTCAAAACTTATTAATTTTAATACTCTGTATGGTAAACAATTTAAATTCCCGTTGGAATGTGAAAAGTGCTCTGTGTTGCTAGTTACTGGGGTCGAACAGCAAGGCGTAACGTCTCGTGCCTTGTGCAAATGTAATTGTCTGAGTACCTACAGAGGCTAGTGAATATGGATGTAACTAGCACAGGAAAACCTGTATTGCGGGCACGATAAATATTATTTAGTAAGTCCCAGTTTTATTTAGTTAAACTTGGAAGTGTCACTTAGTTCCCGTTTACCATGCAGGGGGAAAAGAGAGAAATTGGTTTTGATAAGTTTAAATTAAAGTTTTTTTATACGGATCCATATAACATAATTTAATAATTGTACGAGTAAATAGCCAAAGTAAAATGATAATCGGAAATGATCATGTAAAATGCATATATTGTTTAAGCATCGTATAACTGTATGTATTTATTCTGACCTTTTTCTAATGTTTTGCAGATATGTTTAATATATTCTAATATGCACTTTGTCTTTTACTAGAATGTTGAAATCGATTAGAATTTCATTAGTTCGGGCTATTCGCTGGGGGAAAGGTTATACATTGTGTTATGTAGTCATGAAATCTCAAAGGTGAACTTCTTTCCTAATGCAACATCTGATTAAAATATAAATGCATATATATATGTGTGCGTATAATGGAATATTTTATTTTTTTAATATTTTTAAATTTCAATTAAAATTCTGTTATACTACAGGCAATGATATATTGTATATAATATGTGTTTTGAACGAAATGTTATACATGAGGGGGCCCCAAGTGAATGATTATGAGTAAGTGTAAAATGAATATGTCGTTATATGAATGTATGTATTGTACTGGTGAATTTTGTTATGTGATTTTAAATTATATGTTATGTCTTGGTTTATTTTATCTATTTTTCAATGCTTGTGATATATCCCTGAATTCATTCGCTTAAAAACATTCAAGATTCAGTTTAAATAGAAATGCATGTGATTTAACTTAGCCTCTTAAAAACATTCAAGATTAAGTTTAAATAGAGATGCATGTGATTTAACTAGTAATTAGCTCGTATGTTTTAGATTTTTTTTTTACAACTGATTTCACTTTCAAAGAAAGAATTTTTTGCATAATACAGTTCATTATATTAAACTTTATAATTGGAATTGAACTTTAGTTATAAATTTAGAAGAGTATGAAACTTCAGTATAAATATTATATGAATGTAAGTATATTAATCATACTTAACAAGTTTGTTTTTCCCCAGGTCTGTATTGTTTTAGATAAAAGTATTATCTGAATTAAGAGATTTAAAATAAATCTTGTAAAATGACTAACTTACTATTTTTTTTTTAAGTTGATGTTCAGTATATAGTTCAAGTCATATATTTGCATGATATTAAATTTGAAGAATTTATTTTTACTAGAAGATATTGAACGTCACGTTTCATCGAGATGATGAAGAGATAATTATTCTGTTATTGATAAGGTAATATTTATACTCTATGGTCTATGTAACTGGAGCTGGAAGATATCTTTTCGTTTGAAAAATTTCTAGTTAAAACCTTCAAAAAAAAAAAAAAAAAAAAAAAAAAAAAAACTTTAAGACTTTTTCGAGTTAAAAACTTTACAACGCTTATTGCAGCAAGTTTTCTAATTGTTTAGAAAGTAGCTTAAAGTGATAAGAGGGGGGGGGGGATTTGTTGACAACTAAGCCCCAAACTTAAGATTAAAAGTAATTGTTCTTATCACTTACTTATATACACTCACCTAGAGTTATGAAAGTTTAATTCTACTTATTTTAATGTCTGTGATACGAATTTATAACGATTAAAACATTACTTGTAGTTATCTAAATTGAAGTCGCTACGTTAATTGTTACTTTCCTCAACAATCTTTCTTTCACCTTCACGCTTTGCGTGTCGGTGACGTCAGTGATACGACATATCTATCACAGTAAGCTGAAAGGCAGCAAGCCAAGCCGCCGGTAGGTATTTAAAGTCGAGTCAATAGCTACTCGCTCTCTGTTGTTTTATCCCAGTATCAGTATGTTTCTTCCGTAGCTGATAGCGAGAAAGTTCTCGTTTTAGCGATGCAGTATTGCTGTCGCTAAGCATAATGAATTTAAATGTATTGTACAAGCTGGAACCCGTCGAATTCGACGATCACTTTATTGACCGTAATGTTTCAAAAACCGTCGCATCATTATTTAAATGTATTTCATGTTAAAACATCTAATATAATTTACGACATTTCACTTAAAAATAGAAAGTCGGAAAAATGCTTATAAATCGAAATACTATGTATGACATCACTTTCTACAAAGTACTCTCAATGTGACGTCAAACTGACTTCAAATAAACAGATGCTATCTTTTATTTTCTATTTCGTTTAATACTGAGACTATATGTTAGCTGACCCGTCCGGCGTTGCCCGGCCCCATGATACCTTAAATGAACCTTCAATTTGTATTATTTTATACCTTTAATTTAGGGCTGTGCCGATTAATCGATTAATCGGTTCGGTTAATCGATCAATGCTTAGTCCCGATCAATTTTTTTAATCGAGTTAATCGGATCGATTAATTCGATTAAAAATTTTCAAAATCCGATTAAAATTTTCAAACTACGAATTAAAGTAAAAATGTTGTTCTGCCTACAAAATATTTTTTCACATACTTTGCTAACAAACATTCTAAGAAACTTCCATCAAATAATGAAAAAGCCAAAATAAATGAATAAATAAAAATAAAACCTCTCAAAAAAAGTTGTTGCACTTTTGTTTATAGAGAAAAGGGAAGGATAGTTATTAAACAAACTGCCGCTTCATGTGCATGCTGGAGCAACACCACCTGTCTGTAACCTTCTACAGAAAATGTTGGCTAAAGTAATAGTTTTCTCAGAAACAAGAAGCTTTCAAAAAATGGAAATGCTAAAGATTAAAAAAAAAAAAAAAAAAAAAAAAAAAAAAAAAAAAAAGGATTGAGATTTCCACTATCCCTATGATGGGGGAAATGTCAACAGAATTTCACAGTATCTTCAAGCGTTTATTGTCTGTTCAGAATTGCTGATAGTTACTATTGAAGTAGAAACAGAAAATAACGTTCTGTGTTCTAGTCCGAAGTGACTAAGAAGTACTAAAATATAAGAATTTGAAATTTTTATGATAATGGCATGGAATTTTGAGAATTCATTTAAAAATAGTGACAAGCGAGATGGACAAGGCCTGCAAATATAAAACTAAAATATGTGTAAATTCATTTAATGTTCTTTCAAAATGAATCAAAAATTAATTTATTAAAAAAAAAAAAAAAAAAAAAAAAATGAATAAGGGAAAATATTTACATAAAATTAACACTTAAAGTCGCCAATTATTATTCTGAAAATTGATTTAAATTTCAGTTATGAAACAGATGTAATTAATTAGACAAAAATTTTTGGAAAAAAAATTCAATCAAACTTATGAATAGTATATATATATAATATATATATACATATATATATATATATATACACAATATGAGAGTTTTATTCATCATTGAAATAAAATTATATGAAGAAAAATAAAAACCGATTAAAAATCCGATTAATCGACCGATTAATCGATTAATGAACTACGATTAACCCAGTTAAAACTCTTAATCGATTCCCACCCCTACTTTAATTCGGTTTTGTTTGAATTTCTTTTTTTAAAATGAAAGCATCACGAAAAAATAATCATCTGTAACAAAACAATTACCTCGATCCGAACGAAACTCTGCTTTGTGACCTCGGTGCTTGCAGCAGCGCATACACGGCGCTAACAACATAAGTAAATTCCCAAAAATTAACCTTGAACCGAACGAACCAGCCCGACAATGCCTGGGCCCGTGATAATAACCTTAAATGAACCTAAATTTGTTAGTTTTTATATCTTTAACTCGAATTTGTTTGAAATTCTATTTTTTAATAAAAGCATTGCGAAAAAAAATAATCAGCTGTAACAAAAAATAATTAATGAACCTTAAATTTGTAAATTTGTATGGTTTTATATCTTTATTTTATATCTTTATATCTTTATTATCTTTATATATATCTTTATATCTTTATTATGGTTTTATATCTTTATTCTTTCTTTTATCTTATTTCTGTGAATTTCTATTTTTAAATGAAAACATCACAAAATAAATAATCATCTGTAACCAAAAAAAATTACCTCAAACAGAACGGAACTCGGGTTCGTGACCCAGTGCCTGCGGCACGTATATGCAGGCCGCTAATAACATGGAAAAATTCTCAAAAATTAACCTTGAACCGAACAAACCTCTGACTCGTGTTACCGCTGCCTGTGGCAGCAGCACCGTATAGCAGGCATGCTACGCACGCTCTGCAAAATCCCCTTTCCTCCACCAGGGAGCGCAGTATGTTGTACACGAACACCACCAATCGCCTTGAATTTCCAAGACCTTTCATTCAGTATGTTGTATACGAACATCACCAATCGCCTTGAATTTCCAAGACCTTTCAAATAAGGTGTCACATGGTGGTGTCAACTGCAAAATCCTTTAGTTACACTTTCCACTGCCAGGGGGCGCAGCGTATTCTATACATAAACACCAACGGTCAAGAAATATCAAGACCTCTAAATAAGTTGTAACATAATAGGGTCTACTGCAAAATCACCTAGTTCCATTTTTAACCACCAGGGGGCGCACTATATTGTATACGAACATCCCCAATCAATATGAATTTCCCAGACCTTTCAAATAAGGTGTCACATGGTGGTGTCAACTGCAAAATCCTTTAGTTACACTTTCCACCGCCAGGGGGCGCAGCGTATTCTATACATAAACACCAACGGTCAGGAAATATCAAGACCTTTAAAATAAGTTGTAACATGATAGGGTCTACTGCAAAATCACCTAGTTCCATTTTTAACCACCAGGGGGCGCACTATATTGTATACAAACATCCCCAATCAACATGAAATTTCAAGACCTCTATCAACAATCGCCTTGAATTTCCAAGACCTTTCAAATAAAGTGTCACATGGTGGTGTCAACTGCAACATCCTTTAGTTGCACTTTCCACCACCAGGGGGCACAGTATGTTCTGTACGAAGATCACCAACCGTCAGGAAATACCAAGACCTTTAAAATAAGGTGCAACATGATATGGTCTACAGCAAAATCACTTAGTTCCATTTTTCACCACCAGGGGTCGCACTATGCTGTATACAAACATCCCCAATCGACATGAAATTTCAAGACCTTTAAAATGAGGTGCTACATGTGAGGGTCTAGAACGGATTTCCCTCTCAAACTAATTTCCCCCCTTTCCCCTCCCCTCCAAATCTATTTCCCCCCTTTTTCCCCCCTTTAAAATCGAAAGATATTGATTTTTTAGTATTCGACTCTAGTCTCCATATGTACAATTTCTTCACCGTGAAGTAATTTGAAGCTTAGTTAAGCTCGTAAACGTGTTTTTAACCCAAACGGGTTGGAAACGGTTTCCCACCCATTTCCGCCGGGGGAGAAACGGTTTCCCCCACGGGGGGGGGAAACCATTCGACTTTTTTTTTATTTTTCTCTTCTCATAGCACATCTACAGACCAAGACCTTTCTTTAGACACCTCAACCAAACTTTTACACCGAGTAGTAGTTCTCTCAATATAGTGGAGACAGGCAAAAACATGTTTCAAATTAATATATAGATTCTTGTTAAAATTATTACCAGGCGGTAATGTTTAAGTTTTTAATCTTCCGTAAATGTAACTTTGTCAGTTATTCCAGCTCCGGAAAAAGTAAATTATTATGTGGCTTAAATTCCATTTCAAGCATATTTTAGTTGTTTAATTTCAAATCATTAATTTTATTTGAAGACTGAATTTAATAAAAATAATTTCGTTTAAAAACTGACTCTTCAATGACTCTTGTATACACACTATTTCAAATAATTACTTTCATTAAATAGTTATGGCATTTTTCAGCAATAAATGCTTCTATTGTTGCAACGCTCTATTATAATTAAACCTATAGCTTTGCTATAGGCCATCAAATAGGTTTGATAGGCGCCCTCGGTATGAAAGATATAATTATCAAAATAACAGGGGTAATGCACAATCTAATAATGAGGAAAATTTAAGCTCCTAGGGGTCTCGTCAGAAAGAGCGGCTGCAGGGGACCCTGTGCTTCAATGTGAATCGCTCACCATGCCGAAGGTTAGATGTGAAGAGGGTGCTGGTAACCCTAGTGTAAATAGTAGTAACCAAGAAAATTGGGAATTTACCGGCGGGAATTTGAAAACTGTAGGCTCCAAATTACCAATTGTTGAGATTGAATTTAATAATGCTAAGTGGTATGGGTTAATTGACTCTGTCTCGAGCTGTAATATTGTGTCAGATGTTGCGTTGAGAAATGTAAATTTATGTAAAATGCCATGTCAAGTAAATTTAAAAACTCTTTTGAGGGGTGAAGTAATAATTCAGGACAAAGTAGAAGTGGATTTCACAATGGGAAATAAGTGTTTTAGAGATAACTTCAGTATAGCTAAGGACCACTATTGAGCTTGTTAAACTTCTTACATAACCCCGGTTTTATGGTAGAAGTAAAAAGCATGACCAGACTACCCACATTTATCTTTTTATCTACAGCATTTTTACTTCGAAACTTTTCTTGCCTGTCCGCCGCTTGCTCTAACAATAGTTTAGTTTGGGAAAAGACTTGCTGCAATGAGGGAATTAATTGATCACAATACAGTGCGTTAAGAAATTATAAGACCACAAGCGTATTGGTGCATTTCTGAAGAAGAGAGCATAATATGCAAATTTTTAATTGCGTATATAAAATTGATAAGAAAACGCATCCTATACTAATTCCAACTTTTAAAATTAAATTAAATTTCATTAAAACTTATTCATTTTTCTAAAATTTAAAGACTGTGACTGTTAAGAAATTATAAGACCACCTGAGAAAATTAGCATATTATACATGACGTCAAACTCAATAGAAAGCGCATGCGTCAGTATTTCGTAAAAGCATTACCTAAGAAGCAAAGGCTTAGGTTTTGAAAGTGTTATCTACGATTAATTTGACGATGCCTCGAGGTAAAGAATTATCGGAGTGCGAAGTGAGAAAAATTTTATTTTATAAAGGTTCTGGTATCTGAAAGAGATATTGCGAGGTTACTGAACCGTTCTAAAACTGCCATTCATAATGCCATAATTAGAAAAGATTATTCAAACAAAATAAAACGATCTGGTAGAAAAAATATTTTCACAGCACCTGATAATAGAAAATATTTTCGACTGTCAATTAAAAAAGGTCTTTCAACTCGTGAAATTTCGAAACTTTTCAGCAAGAAAACTTCACATGTAACAGTCTGGAAGAGTCTTAAATTAAATATTAATACGAAATTTATGAAATTGAAGAAAAAACCAAAGTTATTGAAATGCCATCGAGAAGAAAGATTAAAATGGGCTAAAAATATCATGTCATAGGATGCTGAGTGGAAACAAATTATATTTTCTGATGAAAAGAAATTTAACCTTGATGGTCCCGATGGTTACAAACACTATTGTCATGACTTGAGGAAGGAACCAAAAGAATGCTTCAGTCGACAAATGGGTGGAGGATCAGTAATGATTTGGGGAGCTTTCAGTTATGAGGGGTTGTGTGGTTTACAGCGGATTTCGGGTCATATGAACTCTACACAATATCAGTCTATGCTATATGATCATATGATACCGTTTGGACCTTTATTAGGTGGTGCTAACTGGATGTTTCAACAGGACAATGCTGCTTGTCATACATCTAAATCCACACAGGAGTGGTTTAAAAAAATAATAATAATGTTTTGCCATGGCCAAGTCGAAGTCCAGACTTGAACCCCATGGAAATCTATGGGGTATATTATCTCGCAAACTTTATGCTAATAATAAACAATTTTCATCTGCCAGTGAACTGGAAGTAGCCATTGTAAAAGAATGGTACAATATTTCTATAACTGAACTTAATCACCTAGTTATTTCAATGAAAAACAGAGTATTTGAAGTCATCAGGGAAAATAGAGGACCAATATCATATTAATTTTTTATACAATTTTGTTTTTTGACAAGTGGTCTTATATTTTCTTAACAGGTTATTTTTCGCTTATTTCTAATATATATTTTAATTAAACATTTATTGCATTATACCAAGTTATTGCAAACTAATTATAAAAAAAATAGAGAAATATGTTATTATATGTATTTAAATTATGATTAGAATCTTTATTTTTCGTATAATTTACAAAATTAAAGTGGTCTTATAATTTCTTAACGGACTGTAGTAGGGGCAATCATTATAGTTCACTGGTAGACTAGCCTCAAGAGCCACCGCCACTTTAGAATGTAGGAAAAGAGGGGAAAAAAGGCTAAAAACCCCATAGAAATAGCATGGGAAGAAAAACAAAAAAACTCACAATGTCAAGTGTGTTAAAAAAAAAAAAAAAAAAATTCACACCGGAAGTAATAAGGGGACAAAGTTGACTAGAAAAAGACATTGAACAGCGGGAAGGTAGTTTTATGTCCCTACCATGAGTAACAAAAATGGAGTCTCATTAATAGTTGAGTAAACACTGGAGCGGAGCGCCAACAACACAAATTTCAACTTCTCGTCCCAATCATTATGGTGACTATTGACCAGATGTGCCAGGGCACTACTCATAGTGGCATGGTTGCGTTCCACTTTAGCATTGGAGCAAGGGAGGAAACTTGAGGTATGTACGTGCTTGATCCCTAACCGTTCATACACCTGAGCAATTGCTTTACTCATATAATTTGTTCCCCGGTCAGTAATTAGTTTATCAGGAGTCCCATGCCTACATACAAATTCTGCCAATGCATCAACTACAGCATCAGATGTTATATTGGGCACAGCAAAGGCCTCGGGCCACTTAGTAAAGCTATCGATGAAGACAATAATATAGTTTCCCTTTTTAGTAGTGGGATAAGGCCCACAAATATCCGAATGAATTGTCGAAAAAGGGGACTCAGGAATCTCTAACCTCTGGAGTTCAAGCAACCTCTTGGGTTTATGGGCTCTGAACTCCAGACAGGACTGGCAAGAGGCCACAAGTCTTTCTACATCAGCAAACATACCCTACCAATAATAGTTTTCCTTAATTCAATGAAGAGTCTTGAAAAAACCCGCATGACACACAACATTAGATTCATGAGTCAGACTAAATATTTGAGGAACCAGAGCCTTAGGCACAACTATTTTCTCTCCCGTCTTCTTCCTGGACTTAGGACTCAACCTTTTACACATAAGCACCTCATTTATGACAAAAATATTATAACTTTTAGGATTAACTGGTAATTCTTTACAAAGTCTATTATTTACATATTTACAAAATATGTCACTGCTCTGAGCAATCTGAATATTCTTCAACAACGCACCACTATCTGCAACATGTATCTCCTGAGTAGCCCTCTCAGTAACAAAACAGTTTTCAACACTTTCACTATTCCTAGCCTCTACAATATGCTCAACAAATCTAGACAGAAAATCCGCCACAGAATTGCACTTCCCTTTGATATACCGAGATTGAAAGTCAAACTCGCTGAGAGCACATAACCAACGCGCAATCCTGGAAGTGGGGTCCTTAATCTTTAAAGCGTACGTAAGAACAGCATGGTCAGTGTATACAATAAATTTTCGATTAAAGATGTAGCATTTAAAATACTGAACAGCCCAAACTAAAGCTAGAAATTCCCGCTCAGTTGTTGAATATTTAGACTCAACCTCTTTCAGTTTTCGACTCGCGAAAGCTACAGGGTAAGGAAAATTTTCGTCGTCCGGTTGACATAAAACTGCACCCAAAGCAACAGCAGAGCTGTCAGTGAAAATAATAAAGTCTTTAGACATATCGGGTAATTTCAAAGAAGGAATTCTAATTAGTTCTTGTATTAAATCCTCAAATTCAGCCTCAGCCTTCTGCGACCATACAAATTTATTTTTATCCTTCGTTAAATTAGTGAGAGTAATTGTTCGTTTAGAGTAGTCACTAATGTGACGTCTGTAGAAACCCACTGACCCAAGAAAAAGCCTAACTTGTTTTCTATTGGAAGGACGTTTGATTTTTTTTTATTACTTCTACATTCTTTTTGGCTGTAAAAATTTCTCCGTCACTAACCTGAAAACCCAGAAAAGTAATCTCCGATTTGAAAAAATGACACTTAGAAGGTTTTAGTTTAAGATTATGCTGCCTTAACCTATTGAATACAATTTCTAACTTTTGGAAATGAAAATCAATATCTTTAGAGGACACGCAAATATCATCAATATAAATTAGTATATTAAGATCCGACAAACCACTTAAAACTACATTCATCAAACGCTGAAATGCAGCGGGGGATATTTAAGACCAAATGGACTTCTGGTCCATTACAATAGCTTATCGTGCGTTACAATTGCGTTGAGATGTTGTTGATCGGGAGGAATCTTTTGCTGAAAGAAACCACTGGTGAGGTCCATGGTTGTGAAATATTTGGCCCCAACCAGCGAGCCAATGGTTTCTGCTATATTCGGGATTGTATAACTGTCATTTGCAATTTTTTTGTTCAATTTACGGAAATCACAAGCAAGGCGAAATGACCCATCTGCCTTTTTTACGAAAATAACCGGAGACGCGTAGTGAGACTTTGATGGTACTAAAATTTTTTCTTCGAGTAATGTGTTAATTTACCTATCCAATTCGTTACGCAGGTTATATGGAACTCTATACGGAGTACATCTTACAGGAGTTTTGTCGTCTAACTTAATGTTATGTAAAACAGTGTCGCAGCAAGGGAAATATGAAACAGAAGCCGCAAAGACATCCGAGTTGTTTTTTAGAAAATGTTTCACTTTTACTTTTAATTCTCAATCTAAATGGTCAAGTTCAAAATTTGTATCCCATTCAAGGTTAATATTTTCTACCTCCCCAATCTCCTCCTCCTCAACACAATTTACATATTCAACAGACTGGTCACTAAAAATTTCTTACATGAAACCGACCTGAGAATTTTTATTTATGTGGACAAGAGATTCATTAATGTTTAAAATTTTGACCTTTAAGTTGTTAATTTTGACAAATGATGTGACTAATAACAGCAGTCTCACCAATAAACTTATGCGGATAAAGACATTCTCAGAATTGATACAATTTAAATCTCTAATTTTTACATTGATAATAGTCTCAGAATTTGGGGGTAAAACAAGCTTTTGTTTTGTATAAACCGGAATGGATTTTATACTTGAATCAATAAAATTTACACTCTCGCAATTTCGTGAAAAAATAGGACAATTAAAAATCTTCCCCACTAAGTATTTTCTCTTTACAATTTATCTGAACCTGAAATTTTAATTAACAAGGAACCCCTAAAATTAGCTGAAAATTTGGTGACATGCAACCCTTCGCAATACTGAAGTTATCTCTAAAACACTTATTTCCCATTTTGAAATCCACTTCTACTTTCTTCTGAATTATTACTTCACCCCTCAAAAGAGTTTTTAAATTTACTTGACATGGCATTTTACATAAATTTACATTTCCAACACATCTGAAACAATATTACAGCTCGAACCAGAGTCAATTAACCCATACAACTTAGCATTATTAAATTCAATCTCAACAATTGGTAATTTGGAGCCTACAGTTTTCCAATTCCCGCCGGTAAATTCACAATTTTCTTGGTTACTACTATTTACACTAGGGTTACCAGCACCCTCCTCACACCTAACCTTCGGCATGGTGAGCGATTCACATTGAAGCACAGGGTCCCCTGCAGCCGCTCTTTCTGACGAGACCCCTAGGAGTTTAAATTTTCCTCATTATTAGATTGTGCATTACCCCCGTTATTTTGATAATTATATCTTTCATACCGAGGGCGCCTATCAAACCTATTACTTGAATTCCTACATTCGTTTTTATAATGCCCTTTAACTCCTCAAGCATAACAAACCACTTCCCTTCTTGGACGAGGCGGAGGCCTACTTAACTTATTACTCTCAAGTGCCTGCACCTTCGAGTTTAAATTAGCTATTTGTTCTGTAAGATCAGCGATTATATTTGTAAGACCTGACAATTGGGAATTAGAAATTTCAGAACGGTTTTTACTAAGTTGCGCAGCACAAGCTATTTCTAGCTGATTATGCTGCATGTTGTCGATCACCGGTTGAGTTGCTTTAAACGCTCTTTCTTCCGCAATGGCAATTTGCTCTAATTTTGACACAGACGTTAGTGAACGGGCTATTACGCTTCTCCTAATGCTGGGGTGAATATTCTTTACCAGCATGGCTAAAAGCCACTCGACATAAAACTACCTTTACTCTTGAGGCTAGTCTACCGGTGAACTATAATGATTGCCCCTCCTATTGTGATCAATTAATTCCCTCGTTGCAGCAAGTCTTTTCCCAAACTAAACTATTGTTAGAGCAAGCGGCGGGCAGGCAAGAAAAGTTTCGAAGTAAAAGTGAATAAAAAGAAAGTTTCGAATAAAAAGATAAATGTGGGTATTGTACAACCGCGATAACTTGGCACGCGAATCACGTGTTTTCAGATGATTCCATTACTGGAATAAGGTGAGAGGTTGTGTTTCCATGGTAACACAGAGTAGAGTGGCTTCCAGATTTGGCGTTGTTAGCCCGTTTCTTAGTGTGAAATTATAATTTGATGTTGTTGATAAACTTAATGTTTGGAGGTATTTTTAATTACTATTTAAAAGAAGTGTTCGGAGGTATTATTGTTTACAAATTTTAAAGTTTCGGCGATCAAATAACTTTCAAAAAGAAATTTTGATTTTTTAAAATAAAGTAATCTTAATGGCTTCCGAGAAGTAATTTTTAAGTACAATCATTATCGGCAAAAAGTGATGAAAGAAGTAACTTAATTAAACTTTCAAAAAAATTATTTCTACTATGTACAGGGAAATAAAAGAAACCATGATTAACACCATTACAGTTTTGATAAAATAAACATTAAATTATTGTAGACATAATCATATAATGGTTGTAATAAAAGTAGAAAAGAAGAAATTTAATTAATCACGATAGTTAATATTTACAAAACATTCAATTATGATACATTGTTAGATTTAAATAATTATATACTTCGAGAAGTTATCCGCGATTGTAATGAAAGGCTCACCCTCTGGTGGGCTAAGGTGAAATTATCACACCACTGCATATCCTCATATTATGCAATCGACTTTCCATGATGAAATGGCGGAGAAAGAATAATAATTACACGTGGCTGTTATATTTACTAACAACTGCAGTGTTCAGAGAGCGCCATCTATCGATCATTACAAACGCGGATAAGCTAAACGAGTAAATTTTAGGGATTCAATTAATTTATATACTAGAAATAAACATACACGTGAACACAAATTATAAGCAATGTTTAAAGCTATTTTATTTTATCGATTTTTTGCATATCTGATAAAAAAATTATAAGAAATAAAACAACATTTAAATTGACAAAAATTTAGCAATTTTCTATTTAATTAGCATCAATAGACCCTTTGACTGCTCGTATAGGTGCCAAAGAAGCTGGTAAGTCAAAGAATTGTTTGGCGAAATGAACTGCCGCCAAGCATCATTTGCATTTCATTCGGCCGCCCCTTCTTCAAAATGAACTATTCCAAGGCCGAATGCCATCTTTTCGCGGTTGCACAGTAGTCCGGTCATGCTGTTTACTCCTACCATAAAACCGGGGTCATGTAAGAAGTTTAACAAGCTCAATAGTGGTCCTTTTCGGGTGGTTCGTAAGCTTGGCGAGGTAAATTTTGAAATACAGGATTTGTATAACAATAAGAATGTCCAAATAGTTCATGTGGATAGGCTGACAAAAATTATTAGTAAACCTGTCTTCCCTACGTTTGTGAGAGGTAACGGTACTGAACAAGATATTGGGGTAACAAAATCTTTAGTTGAGGACTCCTGTGAGAAAGAGGTTTTTGTGGATCTTCATGAGCTGCGTAGAAGGGAAAGGCTTGAGAAAAGAAGGAAACGGCTCGTGTTTGGTACTAGTGCTGGTGAGGACAACTTGTTGGGCTTTAGTCTAGCTGATCAGCTACAGAACTGCACAACCAAGGTTGATGTCGTATCTACGACAAGGTTGGTATTTCTAGTGAGCATGTTGTCAAACAGGTGTCCCAGGCTAATCCCTCCTCTGTCGATGATCCCATGGCCATGTTACCGACAGTCAACGAGGCAGTGAAAAATGGTTATCAAAAAAAGGGGGTAGGTGCGCGTAAGGCAGTACCGGTTGCCAATCATTCTTACAACCTTCGTCCTAGCAATAGATAGGCTAAAATTTGTAAATATAAAAAAAATTTCTTTTGTAAATAAATTTGTATATAAGATAGTGTGTTTTCGTATTATGTATGCTTTATAAAAGTATTATAACTGGTAGCCATAATTCATTCGAAAAGGTGATCTCTGAAGGAAATATTCTTGTAAAGGGTTTTGTTGGGGTAAAAATATTGGTCCCTGAAACTGTTGAGCGGGTGGTCAAAAAGTTTTTTTTTTTCTCCTTGTATATGAGTAAAGTTTGGCACTCCTCGATTAATTATACAAAAATAAAAATTGAAAAAATGTAAAAAAAAAATAATAGGGTAAAAATTTTAAAAAGTGAAAAAATTATATTAATCGGGTTAGGGATTGCACTTATATAAATTCGAACTGATGGTGATATATTTTTCTTGAATGTATTGTCTGACCATATATTTCGTTGCCATTTGGTGTGAGTAGTGTTATTTTTATTATATATATTTTTTTAATTAGCCGAGTTTCTCTCGGTGCAAGTCAAGATGTTTGTCAGCTTTTTTTTTTTTTTTTTTTTTTTTTTTATGGTGGAGCAGAAAGCAAGTTTGTGAAAATTTTCTATAATGTGGTATGTAATGATTAAGTGTCATCTGCTCAAGAATATTTGTAACACAAGAAACAAGAAAAAGGACTTGTGCTAATTTTCCCACATGTTATTGTAAATGTCTACAGGACTAGAACTTTTATAAAACTTGTATGAACATTGTGATCTCAATTAAAAATCGTTAACTCAATATGAGAAAGTGTGTCGCGATCAGATGAAAAAACATTCTCATAGTAATATTGACAAGAATTTTCCTTTACCCTCTGTAATATTTCCCTTATAAAGTCTGTGTGATATAATTAAGTTCCAACGGTACGATTATGAAAAGAATGTGATGTTTTAGGGTTGTTGCTCAGTAATGTAAAAATGTAGAAATAACTGGTATTTCCTTGTCTATGCAGTATCTTGTAAAAAGCTGTAACAGTTCAGTGGATGTGGAGGTTTTCAAAAAGAAAAATCACCTAGATGTTTTACCCTTTTTGTTTACAAATTTGAAATAATTGAGTAGTCCTATTATCAGTAAATTATATGTCTGGCAAAACAAATTTAAATTTTATCTACCCTTTCTTGCGTCATTAGTTGTGGGTCTTCAACTCCAAATTGTCGCTATCGGTGCTTGTGCTAGGTTTGGAAGGTATGTCAGGCGGATGGGTATTCAGTTAATGTTGGTTAGTAGAGTCTTTAGTTCTTTTAATAGTAAATTTTGACCGAACTATTACTTAAGTTGTTAATTTTTATACTGCGGTGGTGTAGCTTGGGTTCACTCCGTCCTGGTGATGGTAGGGTGTGTGGGAAGAGCGATCGGCTTTTCACAGGCTCGGCAGGAACTGGTGGTTAGAGGTTTGCATTCCTCGGGTCGATGTTTGATCTGCGGTGATGTGGGTTCTGATTGCGGAATACTGGCTGTTTCTAGGTTGGTTTGTTTCAGGTGTAGATTTCATTATTTTTTTTTACAAAATAAATAAATAAATAAATAAATAAATGATTATTTAAAAGTAACTTGTAGTTTAAAACTGTTATCTAAAATCTGTGTCCCCTTCTAAATACTCGGAAACTTGTGCAGTGTGTGGTTGTCCTGGCTATGTCTGGTTGATTTTTTTTTCTGTGACGGGAGGGTATTTATCACGGCGTTTATTACGCTTTAGTAATTTTATGCGCCGTGATTAACAATTTTCCCTGAATCAAGTAAACTTTGTCCAAATATATAAATAAATAAATTGGGAAAGAAATAGTTCAATGTTTACATATGTAATGAATGGAATGTGTAAAATTCTTAATCAATGCTAAAAATATTTCTGTCTGTATATAATCCCTAGTTTGAATGCACCTTTTGTTGGGGAATTTGGTATATTTACTCTTTTGGTTATTTCTGTAAATAGGATTCTGATATCATTGTTTTTCATTTTCAAGGCATTCCTTTCTTAGAATATTCTGTCACTTAACGAGTAACAAATTTTAATCGCAGTGTATGGAATTTTAAACCCCTTTTTACGCAAAGAAATATTATGTGGATTAACGTTCAAAAATGTCACTGTGAAGGCAAAATAAAACTTATCAGTATCTTGAGAATTTCTAATCCCTCTGTGCACTGTAGTAAAACGCATTCAAGTGCTTTTCTTTCTTTTTATATATTAGAATGCTAAGCGAGTATCTGGGAACATGTTCTTGGTCTGCTGTTCGGTTGGAGGTGTCTTAATTTTCCCTCTCGGTGACGTCAGAACGTAAGTTGCGTATGGGAACTTTGTTGGGTGTGTAGTTAGTTTCGTCCTATGCGGTATAGGGAAAAGGCGATAGGCGTGAGGCACTCTCTGATGATTTCTCTGGAGAAAAAAAATGGGTGGCGGGTGTTTTTCCCCCGATTTGGATAAATTGGAAGCGCTGTTTCGCGCGGGGTTTACTTAGAGAACTGAGAAAGCTTTGTGAGAACTGAGAGATCTTGTTTTTTATACTCTCTTCTTGTGTTGCTGCTCTGGTTTGGAAATAGTTCGGGATTTGTCGAAATTATTCGGGACTCGTCGACAGAGGTCGGCTGGCAGTCGGAGTCTGTTCAAAATGCGGAATATAGTCAACGGAGTTAGAGTTTTGAACAGATAAAAGTAACCTTGTTTGGGTTTGTCGTATCGGAGAATTACGCTTTTATAATGGAATATGCGTTGTGACAATGGGTCACCGGATTTTAAGTCGTCATTTCTCTGAGGCAAATTAAATTAGCGTCTGAAGAATTCGGCTCCATTTTTTTGGTCGTTTGTCGGAAGTTTAGCAGTTGGTGTTTCTACATGTAAATGAGTGGGGAGTTTCCTGATGTAACAAAGATGTCCCGGAACTGGATCCATTGTGATATGTGCTTGGATGTTATCTGATGTCCTGATAATTTTTGGTGAAATATGAAAAATTTGACGTCCGATGCTGTCGACTTCTCGGAGACCTCCAATTACGACCAAACTGTTGCAGCGAACAGTAACAAATTCATGTAAGTTTAGCTACATTATTATATCTTTGATATTTTTTGCTGTCTATTTGATATATAATAGAGAATTGTAACCTTTAATTCTAAATGTTCCGAAGTTTGTTTTTGTTTAGTTTTATGGGAGAGTTTACCGAAGGATGTTAAGTCATTACTGAGTATGTACTAAGAGTGTATATTATTATTCTGATAACTAATGTTATGTGTATTGTTCGTAACTAGTTAAGATAGAGAAATTTAGTGGACTCTGTAATTAAAAACTGAGAAAGATCTCATGAAAAAGTCCTGTAATTTAATCTTACTAGATTTCATTAAAACTTTGTATTTTGAAATCTAACATAGTGTGTTTTTTTTTTGTATGAAGTGTAATTCCTTGTTTATTTAAAAATTAAATCTAAACTGATGCTCCTGTCTACGGGTAGTTTATACCCACTTTCGAACCTAGTATTTTTACTAAATTTGATGCTGGTTAAGTATAATTCAATTTAATTGTCTTTGATTAAAAATTAATGTTTTTGAGAACACAATGCGACTTTAATTTTGTTTGTTGGGATTAAAATACTATACGATCAACAAATTGTAGTCTTTTTTGATAACGAAGTAAAATCTAATTCGTAATTTAAATTTTTTTATTAAGGAAGTAAATCGATTTATTTTTATTTTATAATTATTTAAAACCAAGTAGAAAATTGAAATTTTAGTTTTAAATTGAAGTTCTAAATACAGTAATATAATCTATCCACAATAGAATGATCTAGTAAGGAAAGATATTATTGAGGAAAGTTATTCAGAAATAGTCGTTTTAAGTAACAACAATGAACATATATGCATCGCCATTTCGTCTAATTGAAAAAATAAACTGAACGAGTAAGACATTTCTGGTTTTAAAAGTAATAAAAATGGAAGTTTAAACTTTCATGGGAAAAAAGGTTTTGATTGGATATGTTTGACAAAAAGTTTTTTGAATAACTCTTCACATTTATGCTCTTAGATATTTCAATTTTTGTGAAATCTCAAATGCAATACATTAAAATGATCTTTAATGATTATGAGATAGAGTTATGATGATATATGAGACAATTTTATTACATAAAATTTTAATCATATATATAAAACCATATCAAATATTTAGAAAAAAAAAATTTCCCAAGATAGGTCAAATATAGAATATGTCAATTCTATTTTGTGATGAGTATTTTTTTTTTCCTTTGCGGCAAATTTAATCTGAATTGAAATTTCGGGCCCTGTGTTAAAGTTGCATAATATGTGTAATAATGTGTTAAAGTTACAAGTCAATTGCAGCTTTTTATGATACAGAGCGATCGAAAGTATCTGCGCTTTTCTTTAATTTATGATTGGTCCCCTAATTGAACTCTAGACTAAATCGATAAAACATAAGTTTGTAAATATTTTTTGCATGTCTGAAGTTTCAGGCCATTTCATCCAGTATTTGTTTAGAAAATTGGAAGAAATGTAAAAAAAAAGCTGATAATTTGATCATCCACTGTATTTTTCTGGAGAAATTATTTCTTATGTACTTCGAAAAGCGGATGATGAATAACGCATTTATACAAATCATGATGATTAACCTAACTAGTATGCGCAGAATGGACCATATTCCTCCTTTGGGTTTGAGACTATAAAAAATCAGCTGTTTTTGGAAAACAGTTATCAACTCTACCATAGCAAAGCCTTGTGGCCTACAAATTTTTATCTTGCAATGTTATTTATAAGAGTTACAGATTATATGAAATTGAAGTAAGAGTAATATAGTGATACCTTTGTTTTGTTTTTAATCCAGTTTTAGTAATATACTTTAATATTAACCAACATATGTATTATTAAAAGTTGCCATGTGAACTGTGGCGATGTTAACAAATTTAAATGGATGTTCCATTTAATAAATTCCTTTATTAAAGTGATTGAAATTCTAATTATTTAAGCTGTGTTGTCTATGTATATGTGTGTGTGTATAAAATGTTCTTATTAATCTTTTATTCATTATACACTGATGGAAAAAAAATCCCAACACCAGGAAGGAGCTGTGCTAGATAAACGAAATTTGGTAGGCGTGTTTATACATCTGAAAGATGACGTCGATTCAAATTTCGAGCTACGCGCATAAGAACATGCAAATGAGGTTTGCTTTAAATAAGCGCTGTAAGGTTCGTGATCGTTATTTACAGTTGAGATTTGACGTAGTGGGTTAATGTTAGTCAAGGATTCCTCTAAGAAGACGAAGAAGCCATTATCAACAACTCACTGAGTTTGAACGAGGTCGTGTAGTAGGGCTACGAGAAGGTGGGTTTTCTTTCCGTGATATTGCAGAAAGGCTTGGCAGGAATGTATCCACTGTGCATGAGTGTTGGCAGCAGTAGTCAAGGAAAGGCACTGCCTCAAGAAGACCGGGTTCCGGGCGGCCACGTGGCACCACTGAGAGGGAAGACCACCGTATTCGGCGTATGGCTGTGGCTAATCGTACTGCGTCTGCAGCTGAAATTCGAGCTGCAGTTGGCACCACAGTGACACAACGAACTGTTACAAATCGGTTACTTCAAGGACAGCTCCGAGCCAGACGCCCTGTAGCGTGCATTCCACTGACTCCAAACCACTGCCGTTTGCGACGTGAGTGGTGTCAAGCTAGAGCTCATTGGAGGACGGAGTGGAGATATGTTGTGTTTTCTAATGAAAGCCGCTTCTGCCTTGGTCGCAGTGATAGCCGTGTGTTGGTTAGAAGGAGGCCAGGTGAACGCCTGCTAGCGACCTGTCTGCGGCCTAGACACACAGGGCCTACTCCTGGAGTTATGGTTTGGGGAGCAATTTCGTATGACAGCAGGAGCACTCTCGTGGTTATCCCCCGCACCCTGACTGCAAATTTGTACGTCAGTCTAGTGATACAACCTGTTGTGCTGCCATTCATGAACAGCATTCAAGGGGGTGTTTTCCAACAGGATAACGCTCGCCCTCATACCGCTGTTGTAACCCAGCATGCTCTACAGAGTGTCGACATGTTGCCTTAGCCTGCTAGATCACCAGATCTTTCTCCAATCGAGCACGTATGGGACATCATTGGACGATCACTCCAGCGTTATCCACAACCAGCATTAACCGTCCTTGCATTGACCGCCCAAGTGCAACAGGCATGGAACTCCATCCCACAAACTGATATCCGACACCTGTACGACACAATGCATGCACGTTTGCATGCTTGCATTCAAAATTCTGGCGGTTACACCGGTTACTAATGTACCAACATTTCACATTTGAAATGGCTCTTCTCGCCAATGGCTGTACCTGTGATCTTGAAACTTCAATGAATTAAATATGTTACCTAGACAAATGTATTGCTGAAATTTCATTACTGTACAATAATTTTTTCTTGGTGTTGGGATTTTTTTTTTTCCATCAGTGTATATATATGAGTGTATACATAAAATGTTCTGCAATTTTACGATATGCAATAGTCTTAACTTTACCATTCGATTGAGTTGTTTACATTTCTCTTTTGTTCTTCTTTGAACAGATATCTGATTATTAAGTTTCACTGGAGATATAATTAGGAAAATCTTATGCTTAACAATAAAATGGCATCTTGAATCTAATTTGTTTACAAAATATCGGCCACGTGTTCGGCGATTTTACCCATTGTGACGTCACAGGAATATTGTCCATTAGTAATCAGTGTAAATGGCGTCCTCATGATTCCGATTATAGTACAACATATATATTTTATGAATTAAAATACTCGTTTCTTTTTAAATTCGTAAACATTTTCTTTTGGGGAACCATTATTTTTACAATTAAGGCTATATAAATAAAGAAGAAAAATATCTACTAACAAAAATCTAAACTGTAGTGTAAATGCATAGGTCGAAACCAGAATAACGCAATCCGCGTTTGTAATGATCGATAGATGGCGCTCTCTGAACTGCAGTAGTTAGTAAATATAATAGCCACGTGGATTAATAATTGTTCTTTCTCCGCCATTACATCATGGAAAATCGATTGCATAATATGATGATATGCAGTGGTGTGATAATTTCACCTTAGCCCACCAGAGGGCGAGCATTTCATTACAATCGCGGATCCAAACAGCTGTCGTCAAAATATTAAACACTGTCAACCAACTCCCTGAATATTATATTATATTTTTACGCGCAAATTCACGTGCTGTGAAAAACAAATATTCTGGAACATTTTTTTTAATCTCACCATTTCAGATAAGCAGATTTTGCTAGCTTAATTCTTTATCAGTTAGTTTACCAAAATTTTTAATTTATCTCGAAATTCTTAGCCAGTTTTTTGGTAAATCTTTAGATTTGCAACTTTGAATTAAACGAACAACATTATGTCGATAGAAAGTATGTCACAAATGTCCGAGCTACAACTACAAACAGTTATCGAAGAAGCGGTTATTAAAGCTATTCACGATCTTGGCGAAACTGATGGATCATCTTTCGTTGATATTAAACGATATTTGTTATTTAGAAAAGACTTAGATAAAATGCCCAGTGCTAAAAGCATTCATTTGAGTCTAAATAACGCTGTTGATAAAGGACTTTTAACGAAACTGCCTAATGGGAGGTACAAAAGAATAGAAAATGCAAGACGCAGAAGATCGTTAAGTAGAAGTGGGCCACGACGTCAATCTAAAGATAAATTTAGTTCCAGATCCAGATCAAGAAAGCGTTCTAGCAGTAAAAGTAGAAGACTTTCCAGCACTCGAAGAAGCCGCAGCCGTTCCAACAGTGGAAAGAGACGCAAGCCTAACCGAAGGGGGAAAAGTCGCAGGCGTTCCACTTCTAGAAGACGACGTTGAAGTAGATATAGAACAATTGTTGCAGGCGACCGATAGCTAGTTTTAAAGACATTCATAAATATTTGAAAAAATAATAATACCAGGAACTTAATGCAAAAGCATATAATAAACTAAATTTATTAAATATTTCAAATAGGAAATTTATGAGAGATTTTTTTTTTTTTTTTTTTTGTAAATGAATCTTAAAAGATTATATTTGAAATTTTTTTAATTTAAATTGGAACAATTTCAGTATATCCCCACAACGATATTTGGCGATTTTTTGTTGGAGATTATGGCTAAATCATAAATCTAAAAATCATAAATGATAAAATCATAAATCCAAAATAAACAACATATAGGCTGCCATATTATATAGCAAACAGTCCAGAACGACATCGTTATCGTTCAAAACGGCGCCAAAGAAAAATCGCCAAATTTAGCTGTGGGGATATACTGAAGTTATACCAAATTGGATGTACAATTTCATCTAACGTTTCTTTTATTATTATTATTATCCTGATCGATACACTTTGGTTTATGGCGAATATTTTTACCCGTAAATAAGAATGATGGAGTCTTAATATCACCCCATGCTTGGCGTTTTTTTTTTTTTTCCTTTTTTTTTTTTTTATTATTTAAGCGTTAACTTGGCCCTATCTTATTCTTCCTCCCTTACTGGAGTTTTTTAAGATGGCGACAAATTAACAAATGCTGAATTTGCTGAATACACGCTGAAATAAACAGTTTTAAAATATGCATCATAACAAAACACAGAAAAAAAAAAAAAAAAAAAAAAACATTAAATCTTATAATACATGAAATTCAACGAATATTTAAAAAAAAAAAATCATTGAAAACTACAATTTTTATACACACGAATCACACAACAGAGAAAAAAATTTAAAACAAAAGTCTAAGCCTTTTTTTGTTTTCTAAGTAATAGATAAAAAATTCTACACAAAACAGAATTTAATTTAGTACATGCAGAGAAAACATGGAGTAACTGTGTTCCATTCCCTAATATCGGTTACTATATTCATTTCTTAAATTTTTTTGGTATAGCTTTAGCATAGGAACCCTTGGCGGTTTTTAAATTTTTATTGTCATTTTGGCGATGGATTAAAATGGACATCTCTGTTGCGTAATTAAAGAATTTAGCGAGAAACGTCCGATCTACTTCGATGTTAAATTTCAAATTTCGCCAAGAGATTCTACACTAAAGCTGTTTCATTTCTTCTGCAGCACGATTTTTCTCAATTTTATTTTAATTATTAAAAAAAAAAAAAAAAAAAAAAAAAATGTTTGCACGCCTTTTCTTTTTTGGTTATGAAAAGAAATATATTTACTTATTTATTTATTTTTGGCACCAATTTGGGAACAACTATAGTATTTCCCCTCAGCTGGATTTGGCGATTTTGGCTAAATCATAAATCTGAAAATCATAAATCATACAGCATAAGTGATAAAATCGTAAGCTAAATTATAAATCATAAAATCATAAATCCAAAATAAATAGCATGTAGGCTGCCATATTATATCGCAAACAATCCAGAACGACATCGTTATCGTTCAAATCGGCGCCAAAGAAAAATCGCCAAATCTAGCTGAGGGGAAATACTATAGTTGTACCCCAATTTGTTTTTACCTTTTTAGTAATTTGACAATTAAAATGGGGTTTTTATTTATTATCTTTTGAAGCAATTATCCGATTCAACTAAAAAATACGACCTTAGCTAGATTTTTTTCCTTAAAAACGGCTCTAATGATTTTCTTCAAAATTGCTATATAAATATTCTGTTAGGTGTCCTTTCGAATGATATAGGTTTGTTAGTTCAAGAAAATTGATAAGCATCCTGTACAAATAGCTTAATTTCAGGTTTCCAAATATATGGTCTTCAGCAATAGGTCGATGTGTGTGTGTGTACGCGTGGGGAATCTTCTGACCATTATATCTCCGAAACTAATAAAGATAGAACGACGAAACTTCAGAACTAAGACAGATCCAGTGTACACATAATTTTGCCAATTTTTGGTGAAAACTGGAACTGGGACCGTAAGCCCATATCTCAAAAACGACTCTAAAGGCACCTTTATAGTGGCCGTTCCGTTCCGCTGCACGCAAGTACTGAGCTGGAATATCAGGAGTGATAACTATCTATTCAATAAGAAATTGTATAGAATTGAATTGAATATCAAGTTATCACTTCTTATACTCTAGCTCTGTTCTTGCGTACAGCGGAACGGAACAGCCACTATAAAGCCTGCTTTAAAATTTTTTCAAAGTTAAATTAACTTCTTTTTATATGCCTTTTCGTATGCATTAGTTGGTCAGTTGAAGAAAATTGATAGTAATCTTTAAAGCTTTTGTGTTATAAAAGTATTCTGATCTGGTTACTATAATTTTAGGTTTTGTAAGCGAGTTCCTTTAAAAACGGCTCTATGGATTTTCTCCAAACTCGCCTTATTAACGCCCTTTTAAATGTCCGTTCATATGTAATTGTTAGTTTCCGGTGAGCAGGTGCGTTTGCCAGTTTTTTTTTTTTAATCGCCAGTGAGACCGAAAGTCGGTATCTCAAAAACGGCTTTAACGATTTTTTTCAAGTTTGCTTCATAAACCCCTTTTTAGATGTTCTATTTTGTACATTACTTAGTTATTACAGAAAATTGACGAACGTCCTGTTCAGACAGGTCAGTTTTAAACTCGCAAATGCGTGTTTCAAAAAACGACTGTGCCTTTTTTACTTCCTTATACAAGTATGCGGAAGTATAGTAATCCCGATTTTTGCGAAATGGATTTTGCATTTCGTGTAGCTCAAAAATGAATGATCGTAGAATGTTGCGAATTTATGTGTACGACTGTTATGATATCTAGTTTTACACCTGCAAATTTGGCTTTAATACGATTTCCCGTTTTAGAGAACTTTACACGAATTTTCGTGACGTCTGTATGTAAGTATGTGTGTGGGTGTGTATCTCTCATAACTCAAAAACGGTTGGACGTAGAACGTTGCAAATTGATATATAGGTTTGTTATAATATCTAGTTGTGCACCTCCCTATTTGGACTTTATATGATTTTCCGTTTTGGAGATATTTAAGAAAATTATATTGATAATGACCAAAAATACAAAGGTTTTGGCCATAATAAATGACCTACCATCATAGAAATTTCAAAAGAAGCTAATGATAGAGTTTGTAATGATATTGTTATGAAAGTTCAAGACATTTTTGCGTGTAGAAAGTTATGCTTAAAGACGAAAGCAGGTTTCTGTCGATGAATGCGTTTTATTTAATGAATATTCAGCCCGTAGATAGAGCCCGTAATGTATCTCGCATAACTCAAAAACTGTTTTATGTAGAACGTTGCAAATTGGTATATAGGTTTCTTATAACATTCTAGTTGCGAACCTCCTATTGTGAACTTTTATGGTTTTCCGTTTTGGAGATATTTACGAAAATTATATTCATAATGACCAAAAATACAAAGTTTTTGGCCATTATATATGACCTAGCATCATAGAGATTTCAAAATAAGTTAATGATAGAGCGAGTAATGATATTGTTATGACAGTTGAAGACATTTTTGCGTGTAGAAAATTATGCTTAAAGACATAAGCAGGTTCTTGTCGACCAATGCACTTTATTTAAAGAATATTCAGTCTGTAGATAGAGCCCGTAATTTTATTGTTGTGAAAGTTATCGACATTTTAGCGTGTAGAAATTCATTCTTTAAGTCAGAAGTAGGTTCTAGAATGTATTTCATTTAATGAATATTCAGCCCGTAGATGGAACCTGTAATGATACTGATAAAAAGTGTCGACATTTTAGCGTGTATAGAAAGTAATTCCTTAAGAACATTCAAGTTCTAGTCGACTATTGCACTTTATTTAATTATTAATATTCAATAAACAGTTGAATAAATCTCTTTTCTTGTGCTACCAAAATTAATATTTTTGAAACAATCCAATGAAATGGTTATTTTTATTGTAGAAATCAAATAAACATTGTTAAATACACTGCATAGCATAAATTTCGCTAAATCAGGAACAACCGAATATTTCGAAGTCTGAATGGAATTTGAATTCATCGAAAGTATTGTCAGTGGTTTATGGAGTTTTTAAAGTTGTTCTGCTGCGCGAGAAACCAATGCGTCATTAAAAATTGTCCGGTACTAGACCGCTATTCAGGTAAAGTTTCCAAATTTTGTAAATTCCTTACTACCATTTTTCGCCGCATTTGAATGCTTAAATTGACGCTAAGTCAAAGCCCACCTTCGTGCAAATGAAAAACCTTCATCTGTTTCCACTTTTACTGTAATAATGCGTAGAAAGTAACACGTAAAGATATACGCAAGTTCTAGTATACAATCATCAACAATCACTCTCCTCTTTTCTTTTTTTTATAGTCTTGTGAGTCATTTATAGAAATTTCGAATAATTTACTTCTGCGAAATAAACCAATGCATTTTTGTAGAATATTCCAGAACTCTGTTATTATTGAAATCAAAGCTTCTAAACTTTGTTAACCCTAAACTACAAACTTTCATCAAATTCGCCGCCAAGACCAAAAATATACGTTGTCTACTAATTTGCAGTATGGCGAGATTAGCAATAAAATTTTGCGGCAAATGTTGTTTCAGGATAGCCAGAAACCATTTCTCAATTTTAACTGAGTTAATTATTTTGGTAAAATTTATCGTTTCCCGTCACTAATTTTTACCAAAGAGAACAAAACGGGGCCATCTATTCTGGAATGATTTTCAAAGCTGTACATTTGCCAATGAGGTATTCTGTAACAATCCCCTGAGTACTATTCTTGAAGAAACTAGTATATTTGTCTCGGCGGCATATATAATCGTATTATTGTTACGTCTTTGGTTCGAGTAGCAGTTTTTTTTTTTTTTTGTAAGGAATGTTCGTGGACTGTAACCTGACTGTTTATTTACGAATTAGTTACCTCACACAAAACTGTCAATGCTTTCATAAAAATATGTATATTCCTTCGGTTGCATAAGGAAGTCATGTGGAGTCCACATCAAATAAATTTCGGTTTTATATATCTTTACGACGTATGTATTAGTTTGATCTTACACGGAAATTGTTAGAATTCTGATTTATTTAGTCAATTTCATGCCTTATGACCACAGTATATCCAGAATGAGTATGTCTAGTAAGGGGTAATGAAAGTCGTGTGGTTGTTACGCACTAGATTTCTTAATACTCCCTTTACGACAGGTGCATTTCACCAGCCCGCACACTCTTGAAATTAAAAAAATCAATTAGCTGGAACCCGTCGAATTCGACAGTAAATTTATTGACCGTAATGTTTCAAAAATCATCGCATCATTATTTAAATGCATTTCAAGTTAAAACATCTAATATAGTAATTTACGACATTTCACTTAAAAAAAAAAGAAATTCGGAAAAAAGGTTACAAATAGAAATACTATATATGACATCACTTTCTACAAAATACTGTCAATGTGACGTCAAACTGACTCCAAATAAACAGTTGCTATATTTTATTTTTTATTTCGCTTAATACTATGGCTACATGTTAGCTGACCCGCCCGGCGCTGCCCGGGCCTATGATAATAACCTTAAATTTGTATGATTTTATCTCTTAAAATAGATTTTGTTTGAATTTCTACTTTTGAATAAAAGCATCGAGAAAAAATAAATCAGCTGCAACAAAAAAATTACCTCGAACCGAACGAAACTCTGCCTTGTGACCCCGGTGCCTGCGGCAGCGCGTACGCTGGCCGCTAATAACATAAAAAGTTCCCAAAAATTAACCTGGAACCGAACGAACCCGCCCGGCGTTTCCCGGGCCCATGACAATAACCTTAAATGAAACTTAAAATTGTATGATTTTATATCTTTAACTCGATTTTGTTTGAATTTCTATTTTTAAATGAAAGCATCGCGAAAAAAATAATGATCTGTAACAAAAAATTTACCTCAAACAGAACGGAGCTCGGGTTCGTGATCCCGGTGGCTACGACAGCGTGTATGCGGGCCGCTAATAACATGAAAAAATTCTCAAAAATTAACCTTGAACCGAACGAACCTCTGACTCGTGTGCCCGCTGCCTGTGGCTGCGGCACCGTATAGCAGGCATGCTACGCACGCGCTGCAAAATCCACTTTCCTTCACCAAAGGGCGCAGTATGTTGTATACGAACATCACCAATCGCCTTTAATTTCCAAGACCTTTTAAATAAGGTGTCACATGGTGGTGTCAACTGCAAAATCCTTTAGTTACACTTTCCACTGTCAGGGGGCACAGCGTGTTCTATACGAATACCACCAACGGTCAGGAAATATAAAGACCTTTAAAATAAGTTGTAACATAGTTGCACTTTCCATCGCCAGGGGGTGCAGCGTGTTCTGTACGAACATCACCAACGGTCAGGAAATACCAATACCTTTAAAATAAGGTGTAACATAATAGGGTCAATAACAAAATCACCTAGTTCCATTTTTCATAAGCAGGGGGCGTACTATATTGTATACGAATATCCCCAATCGACATAAAATTTCAAGACCTTTAAAATGAGGTGCTACATGTTTGGGTCTAGAAAGGATTTCCCTCTCAAACTAATTTCCCCCTTCAAAATCAAAAATTCCAAATTCGCAGAAAGTGATTTTTAAGTATTCGACTCTAGTCCCTATATGTACAATTTCTTCACCGTGAAGTAATTTGGAGCTGAGTTAAGCTCGTAAACGTGTTTTTAACCCCTGCCGTCCCAGGGGGGGGGGGGACCGTTGGACTTTTTATATTTTTCTCTTTTCATAAGATATCTACAGACCGAGACCTTATTTTAGACACCTCAACCAAATTTTTACACCTAGCCGTTCTCTCAATTTAGTGGAGACAGACAAAAACATGTTTCAAATTAATATATAGATTATGGCATTCAAAAGTACTCCGTTAGTACCGCAAAAATTTTCGTTAGTACCGACACCAGTACCAAGTACTGAAGAGTACAAAAATTCGGTTGGTGAAATGGTAGCCCGCACACTTTTGAAATATCAGATTCAACGATGTCATTTGAAAGTACTTCGTTAGTACTGCAAAAATTTTCGTTAGTACCGATACCAGTGCCAAGTACTTAAGAGTACAAAATTTCAGAAGCATTTCACCAGCCCGCACGCTTTTGAAATTACAAAATTCAATTACGTCATTCGAAAGTACTCCATTAGTACCGGTTAGTACCGCAAAAATTTGCGTTAATACCTACACCAGTACTAAGTACTGAAGAGTACAAAATTTCAGAAACATTTCACCAGCCTGCACACTTTTGAAATTTCAAAATTCAACTAGGTCACTCGAAAGTACGCCATTAGTACTGGTTAGTACCACAAAAATTTTCATTAGTACCGACACCAGTACCAAGTACCATAGAGTACAAAAATTCGGGTTGGTGAAATGGTAGTCCGCACACTTTTGAAATATCAAATTTCAACGATGTCATTCGAAAGTACTCCGTTAGTACCGCAAAAATTTTTGTTGGTACCGACACCAGTACCAAGTACTGAAGAGTACAAAATTTCGGGCTGGTGAAATGGTAGCCCACATACTTTTGAAATATCAAATTTCAATGATGTCATTCGAAAGTACTTCGTTAGTACTGGTTAGTACCGCAAAAATTTTCGTTAGTACCGATACCAGTACCAAGAACTAAAAAGTACAATAATTCGGGTTGGTGAAATGGTAGCCCACACACTTTTGAAATATCAAATTTCAACGGTGTCATCCGAAAGTACTTTGTTAGTACCGCAAAAATTTTCGTTAGTACCTACACCAGTACTAAGTACTGAAGAGTACAAAATTTCAGAAGCATTTCACCAGCCCGCACACTTTTGAAATTACAAAATTCAATTACGTCATTCGAAAGTACGCCATTAGTAGCGGTTAGTACCACAAAAATTTTCGTTTGTACCGACACCAGTACCAAGTACTGAAGAGTACAAAAATTCGGGCTGGAGAAATGGTAGCCCGCACACTTTTAAAATATCAAATTTCAACGATGTCATTCGAATGTACTCCGTTAGTACAGCAAAAATTTTCGTTAGTACCGACACCACTTGCCTGGATTCAATTTGAGGTTAGCCATTCTGAGTTTCTCCAGCACCTTTCGGATGTTTCGTAGATGGTCTTCAAAGGTGCGCCCCACAATGATAATATCATCCAAATACACCAGACAGGCCTCATAGGAAAGTCCTTTTAGCACTGTCTCCATCAGGCGTTCGAAGGTGGCAGGTGCATTACATAATCCGAATGGTATAACTTTAAATTGCCACAGTCCTTGTCCCGTGGTGAATGCAGTATTCTCACGATCATCAGGATGTAATTCTACTTGCCAGTAACCGCTCTTCAGATCCAACGTCGAGAACCATTTATTGCCAGCAAGTGTGTCTAATGTGTCGTCAATTCTGGGAAGAGGGTAACTGTCTTTCTTCGTGATGTCATTCAAACGACGATAATCCACGCAAAATCTTATTGAACCATCCTTTTTTCGCACCAGTACTATGGGAGAGGCCCAAGGACTCGTTGATGGTTCGATGACGTCATTGTGCTGCATTTCATTTAGAAGTTCAGTGACCTCTTCCTGTTTAGCAAAAGGAATTCTTGGATGTTGCGTGATTGGAGGATGATTTCCTGTATCAATTCTGTGCTGGGTGATGTTCGTTCTCCCGACGTCTTCAGGTGTTCGAGAAAAAAGGTCTTTAAATTCTTGGAGTAGCTTCTCCGCAGCACACCTCTGTTCACTTCCTAATTCTGCATTCTTGAGTAGTTTCGTTGTTAATTGCTCAGAAGACTTGGATTCAGTTGATTGTGTGGGGCGGTTTATGCATGTTACAGGAGTGCAGGCTGCTAACACCGCATCCTTCTTCACTGTTCGGACCTTATCGCTGATGTTTGCGAATCTCACAGGAATAGTACTCTTTGAGAGATCAACTAGAGATGAAGCTACCAGAACTCCTCTTGGGCTACTGTCTGTATTCGGGTATTCAATCAGTCCATAACGGAAATATTGCTTTGTGGGAGGTGTTCCTGAAACTATTGTCTCTGTGTGTGGAGGGATGGAGATTTCAGACTTGGCTGTTATCTGGCAAATTGTCTGAATGTCTTGATTTTCAGTGTTGAATACAGCGATGTCTTACGAACTCGAATGCAGTTCATTATTCTTGAAGTCCAATTGAAAGTTAAATTTTCTCAGGAAATCAACTCCAATGATTAAAGGATCTCTTATATCAGCCACATATGCCATATGATGGTAACTGGCATTCCCTAAAGTGATAGTCAAGTTCATTTTTCCATATATTTTGATCTCGTCTCCCGTCACAGTCTGGAGTTTAACGCAGGGCGGCGTCCAGATGATCTTCTCTTTTAGTTCTTGAGCCAAATCCGCTCTAATGATGGTCACGTTGGCTCCCGTGCCCAGAATCATCCGGCAGGCGGTGTTGTTAACTTGGCCATAGACGTAAAGTCCATTATCGCCGCCACTCATCGCTGAAACATGAAATTGGGGCTCTCTAATTTCAGGCAACCTTCGCCCCGCGAGATGGCCTCCTCTTAGTTTCCCTGTAGTGATGGTGAAGACGGATGATTTCCTATAGTTGGTCGTACAGGGCAGTTCCTCTTTACATGACCATCCCCTCCACAGCCCCAGCACTTTATCTTCCGCTCCTTTATTTCCTTGTTATTTTCCAGGCTGCGCAATCTCTTTAGGATCTCTGCGATACTTCTCTTCATTTCATTTTCATAAGCAGGCGTATCATTTAATGAGACTGCTCTTATGGTATGGCGGTCTTTACGGGAGGCTTGTTGGGCTGCCTCTATCCTAAGTGCATAGCCTAAAGCTTATTCTACGTGTCTGATGTTGGAGAGTCTCAGCGCTTTTTGAATTTCTGGATCCCGAACAACATCGATAAAGTACTGAAGAGCTAAGTCGTTTCGAGTGTCAGCTTGACAGATTGAGAATGCTAGGTGTGACAATCTCTGAATGTCTGCTGCCAGCTCTTGCAAACTTTCGCCCGTTTTCTGGTAACGGGACTTTAGCTGGAGGCGACTATAGTCCTTAGAACACTTCTCTCCGAACCGTAGCTCCAGTGCTCTAGTCAAGGCCTCGAAGTCGTTCCTTTCTTCTTTAGAAACATTTCTCAGTATCTCAGCTGCATCTCCCAGTAATGCTGCTGCTAAGTGGACTGACTTGGCGGTAGAGTCCCAGCCGTTAGCTTCAACTACGATGGAAAACTGCGTCTTATATACATGCCAGGAGGAACTGCCATCGTAGGTAGATAGCTTAATAGATTCCTGATTCTGGATTCTTCTCTCTTTCTTTTCAGTTTCTTGGGGCATGGATTCTAACTTTGCTTCCACCTTTCTCTCCAGATCTTCTTCTATTCTCTTCAGTTTACCTTCTATCTCTGAAAACCTTCCTTTCAGTTCCTGATCAAAATTTTCTAAACTTTCTCCTCGAAACTCCGTTCTATTTTCGTAACACTCTCTTCAACCTTCATAACATTTTCTTCTATCTTCATAGCTTTCTCTTCAAAACTTTCTTCTATTTTCAAAACTTTCTCTTCAAAATTTTCTTCTATCTTTATAACTTTCTCTTCTATTCCATCCATTCTATTTTCCATCACCGTTAATTTACCCTCGATTGATTCTTTCACCGTTGAAAGCTCTTTCTTCATCTCATCTTGATTAGATTTAATTTCTTCCTGAACTTCACCCATAGTGTCTTTCATTTCCTTCATCTCTTGACTCAGGCTATCTTTCATCTCTCCCTGTCCTTCTTTCATTTCATTCATCTGGGTAGCTAAGCTTTCTAGCAGTTTCTTCATCTCTTGCTCCATAGCTCTAGTTATCACCATTCACAGACAACCCCACTCCTGACACCAGAAATGTTGCGCACTTGGGGGTTCGTGAGTTGTCCGAGAATGAAAGGCCAAACTTACAAAAATTCAGTAATTTATTCACAGAAAGTTCGAGAAAAATACAGGTCTATAAACCAAGTATCAGCTTCAATTCAAACAGTAAACACAGCTTAAACAACAGCTGTCAATAGCAAATCCACAGTACAAACTGTATAGCAATAACACATAAAGCAAGTCTCTTCCAAAGAGGCTCAAGAGCAATGCAAGCACTAGTGAAGCTGGCTGAAAACTGAACTGAACTGCCTTGGCGAGAAAGCGCTTCTTATATACTGTTCCATGGAACCCAGATTTTTCGAGAAAACTCTAGAAAGTGGTCAACCAATCAACTTACAGCTTCCATATTTGGTATATCCCTTATAAGGATTTTCTCGCCAAGGTCGCCAAAAAAAAATCGCCAAGGTGGGAAAAAGTCGCCAAATCCATTACCTGCCTTATTGGGCTTTTTAATGTGTTTTTAAGGGGAAATAAGGCTATTTCAACGCTAAAATGACTAGAAATGGACAAAATTAGCACTTTATCAACTTACTAAGCCTCTTTGAAAGAATTTATACGAAAATAGACACAATTATTTACAATTTTGTAACAGTATTAAAAAAATTCATTGTTATCGTGTTTTGAGCTATTATAAAAGTTTCAAATGGCTGCTAGTTAGCCGGGAAGCAGTGTTGGGCATCAATCGATTAAATTTTCAATCAACTAATTAGTTGACTAAAAATTTAATCACAACTAACGGTTATTCCTTTGCTTCAACTAAAAATTCAATCGCGATTAAATTATTCGAAAAACAGACGGCTAACCGATAGTTGCGATTAATTTAATCATGATTAAATCAATCGTGATTAATATTTCACTCATTTGCTGTAACTAAAAATTCAATTATCATTAAATTATTCGAGAAGCAGACGATTAACCGTTATTCATGATTAAATTATTTGTGATTAAATCAATCGTGATAAGATCAAATGCCACTAAATTTTTTATAGCAATTTTCAGTAACAGTTTTTAAAAATTTTCCAACAAGGTTGAAAAATGTTAAAGACTTCGGTTTGTCTGTCTGTCCGCGCTCTCGCTCTAAATCCCGTAAATATTTATGAAATTCTTTGAAATTGATATATGTTATTCAAATTCCCTATCGAATGTTCCCTATTGAAAATAGAGTGAATACCTCTACTGCTTTGGGTACAGAGACACACAAAAGTATTCCAAAGCATTGTAATCTATGAGAGGTATTTCTATAAAGCATATTTTAATACTTTTACTGTACACAAATCTTAATGAAATTGAAATATGTTATTTCAAGTTTAATATCGGATGTTTCTTATGTAAAATGGAATAAATACCAGCACTGGTTTGTTTACAGGGATACTCGAAAGTATTCCGAAGCATTGCGTTCTATGAGAGGTATTTCTATAAACCGAATTTTAATAATTTTACTTTACACAAAGTTTAATGAAATTGAAATATGTTATTCATATGCACAAAAGAATGCTTTTAATAGATTATAGTATGATTAGCATTAGATTTACAGGCCCACACAAAAATATTCAGTTACATTAAGAGATATTAATAAAAATTTGCTAGAATTGCACGTTTGTTTACATTAAGTGTCTTTAACACTTTCTAACAATTTTTAAGTGTGAATATGATTTCAATTTGTGTTTGTCTGATCGTCTGTCTGTCTGTCCGCGCTCTAATTCTCATAAATGATTATGGAATTTCTTGAAACTGATATGTGTTATTCAAGTTTACTACTGGATGTTCCCTATTGAAAATGGAGTGAATACCTCTGCCGGTTTGTGTACAGGAACATCCGAAACTATTCCAAAGCATTGCGTTCTGTGGAAGGTATTTCTATAAACCATATTTTAATACCTTTATTGAACACAAATCTTAATGAAATTGAAATATGTTATTCAAGTTCACTATTGGATGTTTCCTATGTAAAATGTTTAAGTACCACCACTCGTTTGTGTACAGGGACACTCGAAAGCATTCCAAAGCAGTGTGTTCTGTTAGAGGTATTTTTATAAACGAAATTTTGATAACTTTATTACAAAGCTTAATGAAATTGAAATATTTTATTCATAGGTACCATGGAATATAATATAGTTAGTAATTGATTTACAGGGCTACACAAAAATATTCAGTTACATTAAAAACTATTAATAAAAATTTGCTGGATTAGTACTTTAATTTACATTAATCGTTTTTAACACTTTCTAACAATTTTTAGGTGTGAATATGATTTCAATTTGTGTATCTGTCTGTCCGATTGTTTATTTTTCTATATGCCTGTCTCCCGCCCCCAGCGTCCGTAAATATTTTCAGGAATTTTAAACAATGTTATATATTAGTCGAGTTTACTATAGAATGTTCCGTATTTAAAATGACATTAATAGGTCATGTACAACTAGTTTGTGTACCGAGTGGCAGAAAGTTTTGTAGCTGTCTGCGACAGACTTTTAAAATTTCATAATCTGTCTGCAAATTTTGCGTGTAATCAGGGGTGAAAATGGCTTACACTCAAAAAGCCTGAAAGCTGATGGGGACGGGGGGCTTAACATCAGTTATGATCTCGTGCAACAATACACGAATACAATTTTACTACAAAACTATATAGTATAAACAATTGTATTCATTCAACTCAACTCATTCAATTAAATATTTTATAGCAATGTTTGACACAACACAATATAAATAATTATAAATAATAAAAGTATTAGTTTTAGTTTTGATACAGAAATTTTTATAAGTGAATTGTTATCCGAAAGTTGCGTACAAATTTTTTTCTCAGTGCAGACAAAAGCTGTCCGCAAGCCGTTTTTCTGTATCCGTGACTATGTTGCCGTGTTTCTGCCACTGGGCCTTAATAAAACTGAATTTCAGTCTTTTATAAAAATGTTACATGTTATTTATTTAAAAAATGAGTAACAAAATCGATTTTTAACTGAAAGGTTTCTCACTAATGGCTAAAAATGAACTTTTGCAAGCAATTGGCGTTGAAAACAAAGTGCTGTTTTTTGAAATTCCTTAGAAAACCCTGTATTATTTCATATTTCATCTTAATGATGCTAAACTATCATACATTATACCTCAAATAAGTCTATTATAAGTAATTTTACTATATATTTACAAAAAAATTCCTCAACTTCCAAAAGTTTTCAAAACATTAAATCTGCAAAGAATTTGTTTCCTTTTTTTTCACAAAAAAACTCCCTGAAAATTCATCAATAAAACTATTCCAATCCTTTTTTAAAAATTTTATGCATTATTTATTTTAAAAATGAGTAACGAAATCTATTTTTAACTGAAAAATTCCTTACTAATGTCTGAAATCAATTTTTGGAAAGGATCGTATATTGGCATTGAAAACAAACTGTTATTTTTCTTTTCTTTTTTTATGTTATACGAAGAATAATGGTTAATGCCATATATTATATGTAATTAAAATTTTATAATTACAATGCTTTGACATATCTAACAGATTAATAACATTAGCAAATTTTATCATGCAGATCAGGGTTTAAGCTGAGTAAAAATTTTCTTTAGGAAAAAAAAAAAAAAAAAAAAGAAACAATATCTTGAGTTTTAAAAGCTAGTTAAGCTCTTTTTGTTTTTGAAATGGATTTTTTTTTTTTCTTTTTGAGAAATAATAGTAGTAGACCATTCAGAAAACATTAATTTGAAAAGAATAATAGAAAATTTTCACAAGAACATGAAACAAATTTAATGACAATGATAAAATCACAAATTATTACATAATAAAATATTGGTACACAACTCTGCTAAAACAACAGCATAGTACATCCAGGATTAAAATCATAATGCTTTTATAAGGAAACAAAA
Source organism: Salticus scenicus (assembly GCA_963930645.1). Lineage (NCBI taxonomy): Eukaryota > Metazoa > Arthropoda > Arachnida > Araneae > Salticidae > Salticus > Salticus scenicus. The sequence continues at coordinate 197,235,288 of OZ005648.1, read as the reverse complement.
ACAGTGACAACTATAAATAATTATACATTGGAATCAGACATCTTTGCAACTTAAAATAAGTTGAATCCAATATCTTTTTGGATTTTTTTTTTTTATTAAATTCACCAGTCTTCATTGGAATCCTACAAAAAATAAATAAATAAATAAATAAATAAAATAAAAAATAAATAAATAAATATATATATATAATATGTATGAAAAAACACAAAAGCAAAATATTGTACACAGCAAATATAAATTAATAGTTACTTAAAATAATTGGTAAAAACTAAAGTTGCTATAAAGTATAAAACAACGCAATATAAGTTCTTTGAAATTAGTTGAAGAAGGTTATATATTGTATGTTAAATAATGTGTCAGGATATAAGAAAAATCATTTCTTAAACAGAAATAGAATATGGGTTTTTTCTCCGTTCATTGTAATGTTCATTGTGGAAGATCTATGAATTTGTAAACTCAGTTGTTTTGAGAAGAATGCATTTTTTTTTTTTTTTGCTACTGTAATTGTTTTACTAATACGGTCAACTCCCACTAATCTGGAAAAATTTGCAGATTATAGGATTTTGCAGAGTGTAGGTCAATGTCTTTGTTTACATTTTTCTTTTGCAGATACAAAGTGGTTTGTATAGACATTAAAATGTAAAGATGATTTCTAATTAATTTCAGAATAAAATATTTCTTTAATAAAACTAATCAATCATATTAAGGTAAATAATTTAGGCATACTCAAATTATACACAGCAATAAAATATTACATAGATATTTATTTTAAAAATGTAAAAGAAAATATATTTTAAGTGCATAAATGAATATTCATCATTGATTATTTTTACTTTGTTAAACATGATTGCAATAGTGGTTTGATATTTAAGTTTTCATATATTTTCCCCAACAATCTTTGCTTTAACCTGGCGCTAGTCTATCTAAATTTCAAAATAATAAAGAGGAAAATTTCATTCAGTGTGCCTCTTGGTGATTTTCCTAAAAATCTCCAAGATGGTGCTTTCCCACATCATGTCCACAATTATAATCCTTCACCAGTGATATAAAAAAGTAAGCTTTTTGGCAATCTAACTAAATAACTAAATACATCGGAAACAAGCAACTTGATTAAAACAATTAATCCAAAATAAAAAATAATTTTTGATAAAAATTTCACATATAAAATTACAAAATTATAACCAATCACAAATAAAAAAGTTTTTAAAATGTTACAAACACCGGTTTAAAAGTTTTTAAATGCACCTGTTATAACTAGTTAAAGTCCTTTAAAAAAAAAAAAAAAAAAAAAAAAAAACTTTAAAACTTGTTTAAAAAATATAATTAAATTACATAAATTATAAATGACTTATTTTAAGTCTTCTATTAAGCTTTTTGGCAGGGTGCCCAGCCATCATCAGTGAGCACTTCTCGTAGATTGATAGCAATCTTGGTGTTATTTGCTTTTAATAAATAGCACCATCTCTCGTCCAATAGTTGATTAGCTTCTAAATCATTGCATGCACCCTCGTTGGCCATAATTTTGATGTTTTCATGCAGGGCTGCATATTTATGATTGTTACAATTAGATAAATATAGATTTTGAGGATGTATGAAAATTATTGTTGAATTTTTATTAGTTTTAGTTAGAGCTGTAGTTCTTTTTCCATATTTTATATTGTTTTTGTGTTTTTTTTTTCTATTTTTAATTTTTCTTTTTCTCATTCCTATGTAATATCCTATTTCATTATTATAAATTTTATGTAGCTTATCTCGTAAATACCTGCAGTTTGTAAAGAGTCAATGGAATCATAATCATTTCTTATTCTCTGGAAAATGTTACTACTGAATTTTATACTTATAGGATATGTTTAATTTTAATACATAGGATATTACATGTTAAACATATCTATAAAACAGGGTTGGTTGGGTTGGACCCAATGGGTTTTTTCTAAAAAACCCCCACAATTTTGCTCACTTTGGGGTTTTTTCAATTTTATAAGAATTTCTTCGATAAAAAAAGCAACATACTTAGAAAATAAAACTCAATTTTTTCATTTCATTTCTTTTTTTTTTTAACAAAACAGTTTACATAAAAAAATAGTTTTATTTTGAGTTATAATTCTTACAAACGAAGATTTAGCATTACATTTACTTTTAGATGCTTACTACTAGAGCTGTACCGAGTTTAAAATACCAATATCCCCACTTCCTATAAGCAAAGGAACGGTTTATTCAAAAACGCAGTGTCCTAAAAATGAATTAGAAATTCAGGAAATGGAAAAATTTCCATATCGCAGTTTACTAGGATGTCTCTCTTTTATAGCAAATCGAACCAGACCTGACATATCATACGCTATAAATATTTTAAGCCAATACCAAAGTAATCCCGGTATACCACATTGGGATGGATTAATTAGAGTCCTTGGTTACCTACAATATACCAAAAATATAAAACTTAGCTTAAAGTGTGATGACATAAAAATAGTTGCATATTCAGATGCAGACTTTGCTACTAACAAAGATAACCGAACATCAATAGGAGGTCAGTTAGTCTTACTTGATAAATCTCCAATATCATGGAGAACGTTTAAGGAAAAGTCAGTTAGTTTATCAACGATGGAGGCGGAATTTATCGCACTAACTGAAACATCAAAAGAAGTTTTATGGTTTGATAGAATATTAAAAGAATCTGTTAATTGAAAATTGATTGATCAAGTTAAGCAAAGATCTGTAATATATGTCGACAACACTGCTACTATAGATTTTGTTAACTCCCCTATAGAGAACCACAGAACAAAACACATAGACGTCAAATTGTTTTTTATCAGAGACTTGGTTTATCAAAATATATTTGACATAAAGTATATAAATAGTAAAGGTAACCTGCCGGATAGTTTCACCAAGCCATTAACAAAATCTGAATTAGTTAAATTCAGAAGCCATATATTTACCTATGTAATTTAAAAACAGAATTGTATATAACTGAATTTTTTTTTCTTCTCATTAAGTATGTTTCTTCTGTCTATGTACGGATATATATTGAATATTTCATTTTATTTTTTATGTCAAAACTTATTAATTTTAATACTCTGTATGGTAAACAATTTAAATTCCCGTTGGAATGTGAAAAGTGCTCTGTGTTGCTAGTTACTGGGGTCGAACAGCAAGGCGTAACGTCTCGTGCCTTGTGCAAATGTAATTGTCTGAGTACCTACAGAGGCTAGTGAATATGGATGTAACTAGCACAGGAAAACCTGTATTGCGGGCACGATAAATATTATTTAGTAAGTCCCAGTTTTATTTAGTTAAACTTGGAAGTGTCACTTAGTTCCCGTTTACCATGCAGGGGGAAAAGAGAGAAATTGGTTTTGATAAGTTTAAATTAAAGTTTTTTTATACGGATCCATATAACATAATTTAATAATTGTACGAGTAAATAGCCAAAGTAAAATGATAATCGGAAATAATCATGTAAAATGCATATATTGTTTAAGCATCGTATAACTGTATGTATTTATTCTGACCTTTTTCTAATGTTTTGCAGATATGTTTAATATATTCTAATATGCACTTTGTCTTTTACTAGAATGTTGAAATCGATTAGAATTTCATTAGTTCGGGCTATTCGCTGGGGGAAAGGTTATACATTGTGTTATGTAGTCATGAAATCTCAAAGGTGAACTTCTTTCCTAATGCAACATCTGATTAAAATATAAATGCATATATATATGTGTGCGTATAATGGAATATTTTATTTTTTTAATATTTTTAAATTTCAATTAAAATTCTGTTATACTACAGGCAATGATATATTGTATATAATATGTGTTTTGAACGAAATGTTATACATGAGGGGGCCCCAAGTGAATGATTATGAGTAAGTGTAAAATGAATATGTCGTTATATGAATGTATGTATTGTACTGGTGAATTTTGTTATGTGATTTTAAATTATATGTTATGTCTTGGTTTATTTTATCTATTTTTCAATGCTTGTGATGTATCCCTGAATTCATTCGCTTAAAAACATTCAAGATTCAGTTTAAATAGAAATGCATGTGATTTAACTTAGCCTCTTAAAAACATTCAAGATTAAGTTTAAATAGAGATGCATGTGATTTAACTAGTAATTAGCTCGTATGTTTTAGATTTTTTTTTTACAACTGATTTCACTTTCAAAGAAAGAATTTTTTGCATAATACAGTTCATTATATTAAACTTTATAATTGGAATTGAACTTTAGTTATAAATTTAGAAGAGTATGAAACTTCAGTATAAATATTATATGAATGTAAGTATATTAATCATACTTAACAAGTTTGTTTTTCCCCAGGTCTGTATTGTTTTAGATAAAAGTATTATCTGAATTAAGAGATTTAAAATAAATCTTGTAAAATGACTAACTTACTATTTTTTTTTTAAGTTGATGTTCAGTATATAGTTCAAGTCATATATTTGCATGATATTAAATTTGAAGAATTTATTTTTACTAGAAGATATTGAACGTCACGTTTCATCGAGATGATGAAGAGATAATTATTCTGTTATTGATAAGGTAATATTTATACTCTATGGTCTATGTAACTGGAGCTGGAAGATATCTTTTCGTTTGAAAAATTTCTAGTTAAAACCTTCAAAAAAAAAAAAAAAAAAAAAAAAAAACTTTAAGACTTTTTCGAGTTAAAAACTTTACAACGCTTATTGCAGCAAGTTTTCTAATTGTTTAGAAAGTAGCTTAAAGTGATAAGAGGGGGGGGGGGATTTGTTGACAACTAAGCCCCAAACTTAAGATTAAAAGTAATTGTTCTTATCACTTACTTATATACACTCACCTAGAGTTATGAAAGTTTAATTCTACTTATTTTAATGTCTGTGATACGAATTTATAACGATTAAAACATTACTTGTAGTTATCTAAATTGAAGTCGCTACGTTAATTGTTACTTTCCTCAACAATCTTTCTTTCACCTTCACGCTTTGCGTGTCGGTGACGTCAGTGATACGACATATCTATCACAGTAAGCTGAAAGGCAGCAAGCCAAGCCGCCGGTAGGTATTTAAAGTCGAGTCAATAGCTACTCGCTCTCTGTTGTTTTATCCCAGTATCAGTATGTTTCTTCCGTAGCTGATAGCGAGAAAGTTCTCGTTTTAGCGATGCAGTATTGCTGTCGCTAAGCATAATGAATTTAAATGTATTGTACAAGCTGGAACCCGTCGAATTCGACGATCACTTTATTGACCGTAATGTTTCAAAAACCGTCGCATCATTATTTAAATGTATTTCATGTTAAAACATCTAATATAATTTACGACATTTCACTTAAAAATAGAAAGTCGGAAAAATGCTTATAAATCGAAATACTATGTATGACATCACTTTCTACAAAGTACTCTCAATGTGACGTCAAACTGACTTCAAATAAACAGATGCTATCTTTTATTTTCTATTTCGTTTAATACTGAGACTATATGTTAGCTGACCCGTCCGGCGTTGCCCGGCCCCATGATACCTTAAATGAACCTTCAATTTGTATTATTTTATACCTTTAATTTAGGGCTGTGCCGATTAATCGATTAATCGGTTCGGTTAATCGATCAATGCTTAGTCCCGATCAATTTTTTTAATCGAGTTAATCGGATCGATTAATTCGATTAAAAATTTTCAAAATCCGATTAAAATTTTCAAACTACGAATTAAAGTAAAAATGTTGTTCTGCCTACAAAATATTTTTTCACATACTTTGCTAACAAACATTCTAAGAAACTTCCATCAAATAATGAAAAAGCCAAAATAAATAAATAAATAAAAATAAAACCTCTCAAAAAAAGTTGTTGCACTTTTGTTTATAGAGAAAAGGGAAGGATAGTTATTAAACAAACTGCCGCTTCATGTGCATGCTGGAGCAACACCACCTGTCTGTAACCTTCTACAGAAAATGTTGGCTAAAGTAATAGTTTTCTCAGAAACAAGAAGCTTTCAAAAAATGGAAATGCTAAAGATTAAAAAAAAAAAAAAAAAAAAAAAGGATTGAGATTTCCACTATCCCTATGATGGGGGAAATGTCAACAGAATTTCACAGTATCTTCAAGCGTTTATTGTCTGTTCAGAATTGCTGATAGTTACTATTGAAGTAGAAACAGAAAATAACGTTCTGTGTTCTAGTCCGAAGTGACTAAGAAGTACTAAAATATAAGAATTTGAAATTTTTATGATAATGGCATGGAATTTTGAGAATTCATTTAAAAATAGTGACAAGCGAGATGGACAAGGCCTGCAAATATAAAACTAAAATATGTGTAAATTCATTTAATGTTCTTTCAAAATGAATCAAAAATTAATTTATTAAAAAAAAAAAAAAAAAAAAAAAAAAAAAAAATGAATAAGGGAAAATATTTACATAAAATTAACACTTAAAGTCGCCAATTATTATTCTGAAAATTGATTTAAATTTCAGTTATGAAACAGATGTAATTAATTAGACAAAAATTTTTGGAAAAAAAATTCAATCAAACTTATGAATAGTATATATATATAATATATATATATATATATATATATATATATATATATACACAATATGAGAGTTTTATTCATCATTGAAATAAAATTATATGAAGAAAAATAAAAACCGATTAAAAATCCGATTAATCGACCGATTAATCGATTAATGAACTACGATTAACCCAGTTAAAACTCTTAATCGATTCCCACCCCTACTTTAATTCGGTTTTGTTTGAATTTCTCTTTTTAAAATGAAAGCATCACGAAAAAATAATCATCTGTAACAAAACAATTACCTCGATCCGAACGAAACTCTGCTTTGTGACCTCGGTGCTTGCAGCAGCGCATACACGGCGCTAACAACATAAGTAAATTCCCAAAAATTAACCTTGAACCGAACGAACCAGCCCGACAATCCCTGGGCCCGTGATAATAACCTTAAATGAACCTAAATTTGTTAGTTTTTATATCTTTAACTCGAATTTGTTTGAAATTCTATTTTTTAATAAAAGCATTGCGAAAAAAAATAATCAGCTGTAACAAAAAATAATTAATGAACCTTAAATTTGTATGGTTTTATATCTTTATTTTATATCTTTATATCTTTATTATCTTTATATATATCTTTATATCTTTATTATGGTTTTATATCTTTATTCTTTCTTTTATCTTATTTCTGTGAATTTCTATTTTTAAATGAAAACATCACAAAATAAATAATCATCTGTAACCAAAAAAAATTACCTCAAACAGAACGGAACTCGGGTTCGTGACCCAGTGCCTGCGGCACGTATATGCAGGCCGCTAATAACATGGAAAAATTCTCAAAAATTAACCTTGAACCGAACAAACCTCTGACTCGTGTTACCGCTGCCTGTGGCAGCAGCACCGTATAGCAGGCATGCTACGCACGCTCTGCAAAATCCCCTTTCCTCCACCAGGGAGCGCAGTATGTTGTACACGAACACCACCAATCGCCTTGAATTTCCAAGACCTTTCATTCAGTATGTTGTATACGAACATCACCAATCGCCTTGAATTTCCAAGACCTTTCAAATAAGGTGTCACATGGTGGTGTCAACTGCAAAATCCTTTAGTTACACTTTCCACTGCCAGGGGGCGCAGCGTATTCTATACATAAACACCAACGGTCAAGAAATATCAAGACCTCTAAATAAGTTGTAACATAATAGGGTCTACTGCAAAATCACCTAGTTCCATTTTTAACCACCAGGGGGCGCACTATATTGTATACGAACATCCCCAATCAATATGAATTTCCCAGACCTTTCAAATAAGGTGTCACATGGTGGTGTCAACTGCAAAATCCTTTAGTTACACTTTCCACCGCCAGGGGGCGCAGCGTATTCTATACATAAACACCAACGGTCAGGAAATATCAAGACCTTTAAAATAAGTTGTAACATGATAGGGTCTACTGCAAAATCACCTAGTTCCATTTTTAACCACCAGGGGGCGCACTATATTGTATACAAACATCCCCAATCAACATGAAATTTCAAGACCTCTATCAACAATCGCCTTGAATTTCCAAGACCTTTCAAATAAAGTGTCACATGGTGGTGTCAACTGCAACATCCTTTAGTTGCACTTTCCACCACCAGGGGGCACAGTATGTTCTGTACGAAGATCACCAACCGTCAGGAAATACCAAGACCTTTAAAATAAGGTGCAACATGATATGGTCTACAGCAAAATCACTTAGTTCCATTTTTCACCACCAGGGGTCGCACTATGCTGTATACAAACATCCCCAATCGACATGAAATTTCAAGACCTTTAAAATGAGGTGCTACATGTGAGGGTCTAGAACGGATTTCCCTCTCAAACTAATTTCCCCCCTTTCCCCTCCCCTCCAAATCTATTTCCCCCCTTTTTCCCCCCTTTAAAATCGAAAGATATTGATTTTTTAGTATTCGACTCTAGTCTCCATATGTACAATTTCTTCACCGTGAAGTAATTTGAAGCTTAGTTAAGCTCGTAAACGTGTTTTTAACCCAAACGGGTTGGAAACGGTTTCCCACCCATTTCCGCCGGGGGAGAAACGGTTTCCCCCACGGGGGGGGAAACCATTCGACTTTTTTTTTATTTTTCTCTTCTCATAGCACATCTACAGACCAAGACCTTTCTTTAGACACCTCAACCAAACTTTTACACCGAGTAGTAGTTCTCTCAATATAGTGGAGACAGGCAAAAACATGTTTCAAATTAATATATAGATTCTTGTTAAAATTATTACCAGGCGGTAATGTTTAAGTTTTTAATCTTCCGTAAATGTAACTTTGTCAGTTATTCCAGCTCCGGAAAAAGTAAATTATTATGTGGCTTAAATTCCATTTCAAGCATATTTTAGTTGTTTAATTTCAAATCATTAATTTTATTTGAAGACTGAATTTAATAAAAATAATTTCGTTTAAAAACTGACTCTTCAATGACTCTTGTATACACACTATTTCAAATAATTACTTTCATTAAATAGTTATGGCATTTTTCAGCAATAAATGCTTCTATTGTTGCAACGCTCTATTATAATTAAACCTATAGCTTTGCTATAGGCCATCAAATAGGTTTGATAGGCGCCCTCGGTATGAAAGATATAATTATCAAAATAACAGGGGTAATCCACAATCTAATAATGAGGAAAATTTAAGCTCCTAGGGGTCTCGTCAGAAAGAGCGGCTGCAGGGGACCCTGTGCTTCAATGTGAATCGCTCACCATGCCGAAGGTTAGATGTGAAGAGGGTGCTGGTAACCCTAGTGTAAATAGTAGTAACCAAGAAAATTGGGAATTTACCGGCGGGAATTTGAAAACTGTAGGCTCCAAATTACCAATTGTTGAGATTGAATTTAATAATGCTAAGTGGTATGGGTTAATTGACTCTGTCTCGAGCTGTAATATTGTGTCAGATGTTGCGTTGAGAAATGTAAATTTATGTAAAATGCCATGTCAAGTAAATTTAAAAACTCTTTTGAGGGGTGAAGTAATAATTCAGGACAAAGTAGAAGTGGATTTCACAATGGGAAATAAGTGTTTTAGAGATAACTTCAGTATAGCTAAGGACCACTATTGAGCTTGTTAAACTTCTTACATAACCCCGGTTTTATGGTAGAAGTAAAAAGCATGACCAGACTACCCACATTTATCTTTTTATCTACAGCATTTTTACTTCGAAACTTTTCTTGCCTGTCCGCCGCTTGCTCTAACAATAGTTTAGTTTGGGAAAAGACTTGCTGCAATGAGGGAATTAATTGATCACAATACAGTGCGTTAAGAAATTATAAGACCACAAGCGTATTGGTGCATTTCTGAAGAAGAGAGCATAATATGCAAATTTTTAATTGCGTATATAAAATTGATAAGAAAACGCATCCTATACTAATTCCAACTTTTAAAATTAAATTAAATTTCATTAAAACTTATTCATTTTTCTAAAATTTAAAGACTGTGACTGTTAAGAAATTATAAGACCACCTGAGAAAATTAGCATATTATACATGACGTCAAACTCAATAGAAAGCGCATGCGTCAGTATTTCGTAAAAGCATTACCTAAGAAGCAAAGGCTTAGGTTTTGAAAGTGTTATCTACGATTAATTTGACGATGCCTCGAGGTAAAGAATTATCGGAGTGCGAAGTGAGAAAAATTTTATTTTATAAAGGTTCTGGTATCTGAAAGAGATATTGCGAGGTTACTGAACCGTTCTAAAACTGCCATTCATAATGCCATAATTAGAAAAGATTATTCAAACAAAATAAAACGATCTGGTAGAAAAAATATTTTCACAGCACCTGATAATAGAAAATATTTTCGACTGTCAATTAAAAAAGGTCTTTCAACTCGTGAAATTTCGAAACTTTTCAGCAAGAAAACTTCACATGTAACAGTCTGGAAGAGTCTTAAATTAAATATTAATACGAAATTTATGAAATTGAAGAAAAAACCAAAGTTATTGAAATGCCATCGAGAAGAAAGATTAAAATGGGCTAAAAATATCATGTCATAGGATGCTGAGTGGAAACAAATTATATTTTCTGATGAAAAAAAATTTAACCTTGATGGTCCCGATGGTTACAAACACTATTGTCATGACTTGAGGAAGGAACCAAAAGAATGCTTCAGTCGACAAATGGGTGGAGGATCAGTAATGATTTGGGGAGCTTTCAGTTATGAGGGGTTGTGTGGTTTACAGCGGATTTCGGGTCATATGAACTCTACACAATATCAGTCTATGCTATATGATCATATGATACCGTTTGGACCTTTATTAGGTGGTGCTAACTGGATGTTTCAACAGGACAATGCTGCTTGTCATACATCTAAATCCACACAGGAGTGGTTTAAAAAAATAATAATAATGTTTTGCCATGGCCAAGTCGAAGTCCAGACTTGAACCCCATGGAAATCTATGGGGTATATTATCTCGCAAACTTTATGCTAATAATAAACAATTTTCATCTGCCAGTGAACTGGAAGTAGCCATTGTAAAAGAATGGTACAATATTTCTATAACTGAACTTAATCACCTAGTTATTTCAATGAAAAACAGAGTATTTGAAGTCATCAGGGAAAATAGAGGACCAATATCATATTAATTTTTTATACAATTTTGTTTTTTGACAAGTGGTCTTATATTTTCTTAACAGGTTATTTTTCGCTTATTTCTAATATATATTTTAATTAAACATTTATTGCATTATACCAAGTTATTGCAAACTAATTATAAAAAAAATAGAGAAATATGTTATTATATGTATTTAAATTATGATTAGAATCTTTATTTTTCGTATAATTTACAAAATTAAAGTGGTCTTATAATTTCTTAACGGACTGTAGTAGGGGCAATCATTATAGTTCACTGGTAGACTAGCCTCAAGAGCCACCGCCACTTTAGAATGTAGGAAAAGAGGGGAAAAAAGGCTAAAAACCCCATAGAAATAGCATGGGAAGAAAAACAAAAAAACTCGCAATGTCAAGTGTGTTAAAAAAAAAAAAAAAAAAATTCACACCGGAAGTAATAAGGGGACAAAGTTGACTAGAAAAAGACATTGAACAGCGGGAAGGTAGTTTTATGTCCCTACCATGAGTAACAAAAATGGAGTCTCATTAATAGTTGAGTAAACACTGGAGCGGAGCGCCAACAACACAAATTTCAACTTCTCGTCCCAATCATTATGGTGACTATTGACCAGATGTGCCAGGGCACTACTCATAGTGGCATGGTTGCGTTCCACTTTAGCATTGGAGCAAGGGAGGAAACTTGAGGTATGTACGTGCTTGATCCCTAACCGTTCATACACCTGAGCAATTGCTTTACTCATATAATTTGTTCCCCGGTCAGTAATTAGTTTATCAGGAGTCCCATGCCTACATACAAATTCTGCCAATGCATCAACTACAGCATCAGATGTTATATTGGGCACAGCAAAGGCCTCGGGCCACTTAGTAAAGCTATCGATGAAGACAATAATATAGTTTCCCTTTTTAGTAGTGGGATAAGGCCCACAAATATCCGAATGAATTGTCGAAAAAGGGGACTCAGGAATCTCTAACCTCTGGAGTTCAAGCAACCTCTTGGGTTTATGGGCTCTGAACTCCAGACAGGACTGGCAAGAGGCCACAAGTCTTTCTACATCAGCAAACATACCCTACCAATAATAGTTTTCCTTAATTCAATGAAGAGTCTTGAAAAAACCCGCATGACACACAACATTAGATTCATGAGTCAGACTAAATATTTGAGGAACCAGAGCCTTAGGCACAACTATTTTCTCTCCCGTCTTCTTCCTGGACTTAGGACTCAACCTTTTACACATAAGCACCTCATTTATGACAAAAATATTATAACTTTTAGGATTAACTGGTAATTCTTTACAAAGTCTATTATTTACATATTTACAAAATATGTCACTGCTCTGAGCAATCTGAATATTCTTCAACAACGCACCACTATCTGCAACATGTATCTCCTGAGTAGCCCTCTCAGTAACAAAACAGTTTTCAACACTTTCACTATTCCTAGCCTCTACAATATGCTCAACAAATCTAGACAGAAAATCCGCCACAGAATTGCACTTCCCTTTGATATACCGAGATTGAAAGTCAAACTCGCTGAGAGCACATAACCAACGCGCAATCCTGGAAGTGGGGTCCTTAATCTTTAAAGCGTACGTAAGAACAGCATGGTCAGTGTATACAATAAATTTTCGATTAAAGATGTAGCATTTAAAATACTGAACAGCCCAAACTAAAGCTAGAAATTCCCGCTCAGTTGTTGAATATTTAGACTCAACCTCTTTCAGTTTTCGACTCGCGAAAGCTACAGGGTAAGGAAAATTTTCGTCGTCCGGTTGACATAAAACTGCACCCAAAGCAACAGCAGAGCTGTCAGTGAAAATAATAAAGTCTTTAGACATATCGGGTAATTTCAAAGAAGGAATTCTAATTAGTTCTTGTATTAAATCCTCAAATTCAGCCTCAGCCTTCTGCGACCATACAAATTTATTTTTATCCTTCGTTAAATTAGTGAGAGTAATTGTTCGTTTAGAGTAGTCACTAATGTGACGTCTGTAGAAACCCACTGACCCAAGAAAAAGCCTAACTTGTTTTCTATTGGAAGGACGTTTGATTTTTTTTTATTACTTCTACATTCTTTTTGGCTGTAAAAATTTCTCCGTCACTAACCTGAAAACCCAGAAAAGTAATCTCCGATTTGAAAAAATGACACTTAGAAGGTTTTAGTTTAAGATTATGCTGCCTTAACCTATTGAATACAATTTCTAACTTTTGGAAATGAAAATCAATATCTTTAGAGGACACGCAAATATCATCAATATAAATTAGTATATTAAGATCCGACAAACCACTTAAAACTACATTCATCAAACGCTGAAATGCAGCGGGGGATATTTAAGACCAAATGGACTTCTGGTCCATTACAATAGCTTATCGTGCGTTACAATTGCGTTGAGATGTTGTTGATCGGGAGGAATCTTTTGCTGAAAGAAACCACTGGTGAGGTCCATGGTTGTGAAATATTTGGCCCCAACCAGCGAGCCAATGGTTTCTGCTATATTCGGGATTGTATAACTGTCATTTGCAATTTTTTTGTTCAATTTACGGAAATCACAAGCAAGGCGAAATGACCCATCTGCCTTTTTTACGAAAATAACCGGAGACGCGTAGTGAGACTTTGATGGTACTAAAATTTTTTCTTCGAGTAATGTGTTAATTTACCTATCCAATTCGTTACGCAGGTTATATGGAACTCTATACGGAGTACATCTTACAGGAGTTTTGTCGTCTAACTTAATGTTATGTAAAACAGTGTCGCAGCAAGGGAAATATGAAACAGAAGCCGCAAAGACATCCGAGTTGTTTTTTAGAAAATGTTTCACTTTTACTTTTAATTCTCAATCTAAATGGTCAAGTTCAAAATTTGTATCCCATTCAAGGTTAATATTTTCTACCTCCCCAATCTCCTCCTCCTCAACACAATTTACATATTCAACAGACTGGTCACTAAAAATTTCTTACATGAAACCGACCTGAGAATTTTTATTTATGTGGACAAGAGATTCATTAATGTTTAAAATTTTGACCTTTAAGTTGTTAATTTTGACAAATGATGTGACTAATAACAGCAGTCTCACCAATAAACTTATGCGGATAAAGACATTCTCAGAATTGATACAATTTAAATCTCTAATTTTTACATTGATAATAGTCTCAGAATTTGGGGGTAAAACAAGCTTTTGTTTTGTATAAACCGGAATGGATTTTATACTTGAATCAATAAAATTTACACTCTCGCAATTTCGTGAAAAAATAGGACAATTAAAAATCTTCCCCACTAAGTATTTTCTCTTTACAATTTATCTGAACCTGAAATTTTAATTAACAAGGAACCCCTAAAATTAGCTGAAAATTTGGTGACATGCAACCCTTCGCAATACTGAAGTTATCTCTAAAACACTTATTTCCCATTTTGAAATCCACTTCTACTTTCTTCTGAATTATTACTTCACCCCTCAAAAGAGTTTTTAAATTTACTTGACATGGCATTTTACATAAATTTACATTTCCAACACATCTGAAACAATATTACAGCTCGAACCAGAGTCAATTAACCCATACAACTTAGCATTATTAAATTCAATCTCAACAATTGGTAATTTGGAGCCTACAGTTTTCCAATTCCCGCCGGTAAATTCACAATTTTCTTGGTTACTACTATTTACACTAGGGTTACCAGCACCCTCCTCACACCTAACCTTCGGCATGGTGAGCGATTCACATTGAAGCACAGGGTCCCCTGCAGCCGCTCTTTCTGACGAGACCCCTAGGAGTTTAAATTTTCCTCATTATTAGATTGTGCATTACCCCCGTTATTTTGATAATTATATCTTTCATACCGAGGGCGCCTATCAAACCTATTACTTGAATTCCTACATTCGTTTTTATAATGCCCTTTAACTCCTCAAGCATAACAAACCACTTCCCTTCTTGGACGAGGCGGAGGCCTACTTAACTTATTACTCTCAAGTGCCTGCACCTTCGAGTTTAAATTAGCTATTTGTTCTGTAAGATCAGCGATTATATTTGTAAGACCTGACAATTGGGAATTAGAAATTTCAGAACGGTTTTTACTAAGTTGCGCAGCACAAGCTATTTCTAGCTGATTATGCTGCATGTTGTCGATCACCGGTTGAGTTGCTTTAAACGCTCTTTCTTCCGCAATGGCAATTTGCTCTAATTTTGACACAGACGTTAGTGAACGGGCTATTACGCTTCTCCTAATGCTGGGGTGAATATTCTTTACCAGCATGGCTAAAAGCCACTCGACATAAAACTACCTTTACTCTTGAGGCTAGTCTACCGGTGAACTATAATGATTGCCCCTCCTATTGTGATCAATTAATTCCCTCGTTGCAGCAAGTCTTTTCCCAAACTAAACTATTGTTAGAGCAAGCGGCGGGCAGGCAAGAAAAGTTTCGAAGTAAAAGTGAATAAAAAGAAAGTTTCGAATAAAAAGATAAATGTGGGTATTGTACAACCGCGATAACTTGGCACGCGAATCACGTGTTTTCAGATGATTCCATTACTGGAATAAGGTGAGAGGTTGTGTTTCCATGGTAACACAGAGTAGAGTGGCTTCCAGATTTGGCGTTGTTAGCCCGTTTCTTAGTGTGAAATTATAATTTGATGTTGTTGATAAACTTAATGTTTGGAGGTATTTTTAATTACTATTTAAAAGAAGTGTTCGGAGGTATTATTGTTTACAAATTTTAAAGTTTCGGCGATCAAATAACTTTCAAAAAGAAATTTTGATTTTTTAAAATAAAGTAATCTTAATGGCTTCCGAGAAGTAATTTTTAAGTACAATCATTATCGGCAAAAAGTGATGAAAGAAGTAACTTAATTAAACTTTCAAAAAAATTATTTCTACTATGTACAGGGAAATAAAAGAAACCATGATTAACACCATTACAGTTTTGATAAAATAAACATTAAATTATTGTAGACATAATCATATAATGGTTGTAATAAAAGTAGAAAAGAAGAAATTTAATTAATCACGATAGTTAATATTTACAAAACATTCAATTATGATACATTGTTAGATTTAAATAATTATATACTTCGAGAAGTTATCCGCGATTGTAATGAAAGGCTCACCCTCTGGTGGGCTAAGGTGAAATTATCACACCACTGCATATCCTCATATTATGCAATCGACTTTCCATGATGAAATGGCGGAGAAAGAATAATAATTACACGTGGCTGTTATATTTACTAACAACTGCAGTGTTCAGAGAGCGCCATCTATCGATCATTACAAACGCGGATAAGCTAAACGAGTAAATTTTAGGGATTCAATTAATTTATATACTAGAAATAAACATACACGTGAACACAAATTATAAGCAATGTTTAAAGCTATTTTATTTTATCGATTTTTTGCATATCTGATAAAAAAATTATAAGAAATAAAACAACATTTAAATTGACAAAAATTTAGCAATTTTCTATTTAATTAGCATCAATAGACCCTTTGACTGCTCGTATAGGTGCCAAAGAAGCTGGTAAGTCAAAGAATTGTTTGGCGAAATGAACTGCCGCCAAGCATCATTTGCATTTCATTCGGCCGCCCCTTCTTCAAAATGAACTATTCCAAGGCCGAATGCCATCTTTTCGCGGTTGCACAGTAGTCCGGTCATGCTGTTTACTCCTACCATAAAACCGGGGTCATGTAAGAAGTTTAACAAGCTCAATAGTGGTCCTTTTCGGGTGGTTCGTAAGCTTGGCGAGGTAAATTTTGAAATACAGGATTTGTATAACAATAAGAATGTCCAAATAGTTCATGTGGATAGGCTGACAAAAATTATTAGTAAACCTGTCTTCCCTACGTTTGTGAGAGGTAACGGTACTGAACAAGATATTGGGGTAACAAAATCTTTAGTTGAGGACTCCTGTGAGAAAGAGGTTTTTGTGGATCTTCATGAGCTGCGTAGAAGGGAAAGGCTTGAGAAAAGAAGGAAACGGCTCGTGTTTGGTACTAGTGCTGGTGAGGACAACTTGTTGGGCTTTAGTCTAGCTGATCAGCTACAGAACTGCACAACCAAGGTTGATGTCGTATCTACGACAAGGTTGGTATTTCTAGTGAGCATGTTGTCAAACAGGTGTCCCAGGCTAATCCCTCCTCTGTCGATGATCCCATGGCCATGTTACCGACAGTCAACGAGGCAGTGAAAAATGGTTATCAAAAAAAGGGGGTAGGTGCGCGTAAGGCAGTACCGGTTGCCAATCATTCTTACAACCTTCGTCCTAGCAATAGATAGGCTAAAATTTGTAAATATAAAAAAAATTTCTTTTGTAAATAAATTTGTATATAAGATAGTGTGTTTTCGTATTATGTATGCTTTATAAAAGTATTATAACTGGTAGCCATAATTCATTCGAAAAGGTGATCTCTGAAGGAAATATTCTTGTAAAGGGTTTTGTTGGGGTAAAAATATTGGTCCCTGAAACTGTTGAGCGGGTGGTCAAAAAGTTTTTTTTTTTCTCCTTGTATATGAGTAAAGTTTGGCACTCCTCGATTAATTATACAAAAATAAAAATTGAAAAAATGTAAAAAAAAAATAATAGGGTAAAAATTTTAAAAAGTGAAAAAATTATATTAATCGGGTTAGGGATTGCACTTATATAAATTCGAACTGATGGTGATATATTTTTCTTGAATGTATTGTCTGACCATATATTTCGTTGCCATTTGGTGTGAGTAGTGTTATTTTTATTATATATATTTTTTTAATTAGCCGAGTTTCTCTCGGTGCAAGTCAAGATGTTTGTCAGCTTTTTTTTTTTTTTTTTTTTTTTTTTTATGGTGGAGCAGAAAGCAAGTTTGTGAAAATTTTCTATAATGTGGTATGTAATGATTAAGTGTCATCTGCTCAAGAATATTTGTAACACAAGAAACAAGAAAAAGGACTTGTGCTAATTTTCCCACATGTTATTGTAAATGTCTACAGGACTAGAACTTTTATAAAACTTGTATGAACATTGTGATCTCAATTAAAAATCGTTAACTCAATATGAGAAAGTGTGTCGCGATCAGATGAAAAAACATTCTCATAGTAATATTGACAAGAATTTTCCTTTACCCTCTGTAATATTTCCCTTATAAAGTCTGTGTGATATAATTAAGTTCCAACGGTACGATTATGAAAAGAATGTGATGTTTTAGGGTTGTTGCTCAGTAATGTAAAAATGTAGAAATAACTGGTATTTCCTTGTCTATGCAGTATCTTGTAAAAAGCTGTAACAGTTCAGTGGATGTGGAGGTTTTCAAAAAGAAAAATCACCTAGATGTTTTACCCTTTTTGTTTACAAATTTGAAATAATTGAGTAGTCCTATTATCAGTAAATTATATGTCTGGCAAAACAAATTTAAATTTTATCTACCCTTTCTTGCGTCATTAGTTGTGGGTCTTCAACTCCAAATTGTCGCTATCGGTGCTTGTGCTAGGTTTGGAAGGTATGTCAGGCGGATGGGTATTCAGTTAATGTTGGTTAGTAGAGTCTTTAGTTCTTTTAATAGTAAATTTTGACCGAACTATTACTTAAGTTGTTAATTTTTATACTGCGGTGGTGTAGCTTGGGTTCACTCCGTCCTGGTGATGGTAGGGTGTGTGGGAAGAGCGATCGGCTTTTCACAGGCTCGGCAGGAACTGGTGGTTAGAGGTTTGCATTCCTCGGGTCGATGTTTGATCTGCGGTGATGTGGGTTCTGATTGCGGAATACTGGCTGTTTCTAGGTTGGTTTGTTTCAGGTGTAGATTTCATTATTTTTTTTTACAAAATAAATAAATAAATAAATAAATAAATGATTATTTAAAAGTAACTTGTAGTTTAAAACTGTTATCTAAAATCTGTGTCCCCTTCTAAATACTCGGAAACTTGTGCAGTGTGTGGTTGTCCTGGCTATGTCTGGTTGATTTTTTTTTCTGTGACGGGAGGGTATTT
Source organism: Salticus scenicus (assembly GCA_963930645.1). Lineage (NCBI taxonomy): Eukaryota > Metazoa > Arthropoda > Arachnida > Araneae > Salticidae > Salticus > Salticus scenicus. Next base: position 197,216,262 of record OZ005648.1, on the reverse strand, counting down.
ATCACGGCGTTTATTACGCTTTAGTAATTTTATGCGCCGTGATTAACAATTTTCCCTGAATCAAGTAAACTTTGTCCAAATATATAAATAAATAAATTGGGAAAGAAATAGTTCAATGTTTACATATGTAATGAATGGAATGTGTAAAATTCTTAATCAATGCTAAAAATATTTCTGTCTGTATATAATCCCTAGTTTGAATGCACCTTTTGTTGGGGAATTTGGTATATTTACTCTTTTGGTTATTTCTGTAAATAGGATTCTGATATCATTGTTTTTCATTTTCAAGGCATTCCTTTCTTAGAATATTCTGTCACTTAACGAGTAACAAATTTTAATCGCAGTGTATGGAATTTTAAACCCCTTTTTACGCAAAGAAATATTATGTGGATTAACGTTCAAAAATGTCACTGTGAAGGCAAAATAAAACTTATCAGTATCTTGAGAATTTCTAATCCCTCTGTGCACTGTAGTAAAACGCATTCAAGTGCTTTTCTTTCTTTTTATATATTAGAATGCTAAGCGAGTATCTGGGAACATGTTCTTGGTCTGCTGTTCGGTTGGAGGTGTCTTAATTTTCCCTCTCGGTGACGTCAGAACGTAAGTTGCGTATGGGAACTTTGTTGGGTGTGTAGTTAGTTTCGTCCTATGCGGTATAGGGAAAAGGCGATAGGCGTGAGGCACTCTCTGATGATTTCTCTGGAGAAAAAAAATGGGTGGCGGGTGTTTTTCCCCCGATTTGGATAAATTGGAAGCGCTGTTTCGCGCGGGGTTTACTTAGAGAACTGAGAAAGCTTTGTGAGAACTGAGAGATCTTGTTTTTTATACTCTCTTCTTGTGTTGCTGCTCTGGTTTGGAAATAGTTCGGGATTTGTCGAAATTATTCGGGACTCGTCGACAGAGGTCGGCTGGCAGTCGGAGTCTGTTCAAAATGCGGAATATAGTCAACGGAGTTAGAGTTTTGAACAGATAAAAGTAACCTTGTTTGGGTTTGTCGTATCGGAGAATTACGCTTTTATAATGGAATATGCGTTGTGACAATGGGTCACCGGATTTTAAGTCGTCATTTCTCTGAGGCAAATTAAATTAGCGTCTGAAGAATTCGGCTCCATTTTTTTGGTCGTTTGTCGGAAGTTTAGCAGTTGGTGTTTCTACATGTAAATGAGTGGGGAGTTTCCTGATGTAACAAAGATGTCCCGGAACTGGATCCATTGTGATATGTGCTTGGATGTTATCTGATGTCCTGATAATTTTTGGTGAAATATGAAAAATTTGACGTCCGATGCTGTCGACTTCTCGGAGACCTCCAATTACGACCAAACTGTTGCAGCGAACAGTAACAAATTCATGTAAGTTTAGCTACATTATTATATCTTTGATATTTTTTGCTGTCTATTTGATATATAATAGAGAATTGTAACCTTTAATTCTAAATGTTCCGAAGTTTGTTTTTGTTTAGTTTTATGGGAGAGTTTACCGAAGGATGTTAAGTCATTACTGAGTATGTACTAAGAGTGTATATTATTATTCTGATAACTAATGTTATGTGTATTGTTCGTAACTAGTTAAGATAGAGAAATTTAGTGGACTCTGTAATTAAAAACTGAGAAAGATCTCATGAAAAAGTCCTGTAATTTAATCTTACTAGATTTCATTAAAACTTTGTATTTTGAAATCTAACATAGTGTGTTTTTTTTTTGTATGAAGTGTAATTCCTTGTTTATTTAAAAATTAAATCTAAACTGATGCTCCTGTCTACGGGTAGTTTATACCCACTTTCGAACCTAGTATTTTTACTAAATTTGATGCTGGTTAAGTATAATTCAATTTAATTGTCTTTGATTAAAAATTAATGTTTTTGAGAACACAATGCGACTTTAATTTTGTTTGTTGGGATTAAAATACTATACGATCAACAAATTGTAGTCTTTTTTGATAACGAAGTAAAATCTAATTCGTAATTTAAATTTTTTTATTAAGGAAGTAAATCGATTTATTTTTATTTTATAATTATTTAAAACCAAGTAGAAAATTGAAATTTTAGTTTTAAATTGAAGTTCTAAATACAGTAATATAATCTATCCACAATAGAATGATCTAGTAAGGAAAGATATTATTGAGGAAAGTTATTCAGAAATAGTCGTTTTAAGTAACAACAATGAACATATATGCATCGCCATTTCGTCTAATTGAAAAAATAAACTGAACGAGTAAGACATTTCTGGTTTTAAAAGTAATAAAAATGGAAGTTTAAACTTTCATGGGAAAAAAGGTTTTGATTGGATATGTTTGACAAAAAGTTTTTTGAATAACTCTTCACATTTATGCTCTTAGATATTTCAATTTTTGTGAAATCTCAAATGCAATACATTAAAATGATCTTTAATGATTATGAGATAGAGTTATGATGATATATGAGACAATTTTATTACATAAAATTTTAATCATATATATAAAACCATATCAAATATTTAGAAAAAAAAAATTTCCCAAGATAGGTCAAATATAGAATATGTCAATTCTATTTTGTGATGAGTATTTTTTTTTTCCTTTGCGGCAAATTTAATCTGAATTGAAATTTCGGGCCCTGTGTTAAAGTTGCATAATATGTGTAATAATGTGTTAAAGTTACAAGTCAATTGCAGCTTTTTATGATACAGAGCGATCGAAAGTATCTGCGCTTTTCTTTAATTTATGATTGGTCCCCTAATTGAACTCTAGACTAAATCGATAAAACATAAGTTTGTAAATATTTTTTGCATGTCTGAAGTTTCAGGCCATTTCATCCAGTATTTGTTTAGAAAATTGGAAGAAATGTAAAAAAAAAGCTGATAATTTGATCATCCACTGTATTTTTCTGGAGAAATTATTTCTTATGTACTTCGAAAAGCGGATGATGAATAACGCATTTATACAAATCATGATGATTAACCTAACTAGTATGCGCAGAATGGACCATATTCCTCCTTTGGGTTTGAGACTATAAAAAATCAGCTGTTTTTGGAAAACAGTTATCAACTCTACCATAGCAAAGCCTTGTGGCCTACAAATTTTTATCTTGCAATGTTATTTATAAGAGTTACAGATTATATGAAATTGAAGTAAGAGTAATATAGTGATACCTTTGTTTTGTTTTTAATCCAGTTTTAGTAATATACTTTAATATTAACCAACATATGTATTATTAAAAGTTGCCATGTGAACTGTGGCGATGTTAACAAATTTAAATGGATGTTCCATTTAATAAATTCCTTTATTAAAGTGATTGAAATTCTAATTATTTAAGCTGTGTTGTCTATGTATATGTGTGTGTGTATAAAATGTTCTTATTAATCTTTTATTCATTATACACTGATGGAAAAAAAATCCCAACACCAGGAAGGAGCTGTGCTAGATAAACGAAATTTGGTAGGCGTGTTTATACATCTGAAAGATGACGTCGATTCAAATTTCGAGCTACGCGCATAAGAACATGCAAATGAGGTTTGCTTTAAATAAGCGCTGTAAGGTTCGTGATCGTTATTTACAGTTGAGATTTGACGTAGTGGGTTAATGTTAGTCAAGGATTCCTCTAAGAAGACGAAGAAGCCATTATCAACAACTCACTGAGTTTGAACGAGGTCGTGTAGTAGGGCTACGAGAAGGTGGGTTTTCTTTCCGTGATATTGCAGAAAGGCTTGGCAGGAATGTATCCACTGTGCATGAGTGTTGGCAGCAGTAGTCAAGGAAAGGCACTGCCTCAAGAAGACCGGGTTCCGGGCGGCCACGTGGCACCACTGAGAGGGAAGACCACCGTATTCGGCGTATGGCTGTGGCTAATCGTACTGCGTCTGCAGCTGAAATTCGAGCTGCAGTTGGCACCACAGTGACACAACGAACTGTTACAAATCGGTTACTTCAAGGACAGCTCCGAGCCAGACGCCCTGTAGCGTGCATTCCACTGACTCCAAACCACTGCCGTTTGCGACGTGAGTGGTGTCAAGCTAGAGCTCATTGGAGGACGGAGTGGAGATATGTTGTGTTTTCTAATGAAAGCCGCTTCTGCCTTGGTCGCAGTGATAGCCGTGTGTTGGTTAGAAGGAGGCCAGGTGAACGCCTGCTAGCGACCTGTCTGCGGCCTAGACACACAGGGCCTACTCCTGGAGTTATGGTTTGGGGAGCAATTTCGTATGACAGCAGGAGCACTCTCGTGGTTATCCCCCGCACCCTGACTGCAAATTTGTACGTCAGTCTAGTGATACAACCTGTTGTGCTGCCATTCATGAACAGCATTCAAGGGGGTGTTTTCCAACAGGATAACGCTCGCCCTCATACCGCTGTTGTAACCCAGCATGCTCTACAGAGTGTCGACATGTTGCCTTAGCCTGCTAGATCACCAGATCTTTCTCCAATCGAGCACGTATGGGACATCATTGGACGATCACTCCAGCGTTATCCACAACCAGCATTAACCGTCCTTGCATTGACCGCCCAAGTGCAACAGGCATGGAACTCCATCCCACAAACTGATATCCGACACCTGTACGACACAATGCATGCACGTTTGCATGCTTGCATTCAAAATTCTGGCGGTTACACCGGTTACTAATGTACCAACATTTCACATTTGAAATGGCTCTTCTCGCCAATGGCTGTACCTGTGATCTTGAAACTTCAATGAATTAAATATGTTACCTAGACAAATGTATTGCTGAAATTTCATTACTGTACAATAATTTTTTCTTGGTGTTGGGATTTTTTTTTTTCCATCAGTGTATATATATGAGTGTATACATAAAATGTTCTGCAATTTTACGATATGCAATAGTCTTAACTTTACCATTCGATTGAGTTGTTTACATTTCTCTTTTGTTCTTCTTTGAACAGATATCTGATTATTAAGTTTCACTGGAGATATAATTAGGAAAATCTTATGCTTAACAATAAAATGGCATCTTGAATCTAATTTGTTTACAAAATATCGGCCACGTGTTCGGCGATTTTACCCATTGTGACGTCACAGGAATATTGTCCATTAGTAATCAGTGTAAATGGCGTCCTCATGATTCCGATTATAGTACAACATATATATTTTATGAATTAAAATACTCGTTTCTTTTTAAATTCGTAAACATTTTCTTTTGGGGAACCATTATTTTTACAATTAAGGCTATATAAATAAAGAAGAAAAATATCTACTAACAAAAATCTAAACTGTAGTGTAAATGCATAGGTCGAAACCAGAATAACGCAATCCGCGTTTGTAATGATCGATAGATGGCGCTCTCTGAACTGCAGTAGTTAGTAAATATAATAGCCACGTGGATTAATAATTGTTCTTTCTCCGCCATTACATCATGGAAAATCGATTGCATAATATGATGATATGCAGTGGTGTGATAATTTCACCTTAGCCCACCAGAGGGCGAGCATTTCATTACAATCGCGGATCCAAACAGCTGTCGTCAAAATATTAAACACTGTCAACCAACTCCCTGAATATTATATTATATTTTTACGCGCAAATTCACGTGCTGTGAAAAACAAATATTCTGGAACATTTTTTTTAATCTCACCATTTCAGATAAGCAGATTTTGCTAGCTTAATTCTTTATCAGTTAGTTTACCAAAATTTTTAATTTATCTCGAAATTCTTAGCCAGTTTTTTGGTAAATCTTTAGATTTGCAACTTTGAATTAAACGAACAACATTATGTCGATAGAAAGTATGTCACAAATGTCCGAGCTACAACTACAAACAGTTATCGAAGAAGCGGTTATTAAAGCTATTCACGATCTTGGCGAAACTGATGGATCATCTTTCGTTGATATTAAACGATATTTGTTATTTAGAAAAGACTTAGATAAAATGCCCAGTGCTAAAAGCATTCATTTGAGTCTAAATAACGCTGTTGATAAAGGACTTTTAACGAAACTGCCTAATGGGAGGTACAAAAGAATAGAAAATGCAAGACGCAGAAGATCGTTAAGTAGAAGTGGGCCACGACGTCAATCTAAAGATAAATTTAGTTCCAGATCCAGATCAAGAAAGCGTTCTAGCAGTAAAAGTAGAAGACTTTCCAGCACTCGAAGAAGCCGCAGCCGTTCCAACAGTGGAAAGAGACGCAAGCCTAACCGAAGGGGGAAAAGTCGCAGGCGTTCCACTTCTAGAAGACGACGTTGAAGTAGATATAGAACAATTGTTGCAGGCGACCGATAGCTAGTTTTAAAGACATTCATAAATATTTGAAAAAATAATAATACCAGGAACTTAATGCAAAAGCATATAATAAACTAAATTTATTAAATATTTCAAATAGGAAATTTATGAGAGATTTTTTTTTTTTTTTTTTTTTTTGTAAATGAATCTTAAAAGATTATATTTGAAATTTTTTTAATTTAAATTGGAACAATTTCAGTATATCCCCACAACGATATTTGGCGATTTTTTGTTGGAGATTATGGCTAAATCATAAATCTAAAAATCATAAATGATAAAATCATAAATCCAAAATAAACAACATATAGGCTGCCATATTATATAGCAAACAGTCCAGAACGACATCGTTATCGTTCAAAACGGCGCCAAAGAAAAATCGCCAAATTTAGCTGTGGGGATATACTGAAGTTATACCAAATTGGATGTACAATTTCATCTAACGTTTCTTTTATTATTATTATTATCCTGATCGATACACTTTGGTTTATGGCGAATATTTTTACCTGTAAATAAGAATGATGGAGTCTTAATATCACCCCATGCTTGGCGTTTTTTTTTTTTTTCCTTTTTTTTTTTTTTTATTATTTAAGCGTTAACTTGGCCCTATCTTATTCTTCCTCCCTTACTGGAGTTTTTTAAGATGGCGACAAATTAACAAATGCTGAATTTGCTGAATACACGCTGAAATAAACAGTTTTAAAATATGCATCATAACAAAACACAGAAAAAAAAAAAAAAAAAAAAAAACATTAAATCTTATAATACATGAAATTCAACGAATATTTAAAAAAAAAAAAATCATTGAAAACTACAATTTTTATACACACGAATCACACAACAGAGAAAAAAATTTAAAACAAAAGTCTAAGCCTTTTTTTGTTTTCTAAGTAATAGATAAAAAATTCTACACAAAACAGAATTTAATTTAGTACATGCAGAGAAAACATGGAGTAACTGTGTTCCATTCCCTAATATCGGTTACTATATTCATTTCTTAAATTTTTTTGGTATAGCTTTAGCATAGGAACCCTTGGCGGTTTTTAAATTTTTATTGTCATTTTGGCGATGGATTAAAATGGACATCTCTGTTGCGTAATTAAAGAATTTAGCGAGAAACGTCCGATCTACTTCGATGTTAAATTTCAAATTTCGCCAAGAGATTCTACACTAAAGCTGTTTCATTTCTTCTGCAGCACGATTTTTCTCAATTTTATTTTAATTATTAAAAAAAAAAAAAAAAAAAAAAAAATGTTTGCACGCCTTTTCTTTTTTGGTTATGAAAAGAAATATATTTACTTATTTATTTATTTTTGGCACCAATTTGGGAACAACTATAGTATTTCCCCTCAGCTGGATTTGGCGATTTTGGCTAAATCATAAATCTGAAAATCATAAATCATACAGCATAAGTGATAAAATCGTAAGCTAAATTATAAATCATAAAATCATAAATCCAAAATAAATAGCATGTAGGCTGCCATATTATATCGCAAACAATCCAGAACGACATCGTTATCGTTCAAATCGGCGCCAAAGAAAAATCGCCAAATCTAGCTGAGGGGAAATACTATAGTTGTACCCCAATTTGTTTTTACCTTTTTAGTAATTTGACAATTAAAATGGGGTTTTTATTTATTATCTTTTGAAGCAATTATCCGATTCAACTAAAAAATACGACCTTAGCTAGATTTTTTTCCTTAAAAACGGCTCTAATGATTTTCTTCAAAATTGCTATATAAATATTCTGTTAGGTGTCCTTTCGAATGATATAGGTTTGTTAGTTCAAGAAAATTGATAAGCATCCTGTACAAATAGCTTAATTTCAGGTTTCCAAATATATGGTCTTCAGCAATAGGTCGATGTGTGTGTGTGTACGCGTGGGGAATCTTCTGACCATTATATCTCCGAAACTAATAAAGATAGAACGACGAAACTTCAGAACTAAGACAGATCCAGTGTACACATAATTTTGCCAATTTTTGGTGAAAACTGGAACTGGGACCGTAAGCCCATATCTCAAAAACGACTCTAAAGGCACCTTTATAGTGGCCGTTCCGTTCCGCTGCACGCAAGTACTGAGCTGGAATATCAGGAGTGATAACTATCTATTCAATAAGAAATTGTATAGAATTGAATTGAATATCAAGTTATCACTCCTTATACTCTAGCTCTGTTCTTGCGTACAGCGGAACGGAACAGCCACTATAAAGCCTGCTTTAAAATTTTTTCAAAGTTAAATTAACTTCTTTTTATATGCCTTTTCGTATGCATTAGTTGGTCAGTTGAAGAAAATTGATAGTAATCTTTAAAGCTTTTGTGTTATAAAAGTATTCTGATCTGGTTACTATAATTTTAGGTTTTGTAAGCGAGTTCCTTTAAAAACGGCTCTATGGATTTTCTCCAAACTCGCCTTATTAACGCCCTTTTAAATGTCCGTTCATATGTAATTGTTAGTTTCCGGTGAGCAGGTGCGTTTGCCAGTTTTTTTTTTAATCGCCAGTGAGACCGAAAGTCGGTATCTCAAAAACGGCTTTAACGATTTTTTTCAAGTTTGCTTCATAAACCCCTTTTTAGATGTTCTATTTTGTACATTACTTAGTTATTACAGAAAATTGACGAACGTCCTGTTCAGACAGGTCAGTTTTAAACTCGCAAATGCGTGTTTCAAAAAACGACTGTGCCTTTTTTACTTCCTTATACAAGTATGCGGAAGTATAGTAATCCCGATTTTTGCGAAATGGATTTTGCATTTCGTGTAGCTCAAAAATGAATGATCGTAGAATGTTGCGAATTTATGTGTACGACTGTTATGATATCTAGTTTTACACCTGCAAATTTGGCTTTAATACGATTTCCCGTTTTAGAGAACTTTACACGAATTTTCGTGACGTCTGTATGTAAGTATGTGTGTGGGTGTGTATCTCTCATAACTCAAAAACGGTTGGACGTAGAACGTTGCAAATTGATATATAGGTTTGTTATAATATCTAGTTGTGCACCTCCCTATTTGGACTTTATATGATTTTCCGTTTTGGAGATATTTAAGAAAATTATATTGATAATGACCAAAAATACAAAGGTTTTGGCCATAATAAATGACCTACCATCATAGAAATTTCAAAAGAAGCTAATGATAGAGTTTGTAATGATATTGTTATGAAAGTTCAAGACATTTTTGCGTGTAGAAAGTTATGCTTAAAGACGAAAGCAGGTTTCTGTCGATGAATGCGTTTTATTTAATGAATATTCAGCCCGTAGATAGAGCCCGTAATGTATCTCGCATAACTCAAAAACTGTTTTATGTAGAACGTTGCAAATTGGTATATAGGTTTCTTATAACATTCTAGTTGCGAACCTCCTATTGTGAACTTTTATGGTTTTCCGTTTTGGAGATATTTACGAAAATTATATTCATAATGACCAAAAATACAAAGTTTTTGGCCATTATATATGACCTAGCATCATAGAGATTTCAAAATAAGTTAATGATAGAGCTAGTAATGATATTGTTATGACAGTTGAAGACATTTTTGCGTGTAGAAAATTATGCTTAAAGACATAAGCAGGTTCTTGTCGACCAATGCACTTTATTTAAAGAATATTCAGTCTGTAGATAGAGCCCGTAATTTTATTGTTGTGAAAGTTATCGACATTTTAGCGTGTAGAAATTCATTCTTTAAGTCAGAAGTAGGTTCTAGAATGTATTTCATTTAATGAATATTCAGCCCGTAGATGGAACCTGTAATGATACTGATAAAAAGTGTCGACATTTTAGCGTGTATAGAAAGTAATTCCTTAAGAACATTCAAGTTCTAGTCGACTATTGCACTTTATTTAATTATTAATATTCAATAAACAGTTGAATAAATCTCTTTTCTTGTGCTACCAAAATTAATATTTTTGAAACAATCCAATGAAATGGTTATTTTTATTGTAGAAATCAAATAAACATTGTTAAATACACTGCATAGCATAAATTTCGCTAAATCAGGAACAACCGAATATTTCGAAGTCTGAATGGAATTTGAATTCATCGAAAGTATTGTCAGTGGTTTATGGAGTTTTTAAAGTTGTTCTGCTGCGCGAGAAACCAATGCGTCATTAAAAATTGTCCGGTACTAGACCGCTATTCAGGTAAAGTTTCCAAATTTTGTAAATTCCTTACTACCATTTTTCGCCGCATTTGAATGCTTAAATTGACGCTAAGTCAAAGCCCACCTTCGTGCAAATGAAAAACCTTCATCTGTTTCCACTTTTACTGTAATAATGCGTAGAAAGTAACACGTAAAGATATACGCAAGTTCTAGTATACAATCATCAACAATCACTCTCCTCTTTTCTTTTTTTTATAGTCTTGTGAGTCATTTATAGAAATTTCGAATAATTTACTTCTGCGAAATAAACCAATGCATTTTTGTAGAATATTCCAGAACTCTGTTATTATTGAAATCAAAGCTTCTAAACTTTGTTAACCCTAAACTACAAACTTTCATCAAATTCGCCGCCAAGACCAAAAATATACGTTGTCTACTAATTTGCAGTATGGCGAGATTAGCAATAAAATTTTGCGGCAAATGTTGTTTCAGGATAGCCAGAAACCATTTCTCAATTTTAACTGAGTTAATTATTTTGGTAAAATTTATCGTTTCCCGTCACTAATTTTTACCAAAGAGAACAAAACGGGGCCATCTATTCTGGAATGATTTTCAAAGCTGTACATTTGCCAATGAGGTATTCTGTAACAATCCCCTGAGTACTATTCTTGAAGAAACTAGTATATTTGTCTCGGCGGCATATATAATCGTATTATTGTTACGTCTTTGGTTCGAGTAGCAGTTTTTTTTTTTTTTTGTAAGGAATGTTCGTGGACTGTAACCTGACTGTTTATTTACGAATTAGTTACCTCACACAAAACTGTCAATGCTTTCATAAAAATATGTATATTCCTTCGGTTGCATAAGGAAGTCATGTGGAGTCCACATCAAATAAATTTCGGTTTTATATATCTTTACGACGTATGTATTAGTTTGATCTTACACGGAAATTGTTAGAATTCTGATTTATTTAGTCAATTTCATGCCTTATGACCACAGTATATCCAGAATGAGTATGTCTAGTAAGGGGTAATGAAAGTCGTGTGGTTGTTACGCACTAGATTTCTTAATACTCCCTTTACGACAGGTGCATTTCACCAGCCCGCACACTCTTGAAATTAAAAAAATCAATTAGCTGGAACCCGTCGAATTCGACAGTAAATTTATTGACCGTAATGTTTCAAAAATCATCGCATCATTATTTAAATGCATTTCAAGTTAAAACATCTAATATAATTTACGACATTTCACTTAAAAAAAAAAGAAATTCGGAAAAAAGGTTACAAATAGAAATACTATATATGACATCACTTTCTACAAAATACTGTCAATGTGACGTCAAACTGACTCCAAATAAACAGTTGCTATATTTTATTTTTTATTTCGCTTAATACTATGGCTACATGTTAGCTGACCCGCCCGGCGCTGCCCGGGCCTATGATAATAACCTTAAATTTGTATGATTTTATCTCTTAAAATAGATTTTGTTTGAATTTCTACTTTTGAATAAAAGCATCGAGAAAAAATAAATCAGCTGCAACAAAAAAATTACCTCGAACCGAACGAAACTCTGCCTTGTGACCCCGGTGCCTGCGGCAGCGCGTACGCTGGCCGCTAATAACATAAAAAGTTCCCAAAAATTAACCTGGAACCGAACGAACCCGCCCGGCGTTTCCCGGGCCCATGACAATAACCTTAAATGAAACTTAAAATTGTATGATTTTATATCTTTAACTCGATTTTGTTTGAATTTCTATTTTTAAATGAAAGCATCGCGAAAAAAATAATGATCTGTAACAAAAAATTTACCTCAAACAGAACGGAGCTCGGGTTCGTGATCCCGGTGGCTACGACAGCGTGTATGCGGGCCGCTAATAACATGAAAAAATTCTCAAAAATTAACCTTGAACCGAACGAACCTCTGACTCGTGTGCCCGCTGCCTGTGGCTGCGGCACCGTATAGCAGGCATGCTACGCACGCGCTGCAAAATCCACTTTCCTTCACCAAAGGGCGCAGTATGTTGTATACGAACATCACCAATCGCCTTTAATTTCCAAGACCTTTTAAATAAGGTGTCACATGGTGGTGTCAACTGCAAAATCCTTTAGTTACACTTTCCACTGTCAGGGGGCACAGCGTGTTCTATACGAATACCACCAACGGTCAGGAAATATAAAGACCTTTAAAATAAGTTGTAACATAGTTGCACTTTCCATCGCCAGGGGGTGCAGCGTGTTCTGTACGAACATAACCAACGGTCAGGAAATACCAATACCTTTAAAATAAGGTGTAACATAATAGGGTCAATAACAAAATCACCTAGTTCCATTTTTCATAAGCAGGGGGCGTACTATATTGTATACGAATATCCCCAATCGACATAAAATTTCAAGACCTTTAAAATGAGGTGCTACATGTTTGGGTCTAGAAAGGATTTCCCTCTCAAACTAATTTCCCCCTTCAAAATCAAAAATTCCAAATTCGCAGAAAGTGATTTTTAAGTATTCGACTCTAGTCCCTATATGTACAATTTCTTCACCGTGAAGTAATTTGGAGCTGAGTTAAGCTCGTAAACGTGTTTTTAACCCCTGCCGTCCCAGGGGGGGGGGGGGGACCGTTGGACTTTTTATATTTTTCTCTTTTCATAAGATATCTACAGACCGAGACCTTATTTTAGACACCTCAACCAAATTTTTACACCTAGCCGTTCTCTCAATTTAGTGGAGACAGACAAAAACATGTTTCAAATTAATATATAGATTATGGCATTCAAAAGTACTCCGTTAGTACCGCAAAAATTTTCGTTAGTACCGACACCAGTACCAAGTACTGAAGAGTACAAAAATTCGGTTGGTGAAATGGTAGCCCGCACACTTTTGAAATATCAAATTTCAACGATGTCATTTGAAAGTACTTCGTTAGTACTGCAAAAATTTTCGTTAGTACCGATACCAGTGCCAAGTACTTAAGAGTACAAAATTTCAGAAGCATTTCACCAGCCCGCACGCTTTTGAAATTACAAAATTCAATTACGTCATTCGAAAGTACTCCATTAGTACCGGTTAGTACCGCAAAAATTTGCGTTAATACCTACACCAGTACTAAGTACTGAAGAGTACAAAATTTCAGAAACATTTCACCAGCCTGCACACTTTTGAAATTTCAAAATTCAACTAGGTCACTCGAAAGTACGCCATTAGTACTGGTTAGTACCACAAAAATTTTCATTAGTACCGACACCAGTACCAAGTACCATAGAGTACAAAAATTCGGGTTGGTGAAATGGTAGTCCGCACACTTTTGAAATATCAAATTTCAACGATGTCATTCGAAAGTACTCCGTTAGTACCGCAAAAATTTTTGTTGGTACCGACACCAGTACCAAGTACTGAAGAGTACAAAATTTCGGGCTGGTGAAATGGTAGCCCACATACTTTTGAAATATCAAATTTCAATGATGTCATTCGAAAGTACTTCGTTAGTACTGGTTAGTACCGCAAAAATTTTCGTTAGTACCGATACCAGTACCAAGAACTGAAAAGTACAATAATTCGGGTTGGTGAAATGGTAGCCCACACACTTTTGAAATATCAAATTTCAACGGTGTCATCCGAAAGTACTTTGTTAGTACCGCAAAAATTTTCGTTAGTACCTACACCAGTACTAAGTACTGAAGAGTACAAAATTTCAGAAGCATTTCACCAGCCCGCACACTTTTGAAATTACAAAATTCAATTACGTCATTCGAAAGTACGCCATTAGTAGCGGTTAGTACCACAAAAATTTTCGTTTGTACCGACACCAGTACCAAGTACTGAAGAGTACAAAAATTCGGGCTGGAGAAATGGTAGCCCGCACACTTTTAAAATATCAAATTTCAACGATGTCATTCGAATGTACTCCGTTAGTACAGCAAAAATTTTCGTTAGTACCGACACCAGTAACTGGTATTGAAGAATATAAAATTTCAAAAGCATTTCACCAGCCGCATATTTTTCAATTTACAAAGTTATATTGTGTCATTCGAAAGTACTCTGTTAGTACCGCAAAAATTTTTGTTTGTACGGATACCAGTACCAAACAAATACTGAAGAGTAAAAAATTCGAGCTAGTGAAATAGCCCGCACGCTTTTGATATATCAATTTTGAACGATGTCATTTGAAAGTACTCTGTTAGTACCGCAAAAATTTTCGTTAGTACCGATACCAGTACAAGGTACTTAAGAGTACAAAATTTCAAAAGCATTTCACCAGCCCGCACAATTTTGAAATTAAAAAGTTCAATTATATCATTCGAAAATACTCCGTTAGGAGCGGTTAGTACCGCAAAAATTTTCGTTAGTACCGACGCCAGTACCAAGTACTGAAGAATGCAAATATTCGGGATGGTGAAATAATAGCCCGCGCAGACACAGACAAACCGAAGTCATTAACACTTTTCTGCCTTGTTGCACAGTGTTAAAAATTAAATAATAATTACAAGATAAAAAGAACTTTTTATATACTATGTTTTTAAATTTTCTGTTGAATCATATAAACGATACCGAAGGCAGCGGGAACCCGGAACAATTGGCTAAAAGTATTGTTGCGCACTTGGGGGTTCGTGAGTTATCCGAAAATGAAAGGCCAAACTTACAAAAATTCAGTAATTTATTCACAGAAAGTTCCAGAAAAATACAGGTCTATAAACCAAGTATCAGCTTCAATTCAAACAGTAAACACAGCTTAAACAACAGCTGTCAATAGCAAATCCACAGTACAAACTGTATAGCAATAACACATAAAGCAAGTCTCTTCCAAAGAGGCTCAAGAGCAATGACAGCACTAGCGAAGCTGGCTGAAAACTGAACTGAACTGCCTTGGCGAGAAAGCGCTTCTTATATACTGTTCCATGGAACCCAGATTTTTCGAGAAAACTCTAGAAAGTGGTCAACCAATCAACTTACAGCTTCCATATTTGATATATCCCTTATAAGGATTTTCTCGTCAAGGTCGCCAAAAAAATCGCAAGGTGGGAAAAAGTCACCAAATTTGCCGCCAAATCCATTACCTGCCTTATTGGGCTTTTTAATGTGTTTTTAAGGGGAAATAAGGCTATTTCAACGCTAAAATAACTAGAAATGGACAAAATTAGCACTTTATCAACTTACTAAGCCTCTTTGAAAGAATTTATACGAAAATAAACACTATTATTTACAATTTTGTAACACTGCCCCCCTCCCAAGGACTGCACGTCCCGGGCAGTGCAACCCTTGGTTAAGAGGCGAAACTAACCAAATTTACACAATCTCAAATACAAAAACTAAGTTGCATATAACGACAAAATAGAAACAAAAATCAAGTGAGAAATATTTACAAAATTCACAAATATGTACAAGTATTTATATACAAATACTTACATTACGCATGCGCAAATTTTACCAGTATTTACATTTTTAATTTTAATATTACCGATACTTGTGGTACTTGGCTAGCCTATTATAGTGCACCACCTTCGGTTTTGATGAAGGAGTTTTAGTGATCCGCACCACTACGTCATTCAGCTTTTTTAAGACTGTGTATGGTCCGTCCCATTTGCACTCTAACTTGGGAGAGAGTAATTTGCGTCGAACAGGATTCCACAACCAGACCTTCTCTCCTTCCTGGAACTCATGTTGCGTAGCCTTTAGATCGTACCTTGTCTTCATTTTCTCCGTTGCAATGTGAATTCGCTCCCGAGCAAAGTTGTGTACGTCCTCAAATCGTGCCTGGAGATCTTGGATGTACTCCTCGGGCGATGAAGGCGCATCGGGTGGGCAACCAAACAGGAGATCACAAGGGAGACGAAGTTCACGTCCAAAGAGCATCTGGGCTGGTGTATAGCCGGTGGTTTCATGGACAGCACCTCGATAAGCCAGCAGGAACAATGGCAACTTCAAGTCCCAATCTTGCTGGTTCCTTGATACTAGAAGAGAGAGGTTATTCAGAATGGTACGATTGAACCTCTCGACCATGCCGTCCGACTGGGGATGTAAGGGCGTTGTCCGGGTTTTGTCTATGCCGAGTAGTTGACACAGTCCTTTGAAAACATCAGAGGTAAAGTTCCTACCTTGGTCGGTATGAAGTTGTAGGGGCGTGCCGTACCTTGACACCTATTGCTGCACTAGGACCTCTGCGACTGTGCATGCCTCTTGATTGGGAATGGGATATGCCTCAGGCCACTTGGTGAAATAGTCCATCACGACGAGGATGTATTTATTTCCACTGGAGGTCCGTGGCAAAGGACCCAAGATGTCGATTGCAATCCGTTCAAATGGTGCTCCCACGTTATACCGTTGCAGTCTTCCTCGACTTCGTTTCTGCGGGCCTTTACGTGCCGCACAAGCATCACAGGATTTACACCATTTCTCCACATCCTCCTTTGCCTTGCACCAGTAGATGCGTTCCCGAACTTTCCTCAGAGTCTTCATTACCCCAAAATGGCCTCCGGTAGAGCTACTATGGAGTTGTTCTAAAACAGCTGAAATTTTTGATCTTGGTAATAAAATCTGCCATCTGAAGCTTTTCCCATCATCAGATTCCCACTTTCTGTATAATACGCCGTTTCTGATATGAAGAGAGTCCCAAAGTGCCCAATAACTTTTCGTAATGGGACTGAATCTGGAAATGTCCTGCCAGGTAGGTCTGTTGCTGGTCGTCTCCTTCAGCTGTAATATTGGCTTTATGTCAGGATCTTCCAACTGGGCTTGTCTAAGTTCTTCGTCACTCCAGGGATCGGGATCTTGTTCTGATGGTGTTGAGACAGTAACTTGGCAGGCAACCGGATTTATCGGCAGGTATTTCTGTTCGGCTCTAGAGCAGTACTTGCAGCTTTCCGAGCAGGGCTTCCGTGACAAGGCATCTGCATTACCATGTAGAGTCTCTTTACGATGACGTATCTCAAAGTCATATTCCTGGAGGCGTTGTATCCACCTGGCAATCTGTCCTTCCGGGTTCTTGAACTGGAGCAACCACGTTAAAGATGCATGGTCAGTCCGGAGCAGGAATCTTCTGCCATAGAGATAATGATGGAAATGTTCTATGGCTTTTACGATGGCGAGTAGCTCTTTCCTGGTGGTACAGTAATTTCGCTCTGGTTTAGATAGGCATTTACTCCAATAGGCAATGACATGTTCTTGACCAACAATCTCCTGCGACAGAACAGCACCGACACTCTCATGGCTGGCATCTGTATCAAGTACGAACTGTCTGTCGGGCTGTGGATACGTCAAGACAGGCGATGATGTTAAAGCCTCTTTAAGTCGCTTGAACCCTTTTTCACATTCATCTGTCCACAGGAACTTCTTTTTGGCTTCCGTCAGCTTGTGGAGTGGTCTGGCAATATTTGAGAAACCCTTGACAAACTTCCTGTAGTAAGTGCATAACCCCAGGAAACTTCGTAGTTGGTGTATATTTTCAGGGCGACTCCAGTTCTCGACTGCAGAGATCTTCTCAGGATCAGTTCTCACACCTTCGGCAGAGATGATATGGCCGAGGTAGCTCACTTCACGACGGAACAAGTTACACTTGCCTGGATTCAATTTGAGGTTAGCCATTCTGAGTTTCTCCAGCACCTTTCGGATGTTTCGTAGATGGTCTTCAAAGGTGCGCCCCACAATGATAATATCATCCAAATACACCAGACAGGCCTCATAGGAAAGTCCTTTTAGCACTGTCTCCATCAGGCGTTCGAAGGTGGCAGGTGCATTACATAATCCGAATGGTATAACTTTAAATTGCCACAGTCCTTGTCCCGTGGTGAATGCAGTATTCTCACGATCATCAGGATGTAATTCTACTTGCCAGTAACCGCTCTTCAGATCCAACGTCGAGAACCATTTATTGCCAGCAAGTGTGTCTAATGTGTCGTCAATTCTGGGAAGAGGGTAACTGTCTTTCTTCGTGATGTCATTCAAACGACGATAATCCACGCAAAATCTTATTGAACCATCCTTTTTTCGCACCAGTACTATGGGAGAGGCCCAAGGACTCGTTGATGGTTCGATGACGTCATTGTGCTGCATTTCATTTAGAAGTTCAGTGACCTCTTCCTGTTTAGCAAAAGGAATTCTTGGATGTTGCGTGATTGGAGGATGATTTCCTGTATCAATTCTGTGCTGGGTGATGTTCGTTCTCCCGACGTCTTCAGGTGTTCGAGAAAAAAGGTCTTTAAATTCTTGGAGTAGCTTCTCCGCAGCACACCTCTGTTCACTTCCTAATTCTGCATTCTTGAGTAGTTTCGTTGTTAATTGCTCAGAAGACTTGGATTCAGTTGATTGTGTGGGGCGGTTTATGCATGTTACAGGAGTGCAGGCTGCTAACACCGCATCCTTCTTCACTGTTCGGACCTTATCGCTGATGTTTGCGAATCTCACAGGAATAGTACTCTTTGAGAGATCAACTAGAGATGAAGCTACCAGAACTCCTCTTGGGCTACTGTCTGTATTCGGGTATTCAATCAGTCCATAACGGAAATATTGCTTTGTGGGAGGTGTTCCTGAAACTATTGTCTCTGTGTGTGGAGGGATGGAGATTTCAGACTTGGCTGTTATCTGGCAAATTGTCTGAATGTCTTGATTTTCAGTGTTGAATACAGCGATGTCTTACGAACTCGAATGCAGTTCATTATTCTTGAAGTCCAATTGAAAGTTAAATTTTCTCAGGAAATCAACTCCAATGATTAAAGGATCTCTTATATCAGCCACATATGCCATATGATGGTAACTGGCATTCCCTAAAGTGATAGTCAAGTTCATTTTTCCATATATTTTGATCTCGTCTCCCGTCACAGTCTGGAGTTTAACGCAGGGCGGCGTCCAGATGATCTTCTCTTTTAGTTCTTGAGCCAAATCCGCTCTAATGATGGTCACGTTGGCTCCCGTGCCCAGAATCATCCGGCAGGCGGTGTTGTTAACTTGGCCATAGACGTAAAGTCCATTATCGCCGCCACTCATCGCTGAAACATGAAATTGGGGCTCTCTAATTTCAGGCAACCTTCGCCCCGCGAGATGGCCTCCTCTTAGTTTCCCTGTAGTGATGGTGAAGACGGATGATTTCCTATAGTTGGTCGTACAGGGCAGTTCCTCTTTACATGACCATCCCCTCCACAGCCCCAGCACTTTATCTTCCGCTCCTTTATTTCCTTGTTATTTTCCAGGCTGCGCAATCTCTTTAGGATCTCTGCGATACTTCTCTTCATTTCATTTTCATAAGTAGGCGTATCATTTAATGAGACTGCTCTTATGGTATGGCGGTCTTTACGGGAGGCTTGTTGGGCTGCCTCTATCCTAAGTGCATAGCCTAAAGCTTATTCTACGTGTCTGATGTTGGAGAGTCTCAGCGCTTTTTGAATTTCTGGATCCCGAACAACATCGATAAAGTACTGAAGAGCTAAGTCGTTTCGAGTGTCAGCTTGACAGATTGAGAATGCTAGGTGTGACAATCTCTGAATGTCTGCTGCCAGCTCTTGCAAACTTTCGCCCGTTTTCTGGTAACGGGACTTTAGCTGGAGGCGACTATAGTCCTTAGAACACTTCTCTCCGAACCGTAGCTCCAGTGCTCTAGTCAAGGCCTCGAAGTCGTTCCTTTCTTCTTTAGAAACATTTCTCAGTATCTCAGCTGCATCTCCCAGTAATGCTGCTGCTAAGTGGACTGACTTGGCGGTAGAGTCCCAGCCGTTAGCTTCAACTACGATGGAAAACTGCGTCTTATATACATGCCAGGAGGAACTGCCATCGTAGGTAGATAGCTTAATAGATTCCTGATTCTGGATTCTTCTCTCTTTCTTTTCAGTTTCTTGGGGCATGGATTCTAACTTTGCTTCCACCTTTCTCTCCAGATCTTCTTCTATTCTCTTCAGTTTACCTTCTATCTCTGAAAACCTTCCTTTCAGTTCCTGATCAAAATTTTCTAAACTTTCTCCTCGAAACTCCGTTCTATTTTCGTAACACTCTCTTCAACCTTCATAACATTTTCTTCTATCTTCATAGCTTTCTCTTCAAAACTTTCTTCTATTTTCAAAACTTTCTCTTCAAAATTTTCTTCTATCTTTATAACTTTCTCTTTTATTCCATCCATTCTATTTTCCATCACCGTTAATTTACCCTCGATTGATTCTTTCACCGTTGAAAGCTCTTTCTTCATCTCATCTTGATTAGATTTAATTTCTTCCTGAACTTCACCCATAGTGTCTTTCATTTCCTTCATCTCTTGACTCAGGCTATCTTTCATCTCTCCCTGTCCTTCTTTCATTTCATTCATCTGGGTAGCTAAGCTTTCTAGCAGTTTCTTCATCTCTTGCTCCATAGCTCTAGTTATCACCATTCACAGACAACCCCACTCCTGACACCAGAAATGTTGCGCACTTGGGGGTTCGTGAGTTGTCCGAGAATGAAAGGCCAAACTTACAAAAATTCAGTAATTTATTCACAGAAAGTTCGAGAAAAATACAGGTCTATAAACCAAGTATCAGCTTCAATTCAAACAGTAAACACAGCTTAAACAACAGCTGTCAATAGCAAATCCACAGTACAAACTGTATAGCAATAACACATAAAGCAAGTCTCTTCCAAAGAGGCTCAAGAGCAATGCAAGCACTAGTGAAGCTGGCTGAAAACTGAACTGAACTGCCTTGGCGAGAAAGCGCTTCTTATATACTGTTCCATGGAACCCAGATTTTTCGAGAAAACTCTAGAAAGTGGTCAACCAATCAACTTACAGCTTCCATATTTGGTATATCCCTTATAAGGATTTTCTCGCCAAGGTCGCCAAAAAAAAATCGCCAAGGTGGGAAAAAGTCGCCAAATCCATTACCTGCCTTATTGGGCTTTTTAATGTGTTTTTAAGGGGAAATAAGGCTATTTCAACGCTAAAATGACTAGAAATGGACAAAATTAGCACTTTATCAACTTACTAAGCCTCTTTGAAAGAATTTATACGAAAATAGACACAATTATTTACAATTTTGTAACAGTATTAAAAAAATTCATTGTTATCGTGTTTTGAGCTATTATAAAAGTTTCAAATGGCTGCTAGTTAGCCGGGAAGCAGTGTTGGGCATCAATCGATTAAATTTTCAATCAACTAATTAGTTGACTAAAAATTTAATCACAACTAACGGTTATTCCTTTGCTTCAACTAAAAATTCAATCGCGATTAAATTATTCGAAAAACAGACGGCTAACCGATAGTTGCGATTAATTTAATCATGATTAAATCAATCGTGATTAATATTTCACTCATTTGCTGTAACTAAAAATTCAATTATCATTAAATTATTCGAGAAGCAGACGATTAACCGTTATTCATGATTAAATTATTTGTGATTAAATCAATCGTGATAAGATCAAATGCCACTAAATTTTTTATAGCAATTTTCAGTAACAGTTTTTAAAAATTTTCCAACAAGGTTGAAAAATGTTAAAGACTTCGGTTTGTCTGTCTGTCCGCGCTCTCGCTCTAAATCCCGTAAATATTTATGAAATTCTTTGAAATTGATATATGTTATTCAAATTCCCTATCGAATGTTCCCTATTGAAAATAGAGTGAATACCTCTACTGCTTTGGGTACAGAGACACACAAAAGTATTCCAAAGCATTGTAATCTATGAGAGGTATTTCTATAAAGCATATTTTAATACTTTTACTGTACACAAATCTTAATGAAATTGAAATATGTTATTTCAAGTTTAATATCGGATGTTTCTTATGTAAAATGGAATAAATACCAGCACTGGTTTGTTTACAGGGATACTCGAAAGTATTCCGAAGCATTGCGTTCTATGAGAGGTATTTCTATAAACCGAATTTTAATAATTTTACTTTACACAAAGTTTAATGAAATTGAAATATGTTATTCATATGCACAAAAGAATGCTTTTAATAGATTATAGTATGATTAGCATTAGATTTACAGGCCCACACAAAAATATTCAGTTACATTAAGAGATATTAATAAAAATTTGCTAGAATTGCACGTTTGTTTACATTAAGTGTCTTTAACACTTTCTAACAATTTTTAAGTGTGAATATGATTTCAATTTGTGTTTGTCTGATCGTCTGTCTGTCTGTCCGCGCTCTAATTCTCATAAATGATTATGGAATTTCTTGAAACTGATATGTGTTATTCAAGTTTACTACTGGATGTTCCCTATTGAAAATGGAGTGAATACCTCTGCCGGTTTGTGTACAGGAACATCCGAAACTATTCCAAAGCATTGCGTTCTGTGGAAGGTATTTCTATAAACCATATTTTAATACCTTTATTGAACACAAATCTTAATGAAATTGAAATATGTTATTCAAGTTCACTATTGGATGTTTCCTATGTAAAATGTTTAAGTACCACCACTCGTTTGTGTACAGGGACACTCGAAAGCATTCCAAAGCAGTGTGTTCTGTTAGAGGTATTTTTATAAACGAAATTTTGATAACTTTATTACAAAGCTTAATGAAATTGAAATATTTTATTCATAGGTACCATGGAATATAATATAGTTAGTAATTGATTTACAGGGCTACACAAAAATATTCAGTTACATTAAAAACTATTAATAAAAATTTGCTGGATTAGTACTTTAATTTACATTAATCGTTTTTAACACTTTCTAACAATTTTTAGGTGTGAATATGATTTCAATTTGTGTATCTGTCTGTCCGATTGTTTATTTTTCTATATGCCTGTCTCCCGCCCCCAGCGTCCGTAAATATTTTCAGGAATTTTAAACAATGTTATATATTAGTCGAGTTTACTATAGAATGTTCCGTATTTAAAATGACATTAATAGGTCATGTACAACTAGTTTGTGTACCGAGTGGCAGAAAGTTTTGTAGCTGTCTGCGACAGACTTTTAAAATTTCATAATCTGTCTGCAAATTTTGCGTGTAATCAGGGGTGAAAATGGCTTACACTCAAAAAGCCTGAAAGCTGATGGGGACGGGGGGCTTAACATCAGTTATGATCTCGTGCAACAATACACGAATACAATTTTACTACAAAACTATATAGTATAAACAATTGTATTCATTCAACTCAACTCATTCAATTAAATATTTTATAGCAATGTTTGACACAACACAATATAAATAATTATAAATAATAAAAGTATTAGTTTTAGTTTTGATACAGAAATTTTTATAAGTGAATTGTTATCCGAAAGTTGCGTACAAATTTTTTTCTCAGTGCAGACAAAAGCTGTCCGCAAGCCGTTTTTCTGTATCCGTGACTATGTTGCCGTGTTTCTGCCACTGGGCCTTAATAAAACTGAATTTCAGTCTTTTATAAAAATGTTACATGTTATTTATTTAAAAAATGAGTAACAAAATCGATTTTTAACTGAAAGGTTTCTCACTAATGGCTAAAAATGAACTTTTGCAAGCAATTGGCGTTGAAAACAAAGTGCTGTTTTTTGAAATTCCTTAGAAAATCCCTGTATTATTTCATATTTCATCTTAATGATGCTAAACTATCATACATTATACCTCAAATAAGTCTATTATAAGTAATTTTACTATATATTTACAAAAAAATTCCTCAACTTCCAAAAGTTTTCAAAACATTAAATCTGCAAAGAATTTGTTTCCTTTTTTTTCACAAAAAAACTCCCTGAAAATTCATCAATAAAACTATTCCAATCCTTTTTTAAAAATTTTATGCATTATTTATTTTAAAAATGAGTAACGAAATCTATTTTTAACTGAAAAATTCCTTACTAATGTCTGAAATCAATTTTTGGAAAGGATCGTATATTGGCATTGAAAACAAACTGTTATTTTTCTTTTCTTTTTTTATGTTATACGAAGAATAATGGTTAATGCCATATATTATATGTAATTAAAATTTTATAATTACAATGCTTTGACATATCTAACAGATTAATAACATTAGCAAATTTTATCATGCAGATCAGGGTTTAAGCTGAGTAAAAATTTTCTTTAGGAAAAAAAAAAAAAAAAAAGAAACAATATCTTGAGTTTTAAAAGCTAGTTAAGCTCTTTTTGTTTTTGAAATTGATTTTTTTTTTTTTCTTTTTGAGAAATAATAGTAGTAGACCATTCAGAAAACATTAATTTGAAAAGAATAATAGAAAATTTTCACAAGAACATGAAACAAATTTAATGACAATGATAAAATCACAAATTATTACATAATAAAATATTGGTACACAACTCTGCTAAAACAACAGCATAGTACATCCAGGATTAAAATCATAATGCTTTTATAAGGAAACAAAAACAGTGACAACTATAAATAATTATACATTGGAATCAGACATCTTTGCAACTTAAAATAAGTTGAATCCAATATCTTTTTGGATTTTTTTTTTTTTATTAAATTCACCAGTCTTCATTGGAATCCTACAAAAAATAAATAAATAAATAAATAAATAAAATAAAAAATAAATAAATAAATATATATATATAATATGTATGAAAAAACACAAAAGCAAAATATTGTACACAGCAAATATAAATTAATAGTTACTTAAAATAATTGGTAAAAACTAAAGTTGCTATAAAGTATAAAACAACGCAATATAAGTTCTTTGAAATTAGTTGAAGAAGGTTATATATTGTATGTTAAATAATGTGTCAGGATATAAGAAAAATCATTTCTTAAACAGAAATAGAATATGGGTTTTTTCTCCGTTCATTGTAATGTTCATTGTGGAAGATCTATGAATTTGTAAACTCAGTTGTTTTGAGAAGAATGCATTTTTTTTTTTTTTTGCTACTGTAATTGTTTTACTAATACGGTCAACTCCCACTAATCTGGAAAAATTTGCAGATTATAGGATTTTGCAGAGTGTAGGTCAATGTCTTTGTTTACATTTTTCTTTTGCAGATACAAAGTGGTTTGTATAGACATTAAAATGTAAAGATGATTTCTAATTAATTTCAGAATAAAATATTTCTTTAATAAAACTAATCAATCATATTAAGGTAAATAATTTAGGCATACTCAAATTATACACAGCAATAAAATATTACATAGATATTTATTTTAAAAATGTAAAAGAAAATATATTTTAAGTGCATAAATGAATATTCATCATTGATTATTTTTACTTTGTTAAACATGATTGCAATAGTGGTTTGATATTTAAGTTTTCATATATTTTCCCCAACAATCTTTGCTTTAACCTGGCGCTAGTCTATCTAAATTTCAAAATAATAAAGAGGAAAATTTCATTCAGTGTGCCTCTTGGTGATTTTCCTAAAAATCTCCAAGATGGTGCTTTCCCACATCATGTCCACAATTATAATCCTTCACCAGTGATATAAAAAAGTAAGCTTTTTGGCAATCTAACTAAATAACTAAATACATCGGAAACAAGCAACTTGATTAAAACAATTAATCCAAAATAAAAAATAATTTTTGATAAAAATTTCACATATAAAATTACAAAATTATAACCAATCACAAATAAAAAAGTTTTTAAAATGTTACAAACACCGGTTTAAAAGTTTTTAAATGCACCTGTTATAACTAGTTAAAGTCCTTTAAAAAAAAAAAAAAAAAAAAACCTTTAAAACTTGTTTAAAAAATATAATTAAATTACATAAATTATAAATGACTTATTTTAAGTCTTCTATTAAGCTTTTTGGCAGGGTGCCCAGCCATCATCAGTGAGCACTTCTCGTAGATTGATAGCAATCTTGGTGTTATTTGCTTTTAATAAATAGCACCATCTCTCGTCCAATAGTTGATTAGCTTCTAAATCATTGCATGCACCCTCGTTGGCCATAATTTTGATGTTTTCATGCAGGGCTGCATATTTATGATTGTTACAATTAGATAAATATAGATTTTGAGGATGTATGAAAATTATTGTTGAATTTTTATTAGTTTTAGTTAGAGCTGTAGTTCTTTTTCCATATTTTATATTGTTTTTGTGTTTTTTTTTTCTATTTTTAATTTTTCTTTTTCTCATTCCTATGTAATATCCTATTTCATTATTATAAATTTTATGTAGCTTATCTCGTAAATACCTGCAGTTTGTAAAGAGTCAATGGAATCATAATCATTTCTTATTCTCTGGAAAATGTTACTACTGAATTTTATACTTATAGGATATGTTTAATTTTAATACATAGGATATTACATGTTAAACATATCTATAAAACAGGGTTGGTTGGGTTGGACCCAATGGGTTTTTTCTAAAAAACCCCCACAATTTTGCTCACTTTGGGGTTTTTTCAATTTTATAAGAATTTCTTCGATAAAAAAAGCAACATACTTAGAAAATAAAACTCAATTTTTTCATTTCATTTCTTTTTTTTTTTAACAAAACAGTTTACATAAAAAAATAGTTTTATTTTGAGTTATAATTCTTACAAACGAAGATTTAGCATTACATTTACTTTTAGATGCTTACTACTAGAGCTGTACCGAGTACTCGGTATATGCTCGGTACTCGGCCAAATTTAGGCTATGTATTTGGCCAATACCGAGTAGTTGTGAGAATTTCAATATTTTTATGCATTATTGAAAGAAATGTGTTAATGAGAGATATTTATTTTATAACTAAAGTAAAAAAATATGAAAATATAAATACAGAGTCATTATAATTAAATTTTTTGCTATAACAGCTTTCTGCAGTTAAAACGGGCTGTTACCAAACTTAGTATAGAGACGATCAGGGCCGGCTCGACCATATAGGCAAACTAGGCGATGGCCTAGGGCGCTCAAATCTAGAGGGAGGCACAATCCAGACAACAAGATATATTTTATTTATTACAGGGTGTCTACTGATTTGACAGAAAAAAAAATTCATGACCTCAAAAAATTTTTCATGACCTTTTTTATTGACATATCCAACTTTACTTTTTAAATTAACATATTCTTTTTTTCCCGATATATCACCTTGCTTTAATTTTAAAATTATTGTTTAACAACAATATTAGCTGTTTAAAAAAAAAATAAAAAACTGAAAACTTTTTTTTAAATTAATAATCTAAGTAAATAGTAATGGAAATCAATCTAAAACAGACATATATAACTACATACATATGTACACTATTTGTGCAATGTTATAATATTGTAACTATTAGTTTTTGGGGGGATTTGAAAATTGTCATTTATTTTCCTTGCATTAAGGAGAGGAATATATGTATTAGATTTTTCTTCAAATCTACAAATATTTTTTTGCCACGAAAAGACTAAGAATAGAATTATTAAACTAAAAAAAGTATATAACTATACATCTCAAACTTTGCATTTCGATGTCTTTCCTATACTTCAAAATAGAATACATTCTGAATTAGAAAAAATTAGTTCATTCAGTTATACATTAATACTGTTTTGATTAACAAAATATTTTGAGCATACATATATTTTAGAAAATTTAAATGTAAATGTTAAGTATTTTTTTAGGGTGGGGGGGGGGAGGCAACAAAAGTTAGAATGCTTGTAGATTTTCATAGAAGATAATTTTGTTTTTTAAAGATACAAATAACTATACTAGGTTTATAATCATGTTTACATATTTATGCTACTACATAATAGTAACCTGAAAATTGACATGAATCCATAATAGAGAATTATAATGACCCACACCAGACTCAAAACCTGAAATGAAAATTAATAATTCATTTAAAAATCTTGCAATTTAACTTATAAAGTAAATTTTTATTGCTACACAACTGGTAAATAATTTAAAATGTAATTACTAATGCACCAAGTTAAAAGATTTAAAATTTGAAAAATGGATAAACAATTTTTAAACATTTAGGTGTACTAAGTACTTCAAGTGTACAAAATGTTCTTCAAATTTAGTAATAAGTACAAAACTTTGAATAAACACCATAAAACGAAATAAACTCGCAACAATTGTTTCGGGTTGAAAAAAACACGACCATTCATCAGGCGAACAAAGTGGGCATGCGTGCTACAAGCAAAGCGACAATGCACCAAAGGATGCATTGCCGAATTATGTTTTTGCCTGCTAAAGAAATTATTTTGAAAGATATTCTCAAGTCGACCCAACTCGTTGGAAAAAAAATTCAATCAAGTCAACCTGAACTGCAAGAGAAAAATTTTTTTTGACCCGACCAGTGAAATTGGATTACTTGAACTAATATGTGATTCAAACCAACGGTCGAATTTCATGACCTGTTCTTAACTTTCATATCACTTATTGCTGAATTTCATGACCTTTTCATGACTTTAATGACTTTCATGACCTAGTAGACACCCTGTATTATTATCTAACGGCACTTTAGAATAGATAAAATGTAGCCTTGGAAACACAGCACTCATGTTGTGTGAAAATTTTAAACACTTACAATCTTTGTCTAGAAAGGACTAAAAGGTACAAGTCTGCTGCTATAACTTGGAAACATTTACTGAGTTTTTCTTGGTGTGTTTTTAATTGGACGTATAAAAATGAAGTAAATGGATAAACCTCGAATTGACTTTTCAGGGCATCAAAGTCAATCTAATTTATCTAATGAGAAGCACTAGAGAAAGAGTCACAAACAACTGGCTTGATTTTACCATAATAACGATCTAGTATTTATTTCAAAAACTTACAACGTCGAATTAAGTTTTGAAAACAGTCCGTCATTAAATCTGTCCATCTAATTGTTAACAGCTTTACACTATATCTGAAAATCACCAAGTCATTATTTAATGGGGCTGTACGTTATTGGAACTATAAAGTTTTGACTTTCCATTCAAGGGTCTAAATTGTACATTATGTTTTTTATAATTTTCAACTGACATAAAAAGAATAATAATAAGATTTGAAGGAAGCTAGCTCTAACTAGAAAGAAGTTTTAGCTCTTTAGACTAGGTGACTTTGTAGGGGCTATGCGTGGGAGCTTTTTGGAATTTTACAAAGTGATTCTGTTATAGTTTCTTTTTCTAGTAGCTCAACTTAGTAATAAAATGTCAAATTTAGTTTTCACTTTTCAGTACAGTTGATACTTGAGACTAGCTGTTAACAGAAAAAAAAATTTTTTGGAGTACAATTTTGTAAGAGAAAATTAGAGAAAAAATATCATTAGCAAAGCAAATTAGGCTCATTTGAAAAGTTATTTTCGTCCGAAACCTAAAGAAACACTATCAGGATAATAATTTGAAAAAGTAAAAGATTTTTCCACCTGAATCTGAATAAGCAAAAATCTTGCTTCATCTTCCAAAATAATTAGTAAATAAACAATTTGATATGAAAGAAATAAATATTGAGGCTTTGATAAACAGAACATGGAAAATGCTTCCGGTTTCACTTTGAGTTTATGTATCCCTGCAATGTGAGAAAATTCTATGGGTAATCTGCAGCGAATAGACGACATGACTCTCTGACGTCATTCAAAGTCCTGACGATTTTCTTTTATTTAACCTGTAGGAGTCTTCTTTTAACCCACAAACAGTGGAATGTAGCCTCTCATAGCACAGGTTTTTCCCACAAACATTGAAAGCCCCGCCTCGTTTTAGTTATCCATTCTCGACAAACACAAGCCAGATCATGTATAAAAAATTTTAATTTCCTATTAGAAAATAAGTGAAGAAAGTTTTTGTCAGTACATAACAAAAGACGACGTGCCAATGGTGAAAATGTGACCCAAACTCCACTACTAATGCACTACTAAAAACAAATTTTTTTTCTTGGGAACTGTAAAAGTGATTTCGGATTTGATAAACAGGAGGCATTTTCAGAAGAAATTAATATTGCGGTATCATTCCCATCGGACTCAGAGCCAGCCCGATTACGAAAAATGAAAAAGAAGTTTAATTATGCAGTCAGTCGATAAATCAACAAGTAAGGCTAAACATCATTTTAAGATTAATTTTTATATTTCTTTAGTTGATACAGCAAATTCGAATGATGAGAAGTTCAAACAGACCAAAAAGATAAATCGTATTTTCTGATGCCTTTCTAACGATTGTGAGTTGTGAAAAAAAACTTTCAAAGTGATTTTGAAATTATGCAGAAGATTAGGAAATTATCTGACTCAAGGAGACTCTAAGGATGTTGATGAAAGTGCACTACAGGAAGTTTTGAATAATTTTTGTGAAAACGAACTAGTACATTGCGCATTGAATTTAGTAACAGCAATAAAATTGTTGCTGACACTTCCTGTGTCTGCGGCCAGTGGAGAACTCAGCTTTATATAATTGAAATTAATAAAAACTTACTAGCGTTCTATAGTGACGTGAGAACGATTTGTAGGACTATGACCATTATCAACAGCTCAAGATGAAGCTAAAACAATTCATTTGAAGGATATTGTTTCTACTACCGCTAAAAGTAACGCCGAAAAAACAATAATATATGCAATATGTAATAAAAATAATTAGCTGATTATTTATTACAGTATTTGTATGTGTATAATTGTTTGCGTGTCTTACATTTTTTAAAAATTTGTTTTAATGGGGCGCCACGAAAATTATTCGCCTAGGGCGCCAAATTTGCTCGGGCCGGCACTGGAGATGATTCATGATATGAGCTTTTAATTATAACTATCTTGTATGTATGTAATATGCATTATTTTATAAAAACTTAGTACATAAAATTGTATCTATAAATCAGACAAAAATAAAATATTTTAGAAAAAAAAAAGAACCTTTATGTAATATGAACACAAAATTTTAGTTATACATTTGTGCAAATAAAAGTAAGACACATTGTTTTAGGTATGACGTGATATTCAGCACTAGCAGGCTTTGCCCACTTTGCTGGTCACTATATTTAAATGAATTAAAAAAAGAATCAATATTTTTTATACTGTTCTACAAATTAAAACTAAAAAGAAAGTACATTGAAATTGCTTAAAAACTTCGCTTCGGATCCTCACTGACTTTGGCAGAGAATTCTTCACCGCAACGTCTCAATACTGGATAATTTAATTTATAGAAATGACATTAATACAGCAAAAACTGCATTAGTCATTTTCCTTTTGATAATAAACAGAATGGAAAACACATATTTTACATGAAGATATTTTGTATAATTAGACCAATTAAAAAAAAAAAAGCTTTTCCTTTTTTTCCCACTATCATTACAATTGCCCATTACATAGCACTAGTGTGACATAAAACTTAGCCAGCCAACAAACCAACCCACTCACATTACAAAAATATTTAAGATAAAATTGAGAAAAATTGTGCAAAAAACATTGAAACATCTTGGCGGAATTTGAAATTTGGCACTGAAGTAGCTCAGACGTTTCTCGTCAAAATTATTACCCATATCAACTCATTGCCAAAATGACAACAAAATTATAAATAATTATAAGATAAAAAAAACCCTTTTTATATACCATGTTTTTAAAATTTCTGTTGAATCTTATAGCTATAGAACTACATTAGCACATTATCAATGCGTAGAAAAGTTTAAAGTGATAATGACGTCAATTTTTGTGAGATGCATAATTTAATTTTTTACACTTTTTTTAATGTTCACATTTAATTAAATGTATTTATTTTTATGTAAAAAAAATGAACCCCTAATTTTTTTTGGCAACTATTAAATTATATATAACTAATATTTATTATCACAGAAAGAAAACTTTGCAACATAATATCTTTAATAACTTGATATATACAGTGTGCACACAAAAATGAACAATTTTTAGAGCTTTTTTTAAAAAGTATAACATCTATGCAGTATCTTTAAAAAAAAATTCATCAGTTTTTACTTAAAAAAAAAAAAAAAAAAATGGCCAACTTTCATCACCAAAGTATTTAAATCTAGACCATCAAAAATAGGAGTAATCCAACTGGATGGGTTCCCGACAAACTCTTTGCTTTATTTATATAGATTAGTTTCAGATTTGAGTTTTATTATTAAAATGTCTAGATAAGGTTATAATGGCAAATAAATTAGTATTAAATAAAATATATACATATATCTGTATATAGTATCTTTTTTTTTAACATTAAAACTTTTTATAAACTATATATAAATTTAAATTATATATATTTTGCAATTTATATATATTAATATTGCAGTTTTCAACATTTTATTTTATAATACTCATGCAATCATTGCTGTATTGTTAAATTTCATAAATTTTGATATATAGTTTTTTTAAAACTGTTTTTTGTTATTGTTTTGTGTTTTTTAAACTATTTGTTTTTGCATTTATTCAGATTTTTTTTTCATTTCATTTTTCACTATTTTGATGTAGCTTATGTAGTCTACTGGAAGGCTCCAACTCATAAAGATAAAACAGGGTCACACTCAGTTAAAAATTTTTTAAAAACAAACCAAACAGGAATGTGAAACTGCATTTCTTTCAATATTTTCTTGGTTAAATGTTAATGAATTAACATGACAGATGAAATCAAGACTCACATTTAACAGCACTCTTTTTATTTATTTATTTCTTTTCTTTGAACATCTTTAGTTCATTCTATAAATTTTGCATATTCAATTAATGTTTTTTTATATTAAAGAATTGCCAAATATATTACTTTTTGTGATTCATACATCAAATTCAAAATTATGGTTTTCAGGTTTTTTTTCTTTGAGGGTTTGGGGAGAGAGATGTGTGTGCTTAATATGTGTGTACAAATTACCTTATTGTCGATTTTCAAGTTTCTTTGAGAGTCATGCACTATGAGATAGAGTAGTAAATGATTTTTTTTTTTTAATGTAAGAGAAGCTCAGATCACAACACGCATACACTGACGACTTTTTTTATGATTCATGCAAAAGAGACTGGAGTATAAAATGATATTACAGTAGAACTTCAATCCATCGTTTTTCACGGGGTGTATGAAAAAAAAACAACAACAAAAAAAAAAAAAAAAAATGAAAGCGGGAAAACGACGAATGCAGGTTTAAGTCAAAACACTCGTGAAGAAAATAATGTTTATGAATTAATACACACAATGTATGCAGTATACTACTAATAAAAACTAGTTTGTTCTATACTGTCAAAGAAATAAATGAATGTTGCAGAAGATAAAGTAAAATTTATTTTTAAAAATCAGTAATTTTATGTTGAGTTTTTCATTCATTATATAAATTAAACAGGTATTTTTCCAGATTTACAATACTTTTCTGTAATTTCATGTACGCATATAAAAGTTAGTGCATTTTCAGACACCATAATTACGTCATCAGCGTAAAAATTATCCTTTGTTTCTTCACCATAATTTTAATTTTTTGAAATCACATATTTCTTCTATGCTTTAGGATACCATACGCTGCAATATCTTGATTAATGCAAATATTATCACTAAATGGTGCACCAGATGCATCCTTTGCTACACACAAACACTGTTCATCTGCATCATCATTTTCTTGCCCTTCTATTTGTTATTCATCATGTTTTTGCGTGTAACCACATTTCATGAAACTATTTTCTGGATTACTGAAGAGGACTACTTCCTGCTATGCTAAATTACTATATGAATAGACTGGCCGGAGACATGGCATCACAATTTTGATCCACCGTGTAAATGGGGAAAAGAGTTATTTTACAATGAAAGAAGTAATTCCAGTTTGTATGCTATATGGAGCCGCTCGACCTTCAGGAGAAAATTTTTACAAGGTCAGGAGAAAAATTTCATGTGCTGTGCCTTGCCTGCTTTTTGTTTGAAAAAATAACACACTTCTTGCTTCTCATAAAAAAAATAAAATAAAATCCCGCAATTTTCTTGCCCCTCATGTAAAAGAAATGCACCCTTACCCCCTTTGTAGAAAATAGCTTTTTTAATTGAGCATAAATGATATATGTATAAATAAAACTATTGTGCTTGACGATAAACATTCATTCATATATTAGTGAAAAGAAAAATTAGAGTGTAAAGAAAGTTAAAAATTAAATTACTATCTAGTATCCATACTTAAAACTGAATTTTTAAACTAAGTGTCGATTTTAAATGTTCCCTTAAGGTTCGAAATCTGCCTCCAAAAATCTAAAATGTGCCCTTTTTTAAACCTGGGGGAAATTCTGAAATTAAATGTATTTTAAGATGTAATATTTTGTCTTTTGTTATGACTTGTAAATAGTGCTTCTAAATTATTTATTTCTGCAAGTTTTTAGCATTTTGTTTTATCCTCGAAAAACGCTGTCTCTAATGTAGACAGTGAAAGGTTGCAACTTGCAACATATTACAGAAGGACGCCATGTTGGCAATTTTTGAAAAGCGCATCAAGCAATGCTCTCAATTTAATTTCCCTATTTTTAAAGATTCTAGTAGGGTAACGAGAACTATTAAGTTTATTGTCCAAATTTGGCATTTCCTTTTGCTCCACATCTGCACTGACATTATTACTGAAACTCTCTTTTCTCAATAAAATAAAAATTTAGCCTTTTGACAGTGATATGGCTACTATTATAATTGCCTTTTATTTGTAATTTTTTTTAGAGGTTAAATTTATTTGTCCTAAGTCAGTTTTTAGAATCATTTTGCTTGTCACTGTGGAGTTTAAAGAAAAACTAATAATTCCATTAGTACTTAAAAGTTATGGATTTATGACATATTTAAAATGACTAAATTTATATACCTATAACTAAATATAGAGAAAGGATTAACTTATTCTTAAAGAAAGATATATGTTTATTATTGAAGACTTCATTCTTCAACCCAATTCATCAGAAGTTGCCATCATGCTATAATTATAATAGTAAAATGCAAATTTGCTCTTCAATGAGCAGCACTGAATAATGTCTTGCAAATTACCAAAATTTCTTTGTATTTTCTATTTCTTATTTCGCCATTAGAAAACTATGAGATACATGTGAATGATGTAAAATAATAGATCTTTGGAAAATAAAATGAAAAAAATTATAGGTAAAACTTACCTCGAAGTAATAAAATATTAATGAAAATTTATTTTTCGGTGCTCGACTTTAAAGCTGCCGATTCCCGACGAAGATCTCTGACAACTAGAGCTAGAGCCTCAGGATTAGCACCTTTTTCACAGAGTCTAACGCATATTGCTAGTGTTTCGTCATCCAAACCAGTATTTAAGAGTCTGGACATTTCTTGCAATAGTCTAAATGTTTCTTTAGCTTCAAGAATTCCACCACCACTACGCTCAGAATCCGCCATTATTTTCTAATGTGAATTTCTTATTTTACTGAAAGTAATAAATCATTTTATTAATTGAAAAATTAATTTATTACGATTTGACTTTCAGCGGAGAAAGGGAAGCAAGTTTAAAAATTGTAAATAAACAAAAAGCAACTAAGCAACCAACTGCCCTAGAGTTGTTGCCAATTAATAGATTCAAAACTAGAAGAAACATATCCGAGCACTAGCGAAAATTCCTATGAAGAAGAGTACACTTGTCGAGGGCGTGTTCACGATATCTCCTCGATGCGATCTCCACAACTCCCCGAGTAGTTGACGTCACAAATCACCTAACTGATCTAGAGCCCCTAAATAAAATAATAGGCCGGCGCATCACCGCCATTTTTTTGCCTCCGGAGAGGACGGCATTCCCGCTTTGCGTCCTTATCGCTTCCCTAATGATTTTAAGAAATCTTGATCTGAAGCTAATCCGGTCAAGATAAGAGCAATAAGCAACAATAATATTCCTAAAAACACATTTTTTTCACAGTACATTCTCAGGATGTCATTTTATTCTGAGGATATCCTATGGATGTACTGGGGTAAGATGTGTTGTTCGGGCGATTTCTGTTTCTTTTACAAAATGTCGCCAAAACTCAAATACACAGTAATAGGTCTGTGAACACTTTATATTCAATTCTTGAATGATTATAGCTGTTTATCGCTAAACAAACTTCCATATCATAGTTTACTTAGCTAAAATTATGAAATATAATAAATTAAGCTATCTAAAGTAACGTAGGACGATAAAAAAAAATATTTGTCGTTTGTTTATCAGAGAAATGCGCTGGGTACATGTGGCAACCCTAAGGCAAAAAAATGCCTGATGCGCCAGCTCGTATATATAGGAGCCTTAAAGTGATCTAGAGACATAGATAGCAAGTATGGAATGGATCTGTATGAAAAATATACGCATAGCTAATATTATAAATAAGAAAAAATTAAATTAAAAAGTTAATTTATTTCAAACTAGCGGGCTTCGCTGGTGACCATATTTAAATGAATTTTCAAAAGAATAAAATATATAAAAATAATGAAATAAAACGAATTTTATCTCAATGAAAATCAGTAAATTATGCTCAACTCAATGTGTTTATTTATTTATTTATTTTTAGTAAACAATGCATGTATTTACGTAAGTGAAGGCTATACTCTTATATTTTTCATTGGAAAAGTATGCTTTAAGTTAGCTTAATGCTTCTTCACCATTGTGCAATTATAGGACCTCTGTTATACTTTTAATTTTTGTAAAATTCTCAAGTTTTGACGAGTATCAACTAGTTTTGTCTCAACATTCACTACTCATTTTCTTTTAAAAATTGCTAAACTAATTTCAAAAATAGATACTAGTCGCATAGCTGATGTAAAAAGGAAAAATTAGCATTTTCAAATTTCGCGAAATTTTCGCTTTGAAATATCTGTTTGCTCATATCTGTTTGCTATA
This sequence comes from Salticus scenicus, assembly GCA_963930645.1. Lineage (NCBI taxonomy): Eukaryota > Metazoa > Arthropoda > Arachnida > Araneae > Salticidae > Salticus > Salticus scenicus. The sequence goes on along the minus strand of OZ005648.1, from coordinate 197,179,474 downwards.
TATAAAAAAAAAATCTGGAGTGACTCCACTCGACTTTCCGAACATTGAGTAATTAACAGTTTTGTAGATAAAGTAAAGAAAGAGGAGTTGTTAAACAAACAAAAGAGAGAAAACCATAATAGAGTGTTTGAGTATTTTTCTCCATCTATTACACGATGTTTTATTTAACGCTACTGAACTTTGAGCCCATAGATCATAATGATAAAGAATTTTTCGTTGTGTCCCTGTAAAAACCTATAAATGCTAAATTCACCAAAATGCTTATAGTTAGTGCAACAGTGATTTATAATACTCATATAAATTTTCAGCTCAATTCAATAAGGCGTTTAGATGCTATCGTACTTTTAAAAATTTAGTCCCATAGGCCATAATGATAAAGAATTTTTCTTTGTGTCCCTGTAAAAAAACTGTAAGTGCTAGATTCACCAAAGTCTATACAGTTAGTTCAACTGTGATCTATAACATGTGTACAAATTTTTTGCTCAGATTAATAAGGCGTTTAGGCGCTATCACACTTTTAAAAATTTGGCCCCATAGGCATAATGATAAAGAATTTTTCTTTGTGTCCCTGTAAAAAAACTATAAGTGCTAGATTCTCCAAAATCTATACAGATTGAGTATTTGTGACCTATAATATGTGTATAAATTTTTTGCTCAATTGAATAAGTCGTTTAGATGCTATCGCACTTTTAAGATTTTGCTCCCATAGGCCATAATGATAAAGAATTTTTCTTTGTGTCCCTGTAAAAAAACTATAAGTGCTAGATTCACCAAAATCTATAGGGTTCGTACTATGGTGACTTACAATATGCGTACCAACTTTCAGGTTAATTGAACAAAGCGTTTAGACGCTAGCGTGTTCACTCACAGACATACACACATACACACATACACACACACATACATACATCATCGTAAAAATAGTGAAAACGGACTCAGGGGACCTCAAAACGTATAGAAACATCAAAATCTCGAATTCGGATTTTTGACATGATTACAATACTTTCCTCACTATAGTGTTCGGAAAGTAAAAACACTTCCTGAGTGAGTGAGGGGGTGATCTATCAACGCCCAGACCAAACCCCTGAACCTAGAAGCATGAAATTTCGTGACAATGTTCTTTCTATAACGTAGGCATCCACTAAGAAGCGATTTTACAAAATTCGCCCCCCAAGGGGGGGGAGGGGGGCAAAACGTGATTTCACAAAATCCTTCATATCTCAAACAAAAAAACAGATATCCGTAAAATTTTTGCTTTAAAATATAGCTAATATAAATGTCTAAAAACCAATTTCTGGAATTTTCAAAATTCGGTCCCCAAGGGGGGCGGGGGAAAACGTGATTTCACATGCGTAAAACGTGATTTCGCATAATCCTATATATCTGAAACAAAAAAATAGATATACGTGAAATTTTTGCTCTAAAACATAGCTAATGCAAATATCTAAAAACCAATTTCTGGAATTTTAGAAATTCAGCCGCCAGGTGGGGCAGCAGGGGGGGGGCTATGGGGCAAAAACAAATAGAAATACAGTTAGGGCGTTCAAAATTGATACAGATAGGTTTTAGAGGCCTGCAAGTCAAATGAGGATATTTTCGATTGTGTAAAGTTATTAGGAGGGGCAGGAAGGTGGGGGGGGGAGGGGCAAAAAAAGTAAAATAGAGTTAGATCATTCAAAATTGGTACATAGATGTTTTCGATACCTACAAATCGATTGCGGATATTTTCGAATTTTTTAAATTATTGGGAGGGGCGGGAAGGGGGGAACGGAGGGGCCAAAAAATAAAAATAGAGATAGATAGTTCAAAACTGGTGCATAGTGGTTTTTGATACCTACAAATCGATTGCGGATATTTTCGAATTTGTAAAATTATTAGGATAGACGAGAGAGGGGGGGGGGCGAAGGGGGAAAATAATAGAAATAAGAGTTAGAGCATTTTGGGAATTTTTTCCGAAGGCAGTGAAAACCCGGTGCGACATTTTTCCTAATCAGATTTTGTTTCTCTTTTCTTTTCACGTGATAAAAATGAATGCAATTTTGAGAATTCAGTAATTAGAGTGATTCATTTAAAAATAGGGACCAGCGAAGCGGGCGTTGCCTGCTAGTAATTAATATAACTAATAAATAACTTTGTAAGTGGACACAATGAATAGAAAATTCAGGCCATAATAATTGCATTTCCTTTCATCAAGTGTAAAAAAAAAAAAAAAATCTACGCACCGAATGCAAAGCAGCAAGGCGCACTCCCTGCTACTAAGAAAGTTAAAGTGAACTCTGCATATGGCTTCCTCTGAAACATCATTTGTTAAATTTTGGAGTAGTGCTGCTATCTACCAAACAAAGAAGGAACAAATGTTTAAAAATCGATAAAAACAAGGGGAAAATATTGGAAGAAAAATATTCCATACAATTTTTTGAATGTGTGATTTCAATACAAAACCATTGAATCTTAAAGGGTTAAAATGTAAGTTTTGGTAGTCATAATATACTTTACATATATGTGTATTTTTTTTTTTTTTGTTTGTTCACTTTTTTTTTTTTTTTAAGAAATCACGGGGAAAAATACTTTTAGAAGATATATTCTTTTTAACATTTATTTGAATTTCAGATATATTTTAATCCTCGCTTTCCTAAGATGGAGTCATTTTGACCCCATTTTGTAGTTGAAATTTAGTTAAGCCCGCCTCATTCAAAAAGTGCGCTAATTCGCCAGAGATAGCTAACGTAACCCGTGGAATGTTGCAACTTCTAAACGATACAAAAAGGCACGGTGCTGATGATTTTCGCCAAAAGTGCCAAGCGGCACCTGAAAGTAATTTTGCTGCAGTAACACCTTGATTTTGGGAAAGCAAGGGTTAAAAAGCCTCATTAAAGAATATGATTGTTCTATAAGTAACTAATATACTGTATTTTAAGTTTGTGGCGGGAATAGTTTTATAGAAATTGTCATAAGAACTCTTCTCTTCTTTCTTTTTTATCTTTCACTTAAAAAAAAAAAATCTTATTAAGCAATATGTTATAGAAACATACATTATAGATAGATGACATAAATACAGTCGGTAACAAAAGTGTCCGAACACTAGCAAAAATTCCTATGTAAAAAAGTACACTTCATACGGTTTTGTTAAATAAATCCTTGTCGAATCCTCTTCTTAGTCAGTCTAAGAACATGATTCGATAAGGATTTATTTAACAGAACCGTATGAAGGGTACTTTTTTTACATAGGAATTTTTGCTAGTGTTCGGACACTTTTGTTACCGACTGTACGTACTAGTTACTAATTTATAGCCTCATTAATAAAATATAAATCAAAATAAAACAACATTTTCTAGACTGCACTTTAGTCACCTTTCCTATAAGGCATGCATGTTTAGGGATATCAAAGCCCATAATATTATTTCCAGTAATAAGTGTGTCAGCTTAGCCTAGTGATACGGGTGGATATTTATCGCACAAAAATAGTCGCAATGACTTTTATTTAGACACAGGGGTGGACCAAGGGGTGTGCGGCCGCACGGGGCTCTCACTCGATGCACAAATGAAAGGGTGCTAAAAGGACGAAAATTTTCTCGGGACTTTTTTATTTACAATTTTGAGAAGCTTTTTTTTTTTTTTTTTTTTTTTTTTTTAAGAAAGCTATATCAAATGTTTGCGTACAAATCGTAATTACAGTATTCTCTCTTATTTCCATTGCAAAGAGAAGATGAAACCGAGACACCCCCAATACTATCCTCCACCCCCCCCCCCCAATTCCTTATCTTCCTGTCTTCGAAACACTCATTGAAACCTTTGGACAGCCCCTGCCTGCCTGGACTCGCCAAGCTTAACGGGTTGGATGCTGTCCGCCGGAGCGAATAAATCGCCGGATCACTGCATGATAACCACCTACTGCCAGACAGTAATCTAGACGCTACAGAGAATGAGCTGTGTCCGATTGCTCGTTCAGACTTCTAACTTCAGTCGGGAGAGGACCACTCTTCTGCTAAGGACTGGGTGACTTCAGATGACAGCTCTGGTACGGCAGGGTTGCGACATCATCTTCTGGACACATTATGCTCGACTGACACACCACACCTCCAGATCGCACAAGGTAGGAAGCGCACAGTCACGCTACCTGGATGCAGGAATTTAGAATATGTGCACAATATCGGAAAGCCAGAAGGGAGAGAAAAAAAAAAAAAAAAAATGAAAAAAAAAAAAAAAAAAAAAAAAATTTTTTTGAATTTTGGAATGGGGGGGAAACTCGGGGGGACCCAAAATGATAAGTTGTGCACTCAGAATTATGCCAAAGAATGGAGGCTAAAAAGTAGAGGGGGGGGGGGCTAAACACCAAAACTGCTGAACGACAAACATGAGAAAGAGAGGAAAGAAAAGAAAAAAAAAAAAAAAAAAAAAAACGATTTAATTTAATACTTGCCACTGGAGGGGGGAAGGAAAACTTTGTTAGCGCATAGTCTAGAGATTTGAAGTGGCTGACCGAGAGAGGGAAAAAAAAAAAAAAAAAAAAAATAATAAAAAGGGGAGTGGGACCATGCGCTTAAGGCCTAATAAGAAGAAGGAAAGAGGGACCATCGCAATTTTGATCCACCACGGGGGGATGGTGCCCCGCGTTGGTAGCCCGACGACTGCTTAACGACCCCATCGAGCACTTGACGGTGCAGCACATTTTTACGAGGACCAGACACCGCCACACCCTCGGAGAGAGAGAAAAAAAAAAAAAAAAAAAATAATAAAATTTATATTTAAAAATACAATAAGAATAAAATAAAAATAAAATAAAATAAAGTTAATAAATAGATAATTAAGTAAATTAATATGTATTAATAAAACACAACTACAAAAAAAAAAAAAAAAAAAAAGGTATATATTAAAGAGAAAAAAAAAAAAAAAAAAAAAAACTATTTATTAATTATTATTACGGATAGTTGATTGTTAACTAGACCTCCCGGGCATCGGAGAACTGCAGGGAGGCGAAAAGAAATCAGCGGAGCTTCAGGGAGCCGGAAAGAAAAAAAAAAAAAAAAAAACGGGGAGATAGCCGCTCTAGCTTGGCTCCCGGTCACCTTACCCACTCAAGGGTCCGGTTCGGGAAAACCAAGGGGCTAAAAAAAAAAAAAAAAAAAAGGGGTGGGGGAGCTAGCCGCTCTAGCTTGGCTCCCGGTCACCTTACCCACTGAAGGGTCCGGTTCAGGAAAACCAAGGGGCTAAAAAAAAAAAAAAAAAAAAAAAAAGAAAAAAAAAATGGGGGATAGCCGCTCTTGCTTGGCTCCCGGTCACCTTACCCACTCAAGGGTCCGGTTCGGGAAAACCAAGGGGCTAAAAAAAAAAAAAAAAAAAAATTGGGTGGGCTAGCCGCTCTAGCTTGGCTCCCGGTCACCTTACCCACTCAAGGGTCCGGTTCAGGAAAACCAAGGGGCTAAAAAAAGAAAGAGAAGAGAAAAAAAAAAAAAAAAAAAAAAAAATAATGGAAAAGGGGGAAGAGCCACTCAAGCTTGGCTCCCGGTCACCTTACCCACTTAAGGGTCCGGTTCAGGAATACCAAGGGGCTCCAAAAAAGAGAAAAAAAAAAAAAAAAAAAATGGAAAAGGGGGAAGAGCCACTCAAGCTTGGCTCCCGGTCACCTTACCCACTAAAGGGTCCGGTTCAGGAATACCAAGGGGCTCCAAAAAGAAAAAAAAAAAAAAAAAAAAAAAAAAAAAAAAAGGGGGGGGAGAAAGCCGCTCTAGCTTGGCTCCCGGTCACCTTACCCACTCAAGGGTCCGGTTCAGGAATACCAAGGGGCTTAAAAAAAAAAAAAAAAAAAAAAAAGGGGGGCACCCACAAGGGGGCGGGCCCGGGGACCTGAGCTGGACCATGCCCTGACTCCTCCCTGCACTAATCCAAACAAACCCGCCGAAGGGGGGGAGGAGAAAAAAAAAAAAAAAAAAAAAAAAAAGAATAAGTATAAAATTTTTTTTTTTTATTGTTGGTACATAACAGTTTAGTAATTAGTTTAATCGGTTAAGATAGTTTTATGGGGAGGGAAAAAAAAAAAAAAAAAAAAAAAAGGGTGCATGATCAAGATTCGAATGAGGCACTACGGACGTAAGGTGGCTTGCGAGGCCCGATGCAAGGATTCAACCTTTTGGGTCCCTTCCTGGGATTCTGGAGTTTAGAGTTTCTTCTGTTCGGACCTAAGAATGCTGATAGGTGAATCCAAAGCGGTGTGCTGAGCGGTAGTGCCTAGCTTCTTGATCACGCCATTCATTCAACTCAAGAAGAGTAAAAAAAAAAAAAAAAAAAAAAAAAAAGAATTATAATTCGGTTTTTACTTAACTTAGATTAGTTAAATTCTTAATTTATTATCATTATAAGATGAGTGAGAGAAAAAAAAAAAAAAAAAAAAAAAAAAAAAAAAAAAGGTTGGTTCCATAACCCATTCATGCGCGGTCATGAGCGTGGTGCGGGCTTACAGACCAGATAAGACCGAGGACCGTTTACATTTTATGCACATTTTTTATACAATTTTTATTTATACATTTTTTTATACATTTTTATATTATAGTAGTTTTTTATACATTTTTTTATTTTTTTAATAATTTTTATTTTACAAAGATTTTTTAATTTTTACATTTTTACTTTTACCGGGCCTCAGGTAATATTGATACTGGCCGCTTTAACAACAGGGGCCTCGTTCATGACCTAAAATAAACAAAAAGTGGCGGTAGCGGTGGATGCCTCATTGGCTGGTAGGTCCTCTTCTTCCGGTGTTCTACTCCTTTTGCTGCTGAAGAGTGGAGGTTTCTTACTGATGCTGACACTGCTTATTGTTACTGGGAAATGTCATCTATGTTGTTTGTGAGCCATCTGACTATGTGTTTTGCCTTTTTTTGTACATGTGTGTTTTGTGTTAGCTGTTTGTACCATAGAGTTTCGTTTGCTTGTGTAATTTGAGCCAGATGGTGGTGGTCCGTTAGAGGACAGGCTGTTAAGTAGTGAATTGATGTGCCTAGTGCACCACAGGCGCAGTCTGGGCTACTCTTCTTCTTAACCCGATTGAGATAAGCAGGGAATGCCCCGTGTCCTGTGTAAATTTGTGTCAAGAGCTTGCAGCTAACTAGTGTCTTAGTGTCCACTGTTGGGAAGTATCTATGTGTTAGCCTGCCCGTGTCCCCATAGTCCCACTCGAATTGCCATTGTTCGGTGGTGATCCCTCTAAGTTTTTTCTTTAAATAGGAAATCGGTTTTTCCAGGTAAAAATGCTCGCGGTTAATTTCGTTTTGCGCTGCGTATTTAGCCAGTTTGTCTGCTTCTTCGTTTCCTTGGATCCCTACATGTGCTTTAACCCATTCAATTTTAAAATTATTATTTGACCTTTGGATTTCCGAGTGGATTTTAATTACCATGTTATCTGTCGTGAATGGTTTAGAGAGTGCTTGGATGGCTGACATGCAATCCGAGTGGATGCTATATGATATTCCCTTTGTATTTCCCCACTCAGCAGCTTTGAGTATTGCCAGTAGTTCGGCCTGAAAGACACTGTTGCACTTCCTTAGGGGCACTGACCATTCGTGTATTTTGGAAACATTTTCGAAGGCTACAAAGGCCGAACCTGTAGCTCCTGATTCCAGCTTCGATCCATCCGTGTATATTTGTATATCTTTAGTTGATGAGCCTATTTGTGGTTCAGGAGTGTCTGCTGGGTGCTTCCACCAAATATTTTGTTTTTTGACATAATCTGTGTGGTTAAACATATGGTCGTGTAGTTTGTAATTCTTGTGGAGTCTTGTAATTGTGCCATAAGCTGCTTCGTATTGTACTTGGAGGTGTACTGGAATCAGGCCTGAGAGAACCAGAAGAGCTGATGTTGGGGCCGTTCTATATGCCCTCACGATGGCCAGCGCGAAGTGCCTTTGGCAGCTAAGCAGTTTATCTTTATTCTGCTTTGTTAGGTCGTTCCCCCAGATTGGGGATGCGTAGATCAGTGTCTTTTCCACTACTGTTTTGTACCATGTTTTTACCAAGTTTGGTTTTAGTCCCCAACCCCTAGAGACCATACGCCCGAACAGGTTGAAGGCCTTATAAATTTTTTTCGTTTGGTGTTCTATGTGTGGTTGCCATCTTAAATTTTTGTGTAGGATAACTCCGAGATATTTCATTTTTTCTGAGGTTTCTAGCTCAATCCCTTCATAATGGATCCCGTCTAATTTATGGGTGCAGGAAGTCGGGAGGTTTCCCAGGCGTGGTCTGTTCAGGTATAGTAGTTCCGTTTTGCTCCAGTTAATCGTGAGGTCATTTTCCTTTGCCCAAGTGCCGAATTTTTGTAGAGTTGTGTTTGCTGTATTTACTATTGTTTCTGTGTTGTTTGCCGAAATTGTTAAAATAAAATCATCTGCGAAGGCTTGGATTTTTGTGTGTTTCCCCCAGCTATAGTTGAGCGCTGTCTCGGCTATTAGTAGCCAAAGGAGGGGCCCTAAGCAGCTTCCTTGCGGACAGCCTCCAAAAGTCTGTCTTGTGATGTGTATGCCATTTTCTTCCAGTGTCACATACCTGTCTTCCAGAAAGCTTGCAATCCAGTTGACTAGGTATGTGGGGCAGCCGGAGTTTTTGAGATTTTTAAGCAGAGTCGGCCATCGGATGTTATCAAATGCACCTTTTATGTCTATTGATATCAGCAGTGTTTGTTTTTTGTCTGTTTTGTCCTTACTTATGTTATCTATTAATTTTTGAAGTGCATGTTCTGTGGAGGTGCCTTGTTTGAAGCCGAACTGGTTTGGGTTCCAGTAGTTAATTGAGGTTAAGTGGTGATTTATTCTGCCGTGTATTATTCTTTCTAGAATTTTGCTAATAGCTGGTAGGAGGCATATTGGCCTATAGTTTTTTGGGTCTTTTGGATCCTTGCCTTCCTTGTGGAACAGAACCACTATACCCTTTTTGAATTCCTTGGGAAAGTATTCCAATTGGAGGCTTTTGTTGAAGAGCGCTAGGAGAAGGTGCTGACTCACGCGGTTGATTTTTTTGACTAGGTTGTAGTCAACGAAATCGTGGCCTGGGGCTTTATTTTGTTTAATGTGTTTGATGATCCTGTTTAGCTCCTGTGAGGTAATTTTACGTGGGCTAACTTCGTCGAATCGGGGTGGGAGCGTGCTTAGCCTATGCGGTATGTGTTCTTCAGTTAGATATAGTGAGTCCAGGAATCTAGTGAGGGTTCGGTCTATAGTGACGTGTTCATTATCTTCTAGGATGTTGCATAGTTTAGCGGGGGCTGACATTTTACCTGAGGCGATTTTGTATTGTGGGCCGTAGGTATCTTTGGCGCTTTCGCAGAAAGCTACCCATGCTTTCGATCTTTCCTTCTTTATTAATTTTTTGTAGATTGCGCGCTCTCTCTTATACTGAATATGTTGTTGTTTTTTGATATCTGGGTCTGGCTGGGATTGATACCTACGGCGGAACGCCCTGACCCTATTTCTAGCCGTCTTGACCTTATCGGTCCACCAGTTTGGTTCCTTTTGTTCGGGTGTTTTCCGCTGCTTATAGCAGGAAAATGCTATGGTTTTAAGCTCTTTGATTAGTTCCTCCGTTATTTTATCCAGCGTGGTTCTGTCTGCTGCGTTATTTATTGGGCCGATATACTTTTTACTTAGTTTCTTGATCTGTTTTTCAAATTTCGAGTGTTTCCCATGTTTTGTTTCGAGCCTGTGACGGCGGTAGCTGTTGTTACTGTAGTCTAACGAGAATCTTATGAATTTATGATCACTGCCAGAGTGGTCGTCGCTTACTTCCCAGTCCTTTATGTTGTCGAGTAACGATGTCGTGGTTATGGTTAGGTCCGGCCAACCCCTAAACCTGCCCGCCTGAAACGTGGGGGGTGCTCCTGGGTTATTTCTGACTATTAGCGAATGTTGCATTAAAAAGTCTGTCAATTGCCTACCCCGAGTGTCAATATCTCCGTACCCCCATTGTGTTGAGTGGGCATTGAAGTCTCCTGCCAGCAGGACGCTGCCCTGAGTTTTTTGAAGGAGTTGTTCAACTTCCCGTAGTACTGAGCTAAAGCAGGAGCTTGGAGGTGCATATGTGTTTATTAGGGTGATTTTTTCTTTGACATTTTCTATTAGTATTGCTGTCGCATGTTCTGTGCTCCCCAGTTCTATTGGGTTTGTGCCTATTCTTGTTATTATAGCCGCTTTGTTGCAGGGGGTTTTATACGCTTGCCAGCCCGATCCCAGGCCAGTGATTTTGCCTGTGTGTTTGTTCTGGTGAAAGTCCTGTATCAAAGCTATCTTTATGTTGTGTTGGGCGAGGTACCCGAATAGGTCCTTTGTCGCTTCCACGCTTGAGTGGAGGTTGATCTGAATTATTTTTATGGCGTCTGGTCCCTTTGTGTTGTTACTGTTGTTGTTTTGTTGTGTCTGTGTGCTATTGTTTGTTTCTGCAGTGTCTTCACCGTCCATATTGATTTCTATTTTGTGGACGCCTGCTTTGGGCATTGTTGCTTCTCTGTTGCTGTCCTCCTCTTCTGAATGATTGTCTTCTTCTGGTTACCATTTGGTAACCCTCCTCGTCTTTGTTTTGCTGATTATATTCTATGTGAGGTCTTCCATCTTCAGCATAGTGGATTGAAGTATTTCCTGTAAGTACGTCCATTGCTTTGGTCAGTTGGGTTTTTTCCCCCTCCACTTCTGCTTTTCGGATCGCCAATATTTGACGATACACATAGCAATATCCAGAGTAGGCTGTATGTTCTGTCACTAACTTAAGCTTCTTTGTGTATGCGGTCTGGTTGTTGTAAACTGTGCATGGGTAGCAACAGGTTGTGTCAGATGCACACTCTGCCGTTCTATGCCTCCCGGCGCACCGTGCACAGCGGGTTTCCCACCTGCACATTTGCGCCGTGTGGTCATAGCCCTGGCAGTTGTAACACCTGACTACGATAACTTTTGGTTTAACTAGGCATTGCATCAGACCTAGGCACAGTGACTTTTTTTCAAGTAGCGCATCCGCTATCGGTGCTGGCAGCTGAATAGTGTAATTCTGCAGATGCAGATCCGCCTTCGTGAGGTTGTCGATAAATCTGATGTCATAGTCTGCTTCCGGCTTCAAGTTCAGAGTACTTATGATTTTGTCCTGGACAGCTCTGGCTCCTATTTTCTCTGGTACGTCTTTGATTACGATTTTCTTCTTTCTTACTCCTGCAGTTTCTATACTCGCGTTGCTTGTTATTTCTTCTGAGTCTTTGAGGTTTGTTTTGACTTCCTCCGCTTCCTTCGCATTATTGCAGACTATCTTCAGGCCATTCTTAATTCTTTGGACATGTCTTATTTTGTCTTCTGTGAGTTCTACTTGCTGTATTTGTTTAGTTATCTCTGCAGCATTCCTGTTGTCCTTTGCTTTGATGATTATTGATGAAGTGGCCTCTTGGATTGCTGCTGCATAGCTGCTTGGAGCTTCTTTGTTCTTCTGTGCTTCTTTGTTGCTAGGTGTGCTCGTTGAAGTTCCTTGTTCTTTCATGATGGCCTCAAGGGTCTCTGCCTTCGCTTCTGAGTGCTGTATCCTGGCTTCTAGCTGAATTAGCGACTCTTCCAGGTCTTGGAGTGCTTCTGAAATTGCCAGCATAATCGTTTTCGGTAGTTTTGCATTTTTTTCTGTGATCCTTTGGATGTATTGTTTGGCTAGTAGGGCTTTTCTCGTCGCCGTTGAATATCCGTTGTAGTTCTTCTCCTTCTTGCACTCTTTCATTTTTTTACTGATTACTACTAGCTCTTCGTCTGCAACTAGGCGCTTTGCTTCTGCCAATGTCTGGGCTTTTTTGCTTAGGCTTGATCCATGTGGCTCTGAGAGAGAGCACTCCTCGTATTCACTGCTTTCATCTGCTTCTGAATCCTCTGCTTCCCTAGCCCAAGAGGTGTCTTTCGTCTTCTTCTTACTTGAAACCTTTTTCTGCTCATTTACTGTTTCCTCTTTCTGTGTGCTATTTTCTTGGCTCGGCTGGGTTTCTTTCTTATTTACCAATCCTTGCTTACTCTGACTACCACTGGTAGAGGCTTCTCCTGTAAACTTGTTGCTCTTGGACATGAAGTCTGTTATCTTCACATTTTCTTTTGTTCTAAGTGAGGTGCTGCTTGCCGATTTTTTCCTAGAGAGGTTGGTCATTTTTCCTTTGAGCTCTTCTATCGTCGTCTTTGGTGGCGACACACTATTTTGCTTTCTTCGTGTATTCATAGCGATACAATTATGGATTGCCCAGGTGGACCCCCCTTGGGTCCCCTGCACCTGCGCCAAAGCCCAAAAAAAAAAAAAAAAAAAAAAAAAAAAAATGTGATATCAATAATTTTAAGGAAAAAAAAAAAAAAAAAAAAAGAATTTAATTTAAATTATAATAATAATAATTAAAAAAAAAAAAAAAAAAATGTTTTTTAGCGTTAATTGTTTAGGTAAGGTTAGATTTCTCTGAATATGCTTAAAGATTATTCTCTGGTTATATGAATACCATTTCTACTGTATGCAGGGCTTTTGGTTAAGCCAGTCTTAATCCCTTAACATGCTAGTGTATGATGCTGATGAATGAGCGTGTGTTCTGAGTGTTGGCGTTGGGTTATGCTATAGCACCAGCGAGAGGGAGGAAAAAAAAAATAAATAAAAAAAAAAAAAATAAAATAAAAAAAAAAAAGTATATACATATATAAACTTATATCCTTTCCCTTCCCTTCCCTTTCTCCCTTTTTCCCAATTGCTGATTAGATGCCATATGGCCATGCTGATAAACATGCTCTTACCTTGTCTGCTTACTTCACCAATTTGGCCGGACCCAGTGTGGGTCCTAGTGCTGCTTCTGTAGAGGATTGTGGTTTATTTTCTAGCGCTGCTGTTGAGGTAAATAAGCAAGGAGACATGGACAAGAGAGTTGTTATTCTTTTTATTAGGTATTCTTTGTTTGCTGTTATCAGAAGTGGGAGAGGGGGAGGGGCGGGGGAGGGAGGGACAGAGGAGAGGGAGAGGAGAAAAAAAAAAAAAAAAAAAAAAAAAAAAAAAAAAAACACACAAGGGGGGGAGGTGGGGAAGAGCCGGAGCAACCTCCCCCCCCCGGAAAAAAAAAAAAAAAACTAAAAAGGGGAGGGGAGCCTAGAGCCGTCGAGATCTCAGAAAGCCTATATAAAATTCCGTGACCTTCGGACTTTAAAAAAAAAAAAAAAAAAAAAAATTTACTATTTAGAAATCTTTTTAATCACTTAACTCATCAATTCATGCGGACAGAATTATAAAAGCAGAGGCAGTGAACATTAATTACTAAACTTAATCAGGGTGAGATATGATTAAAAGAGGAATTAGGGACTTAACTCAATAGGCTAAACAAATTCAGAGCTTAAACTCAGGCATGAGAGATAATAAGATAGCTTTGCGGGTGAAACACAATTGATCAAAGTTAATTCTATTTCAATTAATAAAAACCCAACCAGGTTAATGATTAAGAGTGATTTTTGATAAGCTAGGGCATGTGAGGGGGCAAGTTGCTGAGCTCACATACTCAACGGGCAAAACTGAATTCTTAACGGAAGACATAGAATTTAAAAACAAATAGTTATTGTAGATTTAATAAGATACCTAGGTATTAAACTGAAATGCATATTAACATTGAATAATAAAAGAAAAAAAAGAAAAAAACCTGAAAGGATTGGGGATGCCTTGATGGCAAAAACCAGGAAAGCACGGCATTAAAGCACATGGAGGGACCGGAGATTAGACAATTAACACTTAAATTAAAGAATTTATTAAATGAAATTAAAAATATTACCAATCACGGGCATGACATCTGGCACAGGGAACTCCATGGGAGGATGGATAGGGCGATAATCCAAAGGGAATTAGCCTTGCATAGCTAATTAAAACGCGCACAAAAATAAATAGATGCTGCTTGATGCAGCGAACTTTCGAAAATGGCGCTAGGCCGGCGGATGACTGCTAGGGTTGCCGGGAAGGCGGGATTGCGCCAAGAGGAGTGCCAGAAAATGAGCCAAGGAGTGGGGAGAAAGCTATGGACACATGAAACTAACGAGCCAAGTGATTAAACCCAAGCAATTAGGACTAGGGGGGGAGGGGACCGGAGTAATAAAAAGAAAAAGAATGTAATTAGAATAGGGAGTTTAATAAATAAAACAATTATGAAGTCCAATGGGATAGATTTTTAAAAGTAATTTATTAATTTTAAAAACAGTTAAACTTTCCCAGCACCTCAAAACTTTTATTTGTAATCCCCTAGTTAACATTTAATTTTCTAGCAGATTTAAGAGTTGAATTTTGATTTTAGGTTAGCAAGGGAGTAATTAAGTGTTTAATACTTAAGAATTAATGGGAAAATTTTATCTTAAATTAAAAAAGTAAATTCTAATGGTAGCACTATAAAAATTAATGGGGTAAATCTATCTAAAATTAAAATTATAATCCAATGAGTGCACAAGTAGATTTTCTAAGTTAAATTTTACTCTTAAGAGATTAATACTTAAGAATTATTGGGTAAATTTTATCTAAAATTAAAATTAATTCCAATGTTAGCAGAGATTATTAGTAAAAGTAAATTATAGGTGTAAGAATAAAATAAAAGGAATAGTTATTTTAATAAGTATTTAGATTAGTTAAGATGTTTGATAATTGTAAATTAACTTAAGATAAAGGGCAATTTGATACTTAGAGTTCTAATAATTAGGTGGTTAAATAGAGTTTGTAAGTTAGACCCAAAAATAATAATATTAAAAAAAAAAAAAAAAATTACTTAAGTTAGCAGTGATAGTTAGACTATTAGTTTTAAGAAGTTGATGACAGTTTTATGATTTCCTCCGAGTATCTCACACTCACCCCGAGGTGACTATCATCAATTGCGTGTGGGCCACGGAAGAAGAGTCTATAGGAATTAAAACGAGATAGGGCAGCGAGCGCGGGAACAGAAGTTTCCCTTTCCGCATTAATTCAGCCCAGTCCAGGAAAGCGATTCGATCGCCGCCTGGTGTAGTATCTTTGAAACTTATCGGAAGAAAGGGAAAGCCCGCCCCTTCGACTTCAGTCATCCAACGAACGAACAGTCAGAAATGTAAAAACGCGCTGATTGCTGTATTTTCGAGATTTGGTCGCCCTCTGTCTGTAAGATGAAAATTACTACCTTTCCGTAACTTTCGTAATACATCCTTCTCTTTTAATCCGTGGTGTGGGCGCAGACTAGGACTAGCGTAATTTTTCTGTGCTGAATCAGTCATGCTGAATCCTCATAGAAGAGAAAGCATTTTCAAAGCGCTCCCCATCAATTATACGCCCCTGTTTTCGAGTTGGCGTATATGGTTTGCCTGGATAATATGTAAGCAGCAAATTTGGAAATAGGTTCATTTGGAAATAATGACCGCTAAGGGGGGCGATGGCTGTCTAGTTTAATAGAAAATGTTGAAAACATCTGAATTTAAGATTGGAAATTTCATATCACCCGATTTTTTAACAACTTTAATCTTCTTATTTGTACACGTAAGTTTTTGGTTGGTATGTTTACTCATAAAGAATAAAAAGAATTTTTTTTTCACTTTTCTATAAAGTCACAAGTACTTTAAGAAAATATATCTCAAGATGGCAGCTTTCAGCTGATTTATGCTGTTTTTACAAATAAAACTCGAAACTTTAAAATGCATTTCTTAAATAATTTTACTAGGTAAACACTAGAGATTGAAAAACTGTATTATCATGTTCTATAAAAATAAATAAATATATATTTTTTCTATGAATACACGAGATTTTTGAGAAGAAAGTATATATATATATATATATATATGCATAATTTATGACCACTAAATTGCAGTCACCTTTTTTTGAGATTGGGGGGGGGGGGGAGGGGAGGCAGACAAAACAAGTAGTTGTTAGGGGGAGGGGGCGCTGATATGGATACTCGCACGGGTGTCAAAATTCCGTCGGACCGCCCCTGTTTACACATAGATAAGCATTTTTTGTTACTTTCTCTTACCATGTACACGGTAAAGAAAGTATTGTTTTTGGGTCAAATTTTTGAAATTGAGATTTTATTATATTTACACGATTTCAGTTTCACTGAATCTTAAAATGAGGTTTTAAGCGATTGACCTGCGTGTGTGTCTGTTTTCAGTATATTTCAAGAACAAATAGTCGCAGGAAATCTGAACTCGGTATTCTTAATCTGTATTATATAAGGATGCTACACTAAAATTTTCATAGAGATCAATAAAATGGTTCGTGTACAGGGACATCCAAGATAATTCAAATATATTACGTCTATGGGCGAATTTTTTGGTAGGTAGAGTTTAATATTTATCGGCTGCACTACACAAAAAGAAATGAACATATATTTTTTTTATATGCATAAAATCACGTTATAAAAATATGGTATAAAAATCATTCACCATTCGTTTGTAGGGCTACTCAAAAGAACTAGAATATAGTGGGACTATATTTGGAAATTGCTGAAAATGCATTTCAGGTTGTGCTATGTGTTATTAATAGAACTTTATTTAAATACTTAATGCAGTGTGTACATAATTTATAGAAGACATACAGATCTACAATTAATTGACTATCTGACTGTCGATGATGGATATATCCAGTCACTGAACTGCTCTTTTTCCCAATATAACACTTAAAATTTAAAATTATGCAATTATAAATTTTTAGCTTGTTTTTCAACTTTAAATAATAGTCATAAGGATTAGAATGAAGTTCACATTTACATAATATATTGAAAAACTGTGCAGTGAAAACAGCATTACAAATTTGCCATTTTCAAAAGCGGTCAGAGGGTTAAGAGAAAATATTCTTTTCTGTTGAATGTGATTGGTGGAAGTGCTTTACTATATTTTAGCATGTTTAGGAAAATTTCTGAATTTTGAATAGATTTTTGAATTTTATAACAGCCTTAAATTCTGTATATTGCTATCTATGGCGGCTAATTCAAATTTTTTATTTGGAAGTTTATATGAGGTTGCTACTTGAAAAGTTTTGTCAAGAATGATAAGTATCAAAAAGTTGTGCGGGAGAAAGTTGCCTGAATAATTTGGAATAAACATTTAATTTAATAACAGCCTTGAATTCTATATAGTAAATATACGTACTAGATTCAAACGGGACGTTAAAATATATTAAAATACATAACATATAAACATTTCGTGCTATTTTTTTATCATCTTATCGGTACGTATAACATCTTACGAGAAAATAGCTGATAGCTGCATAAACAAGGAGTTTAAAATAGAATTGCATATTCGGAGGGTATAGCGTATGCTTCGTTCATTGGAACGAGTTGAATTTTTGTTAACACTTCTTCCATGAAAATACGTGAATGATAGTTATCTCAGCCTGAGATGATAATTCTAATAGTTCCAAAGTCCGCAGTATGATCCTTTCAGCTGCATGGTTGACAAATTTTAAAGTTTAAGTTAAAAAAATGTTCACTACTGGTACAGAGTCCACTACTTGTGCTTTTACCCTAATAATAAATTGAAGCAACCTATGCAAAATTAGAGAAATGCAAACCTAAGTCACGACTCATTTATTTTTTATTTATTTATTTTTTTTTTAAATATATCTTTTCGATTTCGCTATTCCAACTTTTACATAAACAGAAATACATACATATATATATATATATATATACATATATATATATATTATATATGAATTTTGCGTTATTGCATGTTAATAAGATCAGGATGTAATCTATATATTAATAGGCAAGCATAAAATTTGTAGTCCCTTTTTAACATATTAATTATGAGAGTAGAGTGTTGAAAATGGTATCATTCGAAAGGTATGGTTAGCCGGAAGGTGCGAACATAGAATAATAATAAAGGAAGAAGGAGCACGCTAATACTCTAATACTTCCAAACCCAAGGATGGAACACGGGCGCAGAATTCATACCGGAATCCGTTTAAGAAATTTCTCTACCTATAATATCGTTGATTTAAGAAGTAGAAAATTTTCTTACATTGAGTGTGGTATGAATTCTGCGCCCGTGTTCCATCCCTGCAAACCCCTTCTAGTGAAATGCCAGCGAAAGTTATTTTTGCTACTCAATACTTTAAAGTAGGGCACCCATGCTCGGCACATTTATCGCTGTTTGTTGTGGGTGCTTGCTGCCTCGCTGACTGATTGACAGAGAGATGAGACGATTCAAAAATCTCGCCAACAAGTCGCTAACCAATCAGATTGAAGCATTGATACAACCCTATACCAGACATTCCTGGATTTTACAAACCGAAACCAAAACATATATGCTCCTTCTTCCTTTATTATTATTCTATGGGTGCGAATACAAATATTATTTTCTTACGATGTCAAGAAGGTATTTAAAAATACATTTATTTTTTATGCATTTTCCCCCATTTTTCCCTTTTATACACATATTCCTTTATATTAAAAAATACCTAAAAGTAGAAAGTTGTTAAATCTGGCAATTTCATAAAGCTCAAATAAAATCATAGACACAGTAATTTGTATAATGTAGCATCACTATACGCGAGCGAAGTGATGACGTCACTGTCTGTCCATGGAGCCATGAAAAAGATTTTCTATGTTAATCGTCCATTGGATTTTTTGTAAAAAAATATTAAAAAATAACGGAAATTATCTGCCGACTTTAATTCCGATATTTGGGTATAGTTATATACACGGAGTAATAAGACAGGAGAAGAAGGTAACGCTGAAATTTTGTGATGTTGTTTTATAATGTTTACAGAGGGCGCCAGCGTGCAATCCTTCCTTCTCTCCAGCTTCCGCAATGTTATTCAATGGGGAAATGTCTCGTTTTAATTATTTTTTTAAAAATAATATCAAGCTGAAAAAATTTCGATTGAAAGCAAATTTCATTAAATAGAGTATTCTAACCAACATGATTTTTTTAAGAGCCATTTTATACTAATTTTACTTTGAAAGAAAACTTTTAAAAAATGACGATTCTTATGAACCGAAGCTAGCTAAAACAGACAATTGGGAGGAAGGAGAATGGATGTAATTTTGTAAAGAAAAAAAATAAACTTACTTTAGGTGCAGAAAACACGAACTCGGACTTTATTTTTCTCCTAGGGCTTTTTTTTGTTTTTCTTATCACTATCATAGCCTGTTTTACAACTAGGAAGGAAGCATTTATTTGAAACATCTGAATTATGCAGTTTTAAGAACTTACAAAGAAATTAAATTGCTTAAAATAAAAAATTTTAAATGTACTCCAGCAAAATTCTATTGAAAACAACAGTATATCCGCGCCGAGGTAGGGAGGAATGACAAGTGGCGTCCTCAATATTTACCAAAAATTTAGATCACAGTTTCGTAGCTTTCTCCCATTGGACCTTCAACTCCTATTAATATTACTCCGTGGTTATATATAAGTTACTGTCTACATGTGTTTGATTGAGTTATTTTTTCTGTAAAATTGATAAAATTTTAATTTAAAATCACAAAACTCCAGAAAAAAAAAATGGCAAACTTCCAGTTTCGAATGCAAACATAAACATTTCATTTCAAAGGGTGATATTTAAACAATAAATATTCAACTAATATACTAAATAAAAGGAAAATGGATTTGTTACTAACTGCTGCATGTATAAGTAGACGATACGGAAAAAATTCCGATTTCCGTTTTTTGCTGAATTTACATGTTTTGAGCTTTCTTTACGTTTCAATTAACTGAAATTGGCTACTTATTTTTTAAAAAAGTGTCTTTATTGCTAGCTTTTGTGGGTAGAAGAAGCAAGTAGAAGATACATAAAAACTTTTGATTCCCAGTTTTCGATGAATTTACATGTTTTGAGATTTCCTTGCATTTTAATTAAGTGAAATTGACCACTTATTTTTATTTTTTAAAAAGTGGATTTATTATTCTTTCCTCTGCATATATAAGTAGAAAATATTAGAATCAGAAAAGTTTTAGATTTTCGGTTTTCGATAAAGTTACACGTTTTGAAATTTCCCGAACTCAATTCGACCATTTTTGAAAAATATCTTTTTTTTTTTTTTTTTTTTTTTTTTGTTCAAACACTGTACTTTATGAACCAATCGAATTAATTTAACAGAATTTGATACTTGGTTGGGCCTTGGTTTGATATGGAACCTATTAGCTTCTGGGCTGTATCACACAGCAAGGGGCGTTTTCACGTTGCGATTTTCTCTCATTTCAGGAAAGGCGAACATCTACAGAGAGAAATACTTATATTAAGTAAAACTATGCTGATTCAGTTAGAGTGAATATCGGCAAACAATTGCCGCAGCTGTGTTGCAATTGCATTCCGTTTAGGACAAGACAATAACTTTGCTTTGCCTCGCTTTGCAAAAAAAAAATGGTCGAGTTTCGACCCCTGGGCGATACTAGTAAGCTCTTATTTCACGTACACTGTACCTATATATTAATATATTTGATATGGCTATATCAATTCCATTTAACATAATTTTATTAATCCTTTTACATTTATATTGGATTATCACAAGTTTAACAAATTGTAGTTAATTAGAAAAGTTCACGCCGCGACGGCAATAACAATTTAATGATCTAAAAAGGTCACTTAGGTTATGATTTACTGGTTCAAAAATATAAAATTGTAGGCAAGCAATACACAGTAACGTACATTCTACACATATTTTTATTAAGTACATCATTGTTTTTATGCAAAAGCAGAACAAATACTTTGAAATTTAATATAATCAAAATACAAACTAAACTGTGTAACGGAAGTTCCTCAGATACTTGTATGTAACTCATAAACTTGTTAATATTCATTTTTATCTAATCTGAATTATTTATTTTTCAGACAGTCTAAAAAATGCCTAATAAAATTCATCCTTCCAAAGAATGTAAAAGATCTCAAATTCAAGCACTTTCAAAAACAGGGCATTCAGATAGAGAATTTTCAATAATCTTGGATGTTCACAAAGCACTGTTCTAAAATGGAAAAGTAAAGCAAATTTTTATTATTAAAGGAAATTAAATTTTAATTATAATATCTTTATGTATTATTGTTATAATATTAAATTTTAACTATAAGAGGCCAGGAAGACCAGTGAAACTACCATCAGTTGATAAAAGGGCAATTAAAACGAATATGTGGAGAATTTTGATGGATCTCTTTGAAAATCAGCGGGTCTATTAACCCTCCTTTAGGTGCGCGGTCTACGATCGTAGACCAGGTATGTTTTTAGTAACATAATTCCTAGTAGATGGCACGTTCATGCACTCCCTTCTCAGTAGCTGTTTATGAAGTTTATTTAAAATACTTAAAAGAGAAGAATGAACCAGTTTTTAACCAAGTTTTTTGTTGTCGTTGTATTTTAAGCCGTAAATAAATTTGGTCTACGAGTGCAGACCGCGCGCCTAACGGAGGGTTAAACAGTGCTAAACGGAATGGAGATATGGGCAAGAAAATGAGTAATATTGCAGTTAACAGATATATTAAATTCAATAATTGGGGTAAAAAAGCCTTCAAAAGTCCGATTCGTCCATTATTATCAGCAAAAAAAGATATAACAGTTAGGGTTTAATTTGGTTAATTAATGAAAAAAATCAAGAATATTTGCCTTTTGGACTAAGAGGAGAAGAGAAGAGACCCACATCTTATTCATTGATCAAACTTGGATGGAAACAAATACAAAAAGTCAAAGAAAAAATAAATATTTCAGGATTGAAAACAGAGGTGAAGTACTCCCAACACATGTTTCAAAATTCTTTGCCAAAGTCATGGTTGCTGGCGGTATTCGTGCAAGAGGAGTAACAAGGTTGTATACTGTTCCTCAAGGGCAAACGATTAATGCTCAGTATTACAGAAATGCAGTTTTAGCTATTTATTTAGATGTTCTGGACAACAGAGTCCTTTTCCTTAGAAAAGAAAAAAAAAGTATTCATGCAAGATGATACAGTCGGTAACAAAAGTCTCCGAACACAAGCAAAAATTACTATGTAAAAAAAGTACTCTTAATACAGTTTTGTTAAATAAATCCTTGTCGAATCCTATTTTTAGACTGACAAAGAACAGGATTCGACAAGGATTATTTAACAAAACTGTATTAAGTGTACTTTTTTATACAGGAATTTTTGCTAGTATTCAGAGACTTTTGTTACCGACTGTACTACGCTCCATACTGTAAGGAGAACCGAGGAGTTAATCAGTGTAAGTAGATTTGACATTACGGGGATACTATGGCAAGGTAATCCATCCAATTTGAACCCACTTGAAAAATTGTGGTCTATCGTTAAGAATTCTGCTACCAAAGAACAGATGAACCAATTCCAAAAATAATGGGGAATTAAGGGAAGATTTCAAAACACTTGGAACAATTATTTTGTCACAGGGCCGATAACGCAGCATTAGTGCTACGTAACACCCAACCAACTAACCAACCTGTCACCGGTCTAAAAGAAAATCGCTCAATCTTTCAAGCATAGGGTTAACAGCATGTTAGAAGCTAAGCTAAAGATAGAATTTCCAATCATTAGATGAGATTATGTAAAATTTTGAATAAATGTTTTCAATAGATTGAAATATTTTGTTACGACACGTGTCTGAAACTTTCCTTACGCGGATTATAAATTATGCGTTTTTTTTTTTTTTTTTTTTTTTTAATTTATGCTAATTTTCGCAATTTCGCAAAGATAGAAATATTTAATTTCAGTAATTAACTTAAACGTATAATAAATATTGCAAAAGGATTTTTTAACAGGTTGCAGCCAAATGCTCCAAAAAACTGATGTTGAAAGATGATGAAGGTAAGAAAGCATCATAAATCGTAAAAACTTCTTTGATGTCCCACTATTAAGCTGTTAATGATGTTTACCAAACAAATAACGGAAATTGTTTGGAAGCTAATATTAGATTCACATGTCTGATTTCTGAAAGTTAATTATTATTATATTATTTTCTTTCTTTTTTTTTTTTTTTCTTTTTAAACGACATTTTGTAAATATCAAATCATATTTGCTTTAAAAAAAAAAAAAAAAAAAAAGAAATAGAAAACAAGGAAGAAAAAAAAGTTTTACAAAAGTATTTTAATCTACAAATTTGTCGTCCATGTGTGTGACATTGGCGACAACTGTTGATGACTGCGCAACAATAATGTCGCTAAGCAATGCTTGCGTGATTAGAAACCTTTCTTTCCTTAGTTTATAAAACTCTTTGTTGGTATTAAAATTTTATAAATTTAGCAAATATCTTGCACAGTTTAACATTTAAACAATTTTTATAATCTCTATTTGGTCTCTCATTCTTTCACACTTGTTAAATGGGCGTCGTACCTGTTATATATATATATACTAGCAGGCTTTGCCCGCTTCGCTGGACGTTAAACTTAAATGATTTGTCAAAATGCCATATCTTTATTAATAACCTAAGTTCTCGCTGTGATTGGTAGAGGTTTTCTCGCTCCCAATGTTAGGAGTCTGGGTCCCCACTGTCTTCGGCACAACTTACCCACTTCTTACTTCCCCACCCTCAGCGGGTGAGTTCGAAGTTTTGCAAAATCCCACTAATGTACATAATGCGTACACTTAATCAATATCCACACATCAAAATTCGCCATTCTAAGATAATTCAAAGCGAATTCAAACGGAAAAACATGTTTTTACACATGTTTATTGCCCTCCGACTCCGAGAAGGGGGGGGGGGGGGATTTCGAATTTCGTGAAATGCAGTTACAATAAGTGCCGGATGCATACAAACAATTTACACACCAAATTTCGTGACCACAGAAGTCTTTAATAGACAGTATTATAAATAAATAAATACAAAAAGCACAGCTTAAGTATCGGAACCCTTTGGTGACTTTAAATATTTTAAGCCATTTTTGCGATGAACTGAATTGGCTATCTCAATTGTGCAATTCAAGATCTTGGCGAGAAACGTCCGAGCTACTTCGGTGCCGAATTTCAAATTTTGCCAAAGGGATCCAATACTAAAGCTGTTCCATATCGAATCTGGGTTGAAAACGGAAAAAGGGTAAAATAAATTAGAAATATCAGACCTATATTTATAAATTTGATACCGAATGAAAGGGGCGATTTTGCTGAATCCAGGGGTTCAAACAGTTTTTCGATGCGACAATTAGATTTTTAAAAAATAACTAAAGTATGAAATTTAAGTGACAACGGAAAAACGGATAAAGGGAAAAATAAATTAGAAATATCAGACCTATCATTACAAACTCAGTACCAAATGAAAGAGGTGATTTTTCTGAATCCTGGGATGTAAACAGTTTTTCGATACGACAATTAGATTTTTTAAAATTAACTAAAGTATGAAACTTAGATGGCAACACTTCATTTCAATCTTTTCATAATTTGTAGTCCGAATCCCGCGAATAAAAAAGTCTTTAACTTAAAAAATTATTTTTATATTTTATTTTTCCATTCAAAGCGTTTTAGTAAAAAAATATTTATGGCGCATGCGCAGGTGTTTTTTACCCACAATTTAAACACTAATCATAATTTTGAAAATTTCTATAGATATAATTTTAAGATGGGTGAAGACCTAAGTTTCTGCCAAGCGCCGTTGAATTCCGTCCAGCCGTTCTCGAGTGATGCCCGGACAAACGTGTTTTAGTCTTTCACCCCCCAGGGGGGAACGGGGGGGGGAATTTCTGAAAAGTTGATAGATATAATTTTAAGTTGGGTGAAGACCTAAATTCCTGCCAAGTGCCGTTGAATTCCGTCCAGCCGTTCTCGAGTGATGCCCGGACAAAAAAGCGACATACGGACACGATGACACACACACACACACACACACACACACAGGCAAAATTTTCTGAAGTCATTTTCGGCTTTCTTGGGGTGTGAAACGTGAAGATATCGCAAAATTTTTCGATTCCGACAAATTTACAGACAAAAGTCTGATTTTATTAATATAGATATACAATCCTTTTGATAGTAGAAGCAAAGAATGAGAACGAAGAATAGTTAATCAAACAATTCACCAAAGAGACATTGATTCAGTTATCAAGTTCAACAATAGCGCTGACGCCAATCCACTGTACAACAATACCTGTTGAAAATTGAAATAGGACAGTGTAATTAGACTCTGATGAAAAGGAGGTTGACTCTAGGACAATATTTCAAGGTGAAAAATCTGGAGTGACTCCACTCGACTTTCCGAACATTGAGTAATTAACAGTTTTGTAGATAAAGTAAAGAAAGAGGAGTTGTTAAAAAACAAAAGAGATAAAACCATAATAAAGTGTTTGAGTATTTTTCTCCGTATATTACACGATGTTTTATTTAATGCTACTGAACTTAGAGCCCATAGATCATAATGATAAAGAATTTTCGTTGTGTCCCTGTAAAAAACCTATAAATGCTAGATTCACCAAAATGCTTATAGTTAGTGCAACAGTGATTTATATTATTCATATAAATTTTCAGCTCAATTGAATAAGGCGTTTAGATGCTATCGCACTTTTAACTAGTATGTTGTGGCCACCACATGACTTTCTTCTATTTTTTCCTATACAAATTCACCCAGTAAAAATAATTTATTAAAATTATTATTTAAAAAAAATATCTTCCATGATAATGCAGATGGTTTCCATATTAGAGAAGTAGTATAACACTAAATATAAAAAAAAAAAAAAGTCAATTTTATTGTCAATATTACATTTAAAAAAAATCGATAACTTCATTTTAAATTATCGCAGATGTATGGTTCAACCATTCGTTTTAAAGGTACTTGCGAGCTCTTTTGAAAGATACCCATCATGAAAATTTACTCCCCTCGAGGGGGGAGGCGAGGCGAGGCTTCTACACATACAAAAAAATTTTCCCGGTTGACTATCTCTATTATAAATAATTCTGTTAAATTTCATAATGATTATTAAAAAATAATTTTCTTTATGCACATTTATACAAAATTTTGTACTATACCACCATGTTAAAAATTTAGAAAAAGCGGGATGGCAACGCAACCTGTAAGACAATTTTTACCAAAAGTTGATAGGCACTAATTTATGTCAAGGTGCAACTACATACCAATTTGTATGAAATTCTGTGAAGTAGTTCCTGAGATACAGTTGCCACAAATGTTTGTCACACCCACGCAGAGACTGACAGACAAACAGACAGACATTTTCTAAAAATGGTCAAATCGTGTTCTACAGCTCTCAAAACGTGTAAATCCATCAAAAACCCGATGTCGAAAATTTTTACGAATCCAATACTTTCTTCTATTGAATATAGAAGAAAGTAAAAATTTGGTCCCACAGGCCATAATGATAAAGAATTTTCCTTTGTGTCCCTGTAAAAAAACTGTAAGTTCTAAAGTCACCAAAATCTATACAGTTCGTGCAACTGTGACCTATAACATGTGTACAAATTTTTTTTTCAGATTAAATAAGCGTTTAGACGCTATCGCACTTTTAAAAATTTGGCCCCATAGGCCATAATGATAAGGAATTTTTCTTTGTACCCCTGTAAAAAAACTGTAAGTGCCAGATTCTCCAAACTCTATACAGATTGAGTATCTGTGACCTATAATATGTGTATAAATGTTTTGCTCAATTGAAGAAGGCGTTTAGATGCTATCGAACTTTTCAGATTTTGGTCCCATTGACCATAATGATAAAGAATTTTTCTTTGTGTCCCTGTAAAAAAACTATAAGTGCTAGATTCAACAAATTTATAGGGTTCGTACTATGGTGACTTACAATATACGCACCAACTTTCAGCTTATTCGAACAAAGAATTTAGAGGCTAGCGTGTTCACTCGCAGACATACACACATACATACACACATACATACATACATACATACATACACACACACACACACACACACATACATACATACATCATCGTAAAAATAGTGAAAACGGACTCAGGGGACCTCGAAACGTATAGAAATATCAAAATCTCGAATTCGGATTTTTGACATGATTACAATACTTTCCTCACTATAGTGTTCGGAAAGTAAAAAAGAGAACCCTGTAATGAACAATAATGACCCATTAAGCGCAGTAGAAGCCAAGCAACTGATACAAGACCACCAAAACCACAAAGACCAATAAGAATGAACAAATTCTCTATGTAGGAGAAGCCCAGATATAAGGGAAAAAAAAAAAAAAAAAAAAACACCAGGAGATGAAATACACATATTTAAAGAAACCAATTTTTAACAGCCGCAAAACAAACGACACAACAAACCAACTCAACCAAATCCCAACAGAAAAACTCAAACTAAATCGAAATCCAGGGAAAAAAAAACAACAACCTAAGAAAGGAAGAAAGGAGGCAAGCGGCAAGACTTGTGACTTGACTGTGGGATTAAACTAGTTGCCAGGACAGCCAAGCCTGCCAAGAGCAGATTAGGAGACACATGGATAAAAAAAAAAAAAAAAAAAAAAAAAAGGCAAAACCCCATAGCAAATAAAGAACAATGAAACCATGATATTTATTGATTGATTACGAACCCATAATAAAAAAGAACACCCAGATGAAACAATGACAAATTATTTTCCAGAAAAACAAAAACAGAAAACTCTCCAGAAAAACAAAAGCACACCATGAACCTAAAAAGTAATAAAACCAAAACCTAAACCCGCAAGAAAAAATCACCCCGAAATGAAAGAGGCAATTTAGGCACAATCCATCCTGATGTATTGAAACACCAACCAGAAAAAAAAAAAAAAAAATCAAAACACGAGTTACAAAAACTGTATTCAAAACACCAGCAAAACAGAGAACTTAACAGGAGAAAATGGCATTTTAGACGTTGAGTTGTATCATTCCTTGATAATTTATTTAATAGCCAATTTTCAACCAATTAATTTTTAGAATAAAATTAAATGCTACAATCCTTCCTTCATTTTTTTTTTTTTAGTTTAATTCAACATACCACCCAACCAGGGCCCGATTAAGGTTTGAAGCTAGGGGAAGCTCAGTATCATTTCTGGGCCCCCCTTTCATTTCGATTTTTTTTTTTTCATTCATATACCTGAGTGGTTTCTACACACATAACATTAAAATCGTATAACTTATTAATTAAGATCATTCAGATTTTTGAGGCTAAATAACAGATTTTTCCCGAAATAGTGAGTATTTTACTTTGCTTTAGGCGACCTTTCTCAGAAAAAATTCAATCTGAAGGTGAAAATATGAAACAGAAAATTAAAGAACCTGTTTTTAGTCATTCTGGGGCCCTCTCTTAAATTTTAGAAGGGAAGCTTGTGCTTCCTGAGTCTTTTGGGTAATCAGGCCCTGCACCCAACCATCCAACCAACAACGCCACCCAACCTCCTTAATCAAACATCTGCCCACCGAACCTCCACATTTTTATTTATATAAAGAAGAAATATTTTAAATAATACATAAATAAAATTGTAATACTTATAATGGTATAAGTATTTGCAGAGCTGACAGTATTTTGATTTATTCCGTATCATTGATAGTACTAGCCTTTTTTCCCCGCTACTTTTTTTAAAGAGTGATTTCCTTCTCATTTAATAGCAATTAAGTGCATATTGGCGAAAATTACTCTATAATGAAAGCGGTGTGAAAAAAACCTGGTACTAATAATGTTAAGGAATAAATTAAAATGTCGTGATCTCTGGTTACACGTCTGTTACCGCGTAATTTAAATGTTTTATAAAAGTAGCATTAAAATATAAGATTGCTTTAATTCTCACTGTGAGCAATACTGAATAATAGTGTGCAATAAACTTTTTTTTTTTTTTTTTTACACTTGACCTTAAATTATGTTTCATATACCATTTGATTTAAGAAGGTACTATAATATTAAAATAATGAATATATCCCTAGATTTTTTAATCATTACGATGTATATATCACCAATTCTACAGTAATCAATGTCTTTAGGGGAAAAAAAAAAAAAAACAATGTGATAAACTCCATGAAAATAAATACAATGCTACAAAGGAAATTTTTTGCAAATATTTATTTTATCTTTTTTATGCATATTTTAACATGCATTTTGATACATTATAATTATACATTCTTTGAAGATTTTTTTTATTGAATAGTAATGAATATTCATGTACAGATAAATTTTGGAGCTGGAAACATCTGGCTTTTTGTTAATCTTTATAAATTCCTAGAAAGATAAAAAGAAAAATATATAAGTAAATAGCTATATTTTATAACATTGAAAAGTTCTTTTATTAAAACATACACTAATTATATAACATATTTGTTTCTGTGAAAATATCGTTTTTAACAACTTATTAACTAAACTAAAATAAAATTTTTTGCTGAATTTGAGTTATTTATACTTTGTAAACGGCATGCTTTTTATGCAAATACAGTATAACGTTTACATTTTCGGCATAAATATTAAGATTATATTGAGTGCCTTTGAAAAACAAGCTCCTTTCTGTAAGAATATGCTTTGTCATATCGTTGAATATTTGTTTTAATTTCGAAGCTAGTCAAAGAAAACATTACTATAAATGGAATAAAGTTGACACAAATATCTATATAAATATTTCTCTAACGTAGACCAGTTATGATTAAATTTTGTTGAAAATTTCATGAAAGAACAAATTTTTTAGATTCATAGCGTAAGCTAAATAAAAAAAGAGAGAGAATAAACACTGAGGAAATAATATAGGATACAGAGCATACGACGATATTTTTAAAGCAAGACGATTAGTTTTTAATTGTGATTCAAAATAATTTACCAAACAAGTCACATGACGCACACATCGGAGGTGCTATCTGATTGGTTAACCCAGATAGGATTGATCAAAAGCATACAGCCGGCAGCAAAAGTATCCGAGCACTAGCAAAAATTCCTGTATAAGAAAAAGTACTCTTAATACTGTTTTGTTAAATAAATCCTTGTCGAACCATGTTCTTAGTCTGTCTAAGAAAAGAACATGATTACACAAAGATTTACTTAACAAAACAGTATTAAGTGTACGTTTTTGATATCGGGATATTTGCTAGTGCTCCAATATTTTTGCTGCCGACTGTAAATTTGGCTGTTAGAGATTTCGACTATAAAAATTTATTCTAATAAACGTAATTTTAAATATCAATTTTTAAAAACGTTCTTAAAAATGTATTAAGTTTTCGATTCATTTAAAATAACGTAAATAGCTGCCTTTTGTTCAAAAGTATAATTCATACAAAAACTGACGTCCTGTTAAAGTTTGTGGATATAGTCCGCAGCAAAATTATTGAAGCACACATCCACATTTTTTATACTTTTTTTTTAGTTTGATCGCTGATTTTTATCGTCAGCTTACTTTTTTATAAACAGCATAAAGACTAAGATCATGATTCGAAAAATATTATTTTAACAAAATTGTATTAGGAGCACATTTTTCAAATAGGAATTATTGCTAGCGCTTCAATAATTTTGCTGTCGACTGTACTCGCTCAATTATATAAAAAAAAAAAAGTGGTAATCTCTTTTCAGCAAACTTTGTTTGTTTATTTCTGAACGCGCAATTTTATTGACACATTTGAAAAATTTTATATGCCTAGGAAACGAAATCCTGAAATATTTAATGCTCTTAGAAGATTTAGAAAAGTGAATAAAATGCCAGAATAATCAAATGTGCGTAAGCGATAACCAAATATTCAAGATTATAGCACATTCTCTGGGAATAGCCACCGGAATAGTTCCCATTAAGTTGATGGTTAAGGACAGCGTAACTGCGGAAGTATGTTAGATCATAGCTTCCTAAACTAGATGCCTTCCGCGTGGCTCTGAAACTTGGTAGTAGACAGCGCCACCTAGTACAGATTGCGCGACTTTTTTACTCAACACCCACCAAAAATTTTTTAAAAGTGGTATTTGATATACATAAAAGGCGAACAGAATCGAAGGAAAGTCGATTATACATATCATATATCACTTCTTAAAATTATTGGTGACAGCTGAATAAAAAAGTGTGCAATCTGTACCAGGTGGCGCTGTCTACCGCTTGAACTGTTGCCAAGTTTCCGAGCCACGCGGAAGGCATCTAGTTTAGGTTAGATAGGAACCATTCAGATGTTCTGCACGGGAAAGGCTTGAAGAAAAATATTTCATATTATAATTTAGAAGTAATTGTGAAGTTATTTTTTCACAAACTTTTATACAACCTTGTAGTAATTTGCGAGTTTCAAATTCTGTGAATTAAAACGACATAACAAAAATGAAGAATTTAAAACTTACTCTAATTTCTTTTGTATTTAAAACAATTTTTCATTTCTCGAATATCATAACTATTTTTAATTGTGTTTTTCTTATATTCTTTGCTGCAATTTTCTGTTTTTCTTTTATATTTATTTCTTTACTTTTTAACGGCCTTATTCACCATTAACTTCAGCTCCCGTTTCAACGCAAAAACTTGAAAAGCGTCTAAAGGCATAGTACAGTTTTCAAATAAAATTTGACACGCTGCTTCTGCCATCTAGTGTCGATGTTTTCATATAATTTCTGATTGGTTATTTTCAGCTAAAAAAAAATCTTAAAATAACAATGCCGCTAGATGGCAGATGCGTCAGACTTCGCTAAAAAGTTGAACCTTGCCTTTATACGCTTTCCAAGTTTTCGCTTTCAACCGGGAGTTGAAGTTTTTGGTGAATACAGCCGTAAGAATTTAAATGCATGAATAAATGTTAGTGTACTTTGAAAAATCTCATAAGAAAGTTTGTCACAGAAAATATCTGATTACCTGTACTACTGTATTTATAGATTTGACTAGTATTCTTCTTCCTAATAGGAAACCATCTTATTTTCCGTATCCATATTCACCAAATCGATATCCGAAGCCTCCTAGTCCATAGCCGAGTCCATATCCAAAGCGTCCGACTCCGAGCCCGAGTATTCTTCCATCATTCAGATCGTAATTGTTGTAAGCAAGTCCAAGACTGTCGATTCCATCGATAACATTTCCTGCAGCTCCGTAGTATCTTGGTAAAATTCCACCGATCAATCCTGGGTAAAGAGTTCTTGCTACAGGTAGGACAGGGGATACGACTGAGACTGGAGCTACTGCGGGAAAGGTAGCAATTCCGGAGGCAGCAGCAGCGCCAATGAAAAGTACAATTACCTATGGAAATCAATTATTTACTTACTGTCATAGAAAGAAATCTATATGTGACGCAACAATTCCATAAATATATACATTATTTTGGTACATAGACCTATTTTTGTACAAACTGTGAAAAATTACAAATAAACAGCGAAATAGTATTACCGACAATAATTACGGAAAATTATTATACTATATACACTTGGTACCTTTGACTTAAAACCACTGAAAGTTTCAGATAAAAGCTTGTATTTCCATATTTATAAATTGAGCTATATTAGGTTTGTCTGATGAAATATATATCTAGGAAACAATTCTTATGGTTTTTGATATATATATATATATATATATATTACAGATTCGAAATTTTTAAATTGCGTTTTATCAGTTCATATTTTTTCACCATCTTTAAAATGCTAAAATTTATACTGATATTTAATTTTTTTTTTTTTTTTTTTTTTTTAATGTTTAATAGAACCATCCTAAAAGAATTAGGGATGCATTTTGCTATATCATTAAAAGAAAAATATATAAAAAATAAAAATATTACAAACATCATGATTTTTTACAGATTTTTAAAAATTAATCAATAAATTTCAAAATCCTTCCCTAATTCTTTTAAGAAGGTTCTATTAAACACAAAGAAAAATGTTAAGTCTTTCCTTAAATATCTTTAGAAGTTTTAGCATTTTGAAAATCATGAATTCATTGAAATGGCAAACTGAGAAAATGCAAATAAAATATTTCAAATCTACAAAAAATACATCAAAATTCATGAGAATTGTTGCCTGAATATATATCTTATTGAGCAAACCTAATATAGCTGAATTTATAAATATTGAATAGAAATATAAGCTTTTATATGGGGAAATTTATTAAGGGGAAATTATTAAGGGGGAAAAAATAATAAAATAAATAAATAAAATAATTTTATTATTTTCCTCTTCCATCTCTTTAACTTACTTTTCCTATTTTCTATATATACAGTAAAGCACCGTTTATACGTCTCCCGTTTATACGCCTTTCACATTTATAAGTCCTTTTAGTGAAGTTCCGATTCATTCCTATTCATTTTAATGCAAAAAAAAAAAAAAAATCATTTATACGCCACTAATATCGGTTATACGTCTTTTCCACTTTTACTAAAATTCGCAAAATATCTCGACCTCTCCTTATTTTCTGTTCTAAATAAGGCTGATTTTCCTAGGAAGCATTTTAAATGGAGGAACGCAGGAAAGATAGGAGAATACTGATCAAAAAATCAATTGAATTCACTGTAGAATTTTTAATACTCATAGACAAGCAGCAAATCAGACGAATATTAAAAATTTTTAAAGTTATTAAATAACTATCTGTTTGGACATAAATCGTATGCTTATTATCTTATTATTAAAAATACACAATATATATAATTAATATTCAAAATGTGTTCATATAGTTCTTAAGAAATGTGATATAATACTCAATATATGATGCGTGTAATTAGTACCCAGTCATGCATTAATAGTATGATTTTTTCTCACTTTTTATAATAAATCTTTTTTTTTATTATTATTAATAATTGTCTTAAAGAAAAAAAAAAGGGCATAATATACATTTAATAACCAAAGAAACTTTATTAACTACTATTTTCACATAAATTTTGCTTAAGTGTCATTAAATTTTTAGTAATCAAAGTGTTTATTGTTAAAATTTCGATTATACACCTTTTCATTTATACTTCCTTTTACGTCAGTCCCTTGAAAGACGTATAAACGGTGCTTTACTGTATTTGTAAATTAACAAGTAAAAATCTGCTGATTTTGTATGATTGTTTAATTTTTAAATTGCACAAATAGTTATTTTTAACGTAGAACATATTAAATGTAATTTAGTAGCCGAGACTTTAATCGAGTAATATATTTAACTCATTAAACGCCGCTATACGAAACCCACTGAAAATTTTTGAATTTTTGTATAATCTGGGTTTTAATGTGCATTTCTAATCATATATAGTTTAATTAAAAGAAAATTATTTTTTTAGAAGATATGATATGTTTCCAAAATGCAGATGTTGAAAAACTGCAAACCTGTTTTAAATTAGTTTTCTTGATTCCTGTTTCATATAATTTAAGAAAAGAACTGTTTTATTTCATATCTATTGTTTTAAACCTTTGCACTCAAATGAGTTATTTTTGCTGATTTTTTTTTTCTTTGCTGATTTTTTGCAGAAAAACAAACATCTTTGTTTGAATAATTGAAAAAAGAAATAAAAGTTACATTACAAATTTATTGAAAATATTACCAACAAAGTTAGACGCTTCAATATTTAATGTAAAAAATAAAAAATATATTTATCTTAAGTACTTACAGAGAATTTTTTTTTTTTTAATTATTCCCGCAGCGGGAGCTTTGGCGCCTAATGAGTTTTAAGAACTAAAGTTGGAGAAAATGTATTTGTTTAATTTCAACTTTAATTTGGTAATTATTTAAACATTAAATACTCGAATTTTCAATTTAGAAGGAAATACGAAGCAAAGTATGAAGAATAATTTAAAAACTAGTATGCTGTGGTCATCACAAAAATTTCTTCAATATTTTCCTATACAAATTCACGCAATTCCAATTATTTATTAAAATTATTATTTATAAAAGATATTTTCAATGGTTAACGCATATTATTTTTTTCCCAGAAAGCTACAATCGTATATATTGAAATAAAATCAATTCTATGCTCCATACAGAAAAAACAAAAGAAATACATTTTTCAGATTTTTTTTTTTTTTTTTTTTTTAATTTAAAAAATGAAAGAAAAAAATCACTGATTTTGTTCTAAATTATTACAGACCCGGTTCAACAAGCCCTTTTAAAGATATTAACGAGTTCTTTTGAGGGGGAAAAAACCCCTCATATTGAAATTTTACACTCTAGAGGGGAGGGATGAGGGGTAAGAGATGCTCCTACATATATGAAAATTTCCTATCCTGGTTGACTTTTGTTTCATAAATATACATTCTTTTACTCACGAAGATTGGTTAAAATAATCCTCATTATGTTCATTTATACAAAATTTTTTCGTTTACTATCTTGTTAAAAAAATCATAAAACAGTGCGACAGCGCCACCTATTGAGTGGTAGGCATCAACTTATTTCAAAACGCAACTAATGATAACTTTTTATGAAATTCTGTGGGTTAGTTTTCGAGCTAGAGTTGGTAGATAATTTTTGTCACACACAGACAGACGGATATTTTCTAAAAATAGTGAAATCGTGTCTACGAGCTCTCAAAACGTAGAAATCGAGTAAAAATTTTTTACGAATCCAATGCTTTTTTCTATTAAATATAAAAGAAAGTAAAAAAAAAAGTTTAAAATGTTGTATGTAAACATATATTAAAAATGCATAGCATAAATGCATAGCTTCTTTTCTTTAAAATTAGTAAAAAGAAAAAATGTATTTTTGTTAACAGATGCTAATATTTAGAAGCAGTGGATGTATGTTTACAAAAGTTATAGCACAGAGGTGAACAGATAGACTGACTTATTGATTTTAAATTTAGTTAAACTGAAGCAGGATATTATCAGGAAAATAAACTAAAACAAAATTAACAGAATTTATGCATTGCTTTTTCAAAATTTATACGTGAATGTAAATAATAATGATAATAAAATAATTATTTAATAATAAAATAATAAATAAATAATTATTTTGAATTTTTTCTTTAAGCTAATAAAGAAATATGCGTAAAATATATGTTTGTAAACATGTCACTAAAAGTAAAACATAGAAAATAGAAAAGTAAATATAATTATTAGGTGTAAGAAGTTGTTAATCAGCTAAGAAAATTTTTTAAGGGGAAAAAAAATAAGTTTTACTTACAGCTAATTTCAGCATGATTTTAGTTTTTGAAAGCGAAGGCAAAGTGAATTGCAATGTGTTTTTCAAATAAGCTTGATTTTCCCTATGCTGCTGTAGGTATTTTATACATTTTTGAATTTACGGTTGATGGAATTCAGGTTCATATTTGTTTTAATTATAAACTGAAAGACCTTTGTGACGTAATCAGACGCATTAATTATGATAGCTATCTATTTACTTAGAGCAAACTATTCTTACTTGAATGAATATATAATTTATTTAAATATTTAGTATTCGCAATTTTTGATTTTACAGTGTGATTAAATTTTTTCTCGACGTAGCTAAAATATAACTGGCTCATATGTAAGTTTACCTTGCAGCCATATTAACTTTTCACTAGAATATCATACAGTGTGAAATTTCTAAATAGTGTGAATTTTCTAAAATTTTCAATGACAATTTTATAGAATATTGTTTAAATGTTGCTCTTTTATATGCTCAAAATTTTGAATAAAAATTTTTATTTGTTAAAAAAAAAAAAAAAAAAAAAAAAACAGAGAAAATGTACTTTTTTTTTTTAGACTTTTGAAACCTATCTAACACCTTAATTTCATAAAAAATAGTTAGTTTATTAATAAAAATGTATTGATTTGTTTAAAAATAATTATAAATGTTCTGCATTCCTCAATAAATAAACTTTTGGAATCAAATTCAGTTTGAGATTAAATTTTAACTCCTCATAGAATCTTATTAATACTAACAGCTACTTATTTATAGTTTGTGGACAATTTTTTAGTTGTTCCATACTAACATCGAATCAAAACATCAGTTGCCGTTCGAAACTATAACAAGGTATTTTATTAAATTAAAACCCGAATAAACTACTACGTCAGAAACGCCAAAGAAAAATATTTGAGATGCATACAGCTGTTTCGGTAGCCTTAAGCGTACCGTCTTCAGTGCAAAAACAAAAGACCGTCTTCATTCTTTTTGCACTGAAGACGGTACGCTTAAGGCTACCGAAACAGCTGTATGCATCTCAAATATTTTTCTTTGGCGTTTCTGACGTAGTAGTTTATTCGGGTTTTAATATTCCAACGCCAAGTTTCCTGTTATTATTTTATTAAATGCTATTTATGTAGTTAACACGTTCAGCGCCACGCAAATTCTTAAAATCCATTAAAATTCCATAATGATTCCTCCTGTAATAAATAAAAATTAAACAAATTTTTAATACATTTTCAATCTTTAAATGTAATATTTTTAGTTTTATATCCGCCACCGATGGTTGACGCGGTTTTTTTATCATATTTGACACTGTCAGCCACCGATGGCTGACAGGGCGCTCAACGTTTTAATTTTTCTATTGGTACTGCTTTTATTTTCGGGGTAAAACTTTCACTGAAATGTTTGAAGTATAACATGTTCTGCATACTCCTAAAGTTTCAAGATGATTCCTTCAGTTCTTAGAGCATATGACAAAATGTCTAGAATCTAGAATGTCTGATATGGCGCTCAACGTGTTAAGCAATCAGAACTTTCATACATTAATTCTTACTGTTTAGATTTTTGTGATCAATTATTAACTTGTGATCAACCACTGAGCCTAGTAAAACTTTTGTTAAATGGATATATCAAAGATTTGTTCAATGAATTTAGAAAAAGTTTTAAGAAAATGCTGTCCGGTTTAAGTAAATGCTTTCCTTCCTGTCTTAAAATCTATATCAGTTATTAAAATTCCGTTAAAAATGGGGAGTTGAAAATCAGTTACGTACCATTGTAAGATAATTATTATTTTCTCTTACATCCATAAAAGAAGTAATTGGATTCGTAAAATTTTTCGATTGGTTTACACATTTTGAGGTGTCTAAAATACGATTTGACGAAAAAAAAAAAAAAAAAAAGTCAATGGAATCAACGTCTTATCAAATCAAGCACAGTCAGCTTCAATTTTATCCATCAAAATCTATCAAGATCCTTGTATCTATAAATTTTTGGTACAACAGCTACAACATGACACTAATATTCTGGGATTTCCCACATTAACGGGAATGCTATATACCAGCTTCTATTGTGTTTAATTGCATGAAACTTGATATGTGAGAGGACAATTATGCGAAACAATGCTGATTTAATTTTGGTACATATCGGCTGACAGATGGCAGTGTTATGATATAATTTTCCACGTGAATGGAAAGGCTTCTTCTCAGCTTCGAAAGTGTGTAAATGAACCAAACTTGTTACGTGAGATGTCCTTTATAAAAAGGGGTGTTGATTTAGTTTGGGTGTACATCGGCCGCTAGGTGGCGTAGATATTACTCTCCTTATGAGATTTTCCAAATGGCTACATCTCAACATTTATTGGTTAAACTGCATCATATGTAAAATCTTTATTGTGAGAAACCAAATAAATAAATAAATAAATAAAATAAGTAAATAAATAAAAAAATAAGAAAATAAAAAATACAAAAGAAAGAATACCCCACCTTTTTTTTTTTTTTTTAAAGGCAACTCCGAAATATATCGATGGGAAAAAGACTTCGTTAATCATATTAAACTGGAAAAATTCTTGGTTTAAAATAATCCATACGATGAGTAGATGGAACCCCTGGGCTCCCATATTTCTTACATTGAATAAACTGGATATCTTTAAATGAAAATGATACTTTTTACGGAATACCTTTTTCATCGAGATTCTTCCGAGCTGCCAGACTTTTATCTGAATACAGTAATCGGGCCTGCCCACAACATTGCAAAAAGAAAAAGCAATACACGTTTTAAAGTTGGTTCTTTCCCTATTAACCGAATCCCTTAAAAAAAAAAAAAAAAAAAAAGGTTTCCTTATAAAAAAATTAACTTTAACATTTGAGTTTAAAAAAAAAACCCGGGATCCATCTGTGTACACAAAAAATCTTTTGTTGGAACTACAAAAATTTTGCTAAATCAATCGAATTATGTTTGTTGATCTTGCTTCAACAGAAATTTTGTTATCAGAATGGAAACGGTCATATCGCTCGCTCATTGGCTGTAGAAAGTGTCTTTGCGCTGACTATGGTGGCTTGCTCATAACCATTTATTGGATATATAGTGTCTTTTGTATGCAATGTTGATTTCTGAAAGGAAAAAAATAGTACAATCGGCAGCAAAAGTATTGAAGCACTAGCAATAATTCCTACTTAAAAGGTGGGCACCTAATACTATTTTGTTTAGTAAATATTTTTCGAGTCATGATCTTAGTTTTATACTGTTTATAAAAAATTAAGGTGATGATAAAAAATAGTGATCAAACTAAAAAAATATATGTAAAAAGTGTGGATATGTGCTTCAATAATTTTGCTGCCGACTGTAGTTCATGATTTGGTAGATAAGGGAGAAAAAACTCTGCGGTTTGAGTAATGTTCATAAAACTGAACATGTTTGCCCTTTTCTGTCTATATAAAGAGTGCATAAAGTAGCTTTTGATTAAACAATGAAAGTGATCAAGACACTTCCTTTACCAACTCAATTGTTCTCGCCCGATTTTTTCCCTCCAGTGAAATAGCACATATCTGCAGTCATCAAGAAATTTCGAAAAGTAAATGTTTGTACTGAAATTACTGTTACAAAAATTCGGAAATTAAATGTGTGTTTTAATGAGAGGCTTCGATATCTGGAAGACACTGATCTATTGAAATTGTGTCTGCAATTGTTAAACAAGGAACAACAAGTGTGCATGGCAGAAGTAGTATGTGCGCGATATCTGGTAATTTTTACATTTTTTATTCGACAGTGCGTAGAATCGACACAGAGAATATTGACTAGAGAATGTTGCGTAATGATTTTAAAGATTTTAACCCTTATAAGATATTTTATAGGCAGAAAAAGGTTATTACGTTCGGTTTTATCCGAATTACTTGCATTGTTGTGCCATACTCACCCCTATCAGCCAAAATATGAACTATATTTCATTTTAGAAAAAACGTATATTCAGGATGCTCTGTGTCCAATATGTGACTATACTGCAGCCGATAGTTTTGCATAGAAGATGATTAATCGCTTCCTGTTCATTTTGAATTATTCTTTATATTCATCATATTCTTAGACCAAAAAATGAAAAACACGAAAGAAAAATGCATTGAAAGTAATTTCGAAATTGAATGCGGAAGCAAAATGTTAAAATTCCATTTATTAATACCATAATTTTAAATGTACAGTCTCTACACTTTTTAATATTTTATATAAATAAACGATCTATAACAATTCTCAATATTTAAATTGAAAATAACTAAGATAAAACTAGGAAGGGAAGGAGTAGAACAAGAGCGCTGCTACTCCAGATAGTCGTATAACAGCAAGAGTTAGGGCGCTGTCTTGAATTTGTTTGTTGATAGTTTCGATTGTCTGAGGTAAAATTTGATTATTCTGTCTTGTTTTAAAAAATAAATGCTTAATTGTTTATGTCACTTCCCAGAAATTTCTATAGAATGGCAGTAGTAAAAATATTTTTGAATTAAACGATTTCTCATAAGCTACTGACCTACACTAACAATGCGAACACCAACAGTTTTCCGCATAAAAGCTAATAATTATTGAACAGCAGGTTACGCTATCTCTTATACTGAAATGGGAGAGTTTGCACCTTTGTTACGTAGGAGATATTGCGCACTGATTCCATTAAATTTTGCACTAGGAAATATTTCACAGCTTATTGGTAATGACAAAACAATGAGCATGCATTTTTTAAATGTCTGGAACTGTACCAGCAGACAACTTCGGCAAGTGACTGGACTAATTTAACTCATTCGAGGCAGCGCATCTTACTGGAAACCGTCTACAGAATCCGAAATTGGACGTTATTCAGGAATGGCAACGATCGACAATAGTCACACTTCTGGTACTATTTACCTCTTGTGTGCCAGTGTTAGTCTATCGAAAATTTATCGAAAATTATTTAATGTTAGTACATATCT
The DNA here is from genome assembly GCA_963930645.1 of Salticus scenicus. Taxonomy (NCBI): domain Eukaryota; kingdom Metazoa; phylum Arthropoda; class Arachnida; order Araneae; family Salticidae; genus Salticus; species Salticus scenicus. The sequence continues at coordinate 197,138,701 of OZ005648.1, read as the reverse complement.
CTTTAGTTTTGCATTGTTTTCAAGTTTGATGCTCAAGTTTTCTACAGCTGTCAGCCGATTAAATAGAAGCGATAAAACTGAGTGCAAACAAAAAATATCAGTCTTCTCAAATTTCTTTTTAAGGACTGTAATCGTCTGTCAATAAAATAAAAAAAATTAAATCAACGTAAAGTTTTTTAAAGTTAAAACGAGAAGATTTCAAACCCAGTGACATTTAGGTTTTGCGTTTTAAACATTTTTGTGTGAAATATTTTGATAAAGTAACTTTAATACTTTGCTTGCGGGTCACGTAAAATTACTTTTTTCATGAAAAACGAGCCCCGCTTTCAGGCGTTCCTCTAAAAAAAAAAAAAAAAAAAATCATGAATACGCAAAATCATTTTAATAAATAACATAAAGTTTAGAAGAACACCAAAAGGCGGGGCTTACTGTTCCAAATAGGGAAATACCCCAACAACAATGCGTTAATAAATAATAAATGGGAGAGGGGGCGAATTCTGGGCTTAAAAGTGAACAGTACCAACCCCATATCATTGAACACACGGTCGTATTTAATACTCAAAAATGCATTGCTTACACGATGCGCAATCCGTCTCCAATGGGTTAATTTGGGCCGGTGTTTGCATGAAAGCTGCACCATTTACAAAAATAAATGCAATGGTTGTGGACAACGACAGATTAGGTCAACAAGCAAGAAACAAAAGGAAGTGTACTAATTTTGAATTAAATGTGATTTCTAGTACTTTAATGTTAGTTTGTAATCTTATCTAGTCTTTTTTTTTTTCTGATTCTTTAACTTTTTTCTTTAAAATGTTTTCTTTTTAAATTCTTTTTGAATTTATGTTATGTTTCTGATTTTTTAATTATTAAATTGAAATATGCAGTTCTAATACCAAAATATTATTTTACAAAAAATCTTAAAACCATGTCATTTAATTGCATTCAATATTGTTAACAATTTAATTGTAGTTATAAGTACGCGCAATCTCTCCTACTCATGTGCGCAATCATACCTACCCCGAAGGGTGGGATTGCGCAAAACATCTTTTTTGGTTTTATTACAGCTTTTGCTTTAAATTATAGCATTAAAGAAAAAAAAAAAAGTAAGGGAAATGCATAGAAAACGAATAAATTCAACATTATTCTTCCATAGTTTAGAAAAAAAAAAAAAAAAAAAAAAAAAAAAAAAATGGATTTTTAATATTATTCTTTTGAAAAGTGAGCAAGCTCTCCCAGCTTTACCTTATATGATAGTGCCTGATTTATGTAACTGGAACATCTTAAACGCTAAAGACGTTCTGATAAATATAAAAGATTTACCTTATTTTTTATCTCAAATAATGGGAAAAAAAAAAGCTGTGTAGATCAAGAAAATTATCGATTTTGAAGTTATCAATACCGGGTGTCCCATAAGTTTGTACACATTTTAAAAATTCATAAAAATTAAATTGAATGCGGTTTGCGAAAAAGTTATTCTCGTGAAGGCGGGATTTATTTTGGTAAAGAAAAAAAAAAGTTAAAATTTCCGTCAATAGAGGGCGCTGCACGGATGCGCAACAAGGAACATGCAAACCAGAGTCCAATAAATTGCACCGGTTTTACGATTAAGGGAGGCATACTATTGTAACAATCGCAGCTATCGTAGATCACAAGTCGGATCGTAGTCGTAATTTTGATACAAATGTAACGCCATCGGCCATATTGGATCGTAAAGTTGTGATTGTTGAGATAAAAATTTGCGACTGCCTGCGCTCTCCCGTAAGCTCTCACAAGCCTCTCACAAGTAAGATGGCGGATATTTAGGGTTGATCAATGAGAAATAAAATATTTATTTATTTATTTATTTTTGTGTGTGGACTGTTATTATTGATACATAAAATAAATTAAAACCTTTGTTTAATTTAAAATGACAAGATTTACTTCATTAAACGTGATATCGCACAAACACGAAAATGTCCAATATTGTTCATTTATGATTCATTATTTAAAAAATCGCAATAAATTGTATAATAATGCGAGATGAACAGCGTATTTCTGATTTTTTAAAAATAATAATAATAATTATTATTATTATTAACTGTATGTATATTATTTTATATCGTTTGTTCCTTGTTAAAAAAGTCAAACTATACTTTTACACTAATGGTACTGAATGTGTTAAGTACTCCTTAAATATCATTCACAGGTATAAATTAATTCTTTTAATAATAGATATATGATATACTTATCATTAATAAGTCTTTCCTCGCCATTCTTTCTGCAGACAAGTAGGAATTTTTAGTGATTTTGCATGTTAAATAGTTTGACCCCTAACTTATCACAGAAGTCATTAAATAATATAAAGCAGCTTGATATAACTACAAACCTAAATTCTAAATTGATTTTCATCAAAATTATTTAAATTGTAGAGTTAAAATTCTTATTATGAAAAAGAAAAACTCTGTATGTGGGGAATTAATGTTGTATCTAAAAGTAGATTATGAGAGAGTTACTTTCTAGAATTTTTAAGCTGTTCATGAAATGCTGAAATTCATTAATGTAATTTTCTTTTATTCACAAAATTTATATACAGTCTCTTATTTATAAGATTATTGTAACTCCTACATTCTGAGATATTTTAACTCCTACAATATTTTAAGCATTAAAATTCAAAAATATTCTTTAAAGTTTCAACTTTCCAAATTTAGGTATTTTCTATACATTATGTTTACTTTAATTTTTTTATTGAATTGAAACATTTATGTTTAATAGTTTTAATGTAAGTAATGATTTAAAAGCATGGGATAATTTGGGTATACATTGCATTTTATTAATTAGGGAATGAAAAATAATAATTTTATACACCTGCATCATCGTTACCTAAGGTTGTATATGCTGAAAATATGCTTGCAATACTGATATTGACAAAAGTTTTGTTTTCTAAAGATAGTAATGTAAACATATCCATACATTATTAATTTAAATTAAGGTATACTGATTCAAATTCATCATTTGAGATAAAACGTTTCCACCACTAGCAAAGTAGCTTTTGAATTAATTTTTATAATCATTTTCATTCAATTTTGTGTTCTCAAAAATGACCTCTTTTTCAAAATTGAATATTTTCTATTTTCTTATAAAATAAAAGACATTGCATATTTTCTCCTCTTTTACCAATAAAAAATTCTGGTCACCTTATACGTAAAAAATAGAGTAAAATAATCATGTTTTGTGGTGAGTAGCTTTTTTTTTTCAGCGAGTTTAATGTAAGTTGAAATTTTGGGCTCTGATACTGCTATCCCACTTAAATCTTAAAACACTTTATTAGAAAGGTGCTACATTCAGTAAGAAAATGTTACATAATTTTTTTTTATTTCTAATTAAATCTTCATGTAATGCAGAGTTAAATGAATGCTTTGCTTAGTAGGGGATCTAATAATATCTTATGTGGTTAAATTTTGAGTTATTTTTGTTAATATTTCTGGATTATTCTTTTATAGATAAAATAATTTACTGTGCTTTAAGTTACATTGAAATTAAAAGATTTGTAATCCAGCTATCTCACTGTTTCAATTAATTAATAAATTGCTTAATTTAAGATTTTAAATGGTGTTTTTTTCATGATTTAAGCAGAGTGTGTGTGTGGGGGGGAGAGATGAATTTTCTTGCGGTTAATTCAGATCTTTTTTTTTTTTTTACTTGTTGCATTGGAATTTTAAAAGACAACTTGTTGTTACAATACACTTTTAAAGCAAAAAAAAAGTCAAATAAATTTGGGTTTTGCTTTGTATAGAGGGCACGCATAATTTTGATTTACTTATTGGTGAATTGATTCACAAGAGTTGTTTTTCACTTTTAAGATTTTAAACTTTGTGTATAAAATGATTTTTTTTTTTTTTTTTTTTTTTTTTTGGGGGGGGGGGGGGGGAGGGGTGAACAGTGCTCTGCAAGAAGAAAAAAAAATTCGAGATCTGATACCATTCTTGCCCAACTTATGTGAAATGATCTCCTGAATCCGAATATGACTCCCATTTTGCCTAGTCACCCACCGTTTTCTAGATACACCACCCCCTCTCTGAATTTTTTTCCCTGTTTGATAATTTTATGACCATGAATTTGATTTGAAGAATTAAAAATAATTTAACACCTAAAAGCAAAAAAATATAAAGTTTAAAAAATAACATTAATAACAGATTAAAAAAATATAAGATATGTAATGCATAATTTCAGTTTCCTCCCCAAAATTTTTCCCTTGTCGCAAATGTCAATGTTTTAGAATTTTCCAACTCTGTAACCCCTCAGAAGACATTTAACGGTTAAAATAATCCTCTCCCCTCCTAGAAATCAAATTCATAGCCATAAAATCACTGAAAAATGATAAAAAATAGGGGGCCATTCCTAAAAAACGGTGGGTGATAGGGCAAAATGGGCATCATATTCGGATTCAGGAGGTCATTTTACATAAGAATATACTGAAATGGTGTCAGAGACAATTTTCATGCCGATCAGTGTAATGGAACTAGCTGTTTTTGTTTAAAAATGCATCCAATTTTAAAAGAGTCTTTTTCTGCATCACAATCACATCTTTTGCACCATAATATTATCCAAGTGGCTTCAAGAATGACACATAATCCTTTAAGTGTTATAATTGCCATTTGGTACTTTCATATTAATCGCATGCTGGCAATTTATACTTTAGTATTAACTTGACTCGTGAAATACGGTCACCTGGTTACCATAGCCAACCAGTATATTTTAACTGGCAACATGGTTTTCAACTTTGAAACTTAATTAAAAAAAATTTTTTTTTGGTGAAAAAATTGGTTCTAGATTCGGGCTCTGATTCCACTCACGATATAAGCAAACTCTCAGCACTTTCATTCTCGCTTCTCTTACCACGTTTTGAGACACCGTGTTAAATCAATACACTATTAGGGAAGTTACACCACTTTTCTCCATATATATTTCACAACGTGGTGTTAAATTGCTGCACCATTTTAGGGAATTGGTCTAGACAGCCCCTCGTTTGTATGTGCTTTGCAACCAGGATCTGAATCGTTGTGCTGGTGTAATGATATATTGATAATGATAGTGTATTAATTTAGTGAAATTATTAAAACTGTTATTTGTATAACTTAAATAGTTATATTACTGTTATTAATAAACTCATTATTTAAATGTATTTCAAGTTAAAACATCTAATAAAATTTACGACATTTCACTTAAAAAATTTTTTTTGGAAAAATGCTTACAAATAGAAATACTATATACGACATCACTTTCTACAAAGTACTGTCAGTGTGACGTCAAACTGACTTCAAAAAAAACAAGCTATCTTTAATTTCTATTTCGTTTAATACTAAGACTACATGTTATCTGACCCGCCCGGCATTGTCCGGGCCCATGATAATAACCTTAAATTTGTATGATATCTTTAACTGTATTTTGTTTGAATTTCTATTTTTAAATAAATGCATCACGAAAAAAATAATCATCTGTAACAAAAAAATTATTTCAAACCAAACGAAACAAGGGCTCGTGACCCCAATGCCTGCAGCAGCTTATACGCGGGATGCTAATAACATGAAAAATTCTCAAAAATTAACCTTGAACCGAATGACTTATGTTTCCGCTGCCTGTGGCTGTGGCACTGTATAGCAGGCATGCTACACACATGCTGCAAAATCCACTTTTCTCCACCAAAGGGCACAGTATGTTGTGTACAAACATCACCAATCGCCTTGAATTTCCAAGACCTTTCAAATAAGGTGTCACATGATGTTATCAACTGCAAAATCCTTTAGTTACACATTCCACCACCAGGGGGCCCAATCTGGTCTGTATGAACATCACCAACGGTCAGAAAATATCAAGACCTTTAAAATAAGGTGTAACATGATAGGGTCTACTACGAAATCACTTAGTTCCATTGTTCACCACCAGGGGGCATACTATATTGTATATAAACATCCCCAATCAACATGAAATTTCAAGACCTTTATCACCAATCTCCTTCAATTTCCAAGACCTTTCAAAAAAGGTGTCAAGTACAAAATCCTTTAATTGCACTTTCCACCACCAGAGGGCACAGTGTGTTCTGTATGAACATCACCAACAGTCAGGAAAGACCAAGACCTTTAAAATAAGGTGTAACATGATAGGGCCTACTACAAAATCACCTAGTTCTATTTTTCACCACCAGGAGGCACACTATATTGTATTCAAACATATCCAATCAACATGAAATTTTAAGAGCTTTAAAATGAGGTGCTACATGTGTGGGTCTAGACCGGATTTCCCTCTCATACTAATCCCCCTCCCCTGGGAAATTGATATTTTAGTATTCGAGTCTAGTCCCCCCTATGTACAATTTCTTCACCGTGAAGTAATTTGGAACTGAGTTAACTCACAAACATGCTTTTAACCTCTGCCCTCCCCAGGGGGGGGGGGACCATTCGACTTTTTATATTTTTCTCTTTTGATGACACATCTACAGACCAAGACCTTTTTTTAGACTCCTCAACCAAATTTTTACACCAAGCCATTCTCTCAATTTAGTGGATACAGATAAAACACGTTTCAAATTAATATATAGATAATTGAAATTTCATTTCGAAAGATTGTAGTGTAAGGCTGATTTTTTATACAAACTATGTGAAAAATACCAGAGCCGGGAATCAAACCCGGGTTATCTGCTTCTACACTGAGCTACCCAGGCTGATAACCAGCTCGGCATTTCTCACATAATATCCGTTGGCAAGGTCACCGAGTCTGCAAACACAGATATAACAAGTGAGAATATTTTTCATAGCACAACTCCATTAGACCACAAATTTTCCAATTAGAAATTACTAGCTGGAACCCGTCGAATTCGAAAGTCATTTTATTGACTGTAATGTTTCAAACATTGTTGCATCATTATTTAAATGTATTTCAAATTAAAATATCTAATATAAGTTACGACATTTCACTTACAAAAAGAAATTTGGAAAAATACTTATAAATAGAAATGAACCTTAAATTTGTATGATTTCATATCTTTAACTCGAATTTGTTCGAATTTCTATTTTTAAACGAAAGCATCACGAAAAAATAATCAGCTGTAACAAAAAAAATTACCTCGAAGCGAACAATACTCTGCCTTGTGACCCAGGTGCCTGCGGCAGTGCACACACGGGCCGCTACTAACATGAAAAAATTCCCAAAAATTAACCTGGAACCGAACGAACCCACCCAGTGTTGACCAGGCCCATGATAATAATCTTAAATTTGTATGATTTCATATCTTTAACTCGATTTTGTTTGAATTTCTATCTTTAAATGAAAGCATCGTGAAAAAAATAATCATCTGTAACAAAAAAAATTACCTCAAACCGAACGGAACTTGGGACCATGGTGCCTGCAGCAGCGTATATGTGGGCCGCTAATAACATGAAAAAATTCTCAAAAATTAACCGTGAACCGAACAAACCTTTGACTCGTGTTTCTGCTACCAGTGGCTGCAGCATGCTACGCAAAATTCACTTTCTTCCACCAGGGGGCGTAGTATGTTGTATACGAACATCACCAGTTGCCTTAAATTTCCAAGACCTTTCGAATAAGGTGTCACATGGTGGTGTCAACTGCAAAATCCTTTAGTTGCACTTTCCACCGCCAGAGGGCACAGTGTGTTCTGTACGAACATCACCAATGGTCAGGAAATACTAAGACCTTTAAAATAAGGTGTAACATGATGGGGTCTACTACAAAATCACCCAGTTCCATTTTTCACGATCAGGAGGCACACTATATTGTATACAAACATCCCCAATCTACCCGAAATTTCAAGTCCTTTAAAATGTGGTGCTATATGTGTGTCTAGAACAGATTTCCTTCTTAAACTAATTCCCCTCCCCCCCCATCCCAAATCTACTTTTCCTCTTTAAAAGTAATTTGGAGCTGAGTTAAGCTCATAAACATGTTTTTAACTCCTGCCCCCCAGGGTGGAGAACCACTCGACTTTTTTTATTTTTCTTTTTTAATGACACATCTACAGACCAAGATCTTTTTTTAGACACCTCAGCCAAATTTTTACACCAAGCCATTCTCTCGATTTAGTGGATACAGACAAAACACGTTTCAAATTAATATATAGATATTCAATAATACATCAACCATGAAATTTCATTTAGAAATATTGTAGTGGAAGACTGATTTTTTTTTTTTTTTTTTTTTATACCAACTACGTGAAAAATCAACCTTACACTTCAATCTTTCTTAATGAAGTTTCTAATTATACAGCAAATTCAGAAAACTTTCTACGAATTATTTTCACACATTTATCTTGATTTATAGAAAACTGACCCTTCAGAGAGGTGGCCTTTTAAAAAAGGTTTGTCCTATGGCACAATTTGTCAGTGTTCTAAAAATTACTACCAAATCAATATCTGACTTGCACTTGACTATAAAAACGTAATCCGACAAATAAAACACAGAGTTCAGTTATAATGAAACTATTCATTCTTATCCAGCAAACATTAAATAAAACCTAAGATAAAGTACTAAATACTGTGTCTATATTTATCGAACAGATCAAAAGGTTTCATCTTTCTAAAGAGTTAATATTTTAGATGTTTACCAGGTAACTTAGTTGGTATAGGCATAGGGGATTAGAATCGGTGAATAATTCTGATTTAGAATCAATCAATAAAATAACTGATTTAAATAAATGTGTGATGAGCGAGAAAGAAATTAAAAATTGTTAAATATTTTATTATTTAAAATTTTGTGGTAAGGAAGGAAAAAATAAGGCGAGGGGAGATGCGTTATTTTCTTCACTGACAAAAAAAAAAAAAAAAAAAAAAAGTTTTAAAATGATAAATTACAATTTTTTAGCCATTAATGTAATATGTAAATGTAATATGGTTAAAAAAAACAAAATCATTTGTATTCACATAAAGAAAAGAAAAATCTATTTCATTTGAATGCTGTGGTAAACTGAAATATTGAATGAGAAGATAAGTTGCACAGCAAAATTACCCAAAATATTTGAACTGTAAGTTCACTTTCCAATGTTGGTTTAAATCAGCTTAGTATTTCAAAAGTTATCATGATGGCATATTTTCAAGTGGCAGTCAGGTTTCAAGTGACTGCAACTTGAAAACAAAATGGCAGAACAAGTTGTCCAGTGAACTTATCATCAAAACATTTATATAAGTTCACTACCCAACTTTGGCTTGAATTGATTCAGCGTTTCAAAAGTTATTGTAATAATAAATATTCAAGTAGCCCTAATTAATTTAAGGTATCCGTTTTTTTTTTTTTTTTTTTTTTTGTAAGAAAAGAGCAGATAAATTTCATTAATAAACTTGGTTGAGACACTTATATGACCTATGTATTATATCAAAATTCAAGCAAATCCAATCTTAAATACACTTTTCACAATGTGGATTTGTAATTTTCATGTGACCTCCTCTTGAAAATAAAATAGCAGAGCAACCATCATTAATGAACTCATCCTAGATATTTGTAGGATAAGTTTGCTGTCCAATTTTAGTTCAATATGGAGTATTATTTTGGAAGTTACTGTGATGACAAAATTTCTATTATATATAGATTAAAAAAACAAAAACAAAAAAAGTGATTGTAGTAGGTTGATTTCTAAAGAAATCAACCTACAATTGATTTACGTACATGGGTGCTGGCAGAGAAGGAAATCTAAATATATTTAATATTATTTATTTAAAGTTTTGCAAAAAAAAAAAAAAGTTTTTTTTTTTTTTTTTCCCCTTAGCCTAATTTAGGATAATATTAAATATAAATAAAGTTTAAAGCTTAAATTTTCTTTTACGCTCTTTCGGTAGATTTTATCAATTGCCCACTGCGTAGCTCTGCTAGACGAATATGTAATGTCACAGTGTAAAGTAAAAGAAAAGAAAAACAGCACTCGCTGTTGATTTCATTCTGCCATCATCTATATGTTTACATAAATCTTTAAATAACATAGATAATTTTTGGATGTAATATGCACTAAAATGGATATGTCTATATTATGTTCACATGTTTATTTATTTTGGCTCAAAGACACTTATTACATAAAAATACATTTCAATATAATATCTACAAGATCTGGTGAAATATACACTAAATCTAGCTGTAATATGGACATATCATATTATGTACTTTGACCTAATCTACATGAATTTGTGTTGACTGGGTTCTTTCTTTAATAATAATGTTCTATATACTTTTTAAAAACAAACTTCAAACTAAAAAATAACTTTTTGAAACACTAATCAGTAGAATAATAGTTGTGGAGATTATATAATTATATATATATATATATATTAGATAACAGATGTATAAAGACATCAATTAGATTCAATTTTTCAAAAGCTGCTTTTTGATGTTAGAAAATGAGATTACAAGGAAATATTTTTAATATCTTGCTTTTAAACAACTTTAAAATTACTTATTGACACTTTGTTTATATTGAAAAAAAAATAAGACCAACCCCCCTCTTTCCCATTTTGTGTAGGACTTTTACAAAATACATAAATAAAAGAGAAAATATTTTATAAATAAAACACTCTTAAATGAACTTTTTATTACGAAAATAGGAAAAGTACTATATGCGTAAGTTTAACTAGGATGTCAATATATAGTTTTATTTTCTATTTTTTTCTCTACTTATACATCACACAAAAGACACTTTTTCTGAAAAATGAAATTAATCATTCACTTCATTCGTATTTAAAAATTGGTAAATATGTCTTTTTTTTTTTTTTTTTTTTTTTAATGTTTGTAAATATAAACAAGCATTGCACACGGCACACCGCACACACCTACATATCAAGCCAATCAGTGAAGCCAATCGTTAAAATAATCGAATTGCCAGGTACCGGAAATCACAAATTTGCGATCGAAGGGTTGCCATTTGTGATAGTCACAAATGTTACAATAGTATCATAATTTGTGAGCCGATCGCAAATTCCAGGATTTGTGATCTACGATTACGATAGCTGCGACTGTTACAATAGTATGCCTCCCTTAGAAATCTAATTTCCCGTTTTCCCTCCTGCTTGTGCGTACGTATGAAGTTTTAATTGCGATGCTGACTTGGTGAATAAAGCGTTATTAGTGAAGATATTTTTCCTCAGCTAAGAACCACTGACTAAAACTGCAGTAAACAGTGTTATAACTCGTTTGCAAACTGTAATTTGTGGTGATGGCGTACACACAGAGTAGGATTTATATGCCTATGAACATTTGCATGCAAATAAATGTATTTTTTTTTTATTGAAACATATGATTTGCTTACGTACAGCGCCTTCTATCTACAAGAATTTTAACTATTATTTTTTTCTTTACATATAAATAAATAAATAAATAAATAAAAATAAATAAATAAAATAAAAATAAATAAAAATAAATAAATAAAAACTTTACGAGAAAAACTTTTTTGCAAACCGCGTTATGATTCTTTAATATGTCTACAGAATTATGAGATACCCTGTACATATCTTAATTAATGCAATGTTCTATGTTATCACTAAAATACATTGTTTGTTAAATATTATAAAAATGATTTAAATATTACCTATTATATTATTAACATTCAATAATTCAATGCAATATGAGAAAAAAAAAAATTCTATCTCAAAAATTTCTATTTTTACTTTCTTCTCTCTATAAATAGGAAGAAAGTATTTGATTCGTGAAAATTTTCGAATTCCAGTTTTCGATGGATTTACATGTTTTGGGATTTCCTGAACACGATTTGATTGTTTTTAGAAAATGTCTGTGTGTATGTGCATTGTGCATGTCTCTCTCTGTGTGTATCACAAATTTTGTGGACGCTGTATCTGTATCTCACGAACCAATGAACGAAATTTAACTAAACTCGGTATTACGTTGGACCCTGACATAAACTGGTGCTGGTTAGATTTGGGGATCAATCGCTCAACAGGTGGCGCTGTGATACCATTTATTTTCTAAATTTTTAACTCGACGGTGTAGGATAAAATTTCACATAAATGTGATTTCGTCAATACCATTAAAACGAATGGCTGAATCATAGATTTGTGATAATTTAAAACAAAGTTATCGATTTTTTTTCATAAGAAGAAAAAAAAAAAGTATGATGTGGCCATCACAAGATTTTCTTCTATGTAATTTTACGCAAAATTCATCTAATACAAATTATTTATTAAATTATTAAATTATTTTCAATGATAAATGCAAACGATTTTTATCTGACAGAAGTAAGTGCTGAAAGTGACAGAAGTAAGTGCTTATCAGTAAGTGCTGAAAGAAAGTCAATATTTTGCGAATATCAGAAGAAATTTTTTTTTTTTTTTTTTCTTTTTTTTTTTTTTTTTTTTTTTTTTTCCGTTAAAAAACGAAAAAAAAAAATCGATAATTTTGCTTTAAATTATCACAGATCTATGGTTCGACTTTTTGTTTTAAAGATATTGACAAGAACTTTCAAATGATACCCATATTGAAAATTTACACACACTGGGGGGGGGGACTTCCCCCCAGGGGGAAGCAATGATACACAAACTTTTTTCTCTAGTCTACTACTACTACTACTACTACTACTATCAATGATTCATATTAATTTTAGAATCGCACGTTAAAAATAACTATCATTATGTACATTTATACGAAATTTTGTCCTACACTACCATGTTAAAAATTTAGAAAAAATGGGATCACAGCGCCACCTGTTGAGGGATGGATCCCCAAATCTAATAAGCACCAGTTTATGTCAGGGTTCAACTAAATACCAAGTTTGGTTAACTTTCGTTTGTTGGTTCGTGAGATACAGCGCCCACAAAATTTGTGATACACACAGACAGGCATTTTCTAAAAACAGTCAAATCGTGTTCAGGATATCCTAAAACGTGTAAATCTATCGAAAACTTGAGTCAGAAAATTTTCACAAATCCAATACTTTCTCTCTCTCTCTCTCTCTCTCTCTCTATATATATATATATATAGAAGAAGGTAAAAAAAGCATTTCTTTTGATGTTGGCACAAAATTGACTTTCTTTCGGCATTTTAGTGCTATAATTCTGTCAGATAAAAATCGTCTGCATTTATCATGGAAAATAATTTTCATAAATAATAATTTAATAAATAATTTGTACTGCATGAATTTGTGTTAAATTATATAAAAGAAAGTCTTGTTCTGGCTTCAACATACAGTCGGTAACAAAAGTCTTCGAACACTAGTAAAAATTCCTATATAAAAAAAGTACACTTAATACAGTTTTGTTAAATAAATCCTAGTCGAATCCTGTTTTTAGACTGACTAAGAACAGGATTCGCCTAGGATTTATTTAACAAAACTGCATTAAGTGTACTTTTTTTATATAGGAATTTTTGCTACTGTTCGGAGACTTTTGTTACCGACTGTACTAGTCATTTTTGATTTTGTGGATTTAAAATTTTTTAGATAGTTTATGAAATGAGCATCGTTCAATCCGTAACTGTTTCCTGCAATGCAGCGTGCATTAATATCAGATTTGCGTTGCAACATAATTTTTATGAAACAAAATGTATCGATTAAATATCTATCTGAATTTCTATTATGATATAAAGATGCATCATTGGAGCTAAGATTATTAATTGTTAATTATTTTCATCCGATTATGAACAGCACTTTTGTTCCGAAGCTAAAATATATTATAGTATTAAAAAAAAAATCTTTACCGAATAAAAAAGAAAACACTTTATTGAGGAGTGCGCTACAATACAATATGGCACACATACAGCACACTATTTCTCTACATAATCTCCCAGTCGCTGCAGACATTTGCCGGAACATTCCACCAATCGTTCGATGCCTTGACGATAGACTATCGCTCCTTGGTCCTGGAGCCAGCTTAGAACAGCTGTCTGAACCTGGCCATCGTTGGAAAATTGTCTTCTACATATATGCTCTTTGAGTTTCCCGAGCACGTGAAAGTCGCAGGGCGCCAGGTCGGGAGTGTACGGTGGATACTTCCAGACCTCCAATCCAAAGATGGGAACCATATCCTGTATTGTGCGTGCCTTACGAGGTCTTGCATTATCATGCAAGAGGAAAATGCCTTTGCTTAACTTTCCACGCCTCTTGTTCTTCATAGATTTGAGCAAACATCTAAGTATTTCGCAGTACGACTCAGCATTAATGGTTGTCCCCTTCCGCATAAACTCGGTGTAGACAACTCCTTCGCAATCGAAAAAAACAGTAAGCAGAACTTTACCCGCAGATGGGGGAACTTTGGATTTTGTTCTTACAGGCGATGATGAGAGTCTCCATTCCATCGACGCTTGATTCGTTTCTTGGATGAAGTGATGCACCCATGTCTCATCGTCCGTAATGATGCGGCTTAAGAAATCATTGCCTTCCGCAAAATAATGTTGAAGGAATTCCAGGGAGGCCGCAAACCTTGCTCCTTTGTGTTCTGAACTCAAAGAAAAAGGAACCCATCGTGAACACAATTTGCGATAATCCAGTTGGTGACGGACGATGAAATGAGCACTGCCAACAGATATTTCCAACTCCTGTGCAATGTGTGCGACGCTCACTCTGCGATTGCTGCGATTGTTGCGAATAATGTCTTCCACTCGCTGCACCATGTCTGGCGCACAGATTATCATACAGATAGGACAGTGAAGCTAAAACGCGAACCGGAAATATAGTAGCACCACTAGTGTCAACAGAGGGGAACTACATGTGTTAAGTCTACATGAATAGCATCTTTGATCGAAAATTGTTTTTCTATTTCGCGAGTAGTTAGTAGCAGGTTAGTATGGGAAGTTTTTTTTTTTCTTCACTTTCTATTGTTTTCGAATTCACAAAATTATCCTCAAAACATTCACAGCTATTCTTCTAAGAAATAAAAATCATTTTTTATAATGTTTAAAAATATGCTTTCTGAAACATATTCATATTCAAGTACAAATTAAAATTACAAACTGTAATTCTGAAATAGCAGTATGAAATCAGTAAATATTTAACGTTGCTTGGTTTAAATAATACAAAATGCCTTAAAATGAAAAAAAATGTTTTTATTTTATGCATATTTTCTTAATATTTAGCACTTGCTTCTTAAAATAAATTGCTTTCGACAATCAAATTCGTAAACAATAACAAAGTCCAAACGTAAACATCAATAAATGGTTAGTCGGTTGGATGTTGGGTTTAAGGTTGCACTAATATTACGATATGAACATAGATACAATAAAAATAAGACGAGCGATTGCGTAAGCTGGAGAGCTCGAGAAACTTACAGCCGTTGACAATAGGGTCGTTGCAGTCAAATTCCGGTTGCCGAAGAATATACGGGAGTGTCCTATCTGTATAATAATCTGTGGTCTGGCGTGCTCACTGTTGCTGGGCTTCCTTTCCTTTCCGCATCGGTTAAGTCTGTGCGACCATCTTCAAACTGCTGGCACCATTTCACGATGTCTGGACGTGACATTGCGTATGGTCCGTATACTGTAGATATTTCACGATGAATCTCTGTACTCGTGAAGCGTTTTGCCCACAAAAAATGTACTGTCCCGCGTACTTCAACGTTGGAGTAAGTTTCCAGTTGACGCGCCATTTCCTTCTCGTACTACGCACCAACGGTTGTCACTATCCGGATGAAATTGCTACCGTTGGAACAGTATTGGAACAATTTAGAAGGTGTTGGTTGGAAGCCGTGGAACTGAACTATCGTCTGCGCAACTATCGTCTGAACTATCTGTCTTGTTTCGCAATGTTGCCATCCGTGGAGGAACAAGTGTAACTTACTTTTTGAATGCCCATTGTATAATTGTTTAATTTCGGAAAATTCTATAATTGTTTAATGTCTTTCTGAGGTTTGGATGAATATAAGTGAATGTGGATGATATAGATATATAAATTAATAACAATAATAATTATAATAATAAAAATAATAATTAATTCACCAATAATCATAATGTCTAAATCATGACATGTTGGCCTTTGCATGAGATTGCTTAAGACTAAACATTAAACTAAACTACAGTAAACATTAGTTAAATCGTACATTTTTTGTACTTACTTAATAGTAAATCTCTTTTTTCACGTAAGATGGCGCTTGCTCACATTACGTTGAAAGTTAAATATAAACTGAAATTTAAAAATGATTGACGTTAAAATTAAATAACCCTTTTAAAAATCACCTTTTAATATAGTTATTAGCTTTTAAAGATTAATAACTATCACTTAATGCATTCAATTATTGCACTTTAGTCGATTGCAGTTTAAATCGATTAATCGTTTCTTTACGTTTAATCTTTTCTTTTTACTAATGTTCGTATGGCAACCTGTTTATTTCTACTATCTCCGTATGTATCGTTTAACACGTGGATTTCTTTAAAATACTTATTCCTTGTATCAATTTTGGTTTGTGTTATTGTTTAATCTAATTTCCTATTTTATTTTGTTTTGTTTCAAGATAGAGACTTGAGCTGTATATTGGCTTGAATTAGCTATGCAGTTTTCCGAAATCTTGCACTCTGGTGATAGAAATGCAAGTTTCCTGATGGTGAACATTTCTATTTTCAGCATTTAAAATTCCAATTTTCAATTCATGAATTCTTTTTTTTTTTTTTTTTTTTTAATTTTTTCCTTTTATCGGATCTTTTTGGTAATTTTATCCCTTTCTCTTTTCTGTAAAATGTTGACTGTTTCTATTACTTTATTGGTTTTTGCAAACTTTTATATCATCGTTAGGCTTATGTGTTATGTTTGTGTCATTTCTCTTCTGTGTAAGTACTTTAACTTGTTTTTACTAATCATTGGTACTCAAATTAAATTATCACCGTGACAATAATTTTATTCGAAATAAATCTCATTTAAAACTTAATTATATGTTGGTATTTTCATCTATCTTTTGTTTGCTGAGTGTTACAAAGGTATTAAATTATTCAAATTATATATATATATACATATATATATATTAAATTAGTCGAATTGTAATAAAAAATTTCATGCATATGCATTAAAACGTTTCAATATTAAGTATACTACTATATTAATAAATAAAAAAGCACATAAAAAATTAAAAATTTCTGAAAATTTTAAAGTGTGTTATGTTAACTAGCTTCTTATGTTCGTCCTCGATTTTATATTATTACTAGCAGGCTTTGCCCGCTTCGCTGGTCACTAAATTTAAAGGAAACTCTTTTCTATATAGCTTTATAAAAATAAAATAAAATACTAAAATTGCTCAAAAGCTCGCTTCGGATCCCTGCTGCCTTCGGTAGCGATTTGGTCATCCGCTAAAACTCGGGCGCTTGTCCCTATTACCTGAGACAATGGTTTACCAATAGGCTTGCATTAAGTCCTTATTAGATAACAGTTTCGAAATAGATAGTATCGAAAAAAAAAAAATGAAGTATCCCCTTTATATTTGAATCCCAGTTACATATGAACAACACTATACGTGGTGCACATAATATTTGCTTTTACGTTATTTCCTATGTTTATTTTGTTTATCCCCGATCAACCATAAATATGATAACAATTTCACGCTAAATATTATAATATGCTATGACCGGCTACGTCTGTTGCATGAGACAATTAATTTTTTGTGGTTATTAGTATTCATGGTTTGTAAGCATGATCATAGTACCGCCTTAATATAGCTCTCTTTGGCGACTTTTGAATTTTTGTCACCATTTTAGATTTTATCCCTTGTAAAAATAAGACTTAATACCTTGTAACAATATGCTATGAGCGCTATTTCTGACATATTTTAGACAACTAAACTTTTAATGGTTATATATATTTCCCATTAAGCATATTTTTATTTTCATTTATTTATTTAAATATTGATGAAATTTGAACTTCAATTTGGTCTAGTGTTGTACAGGCTGTATACTACACGTTTGTGTTTGTGAAAGAAAATTTATAAAATACATACATTAGTTAATTTTAAAAAATCTAACTGTCCGATCGATAAGCTGTTTAATCCGTTGGATTCACAAAAATTGCATCTTTCATTTGGTATCTTATTTGTAACGATACGACTGATATTTCTAATTTTTTTAATTTACTTTCCTCATTTTAAATACATGTAATTTTTTTTTTCCGTCGAAAAAATAATGATAATTTTTTTGGCAACAATTAAATTAAGGAATAAAATTAAATATTTTAAATAAATGTAATTTTTATTGTTCACGTTTTTTTTCTTTTTTTCTGTCCAAAAAAGAATAATTTTTTTTGGCAACAATTAAATTAAGGATTAAAATTAAATGGCCAATTTATCAGTTATTAGAAGGTTTTTATTTTAACATTTTAATTAATTAAAAGAAAACTAAAACAAAATTCGAAAATCCAGCTTCGAGGTGCATCAGGGGAGGTCATTACGAATCAACATGCAAATTTTTGTAGCTCAGCCATCAGCCGTTAGGAACACACCTAAACTTTATTGACAAGCAATAAAGTTCAAATTGACTCTAGAAAACGTTTGTATGGGAAATAGAAACGGGCTGTTTTTAGGGTTTTCCCGGAAATTATTCGATTTTTTCTCGCCTTTTAAACCTTCCCTAGACCTCCACGAACATTTCAAGACTAAGATAAGATAAATCCGTTCAGCCGTTCTCGAGTTTTAGTGAGACTAACGAACAGCAATTCATTTATATATATATAGACTAGCAGGCTTTGCCCGCTTCGCTGGTCACTAAATTTAAAGGAAACTCTTTTCTATATATCTTTATAAAAATAAAATAAAATACTAAAATTGCTCAAAAGCTCGCTTCGGATCCCTGCTGCCTTCGGTAGCGATTTGGTCATCCGCTAAAACTCGGGCGATTGTCCCTATTACCTGAGACAATGGTTTACCAATAGGCTTGCATTAAGTCCTTATTAGATAACAGTTTCGAAATAGATAGTATCGAAAAAAAAATGAAGTATCCCCTTTATATTTGAATCCCAGTTACATATGAACTACACTATACGTGGTGCACATAATATTTGCTTTTACGTTATTTCCTATGTTTATTTTGTTTATCCCCGATCAACCATAAAAATGATAACAATTTCACGCTAAATATTATAATATGCTATGACCGGCTACGTCTGTTCCATGAGACAATTAATTTTTTGTGGTTATTCATGGTTTGTAAGCATGATCATAGTACCGCCTTAATATAGCTCTCTTTGGCGACTTTTGAATTTTTGTCACCATTTTAGATTTTATCCCTTGTAAAAATAAGACTTAATACCTTGTAACAATATGCTATGAGCGCTATTTCTGGCATATTTTAGACAACTAAACTTTTAATGGTTATATATATTTCCCATTAAGCATATTTTTATTTTCATTTATTTATTTAAATATTGATGAAATTTGAACTTCAATTTGGTCTAGTGTTGTACAGGCTGTATACTACACGTATGTGTTTGTGAAAGAAAATTTATAAAATACATACATTAGTTAATTTTAAAAAATCTAATTGTCCGATCGATAAGCTGTTTAATCCGTTGGATTCACAAAAATTGCATCTTTCATTTGGTATCTTATTTGTAACGATACGACTGATATTTCTAATTTTTTTAATTTACTTTCCTCATTTTAAATACATGTAATTTTTATTGTTCACGTTTTTTTTTTTTTTTTTTTTTTCCGTCGAAAAAATAATGATAATTTTTTTGGCAACAATTAAATTAAGGAATAAAATTAAATATTTTAAATAAATGTAATTTTTATTGTTCACGTTTTTTTTTTCTTTTTTTTCTGTCCAAAAAAGAATAATTTTTTTTGGCAACAATTAAATTAAGGATTAAAATTAAATGGCCAATTTATCAGTTATTAGAAGGTTTTTATTTTAACATTTTAATTAATTAAAAGAAAACTAAAACAAAATTCGAAAATCCGGCTTCGAGGTGCATCAGGGGAGGTCACTACGAATCAACATGCAAATTTTTGTAGCTCAGCCATCTGCCGTTAGGAACACACCTAAACTTTATTGAATAGCAATAAAGTTCAAATTGACTCTAGAAAACGTTTGTATGGGAAATAGAAAAGGGCTGTTTTTAGGGTTTTCCCGGAAATTATTCGATTTTTTCTCGCCTTTTAAACCTTCCCTAGACCTCCACGAACATTTCAAGACTAAGATAAGATAAATCCGTTCAGCTGTTCTCGAGTTTTAGTGAGACTAACGAACAGCAATTCATTTTTATATATATAGATAGTTTACCAAACATATCTGATATTAAACATGTTTGTGAGTTCTAAACATATTTAGGGAGTGATTGATAAATTCATTGTTTAAAAAAGTTTTTATATTTGGTTTTTAAAAATTGCATGTAATTTCAATATTAAACCATAAAAATATTTTTTGAAAAATAACTTATCAATCAATCCTCAAAACAACAATTAAATATTTTTAGAATGTGTTGGTAAATTATAATTATATAAAATTGAGAGTTGAAATTAAAAACTGGTTTCTTACACAGATTTAAAAAAAAAATAGCGGTACTTGCCTGGAATTTTGAGTCCACCAGCGGCTGAGCAATTCTGCGCTCAAAGCTAATAGATGCGAAGTGCCGGGTTCGATCCCAGATCGCGCTCATCTACCTAGTTGTTCGGAGGTTTTCGTGGTTTTCTCTTAAACTCACGTAAATACGGACTAGGACCCCTTAGAAAGACTCCCATAAAGGGCATTCCACCTTTAGGATTTGGACCCTTGCGTAGTCGATCGGCCTTAAACCCAACAACCAACAAACCAACCTGGCATTTTGAGCAGTTAATGTGCCCGTATTTACCACTAATATTCCTTGACTGTATCAATAACCATAAAATATTATCATTCAAAATGCTAGTAAATTCCCGTAATCAAGAACGTTTCATGGACAAAAACCTGTTATTCTATGGAACCTATTACAAACATATATAAGCCATGAACGTTTCCGAAATAAAAGAGTAACGTTAACAAACTTGTTTACACTGTAAAAAATAACTATTACCAGCTGCAAGAAACTCTCTGTGATTGGAGAAAATAATTATTTTCTCCAATCACAGAGAGTTTCTTGCAGCTGTTAATAGTTATTTTTTTACAGTGTACAGTGTATATGGAGCATTATAAAATTTAACATATTATTTAAAATTTAAACTTTTAAAATTTAAATAATTTTCAAGAAATTTTAATATATCTAATATTGTTTACATTTCAATATATAGGTATAGAATTTTTTTAAGTTATTAAATTAAGTTATACGCTTTAGTTTTTAAATTAGTAACTGAAAAAAAATTCTGTATTTAGCGTTTAAAAGTAATTTTACAATTTGAAAAATTAAGTTATTTTTTATTTTTTTTATTGAAGAAAATGTCCTTTTACAAAGTGTATAAATTTTGTACAATGTTGTTTGGATGCTGCATAAACAACACATGGGAAAAAAATATGGTACTCACAAATGTTACAGAAGAAATTAAATTAATAAAACGTATTGTTGAAATATTGAAAAAATATGAGTGAGTGTGTAAGTCATGAAAAAACATGTCGCAGTTTATAAAGGGCCCAAACGAAGTTTAAATACATAAAAAAACCTACCTGAATTGTATCATTGGGAGAAACAAATGGAAAATGCAATTTATTGGAGAGAGAGAGAGAGAGAGAGAGAGAGAGAGAGAGAGAGAGAGAGAGAGAGAGAGAGAGGGGGGGGGGGCAGAAATTAGATTTTTTTTTTTTTTTTCTGGAAAGGAGGGTGGGGTAAAATTTCATCTTCTAATGAAGCATCTTTCAATATTAAAACGTATGCTAATACAAATAAATTTGTTTTTCTGCATTTTCGTAATCCAAAGACTTATTTTACTCCCCCTTCTAATCTATCATTATTCTTTAAACTCATAAAGAGCTTAAAACTTTTAATTCTTTACAATTTTCCATTAAAATTTGCTTTAAAGTTTGGATAAGTTGACAAAAGATACAAAATTAAAAAATTGCTGTTATAATTTTTTTTTTTTTTTTTTTTTTTTTACGTTAAACTTATTCAAATCAATTTGGTACGTAGAGTTAAACAAAAGTTATTAGGAAAACTTTATCTAACCAGAGTAATAAAAAGTAAGTTATAATAAAAAAGTGTAAGTTTCCAATATTAATGTGTAATCTATATTGAAATTTGAGAGTTAAATTTAAGTTTGAAATAATTTTTATCAATCTAAATTTTGATATAAATTACTGGTTTTGAAATCTTTTTTCTTCGAAAACACTATCGGCTGTATTCACCATTAACTTCAACTCCCGGTTCAAGGCAAGAACTTGAGAAGCGTCTAAAGGCAGGGTGAAGCTTTCCAGCAAAATTTGGCACGCTGTTTCTGCCATCTAGTGTCGAGGATTTCATATAATTTCTTATTGGTTATTTTCACCTGAAAAATCTTAAAATAACTATACCGCTAGATGGCAGAAATAAAGCGTCAAAATTTGCTGAAAATGTGCACCTCGTCTTTATACGCTTTTCAGATTTTCGTGTTCAACCGGGAGTTGAAGTTACTGGTGAATAACAGCCAAAATAACTCATTGATAAGTGATTTCGGTTTACCATTATTTTATTTGGAAACACTGGTGTACAGTCGGTAACAAAAGTGTCCAAACACTAGCAAAAATTCCTATGTGAAAAAAGTACACTTCATACGGCTTTGTTAAATAAATCCTTATCGAATTATGTTCTTACACTGACTAAGAACAGGATTCGACAAGGATTTATTTAACAAAATTGTATTAAGTATACTTTTTTTACATAGGAATTTTTGCTAGTGTTCGGACACTTTTGTTACCGACTGTACGTTCTATTTTATTTATTATGCAACATAAATAAAAGGGCGTAGTATTTTAATTTAAGCCATAATAGTCAAAGCTCATGTAAAATTTAAGTTCAGTTTAAGTATTTCACTTTAAACTAAAGGCTGTATAATTTGATAGTTAGGTTTATTTATAAATATACAGTCGGTAACAAAAGTCTCTGAACACTAGCAAAAATTCCTATATAAAAAACGTACACTTAATACAGTTTTGTTAAATAAATCTTTGTCGAATCCTGTTTTTAGACTGACTAAGAACAGGATTCGATAAGGATTTATTTAACAAAACTGTATTAAGTGTACTTTTTTTATATATGAATTTTTGCTAGTGTTCGGAGACTTTTGTTACCGACTGTATCTTAGAAAATTGTAGTAATAAAAATGTATTAATTTAAAATAAACTTTCTTAAACAAGTTTAGTATATGAAGAGTATAGAAAACGTATTTCTGTAAAGAGTATTTATCAAAAAACTGTTTTGCATCAGTTTTCATTGTGTCGCCAACGAGCGATAAATTGCCAAGAATCGGACATTTTCAATACTTTTTTACAGACACTATATTGTGATTCCGCCGGAATTTTTTTAATAAACGTATATAACCTGATAAGGAGCGTATTCTGTAATGTTTTTAAACTTTTTGCGTATGCGCATATGGAGACCTTCCTTGTAAGTTCAGATGTGTTAAATAAATATAGGGAAATTTAAGTGGGGTAGGCACATTTTCAATATACATCCACACAATAATGACAACCTTTTGTGGATATTTTCTGAATCAGTTTATAATATATAACGTTATTTTATTAACTATTTTCAATCTGGTGTTTGCTATGAGAAAAAAAAATAGTTACTGACTAATTATGTATTTTCCGCCTTTATCAGATTAATCATTATATTATGTGTATAGTATAATCCTTCTAACAAAAATTTTCTTTCATTCACACACACACACACAGAAAAAAAAAAAAAAAAAAAACTACTTTACAAATTTGTAAAAGAGATTTTTTACTTTCTCTTACCCATAAGGTAGAGAAAGGACTGTTTAAGGGTCAAATTTTCGAATGTGAGTTTTTGTTATACACATTTTGAGGTCCCCTGAATACGAAAATCATGTTTTTAGCGCTTGGTCTGTGTGTGTGTCTGTCATCAGCATATCTCAAGAACAAATAGTAGCAGAAAGTCCAATCTTGGTATTCTAAATTTGTCTGATATAGGGATGCTACACTAAGCTTTTCGTTGAGATCAAGCAAATGGTTCGTGTACAGGGACACCCAAGGGAATTAAAATTCATTACGTCTATGGGGTAAAGTGCAGGTAAGTAGACTTTAACATCTATAGACTACAATAAAGCCAATAAAATGAATATATATTTTTTATATGCGTAAAAACATGTCCCATGTAGAATATGGTAGGGAAATCATCCACTGTTCATTTACAGAGACTAAAGAATAGTGCAAAAGAACTAGATTATAGTGCGACAATAGCTGAAAATTAATAGAAGTGTATTTCAGATTATGCCGTGTATTATTACTATAGGATTATATTTAGGTGCACCATGTGGTCCGTACATAATCTTCAAAAGATATACAAGGCTGTAAATGTTTAAGCTATAACCTTCTTTTTTACTTTTAGTGGAAGTGCTGTACTATAATATTTTACCATTTCCAGGAAAGCTGCTCAGGAAATGAAACGAATTACCCATCCCCATAGACATATGGCAAATAACGTATGTTTTTAAGCCAAATATTCATTGCTGGTTTTTTGCATATTTACACGTTTTGTGGCTTTCTGATTTCCGAAGTCAAGTTTTATAACATTAGGTGTTTGTCTGTCTTTTAGAGTAACTTAAAAACGAATAATTTAAGAGATCCAAAAGTTGTATTTTCAAGTCAATATAAGTTTGTTGCTGGAAAAGTTTGATCAAAACTGATAAGTTTCAATGAATATTGCGTGTGAAAATTGTCTGTATAGCTTTAAGTAAAACTTTAATTTTAATAACAAGTTTAAATTCTATATAAATGTAGGTGCATTAATGAAATGTGGGTTTGAGCGGGGCGGTAGCCCTCCTCACACAGAACTAATTATCATATAAACTCTTTCGAAGCCTAATTTGAATTGTTTTAACACAGGTTTATATAACAGAACTCGTTATCTTACCTCTTAATCTCCAGCCTGCATTTATAGTATTAAATTTCAGGATAAGAGAAAGTCGTGTGAGTAACACATCAGATTATTCTTTTTCTTTTACTATAGATAAAAAATAATGTTCTTTTCCTTCACAGTTTCTTAATATTTATTTTTAAAAGTAAGTTTAATTGTATTTTCCTGATAAAATTTTAAAACGAATGCATTAAGTTAATGTAAGGATTTCATTTATTTATTTTTTATTAAGATAGTTTGAAGTAAAATAAATAAATAGATAAAAATGCAGCTAAAATAGAAAGAAACAAGAACTTTAATAAAATAAAATTTTATTGGAGGACTGTAATTTTATGACAAAAGATAAAATATATGGAAGCTTTGTAGAATAATTGAAGCAGGCACTGTCAACAGTGATCCTATTTCATGGCTTTAAGTCCATTCTTTCCTATAAAGAAATAAAGAAAAAGAACGAAAATTATATGAATAAGGATTCAATCAATCTGAAAAACCAGTTTTTAATTAAAAAAATTCTCATTTTTTTTTTTTTAAATTAAAAATCAAGATATTTTTAAAAATGAGTTATTAAATTAATATAATTGTTAGACATCATAACACCATGCAATTTTTTTTTTTTTTTTTTTTTTTTTTTTAATTAATAATATTCAAGAAGATTTGCAATCAGATGATGAGATCCTATGAACAGTGGTTTTATTGTTTTCAAATTTTCAAATTTCATTTTTTTTTTTAGACTAATCAATTCATGGAATGAATAATTTATTTATATAGTCAGTCTAAGTATTTGGATATTTTAACGATGCCCCTACCGCATGGTTTTGATTTTTTAAACAATATATTATTTCTTGCGCTTTACATTACAGCAAAAGAAAGAGAGAGAGAGAAAAAAAAAACAAGTTTTGAAAATGAAAGCATATAATATTAATACTAGTTTTTATAAGTTCTATACATAAAAAATCATATCTTAATCAATCTATCCATGCATCTATCTATATGATTACAAATATATAAAACAGATAAATCTTAAGTGGTAACTATGAGCTGGGGGTATGGGTAATAAAGAAATACATATTACGGCATTAGACATTAAACAGCTAAAAATTAGTCATATATGAAAGAGTTGATACAAGACATGATACAAGAGTTTTAAATTTGGATTTAAAATTACATTATCTAATTTTATAAAATAAACATTCTTTTAAGATATGCAAGAGAGATTAAAAAAAATAGGTATTCATTAACTGCACTTTTAACGAGAGATAAACGAACAATACCATTCCCTTTCAAAAGACTATTATTTCAAAAGCATATTAAAAAAAAAAAAAAAAAAAAAGATAGTGAAAAAACAGATTTATTTTACAGAATATGATACTATGACTAGTATATGATACTATGACCAGTTTGATGTTAATTTAACAGATAAACATTGTATTTAATTTTTAAAACATACGCCCCCCTCATAAATTAAATAACATTTTATTAGCATCTTTGGTGACATTTTCTCATTTCATCCATTTCAAAATCTATTTGTGATTTTAAATGTAGAAAATTAACAAAACTAATGAATTTCCCATACAAACATAATTTAACAACAAATAACAAAATGAAGTAAAAATTAAAAAGAGGGAAATGCAATTTACATATTTAAGTGAGAATTATTATTATACATTTTAAAACAGATATTGCTATAGCGTCTCTTCTTTTCACATTTATTACAAATAGCGCTTCAAATGAAAAATATATAAATAAATAAATTATGAGTAAAATGAAAATAAAAATAAAAATAAATAATCATAATCTGCTTTTGCTTTTACCTGTTTGTTTGGCACAGAAATTAAGACAGTACAACACCACCTAATCCATATCCGTAACGTCCGAGTCCATATCCAAGACCACCACGTCCATATCCAAGACCGTCGAGTCCGTATCCAAGACCACCGAGTCCATATCCAAGACCACCAAGTCCGTATCCAAGTACTCTGCCATCATTCAAATAAGGTAATCCAAGATTGTTGACTACACCATAGGATCCTAAGCCATATCCGTAATCAGCTTTGTCAAAGAATCTTTCACTAGTTCCGATTCCATAGCCATAGCGGGGTACGTGGTTTATGATGGCTCTCTGGGAAGAGACGACTGGGGATATCACTGGGGATACAACTTGAGATACAACTGGAAAAGCTGGGATGCCTGAAGCGGCAGCGGCTGCGATCAAGGCAAATATGGCCTAAAATAAAAAAAAAAATATTTTATTTTATTTTATTTTTTTAAATATACATAAATTCATTATGTTATTAATTGACGTATGCTCCTTTACATGCTCAGTGAATAATATGTATTTTGGATTATTTGTTTTTGAATTTATTGTATTGCTATCTGATTTCTAATAGGAAATTTGAAAGCAAATAAAACTTAAAACACAATTGAAAAATAAATTATAAAACCTTGCATTATTAAAAAAATTGGACAAATTTATTTTATTTGTTGCTATGGCAAGACGAATGGTTTTAAACAATTTAGATTGAAGTAAGAACTTTTAGTATAGTTCACATTTATAGTAAGAAAACTATTAAAGAAATTTTACACAATTTAAAACAAATTATCGAAAGCAAGATAATCCACAATCTTCTCCTTCTGCGCTGCCATGCATTCTTTTTTTTCTTTTTTGTTTGTTTATATGAAATTATAAAAGTAAATTTTATAGGAATTTATTTACAGTAATGTATATAAATTTTTTCTTAAAAAAAAAGGAGTATATCACTCAAATGAAATTAATAAAAAATAATAACTTATAAAATAACCTCCATTTTGTACTAGAATATTAAAATACATTTAGATTTATAATAATTACTTACAACTAACTTGAACATTTTTCACAAACTTTGTTGTTTTAGAAAAGAAGGTAATTTTATTTCAAGTTTGAAATCAGTTTGAATGTCTCTGGATACTCATTCGCATTATATACTTTTTCAGTGTCACGGTTAGTAGATATTCACGTAAATTGGATTTTGTAATTTTACGGACATTTTATTTATTTTATTTTTTTATTACTGATGCATATATTATGATAATTTTCAATTATTTCTTACCTCAATGGTTAAATAATTTATTCAAATAAAATATTTTTTTCTTTTCATTTAATTTATAAGCTTGAATAATTTCTCATGAAATACTACGTTTTAAAAATTATTTATGACAGAAGACAAAGTAAGATAAAATCTTTCGTTTTTCTTTTGTATCGATTAGAGTATCAATCAGCATGATTAGAATCTTTTGCTAAGAAAACGTGACAAAATCTATTTAATACAGGAATTTTTGAATTTTTGAAAATCCTTCATAAGAATACATACGGTCTACCAATGAACCATTAAAAAATATAATTACAAAATTTTAAATTAAGCATAAAATTAGTTAAAATTTATTTGAAAGGTTACTTTCAATGTCAATGTTTAAGTTGAATAATGAGTTAGGTGTAAAGGAATTATTTAAAATTTTAGTTTTAAATTATTTGGCTCCAGAAAGTTTTCTTTTATTTATTGCACTATGCACAATCATATTGCATTATTGAATAAAACTGATAATATAAATATAAATCTAGTTTGCTTCTTCTTAGTGAAATTGATTGTAACTAAATTGTTTAAACCCTTATACGAATTTACGCAATGCAAATTATTTAATAAAATTGGTTTCTATGATGAATGTAGACGATTTTCCTCTCAGAGAAATATAACAATAATGTAAGCCAGTTTTACTGATAAAATAAAGTTAAATTTGTGCCTCACAGACGATATCTGAAACACTGATTGCTTTCAGATTCTTTTTTGTTAAAATGAAAAAAAATCGGTAATTTTATTTTAAATTGTCAGAGATCTATCGTTCAATCATTCGTTTTCAACGTATACACGATTTCTTTTGAAAAATTCTCATATTGAAAATTTACTTTCCCAAGGAGGTAGCAATGAACTTAAATGTACAAAACATTTTTCTTAGTTGACTATTACTGTATGTGCATGCGTATGTAAATGAAATGGAAATTCATTTCTTACTGATTTTAGTAGAATAACATCATAAATAGCATATTTTACAGATTTCATATTTAGTTCAGTTGGACTGTTTATCTACGTTTATGTTTGTCTGCTTTTTCTTTGTAAGGCACATTTCCTTAAACTTTAGCACAATGAGACAACAAGGGTGAGTAATTGTAAATTTATTTTAAAAATTATGCACGTGATACTGTATTTTAAAGTATAATCTAATTAATTAACAGTAATAATAAAGATTAATTGGCGATTTTACTTGCAAATATGCATTATCAGGAACGTAGTAAATTTGAAAAGTGGTATATATGGTGGACAAAATTAAAGCAACAAACTGTTTTCTCGTTTTCTTCTTTTGCACATAATTTTTAAACAAATAAACATATGAACATAAAATTGGGAGGGCCTATTCGTTATCATAATATTAACCGAATTTCATGTAACTTTAGCATAAGAATAATTTTTAAGTTAATAAATAATTCATTTTACTCTCAAAAGTAAGCTTTCGAAAAAATGGAAAATTTCAAAAATTTTAGGAAAGAATACTTAGTGAAAAGTAGTGTTAAGGGTGCATTAGAGATAGGTGAAGATGCACACGCATTCATATGTTAGATTGCAACCAAATCTTTCTATCTTTATTCACTTTTCTGTTTCTTATTTTTTCTTCTTTTTTAGTTCCCCATCATACTATAGGTACGGGGAACTTAGGTAATCGTGAAAAATTTCGACCTCGGTTTTCTGACTTTTTTATACGTTTTCAGGTGTGAGGAATCTGAAAATGACAAAATTTGTATGGTGTCTGTCTGTAGGGTGTCTGTTAGTGGGTCAGTGGGTCAGTCCGTTAGTGTGTTAGTCCGTTAGTTTGTTAGTCTGTTAACACGATATCTCACGAACAAATAATCGCAGAGAGGTCAGATCAGTTTTAAAATATTACTTTCGATACTGGAAAGAACCCTATTTATTTGGAACATTCGAATTAAAAAACTTCGCAAGTTATTAGAAATTTACGATTTCCTTAACATGGGAGAATAGGACAAAAATTCACTTAAACGTGCATTAAATGGAAACTTTTTACTGTAAAAATGTCAGACCAGTTTTAAAATATCAGTTTTGATGCCAGAATGAACATCAGTAACTATAAATATGCTACTTTGAAAATTTCGCAAGTTATTGGAAATTTACGAATTTCTTAACATGGCAGTATAGGGAAAAATTTCACATAAACGTCAGTTTTGAGCGATATTTTCATGGTAAAGATGTCAGACTACTTTTGAAATATTATTTGGGACACTGGCATGAATATTAATGACTATGAATTTTCCAATATAAACATTTCGTAAGTTATTGGAAATTTACGAATTTCTTAACATGGCAGAATAGAGCAAAATTTCACAGAAACTTCAATCTTGAGGGATATTTTCATCGTAAAGATGGCAAACCACTTTCGAAATATTATTTAGGATACTGGCATGAATATCATAGACTATGATTTTTCCAATTTAAAAAATTCGTAAGTTATTTGGAATTTACGATTTACTTAACATATCAGAATAAGGCAAAATTGAGCATAAACTTCCATTTTGAGGATCATAAATACATTAGACAACTTCAAAATTACATTTATGATATTTGTTTGAACATGATTGAATACAAATATTCTAATAGGAAAATTTCGTAAATTATTCGTAATTTACGATTTTATCAACATAGCGAAATTGTAAATTTTTCATATAAATAGGAATTTTGAGGATAGTTGCATTGGAAACAGTAGCATGAAAACTAAACAACGGAATTGACCCTGATAAAATAAATTAATAGATTAGAATAAGATAAATGTATTGTAGTGAATGGTGGATAGCCTATTAGGCGGGGATTTCATTCCGTCACTGTATCAAGCTTTGGCCAGATTCATTTCTTTTAACATGATTATAATATGTCTCGCACTAGAATTTATGAGAACATAAATATGATGGGGAACTGAGCAGAGTCCACCTATGCCAACTAGTTTCGCATGTGAATAGTTTTTTTTTTAAAATATACATACAAACATGAAAATTGAATAAGATGTTCATTGTAAAACTATTTATCGACATTTTTATTATTCTGGTGATGTTCATAGTTTACAAATTATTAATTATATATTTAAAAAATATCCATATAAAAGTAAAAGAAAAGTTAATACAGAAAGAAAAATTGAGATTTAGTTTAACATTTCAAGGCCTGTGCGTCTTTACCTATCTCTAATGCATCTTTAACACCCCTTTTCATTAAGTTTTCTTTCCTAAAATTATTGAAAAATTTTACTTTTTCCAAAGCTTACTTTTGTGAAAAATGAATATTTATTAGATTAAAAATTATCCTTATGTTAAAGTTACATAAAATTCGGTTAATAATATGATAACAAACAGGCAATCCAAATTTTATGTTCATATGTTTATTTGTTTAAAAATTATGTGCAAAAGAAGAGAACGAGAAAACAGGTTTGTTTTTACTTTCTGCACATTACAATATCGATATTTTTTTCAATATCATTACAGGCTCTATTTCAGGGCTGAATATTCTTTAAATGAAATACATTCGTCGACTAGAATATACTTCTGTCTTAACCAATCAATTTCTACAAGCTAAAATGTCGACAACTTTCGCAACAATAAAATTAGGGGCTCTATCTACAGGCTGAATATTCATCAAATAAAGTGCATTCGTCGACAAGAACCTGCTTATGTCTTTAAGCTTAACTTTCTACACGCAAAAAGGTTTTCAACTTTCATAACAATATCATTATTAGCTCTATCATTAGCTTATTTTGAAATCTCTATGATGCTAGGTCATATATAATGGCCAAAACCTTTGTACTTTTTGTCATTATGAATATAATTTTCCTAAATATCTCCAAAATGGAAAATCATAAAAAGTCCAAAATGGAAGGTGTAAATTGATAATGTTATAAGAAAGCTATATACCAATTTGAAATGGCCTACGTCCAACTATTTTTGAGCTATGCAAGATATATTATGGGCTCTATTTACAGGCTGAATATTCATTAAATAAAGTGCATTCGTCGACAAGAACCTGCTTATGTCTTTAAGCATAAATTTCTACACGCAAAAATGTCTTCAACTTTTATAACAATATCATTACTAGCTCTATCATTAGCTTATTTTGAAATCTCTATGATGCTAAGTCATATATAATGGCCAAAACCTTTGTATTTTTGGACATTATGAATATAATTTTCCTAAATATCTTCAAAACGGAAAATAATAGAGAGTCCAAAAAGGGAGGTGCACAATTAGGTGTTATAACTAACCTATATACCAATTTTCAACGTTTTACGTCCAACCGTTTTTGAGTTAGGTGAGATACACATCCACCCACGCACCCACGCCTACATGCACACACACACACACACACGAAAATTCGTGTAAAGTTGTTGATATCTCTGAAACCGGAACTCGTATTAAAGCCAAAGTTACGGGTGTGCAACTAGACATCATGGCAGTCGCACATTGTTGTCATTTATAACATTCTACGATCATTCATTTTTGAGCTATGCGAAATAAAAAATCCATTTCGCAAATCGTGATTACGATACTTACTTATACTTTGTTATAAGGAAATAAAAAATGCTAGGACTTAAAAAAAAAAAAAAAAAAAAAACTTTTTCGATACTGCCCGTTTTGATACTGATTATTATTAATATTCGTTTTAGGACCGAGGACTATTAGTCTCAATCTACGGATTTTTACGACACCAGTGTTACGACAGTTGGGCATTTATCGAAATCGAAAATTTATCCAAAATATAATTGAATAATTTGAAAGCGTTGTTATAATTTGGAAAAAAAAAAAACAACTTATAGTCCTACGTACTAAACTAAACTCTGGTTTTGCTAGAAAATCACCAGAATCTTTTTTTTTTTTTTTTTTTTTTTTTAAAGAAAAAGAAAAGAAAAGAAAATTAATAATAATAATAATCACTATCAAAACGGACAGTATCGAAAATGTTTTTTTTAGAATCAATATTAAAAAAAAAAAAAAAAAAAAATGAACATTTCTTGGATATAAATTTTCTTTGACGAAAATGTTGATAAATCTTTTCTAGATAATTTTTTTTTTTTTTTTTTTAATATGGAATCCGTTTTTAACATTGCTTATGATATAACACTAAGGATATGCTTTTGGCGCGGCTTTTAATTTGGTTTATCTTTTCTTTTTCTTTCTAAGAAAAGAAAGAAACAGAGAAAACGATTTTGATGAAATTCTGACAAAAGTAGAATTTAGTTTAGTGCGGAGGACTATTAGTTATTTTTTTTAGGTAGATTCCTCATAGGAGATCTACTTATTGCAATGGTTCTCATGACACGACTTCTGGAAAAATTTTTCTTATCTTCACCGATAATGACCTCTAGAACCCAAAACCACCCTCCGATCAAAAGTTTATATATATATACTAGCAGACCCGGCCACGCGTTGCTGTGACTAAGTTATACGTTGAATTATATTGCAGAAAACTATTTAATACAGTCAAATTATTATTTACGAATAAAGACGAAAACGTTGTAGCCGATGTAAAAGCCTACAGGATTGAGATTTGAAACTTAGGTCAAAATTTGGAAGAGATTGATAAAAATTTTCGTAGTGTTGATATTAAGCATAAATTAATTTTATTGCAGGGTCCTATAAATTTTAATGGAGAAGTAATATATATTATTTCTAATGCTACTTTGGATAAAATTGCTAAAATGACTAATATATAAATTAAATTCTATTAAAAATCTATTAAAATAAAAGTATAAAAGAAACAGACGATTTTAAAATCAATTTTTATGGAGGAGTGAAATATAATATATGCTATAATGGATAATTTTACTATAAAATGACCTCATCATTTTAAATATTTTAAAGAGGGCAACAGCTGTAGTTATAAAAAGGAAAACAATAAGGCTAAACCAGAAAAATAAGTAAATTTGATAAATATTTTAAAACTTTAAAATTGGAAATCTTATGAAATATTGGACATTTAAAGTAAATACATGTATCATTTTAAATAGAAAAAGATTTTGGAAAAGTTTAGTGTATTTTAACGAAGTGATGAGAAGTTTTTGAGTATGTTAAAATTTTAATAGTAAATTCAAGTTAATAAAGATGGGAAACATTGAGGATTAAGATAAGAATAATTATAAGATTAAAAAAAAAAAAAAAAAAAAAACTTTTTATATACCATGCTTTTAAATTTTAATATACTAATAATATACTAATTAAAAGGAAAATGATAAATATTCTATCATAGTTTGAAGTCAAATTTGTTTTCAAATGTCTAAATAAAATATCTGATGTAAGATACTAATATTTTGCAGCGGAATAGATTTCATTTCTGTCACCCTTGGCGAAAAAAAAAAGAATATCGCCAAATTATCTGGCGAAAATATTTAATTCCTTTCAAAAATCATGGTTATTTTAACAACTTATATTAAAAGAGTAATGGTTAATATGAAACAATATTTCGTACAATACATATTACATGTCATACATACGTACAATGAATAATACATATTACATTTCGTACAATGCATACATCTGGCATGTATATTTTCGTGTTACGCTTTTGATCGCCAAATAATAATAATAATAATAAAAAAAGCCAAGGGCGACAGAGTTTTGAAATTTAAAATTAAAATTTTGTCAATTTGACAGCAAAATAATTCAATCTAACACCCGCGATAAATAATACATATCTATACCCAAATATAAGGATTAAAATCGGGAAATAAATTTCCTCGATTTTTAATAATTTCTTACAAAAAATCCAGTGGGCAATTAACATAGGAAATCTTTTTCTTGGCTGCACAGACGGTCAGTGAGTCACACTTCGCTTGCGTATAGAACTCATAGATATAGTATAGCATATATAGAATAGAGTGATCATTGGGGAGAAAAAAGTTATTCCTTTTCATTTGGGAAAAGACGACGTTTTTACCAAAATATGGCCGTCTTTCCCCGAGTGAATACATACGGGAATACATACTAATATTTTAGCAACTAAAATTTATGAATAATTTATTTGCTAAAGGGGAATGGAAGACTCCAGATACAGTTTCAAATTCATATTTCTTTCTTTCTTTTCTTTTTTTTTCAATACCACTTAATGGCTGTTTCTAAAGCTTTTATTTATTTTTTTTTTCGGCATCAAAAATCTTTGTACGATAACATGGGGATGAGAGATCTATATATATTACTATATCTATGATAGAACTACATTAGCACTTTATCAATGTGTATAAAATCTTTAAATTGATTATGACGTCAATTTTCGTGAGATGCATAATTTAACTTTTTATAATTTTTTAACGTTCACGTTTGATTAAATGTATTTATTTTTATGTCGAAAGAAAATGAACTCGTATTTTTTTTTTTTTTTGGCAACAATTAAATTAATGGAACTCACAGATATTTTGGAGCAACTTTAATAAAGGTCTATAATTAACAAATAATTGCAATAAAACAATATTGTGACAATAAATTGAGATAAAAATATCCTATCTCTCAAGTTGGATCAAACTGCACACAGTGTGCAAAATTTCATTAAAATCGGTTCCTTAGTTTAGGAGTTTACCCCGGACAAACATCGTGACACGTAATTTATATATATATACAGATGTATAACACTTTTTCCCATGTTAAGTTGTGAACACGATAACTGGGGTAATTTTTATTTAAATTTAACCAGCTCAGGATATGTTGTCAGGACAGTAAAAATCTCGGTCGAGTTCGTAGGTGGGGTATCCAGCTCAAAGGGGGTGGAAATGGTGGGGGATGGAAATTTCCATAAGCCCATAACTTCTTTAATATTGAAAATAGGAAAAAATTTCAAATCAGGCGAATTACCGCCTTACCCTAAAGAACAATTTTTGTATTTAAACTTTTTCGATAGATTCAATTGCTTAGAGGTTACAAGCTAAAATGATTTTTCGTGAATTGTATTGAAGCCGACATTTTCTATAGCTTTCATTGCAAAAATTTATAATCTGATGCTTATGTCACGTGCAAATGATATAATAAAAAAAATCCCTTTTCGGCAAGCTTAAAGGCAAAGGTAGATTCCTTTGCGTTAATGTTACAAAGATAAAGAAATATTACATACTAGCAGGCTATGCTCGCTTCGCTGGACATTAAACTTAAATGAGTTGTCAAAATCCCATATCTTTATTAATAACCTAAGTTCTCGCTGTGATTGGTAGAGGTTTTTCACGCTCGCAACGTGAGGAGTCTGGGTCCCCACTGCCTTAGGCAGCAACTTACCCACTTCTTACACCCCCCCCCTTCCTCAGCGGGTGAGTTCGAAGTTTTGCAAAATCCCACTAATGTACATAATGCGTACACTTAATCAATATCCACACACCAAAATTTGCCATTCTAAGATAACTCAAAACGAATTCAAACGGAAAAACATGTTTTTACACATGTTTATTGCCCTCCGACTCCTAAAAGGGAGGGGGGGGGTCGCATTTTGTGAAAACCAGTTACAATAAGTGCCAGATGCATACAAACCAATTTACGCACAAAATTTCGTGACCACAGAAGTCTTTAATAGAAAATATTATAAATAAATAAATACAAAAAGCACAGCTTTAGTATGGGATCCCTTTGGTGACTAAGTATTTTAAGCCATTTTTGCGATGAATTGAATTGGTTATCGCAATCGTGCAATTAAAGATCTTGGCGAGAAACGTCCGAGCTACTTCGGTGCCAAATTTCAAATTTTGCCACAGGGATCCGATACTAAAGCTGTTCCATACAGAAAATAAATAAATCTGTATAAATAAAGAGAAGTGTCTGTGTGTGTGTATGTGTGTGTGTGTGTCTGTCTGCGCTCTGGTGCCCACACTATTGATCGCAAAGCTTCCAAATTTGGCATATAGGTAC
Organism: Salticus scenicus; assembly: GCA_963930645.1. NCBI lineage: Eukaryota > Metazoa > Arthropoda > Arachnida > Araneae > Salticidae > Salticus > Salticus scenicus. Next base: position 197,101,817 of record OZ005648.1, on the reverse strand, counting down.
CTGGGACCCTGCAGGTGTGCACCTCATCGAGATTTTTTTCGAATTTCGAATTTGAATTTTTTTAATGAAGGTTTTTTTCGATTGTAAATATTGGCTTTAATGCTTCATTTTTCATAAATTTAATTCTTTTGCTTCAATCGCTTGCGTATCTTAGCAACGGATATTACGCAACTTATTTTTATTTAATACATTCATTTGAAGGCGAAATTTTTGTTGTTGTTATATTTATTGAAAATAAAATCGTAATGCAGTAGAAAAAAAAGTATTATTAGTTTTAAATTTAAAAACGTATTTATAACAGTTATGTTTAATTTTTTATTGTAGAACAACTTCTTATTTTTCATTTTTTAATTAATTCCTTTAAAAGAAAAAAACTTTTATTTATTCTTTTTTTTATTTACTGTATTTATCGGGAAAAATGGTAGTATATACGTAGTAAAAAGGATTAAATTGATTAAAATTTATTTGTTTATATATATATATATATATATTAATGTACTTTTTATTTTATTACATTGGTCGGAATCAAGTCGTAATATAGTGTAAATAGCATGGGCTGTAAAATACATGGTTCAAAACTAAATATTTAATAGATGGTGAGATATAGTCATCTTTAAAATCGTAGTTCTTAAATAGTAGCAGATCCCCCTGTCGTCGATAAATATCCAGATTGAAGTGCCCGGGAAACATCTCCGTGCAGGCATGGGAAACCTAAACCTGGTGCAGTGCGGGCGGGAAAAGAGCTGTCGTAGACAGCGGGTACCCGAAGCAAGGTTTGGAGCAATTTGAGTTTCTTTTCTTATCTTTTTGTTTTTAGTTTTTGTCTATAATGCGGTGTAAAAAAATAAATATTAATTCAATTCTTTCGAAAATTCATTTAAATATAGTGACCAGCGTAGCGGGCGTAGCATGCTAGTAAATAAATAAATAAAATAAAATAAAAACTGTTTTCTGATATTTACAAAATAAAAATAAAAACTGTTAATAAAATCCAAATTATAATAATTTACAATTAAGGGGAGAACATAAAAGAACCTCATAAGGTACATAATAACAACAAAAAATTTTATTTTGCGGCAGAAAAGAAAAGTGCTGCTTAATTAAATAAAAATATTAAACTAATGCCAAATATCTCTATGAAAATATTTATCCACATGCAAATTCCTGATTAAAAAAAAAAAAAAAAAATCACTAACTTTTGTAGGTCAACTATTTATTTTTCTCTCTAATTTTTATTATTATTTACGTGAAATTAAAAATATTTCATTTTATTTCTACCGAATCTGGGTTGAAAACGGAAAAAGGGTAAAATAAATTAGAAATATCAGACCTATATTTATAAATTTGATACCAAATGAATGGGGCGATTTTTCTTAATTGAAGGGTGCAAACAGTTTTTCGATGCGACAATTAGATTAAAAAAAAAAAAAAAAACTAAAGTATGACATTTAAGTGGCAACGAAAAAACGAAAAAGTAAATTAGAAATATCAGACCTATCGTTACAAATTCAGTACCAAATGAAAGGGGTGATTTTTCTGAATCCTGGGGTTTTCGATACGACAATTAGATTTTTTAAAATTAACTAAAGTATGAAACTTAGATGGCAACACTTCACTTCAATCTTTTCATAATTTGTAGTGCGAATCACGCGAATAAAAAAGTCTTTAACTTAAACATTTATTTTTATATTTTATTTTTCCATTCAAAGCGTTTTAGTGAAGAATTATTTATGGTGCATGCGAAGGCGTTTTTTGCCCGCAATTCAAAAAAAATCTGGAGTGACTCCACTCGACTTTCCGAACATTGAGTAATTAACAGTTTTGTAGATAAAGTAAAGAAAGAGGAGTTGTTAAACAAACAAAAGAGAGAAAACCATAATAGAGTGTTTGAGTATTTTTCTCCATCTATTACACATGTTTTATTTAACGCTACTGAACTTTGAGCCCATAGATCATAATGATAAAGAATTTTTCGTTGTGTCCCTGTAAAAACCTATAAATGCTAGATTCACCAAAATGCTTATAGTTAGTGCAACAGTGATTTATAATACTCATATAAATTTTCAGCTCAATTCAATAAGGCGTTTAGATGCTATCGTACTTTTAAAAATTTAGTCCCATAGGCCATAATGATAAAGAATTTTTCTTTGTGTCCCTGTAAAAAAACTGTAAGTGCTAGATTCACCAAAATCTATACAGTTAGTTCAACTGTGATCTTTAACATGTGTACAAATTTTTTGCTCAGATTAATAAGGCGTTTAGACGCTATCACACTTTCAAAAATTTGGCCCCATAGGCATAATGATAAAGAATTTTTCTTTGTGTCCCTGTAAAAAAACTATAACTGCTAGATTCCCAAAAATCTATACAGATTGAGTATTTGTGACCTATAATATGTGTATAAATTTTTTGCTCAATTGAATAAGGCGTTTAGATGCTATCGCACTTTTAAGATTTTGTTCCCATAGGCCATAATGATAAAGAATTTTTCTTTGTGTCCCTGTAAAAAACTATAAGTGCTAGATTCACCAAAATCTATAGGGTTCGTACTATGGTGACTTACAATATGCGTACCAACTTTCAGGTTAATCGAACAAAGCGTTTAGACGCTAGCGTGTTCACTCACAGACATACACACATACACACATACATACACACATACACACACACATACATACATCATCGTAAAAATAGTGAAAACGGACTCAGGGGATCTCAAAACGTATAGAAACATCAAAATCTCGAATTCGGATTTTTGACATGATTACAATACTTTCCTCACTATAGTGTTCGGAAAGTAACTAGTAATCAAAATTTTGAAAACTTCTATAGATATAATTTTAAGTTCGGTGAAGACCTAAGTTTCTGCCAAGCGCCGTTGAATTCCGTCCAGCCGTTCTCGAGTGATGCCCGGACAAAAAAAGCGACATACAGACACGATGACACACACACACATCAGGCAAAATTTTCTGAAGTCATTTTTGGCTTTCATGGGGTGTGAAACGTGAAGATATCGCAAAATTTTTTGATTCCGACTAATTTACAGACAAAAGTCTGATTTTATTAATATAGATCAGATGTATTAATATATGCACTTTGCCAATGGCTTTGTTCCCTCACATTGCATTATTTACGTCGCTATTCTATTTTTAAGAATTTTAATTATCAACTACCTTACTATTCATTCTACTTAAAATTTTAGGCTAGATTTATTAGTCAGTAAATGTTTCAATTTTTTAAAATCCAATCTCATAATCATTCAACAAATAGAAGCCATAAAGATATACTATTTGGTGACAAAACTTCTAACTTAGCAATGAAATTTGTGATTTGGAGGCAAAATTTGGTAGTTGACGACGAAATATTTGACTTGGCGACGAAATTAGTTATTTGATGAAAAAATTTGGCGAGCTTGGCGATGAAAAATGGCAGCTTTGGCGTCATTATATTTTCCTCCCACGCAAAAACCTCATATCTCTTCACAGACCTGTTTCCACAAGATAAAAAGTCAAAGGAAGCTGTAACGTATTACTCTCAATTCAATCGTAAATTTAAATTCTTTCGTAAACGGGTGTTCTAAACTATTCACCACAAACGATATTTTTACCAAGACTAACGTATTATTTTAATTTTATATTTTTAAATGATTAATTAAAGTTGTTACCATGGTTTTTATATTTTCAACTATCTTTTTTAATATTGTTTGCACGTGACGTAACATCAGATTATAAATTTAAGCAATTAAAGTTAAAGAAAAAGTCGGCTTCATTACGAAAAATCACTTTTTAACTTGTAACTTTTAAGCAATTGAAGTTATCGAAAAAGTTTAAATACAAAAATTGTTCTTTAGAGTAAGGCGGTAATTCGCCTAATTTGAAGTATTTTCCTATTTTCAATAGTAAAGAAATTCTAGGCAAATGAAATTTTCCACCCCCCACCATTTCCACCTCCTTTGAGCTGGATACCCCATCTACGAACTTGACCGAGATCTTTACTGTCCTGAAAACATATACCGAGCTGGTTAAATTTAAATAAAAATTACTCCAGTTATCGTGTTCACAACTTAACATGGGAAAAAGCGTTATACACACATATATATATATATATATATATACCTATATATATATATAAACTTTTGAACGGAGGGTGGTTTCGGGTTCTAGGGGTCATGATCGGTGAAGATATGAAGAAATTTTCCAGAAGTCGTGTCATGAGAACCATTGCAATAGGTAGATCTCCTATAAGGAATCTACCTAAAAATCACTGAAAATATAATAAAATTTTAATCATGTTTTTAAACAATATAATAATCTGATTAAAAAAAAAAAAAAAAAAAAAAAAAAATGTTTAATTTAACAGAAAATATGGCGTCACAATTACAACAATGTACTGAGAAAAATGAAATAAAATTTTATCAGTGATTTTAAACAAATAAAATAAAGGTTAATAAATAAATAAATAAATATGTAAATAAAATCAGTATATCTTAGGGCTAAGTAGATTTAGACTTAGCTTTATGACATAGAGGCTATAATGTAAAAGATAAATGTAATCGTTAAAAAAAAAAAAATATCAAGCAGATTTTTCTATGATTTAAGCTCAGATTTTTCCTTAAATGAAGGCAATTTTTGAAAAAAATCCCCAAATAACAATAAAGCTATTAAAAGTCTCTAGTCGTAGGGAAATAATAACGTTGCCAACATTGACAGAAAGTTGAAGAACTCCCCCGATTTGTCCCCAAAAATTTTAGAATTCGCCCAAAAAGTCCCCACAAACATTTGGTCCCCAAAATTGTCCCCAGAAGCCTCAAAATTCTCCAAAATGGGGACAAAATCCCCAATCTGACATCACTGAATAAAGCTAAAACCGAAAAGAATAAGAGTCAAAATTGACAAGAATAGCAGTTGACGGTCGAGAAGGGTGTGATCAGGGGCCCCTGAAGCTATTGTCGAGAATTAGTTCCTTCTCGCCAAAAAGACCATATATTATAAAAAATAGCAAATACTGTGTTAAAGAAGCTGAAATGGCATTTTTAGAAAAGCACGAATAAAAATATAAAAGTTAGGGGGGAAAATATACTTTCATTGCACCTTAAGAGCGGACAATACCTAATCTCGCCGGCAGCCTTCGCCCATGTTATTCAATGGAAAATTTGTTCACATAATTACTCATTAGCTAATGAATATTTTTCAATTCTGTTTTCACATTTAGAAAATTTATAAGCGTTAAATTAGTACTTCTTTTCCAAAAATTGATTTTTTAAAATTTTAGTATTTCATTTTGCGACTAGAAAATGAGAAAAATGCATTTTGTGAAAAATCGCATTTTTGAACTCAAAATTAAAACGTAAAAATTAAAAAAAAATGAATTTTTCAAAAAGGAGTAACCATTTAACGGTTATGAATTTTCTGACTGCGAAAACAGAATTAAAAAATATTCATTAGGTAATGTGTAATTGTCGCAACAAATTTTCCCATAGAATAACATGGGCGAAGGCTGCCGGCGAGATTAGGTATTGTCCCCTCTTAAGCAATCAGTAAACTAACCAAAAAAAAAAAAAAAAAGTAATAATAATAATAATAATAAATAAAAAAAATAAATCAGTTAAATATTCAAGTAATAAAAAACATAAAAATGGGACTTGGGCAGAATTATTTTATTTATTTCAAAACGTCACACAAACTCGTTCATTTTCATGCTTGCAGCACTAAAGGTAAAATATAAAATTAGAAATTCCAACTTCTATACTTTCATTAAATTATTTATTTTATTTTATAATTGTTGCCAAAAAAATTAAACTTTAAATTTTACATCTACTTTTTAAGATAGCACGCGATCTTGTTTTATATAAAAATTAAACCATTAAATTCATTTTTTTACTTATTTTTATTTCATATTGCTCGCGCACTTCTTATTTCCTAATTCAAAATTATTAAAAAAAAAACTTTTTCGATATCGCTTGTAACGATACTGATTATTATTAATTTTCTTTTTTTTTCTTTCAATAATAATAATTGTTGATTAATTATAACTTGACTCATGCATAAAGAATTGACCTGCATAAAAACATTTTACTCAAACGAAACTGAGTTTTAGCATGCATAATATTAAGGAAAAGCTAACTCACCTCTCTCCTGCATTTCCTGTGGTCGCTTGGAATAGACATTTAGGAGATACAAGTCAAGAAAGATGAAATCCGATTACTTTCTATAGTTGATTTAATCATAGATTTTCTTGCAGTAGTTTTATGAATAAAAACAGAATCTTTCACAAACTTTAGCACAGGTTTAAACATTCAGAATACGTATAAAGGCATTTTTTTTTATGCCTTGAATGAATTATACAGAATAAACAGAAGAATACTTATTGTTTTAATAATATAACAATTAATGGATTACTTGGCTGTACGAATGCAGCCTGAATATTAGAATGTCAATTCAAGAATAAAGTTTTACTGAGAATAGTTCATGATTGCACATGGTTTTAGAATCGACTACAAATTAAATAAAAGCTTGATTTGATTTAACGAATAATGATTAACGAATAACATTAGAATTAGAATTATCAGGTATGCTTTCATTAGATTATGAGTACCTGAACCGTTTTTACTTGACTGCCCGAAAACGAACATGTTTTCGAGAGAGCAAAAATAATAATAACAATAATAAAAAAAGGTTCTCTTTCATCACGTGACCGTCTGGTTTCCTGTACTGGCGCCCGCACTCCGATTGCTTCAACATACTGCGCGGGCGGGGAAGGCACCGGGGCAGGAGTCGACATACTTGGAACAGGGATGACAAGTTGCTTGACATATTTGCTTGGTTTGGCTGTTGGTTGAGGCTCTGCATATGTTGTTTAGTCCACCTTCTCCAAAATGTCTTTTTCGCCTGTATAAGAAAATTACACCTAGAAGAGAGACTTAAAAACATGAAAGTTAGTGAGTTTTCTGGCAATTTTAATGGTAGTATAGACTTCACTGCCAAACGAAGATAAATCAAGCATTCTCTCTTGACTGGTTTAAGAGTGGATCGCCCGTGAGGGATCCAAAAGTTTTTTGGAATAAGAACCAGACTAAATAAGACTAAATTAGAACCAGCATGAGCACTTAAGTAGTGATAATGTGTGGTGGATAAGGATGTAAAGTGGTGGGATTCCGGTAACAAAATTTGCTGGTTTTCTTGGAGATTGAGAGCGAGGGGAGGTTTAGAGCTTCCTACAAGGGTATTGTCAAAGGATTGTTCCTGAACTGCAACTGAATGTAGAGGGTACATGGGTGGTATTTTATGGATGTGGAGGTCTTTAGTAGGGGAATCTTGATTATCAAAAGTTTTCTGAAGTGCGAGATTTTCCTTATTTAACATCGTATTTTCATTTTTTAGGGTATTTTCAACTTTATAGCTCAGGAGATGTTTTCGAATATCAATAAAACGATTTGGACTCAAAGTCGCAGAAATCGGTACTCTTTTAACAGGGCTTGAAAAAAGTGAATGAGAATTCGCAGGAAAGTCAATGATTGAAGTATTTTCAGACAGATTTTTCTCTATAAAAACATTAGACTCATAAGCAGATAATTTTTGACAGTTAATTGGAATATCAGATGATTTAAGAGCAGAGACTGGTTCTAGGGACAGAGTTTTATCACATTTTTCACCTTGTATTGATGTAGAATTATGATCAACATTGTCGACACCTTTTTTGGCACCGTGAAGGGTTAAATCAGACATGCGAGCATTTTGCACTAAACCCACAAGTGAGGGACAGGAATGATGCATAGAATTGGTAGGTGGGATAGGAGGAGCTGCTCGGATACAGAAGTTAACAATGGGTGCATAAGCTGTTCCGTAGGTGACAGTATTCAATTCGTAAAAAGATAATTGGTCATTGGGAGATTCTTTCCAAACAATTCTTTGGTAGATTCTATGTTTCCTTTCAATTAAGATTTGCCGATACATTTTAGCTATGTTTGCACTGAACGCTACAGGGTTGGCTCGAAATTTTACTAAATTGTCAAAAATATTTGACTGTAGTTTAGGACCAATATATAGAATGTCATTTAAAGATTTGTTATTTGTTGTTTTAAACGAGGCGTCAAATACTACACGTAATTTTGTTGTTTCAGAGTTTTCATTTACCACAGCATGATGCGGTAAATAATAATGTGGCGTTTCACTAAATTTGTTTTGATTTAATTTTGTCATATGACCTAAATTTATATATTCGTTCATGAAATTCGAATACTCCACATTTAATTGTGGATTCTTTTTAATTTTATTTTCAATGGAAAGAAATCTTGAAATAGCACCTGACTTACTGTCACCTAGTGCCTTATCTGGCTTAAACGGTAGATGAACTGTATATTTTCCCTGCGTATTCCTTTTTGCTTTTGTGAAATAAATATTTTCCACAGGATCATTTTCTAAATTTTTTGTATCTACATTTTGTGTAGATTCTCTATCAAAAAATTGTTTCAATGTATTATTTAAGTCATCATCAACAGTGAGGTGACATAAATTTAAGTTTGTAAAATGAAGACTTTCGACTTTTCCTGAAAGGAGGTAACCCAATTTAGTGGGAAATGCTGTAGGAGTTCCAGCTGGCCCTTGAATTGGACTGCCATTGCAGATTGAGGCGACTATTTCTGCCCCAAGAAGAATATCGATGGGACCACTAATATGATAATTTGGATCCGCTAGTTGCAATCCTTTTATGTGTGGCCAATCATGTTGCGGTAGTTGGAAATTAGGGAGAGGTGAGGTAACCCTATCAACTATAAAAGCACTGACTGAAAATGACTCCGACGAAAAATGCGGAGTGAATTTAAATTCTGTGTTGTTAAGAGCAGTTTCTGCTAAAACGCAATTAATCCCTATTATACTATGCGACGTGCTCCGTAAGGGCAAATTTAGTCGCTTAGCACATTCCTTAGTAATTAATGAATTTTGACTAGCATTATCTATCAAAGCTTTACAATGCATAATTTTTCCTTTATTCGATTTAATTTTAATTAGTGCTGTAGATAACAAAACATTACTAGAATAAAACTGAGCACTATTAGAGACTGATATATCTGGCGATACATGATTCGCCCTTTCAGAATTTATATTTCTACCATAAACATGTAATAGCGTATGGTGTTTTTCTGCACAATTTTTACAATTAATGTCTATCCTACAATTCTCCAGCCTATGATTTTGGCGTAAACAATTTTGACATAATTTATTTAATTCAACGAATTTCCATCTTTCATTAACCGGCTTTGAATTAAATGTCGGACATTTAAATAGCGGATGATGCTCATTACAAAGAATGCACGTATTTTCCCTTTTCACAATTGTACTCAGTACATTATGTATATTTTTCGAATTAGTGAATTTTACGTCTTGTTTACATTTTATCTCTTCAACACCGCGCGCTTCGCGCTCAACGAATTTCCTAAAAAGATCAAGATCAGGCAATTTATCACTGTCCAACATTAATTCCCATCTCTGTTTTAACGATTCATCCAATTTCCCCATCATGAATTTTATTATAATTAAGTCGCTTAACGCATTAGAATCTAAACCCAAAGTTTTTAAGTTTCTGACGGCTTCGTTACAAGTATCTAATAACTCAAGTAAAGTTTTAGCATTGTTTGCTTTTACAATTTTCATAGAAAATATTTTGTTAATTTGACTCAATGCCAATTGTCTCTTATTTTCATATCTTTCATTTAATATTTCCCAACATTGATCTAAATTTTCCTCTTTTAGAGCGAATCCTCGAATTAATTTAGCTGCGTTTCCGCGCACTGAAGAATGTAAATATTGCAATTTTTCAATTTTGGATAATTGATTATTTTGTAGAATTGTCGAATTAAAAATTTCTTTAAAAGAAATCCAATTTTCGGTTTCACCAAAAAATTTTGGAAGATCAAATTTAGGTAATTTAATAAGAGACGATTTACCATTTTTCTCATCTTTATTTTCCGCGTGAGTATCTGAATCGCACGCATTTACTTCTGTTTTGTCCTCTAACTCCACCAGTAAATCAAAAACCACTCCTTTATATCTCAAATACATATCCATATAATCCTCATTCTCTTTAGCGGATAAATTTTTAAATATTTCCGCGATTTCATGATCATACGATTGAACTTTGGTTTTTAATAATTTAACCTTAGATTGTTCATCTTTACTACACCCCTTTACTCTATCTCTAAAACTATCGATTTCCTTACATAAATTTTCAAATAATAAAACTTGCTTAGATAATTTCGGCATTTTAGAATATATAAGTTTAAATACACATAACTATAGGCCTTCGAATTACAGAACAAACATTCAAGAACAAAAATAAATCATTTTAAGAATAAATGATTACGAATAAGAATAAGAATAAGAATATCAAATACATATTAAATATATATAGTTTTTTTTTTCTTATATATATATATAAATCATCGATAGCCTCCGGCTCGACGGACCAAAAACATGTTGATTAATTATAACTTGACTCATGCATAAAGAATTGACCTGCATAAAAACATTTTACTCAAACGAAACTGAGTTTTAGCATGCATAATATTAAGGAAAAGCTAACTCACCTCTCTCCTGCATTTCCTGTGGTCGCTTGGAATAGACATTTAGGAGATACAAGTCAAGAAAGATGAAATCCGATTACTTTCTATAGTTGATTTAATCATAGATTTTCTTGCAGTAGTTTTATGAATAAAAACAGAATCTTTCACAAACTTTAGCACAGGTTTAAACATTCAGAATACGTATAAAGGCATTTTTTTTTATGCCTTGAATGAATTATACAGAATAAACAGAAGAATACTTATTGTTTTAATAATATAACAATTAATGGATTACTTGGCTGTACGAATGCAGCCTGAATATTAGAATGTCAATTCAAGAATAAAGTTTTACTGAGAATAGTTCATGATTGCACATGGTTTTAGAATCGACTACAAATTAAATAAAAGCTTGATTTGATTTAACGAATAATGATTAACGAATAACATTAGAATTAGAATTATCAGGTATGCTTTCATTAGATTATGAGTACCTGAACCGTTTTTACTTGACTGCCCGAAAACGAACATGTTTTCGAGAGAGCAAAAATAATAATAACAATAATAAAAAAAGGTTCTCTTTCATCACGTGACCGTCTGGTTTCCTGTACTGGCGCCCGCACTCCGATTGCTTCAACATAAATAATAATAAAAAAAGATTTTGATGAAATTCTGGCAAAAGCAGAATTTAGTTTAGGACGGAGGACTATTAGTTTTTTTTTTTTTTTTTTCAACTTATAACATCGCCTTCAAATTATTCAATTATATTTTCGATAAATTTTAGATTTCGACAAATGTCCAACTATCGAAAACGACAACGCAAAAATCCCAGATTGAGACTAATAGGCTATCAGTCCTAAAAATCGTGTAAATCGACGCTAAACGAATTAAACTGGCATGATAGAAAAAGTAATAAATTTGGGAACATTTAGGTATTATCCCTTTGACAAATGAACTAGGGACGATTTTAATGAATTTTCCGTTGAAGTTTATTTTCATAAAAACTTAAGTTTAAATTAAAGTATTTCATTACTCGAATTCCGTTATTTTGATAAATAAAATTGTAAAAAAAAAAAAAAAAAAAAAAAGAACACTCTATTATTGAAAAGTGAACTAATAAATGTTTTAGAAAACTATTACATACTTTTAAATCTTTATTTAAAAAAAAATAACTGTTGCCACTCGACATTATACAAATACATCCACATCCTGTGTCACATACGATAGTTTTGTATAAGTATAGATTTTTTGTTTGCCCCTGGAACCTGCCCCTGATGGGAAAAGTGCCTGGAAACACTTGTATCTAGTATTGTCATTGATTATGAAGTCGTGTGCAACATTTCTGGTCCTTCGGACGACAAGAAGTTGCCGAAAATTGAATTGCAAAATTCCGTTACATACATTAATAGTTGCATCATATCAAATTAATAAAAATGTGTTAATTAAAAACCATGTTAAATGCTTCAATTAATCATTTAAAAATATAAAATTAAGATAATACGTCAATCTTAATACAAATATCGTTTGTGGTGAATAGTTTAGAATATCGGTTTAGGCAAGAATTTAAAATTTACGATTGAGAGTAATACGTTACAGCTTCCTTTGACTTTTTATCTTGTCGAAACAAGATATTGGTCTGTGAAGAGATGTGTGGATTTCGCGTGAAAAAAAATATAATGACGCCAAAGCTGCCTTTCTCCATCGCCAAACTCGCCAAATGTTGTCGTCAGACAACGAATTTTGTCACCAAGTCAAAAATTTCGTCGCCAACTATCAAATATTGCCGCCAAATCACAAATTTCATTGCTAAGTCGCAAGTTTTCTCACCAAAATCTCGCCAAATCATACAATTTATTAAATTCATAACAATTAACATTGAAATTCAGCGGTGCCAAATAGTCCAATGTTAACGTTAATGTTAATGTTCCAGCTTATGTGAACCAAAACAGTTTCACTTTACAATTTTTACTCATCTGACAATAAGAATCACAAAAACACAATACAAAACTTTCAATAATTCAATAAAAATTACAATGAAATAACTATCCAAAAACCGATACCACTTAACTGTATGTGACTTGACCATAGCAACGCCAGGCCTACCAGTGCTTGATCATAGTAAGGTCACAAGAGCATTTTCACGTTTCTATTATTTTTTCTTTAAAAGAAAGATATTGAACAACAGTTATATGGATTTTAAATAACAATTATAATTTTTATTAAGCTTGAGTGGGGAGGGGAAAGTAGCCCAATAGCCCCTTCCCGGATTCACCATTGCTGGGATTGTATATCTTTAAGACTTCTATTTGTTGAATTATTATGAGCTTGAATTTTAAAAAATTGAAACATTGACAGACCAATAAATCTAGCCTAAAATTTTAAGTAGATTGAATAAAACCTTTTTGTAGTTGAAAATTAAATTTCTTGAAAACAGAATAGCGACTTTAATAATGCAATGTGTGAGAACAAAGCCATTGGCTAAGTATTAATGCATATGTAAAATTTCTTTACATTTGTAACATTAAAGTTAAGGAATCTACCTTTGCCTTTAAGCTTGCCGAAAAGGAATTTTTTTAATTATAACTCTGCTTTCAAATTATTCAATTATATTTTCGATAAATTTTCGATTTCGACAAATGTCCACGCATATCGTAAAACTGGTATCGTAAAAATCCGTAGATTGAGACTAATAGACCTCCGTCCTAAAAAAACTGTAAACTTGGTCGAACAATTTGGTTCTCATAATAAATTTCAGTTTGCTGCAGGTTGATATAGAACATTTTGCTACTGTCCACATCATGCACGTGTAACTGTTGTTCTATCATCGTAAGTTTGCAATTTTATAATGCTAGCTGGAAAGATTCTCAGTGAATTCCTCACCTTATGTTTATAATAATGTTTATTCCTATGTTTTTATTTATTTGTTTATTACTTTCTTCTATATTCAATTGAAGAAAATATTGTATCCGTAAAAATTTTCAACCTTGGGTTTTCGATGGATTTACACGTTTTGAATGGTCTAAAACACGATTTGACCATTTTTAGAAAACCTTTGTCTCTGTGTGTGAGACAAAATTTTGGGTCAGCTGTAGCTCAAGAAGTACTGCACAGAATTTCATAAAAGTTGCACTTTGACATAAATTAGGGTCTATCAACTTTCGGTGAAAATCGTCTAACAGGTGGCGTTGCCATCACCCTTTTTCTAAATTTTTAACATGGCGGTACAGGACAAAATTTCATATAAATGTGCATAAAGATAATTATTTTTTAATAATCATTATGAAGTTAAAAAGAATTATTTATAATAGTGAGAGTCAACTGTTTTTTTTTTTTATATATATATATATATATGTAGGAGCATCGATTCCACCCCCTGGGGGATATCACCCCCAAGGGAAACAAATTTTGATTATGGGTATCTTTCAAAAGACCTAGTCACCACCTTTAAAATCAATGGTTGAACCACCGACCTACGATAATTTAAAACAAAGTTATCGATTTTTTCACGTTTAACGAAAAAAAAAAAAAAAAAAAAAAAAAAAAAAAAAAACGCATTTTTTTTAAAGATATTATTTACACAGAATAAAATTGAATTTCTTTAGAAATTTAGTGTTATCCTACTTCTCTAGAAGGAAAATCGTCTACATCTGCCATGGAAGATAATTTAATTAAATAATAATTTTAATAAATTTTTACTGAGTGAATTTGTATAGGAAAATATAGAAAAAAGTCATGTGGTAGTCACAGTATACTAGTTTTTAAATGTCCCATGTTTTAATAAAGATTATAAGAGAATAAAAAGCGTTAAAAAGTTAAAGAAATGTTTAATAATTCAACTTTATTATGCATATATTAATCTTTAACTACGTTTTTAATAAAGAATATTTCACGAAAATGTAAAGAGAATAAGAAATGTTAAGAAATTAAAGAAGTGTTTAACAGCTAAATTTTATTGTACATAAATGTGCTTTAAATTATCTTTTTCATAAAAACGTTGTTATTTATGCAATTACTTTTCAAATTTAAATAATCCATTCAAAGACACGCCTGAGAATTGTACTATCTGGGGAGATAATTCATGGTATCACTTCACTGATATAAATTTTTCAGTATTCATTTTTAAATTTTCTCTATCTACTTGCAAAAGTTTTTTTTTTGGTGTTTTTAAGTAATGAAAAGGAATAGGAAACCTTTTTAGTGAATTTTAAGAGTGAAAGTGACAAAACTACCCACCTCTTTCAAGAAAATAAAGGTTAACTGTTAACTGTTAAATCATTGCAAATTTTAAACTTCTAGAAGTTTTTAATTTTAATTATTTTGTTAAGTTAACTGTTCCCAAATTATTGACCAGCTTTTTTCACCCTTCCACTACTTCAAATGATAATACTGACTTAATCACCCTTAAGATAGTACTGAAAATATTAATAAACAAAATTTGAACCACTTCTAAAGAAGGTTCGCTATGACTGGACAAGGAATTTCATTTTATAATTAAATAGGAACTAGTAAATAATTAATACTTTTACTTTCTTCTGTATTAAATAGAAGAAAGTATTGGATTTGTAAAATTTTTGACCTCGGGTTTCCACGACCATAAGTTGGCGACTACTGCTCTATTGAATGATATGTAATAAAATCAAACTAGTCACGATCCGTAGTATTCAGATAATTATGATTTTATCATTTTGCTCCTGCATAAACTAAGGAAAACACGATTTTACTTTCTTTTATATTCAATAGAAGAAAGTACTGGATTCGTAAAAATTTTCGACCTCGAGTTTTTGATGGATTTACACGTTTTGAGAGCTGTAGAACACGATTTGACCATTTTTAGAAAATGTCTGTGTTTGTGTTTGTGTGTGTGTGTGTGTGTGTGAGGGAGAGAGAGAGAAAGAGAGAAAATTTTGTGGCAACTGTATCTCAGGAAGTACTTGCACAGAATTTCATAAAATTTGATATGTAGTTGCACCTTGATATAGATTAGTATTTATCAACTTTTGGTAAAAATCGTCCAAAAAGTCGAAAATTGTCCAAGTCATTCCGTTTTTCTAAATTTTTAACACGACGGTATAAGACAAAATTTCATATAAATGTACATAAAGAGAATTATTTTTTAATAATTATTTTGAAATTAATCAAGATAATTTTAATAAATTATTTTTATTGAGTGAATTTGTACAGGAAAATATAAAAGGATGTCATACGGTGGCAATAACATGTCGTCAGTTTTACTATATAAAAATTTAATATACTTCACTTCATGTTTTTAACTATAAATTGATTTTTTAAATAAAATAATTTTATGAGAATTTACTTGAACTGAAAGAAAAAAAAATCTGATAAATATTTGATATATAAGTCAATTATGCAGAATCTTCCTGTTATTTTGTGATAATGATTTTGAAAAAACAAGTCAGTTATTCATTTTTAAAAGGAAGTTAAATACTGCTTACGCTCGGTCGATTACTTTCGCAAGATTGTAAAACAAAGAAAAGTAAACTAAACACCTGTAACTGTGATCGTGATCTTGAATGTGTATTAGCAAATCATTTTACGCATGGCTTAGAACGATGACTGTCATGATAGGACTGTTCACAAAAATGCTTTACATAACATGCATTTTTATGAGCTTTGTAAAAGAAAAGAAATATGTATTCAGGGACATTACTTTTAAGTCCTTTTGAAGGATTTTTGATTGAAAATATTTTCTTTGAAACTCTTTATTAATATTTATTTAATTATTAATTTTGATATAAATAAGAATATGCATTTAAAACCAAAATAATGGCAAATGAATGATTATTAATTTACAAAAATTAATAAATATATACACTGAGAAAAAATTCTGCAACTGACATCTAGAATCTAAATTGTGACTCCAGAAAAAATAGTTCCATGTCATCCTTATAAATTCTAGTCCCCTTTGAAATCGAATTCTAGAAACCTCTATAAAAATTCTTGAGCGTTTTCCTATATTATCGAGGGCAAAGTTATTTACAAATCTCTGCAAATAAATGCGAATACAAGAGGCGGGTTTCAGCAACTATAATCTTGGTTTATGACCCAATTCTAGAAAATCAAGCGAAAATTTCTTGCAATACAAAAGATTCAGAATATTGTTTCACCATATAGAAGTGTGTAGACTAGAAATTCTCGACCATTTCGTCTATTCAGTTTATTGGCGTGCCTTATGCGCATAGCTCGGAGATCTATATTTCTAGTTTAGGGATTTAGAAAATGACCTCTTATTCATTCTAGATGAAGGCGGTATATTTTTTTTCTCAGTGTACGTATATAAGTAAGCAGCTTTACTATTAACAGTGAAATTATTCAAATTCATTTTTAGCAGTTTAATGTAATTTTGTTACGTGAATGAAGGGCGATATAAATCATTTTTGTAAATTGCATTTTTAGAATTATAGAAAGTTTCATACAAATGCATTGAAATATAACAGTATAAAATGTATTAAATTTTCTTGAAAAAAAAATATACCGCCTTCATCTAGAGTGAATAAGTGGTCATTTTCTAAATCCCTTAACTAGAAATATAGATTTCCGATCTATGCGCATAAGGCAGGCCAATAAACTGCATAGACGAAATGATCGAGAATTTCTAGTCTACACATTTTTAGATGGTAAAACAATATTCTTAATATTTTGAATCTTTTGTATTGTAAGAAATTCTCGCTTGATTTTCTAGAATTGGGTCATAAACCAAGATTATATTTGCTGAAGCCCGCCTCTTGTATTCGCATTTATTTGCAGAGATTTTTAAATAACTTTGTCCTATAGAATATAGGCAAACGCTCTAGAATTCTAATAGGGGTTTCTAGAACTCGCTTTCAAAGGGGACTAGAATTTATTCGGATGACATGGAACTATTTTTTCTAGATCCACAATTTAGATTCTAGATGTCAGTTACAGAATTTTTTCTCAGTGAAAACTGTTTAAATAATAATTAATACAAGAACAAAATCATGTGATTCACATTGATTATTAACACTTTCCAACTATACGTACTCGTTGCATCGTTTAACCTTCAATGTTCTTTGCCTACATTATCGCACAGCGGACAGACAAAAGGACAGAAAGGAAGACAGACAAACTAATTGAGTTTATAATCACTCTTAATCACAGCATTAAACATTGGTTGCAACATTAACTTAGTGAGCATATAGATAGGTGACAAAGTAATGTGAATACTTTCGCTTTTTCATGTTTTGTTAAATACATTGAAAAGTCCTTTAGAATCATCTTGAAACTTTGGTAGTGCAAAGAACATGTTGTACCTCATATTTTTTAGTAAAAGTTGTGTCCTGAAAAGGAAAAGGGGACTAGTAAAAAATTAAACCAAAATTGAAATGTTTTGGATCACCCAGTAAAAAACAATGTTTTAAATGCGTTTTGGCTGCAGCATGTGATTATGAGGACTTTTCTCATTATCTGTATAAAGTTTTATGACACTACCACATATATTCATGAAGATATAACGGTTTCTTTAAAAAAATTGCAAAAACATTTTCCACCCTTTTAACCCTTTCATTCCCTGTGATGTTAGTTGGAATCATGGCATTTAAGATTTTATTTCTTACTATCTAAAACTCTCACTGATTCAAAATGAAAAATATTATAATCATTATACATTTCCCCAACGAAAAATATATTTTGTGATGGTTGCACTTTCTCTGTTGATGAATCAATGGATGAGTTAGTCTATTATGATAATAATATCGGAGTCATTTTCCTTTCTTGAGCAATTTAAATGAATTAACTTTTTCAAATATTATTTTTTAATGTTAATTATTTGTATTTTAATTAATTGAAAATGTATTTCTTTCAAAATTTTGATATTTTTATTTTTTGAAGTGCTGTGATTTTCAATGGCATCAGTGGTAAATTTTAAATAGATAAACACCTCTTAGTTGTTTTGTTATATTAAATCGTACTCTGCTATTACTCCTATTTAAAAAAATATTTATATGTTTTTACTTTTGAAGTATATTTATGATTAAATATAAGATTTATTCTTTTATGGATGGAAAAAATTGGGAATGAAAGGGTTAATTATAACAGGTAGGGTATTAAACCCAGCGCAAAGCCATTTTCAGGAAATATGGTATACTACATTAGACACAGCATACAACAATCAGAATGAAAAAATGATAAATATCTTACGAAATACGAGAACGTTTACTAAATAAATTTTAACTACGAATGCGCAAGCTTCATAAAAATTTCATTTGCATAATTTAATAGCCAAACGTATTGAGCAACTTATATGAAAAACCCAAACAAATATGTAAATTCAAAATGTTACGAGAGATAGAATGAACACAATTTCAGTTCTTTCAAAATAAAAGCTAAACTATAAGGGGTTTTACTCACATTTTCATTTTGATTCAATCAATTCCCAATGTTATTACAGTGTTTTCACCGATTGTAAATAAATATTGATAAAACCCCCTAACATCTTTCTTTCTTTCTTTCTTTCTTTTTTTTTTTTTTTGAGAAGAACTTAAATTCTGTTAGTAACGATTTGTCGTCGTGGCCGAAGATATATATATGCCGACTGGAATTGAAGAAAAGATTGAACACATTCCAAATGATGACTCTGGACTCTGGAGAAACTTTTAACTTATGAATTTAATTACGACACTGCACAAATATATTTACAAACGCGCACATTAACACACATAAAAAATATATTCATTCTAAAATTAACATTTCAAAATTAGATTTTGAAGCCAGGTCCTTCTAACATTCTTTTCGCCACTTCCTTTTTTCTCTGTTATTCCCATTCTAATCTCTCCGCATCCTCTTGATGCCACTTCAGAAAAACTAAAAGTTCGCAAACGATTCGTATAAAGTTCGAATATGATCTTTACACTGTTTATTCTATCTCTCGTAACACTTTGAATTTACATGATATTTGTTTGGGGGTTTCATATGCGTTGTTCAATGGACCATATTCCCGCTTTGGGTTCGAGGCTACAAGAATATCAGCTGGGTAGGGAAACAATCCTCAACTCTACCATAACAAAGCATTGTGGCTTGCAAATTTTTATCTTGCAATATTATTTCTAAGAGTTACAGATTATATGAAATTGAAGTAAGAGTGATATAGTGATAACTTTGTTTTGTTTTTAATCCAGTTTTAGTAATGTACTTTAATATTAATCAACATATGTAATATTAAAAGTTGCCGTGTGAACTGTGGCGATGTTAACATATTTAAATGGATGTTCCATTTAGTAAATTCCTTTATTAAAGTGATTGAAATTCTAATTATTTAAGCTTTGATGTCTATATATATGTGTGTGTGTATAAAATGTTCTTATTAATCTTTTATTCATTATATATGTATGTGTGTGTGTGTATACATAAAATGTTCCGCAATTTTACGATATGGAATAGTCTTAACTTTATCATTCGATTCAGTTGTTTACATTTCTCTTTTGTTCTTGTTTGAACATTATTATTAAGTTTCACTGCAGAAATATTTAGGAAAATGTTATGCGTAACAATAAAATGGCATCTTGAATCTAATTTGTTTACAAAATATCGGCCACGTGTTCGGCGATTTTACCTACGGTGACGTCACAGGAATATTGTCCATATCTTTGGCTATTAAATTATGCAAAAGAACTTTTATAAAGCTTGCGCATGCGTAGTTAAAAATTATTTAATAAAAGTGCTCTTATTTCGTAAGATATTTAACGTTTTTTCATTCTGATTGCTGTATGCTATGTCTAACGTAGTATGCCATATTTCCTGAAAATGGTTTTACATCGGGTCTAATACCTTACGTGTTATAATTAAAAAAGTGAATATATGTGGTAGCCTCATAAAACTTTATACAGATAATGAGAAAAGTCCTTATAATCACATGCTACAGCCAAAGTGTATTTAAAGCGTTACCTTTTACAGGGTGATCCAAAACATTTTGAATTTTTTTTAAAACTTTTTACTGGTACCCTTTTCCTTTCATGACACAAGTTTTACTGAAAAATATGAAGTATAATAGTGTTAGTGTTACGAAATAGATCTTTCATTGGTAGTAACTTGGCATTTTTGTATGCATATATATATATACGAGTATATGTATATTATAACAAGAGAAATAGAATGCAAAAACAAAACAGTTGATAAAATTCCATCATAAACCACAGACGTCCAAATAAATTAATAAACAATTATATTAAAATAACCATTAATGATTTAAAAAGGATTACAAAAAAATAAGCCAGTATAAATTTTTAATAAAAATCTAAAAAAAAAAAAAAAAAAAAAAAAAAACGCAATACTTACTTTAATATAATTCCGATGAATAATCAAACTATATTGTATGTTAACAAGAAGGAACATATTAAGAGTATAAATAATTTATAAATAAAAATTAATCATGTGTGTTTCCTCACGACCGACCATTAACCAAATAAAATCATAAGAACGATTGGAATTTCAATAAAGTAGAAGGAAAACACACACACACACACACACACACACATACTGCAGATATAATTCGTAAATAATTCTTTAGGATTGACCATCTCTGCAGATTTTCCTGAATTCCACAGAATCCAGAGAAAATCAGAGTTTATAAACCATCTATTGATTTTTATTTATTTTCAAATTTGTATGAGTAAAAATTAGATTCAATGTCCGTTTTACTCACAGTTTGCTTGAATGCTTACTTGTTATGCACCTTACTTACGCTTTGAGCTTTTATATTCTTTTTTGTATTAACATGCATGAATTTTTATTACTTATAATTATCATTATCTCTTTTATTTATGGTAAAAGAACTTTTTTTTTTTTTTTTTTTTTTTGACAATTTCAAGCAGAATAAAGTAGTTACATTTTTTCCATTATCCCTCTTTCCACAATCTATTGAAAAAAATATTTAATGGAACTTCTAATTTTTTACATGAGCATTAATTTAAGAAAAATAAAAACGACATTTGAATACATTTTTATTATATGCTATAGGTATTTTTTAACAAATATCATTAAACAAAAAATTGCTTAATTCGTTTTATTACTCATGCAGATGCGACTGGTAACTTACATATTAAACAATTAGATAACTACACACTTACATTTAATGCTATTTTTATCAAACTTACTATGAAAATGTATTCTAGAGCAGTAACTCAAGCAAAGAATGACGAAATTATGATGCCAATAAGCTGAGGGAATAAATAGTAATATTTTAGCCTTATTTTTTCGATCGTTCTTCAGACCATGGAACCAACCCTTTTCTAAAATCGAAGGGCTTTTCCATTATCAGTTATTATCGAGTTAAAAATAGCATTTCTCAAATTTATCACTAAGAGTTATTTAATCGAAAGAAATATTTTTTACTTAAGAAAAGACTTCTGGGAAAATATTACACTAAATTTAAGTTTTCTATCAAGAAAATCACAGTATTAGCAATTAAAATCACAGAGCTTACTTTTCATTCACTTCGTTGTAATTAAAAAAAAATATATATATAAATATTGTTATATGGCTTCATAACAATTTCCTTACTTAGACACTTATGTATTATTATTTCCGTCGACTATATGACGAAGTGATTTGGGAGAAAATATATTTTAATATCTTTGTTCAAATTACAGTAAATCTTCCGTAATTAAATTCATACCAAGATTTGAGTCAAATATTAAAAATGCTGACAATAATATGGTTTAAAGTGAATGTGGGCATAAATTTTAAAACTTTTATAGAATATATATTGTTAACTTTTAACAATAAATTATATTACTTGAAGTATAAGAGAAAATTATTCATTATATACTAGGGAATGGATTTCAGTTTAAGAATTATACTATTGCACCTTTTTCCTATTATGTATTTTTTTGTGCTTTCGAAGATTGCTAGACCAAGATGTTGCGTAATTACATATTTCGCATTTGTGAAACTTTAGTTTTTCATGCACAGCATTTGTGTGCAACCGGACATGATAATTCAAAGTTGCTCTATAATCACACTTTTGGCACTTATAAGGTTTTATTTCTTTATGTAAATCCCTTATATGCCTTCGAAGATAACATTCAAGGGCTGTACTATAATTACATTCCGAACATTTATAAGCCAACTTTTTTTCATGGACTGCATTTATGTGCTTATGAAGATTACCAATTTCATATGTGCGATAATCACACTTTTCACATTTGAGAGATTTTTTCTTTTGGTGTACTGACATTATGTGCCGGCGAAGATGGCTGGACTGAGATGCCTTATAAAGACAGTATTGGCATTGGTGTGGTTTTCTTTTTTCGTGCACTGCCTTAATGTGCGTTCGGAGATTTGAGGCTTGAGATGCTTTATAATTGCATTTTGGGCAACTATAGGATTTTATCTCTTTTTTCTGATAATTGATAGGGTTTTGGAGATATCCGGTATGTGTTATCATGTAACGAAATTGTGGAGATTTTCGAATTTCGTGAACAATTATTTTTATTGTATTAACATGAATGTTGGAAATCATATTATCTTTTGTGACTAAATCACTCTTCTTTTTTTGTTCAACTACAGATTTATCATTGATATTACCATTTTGAGTTTTTGTGGCCACACTTTTAATGCATTTCTTACGATCCCTTGGATTCGCATTATTTTTTGCTCCACGATGGGTTTTATTCGCGTTTTCATCCATAAATTTTTCACCGACATTTCTGATATCATTAGTTGTACTTATTGTACCTGCATTATTACTATATTTCTTGCAATTACTTGGGATTGCATTATCTACCCCAAAACAATCTATTTTGCGCAATTTCTCATCATATTTATTATAGTTGTCTTGGATGGTGTTATTGTAAGATGTTGCATTTTCCATATATTTGTCAGGAGTATTAAAAATTATATTATCTTCTTCCACAAAATCAATTTCATTTGATTTTCCGACATCAGATTTAACACAAATGTTACTGGTATCAACAATATGGTTTATTGTATCTTCAGTGTAATTGTATTTTTCATTGTCGTTGAAAGTCATATTATCTCCTGACACGAAATCTGCATTAACAGCATTTTCAAAAAGTTTATCATTGGTATCATTATGAGTGAAAAGTGCTTTGCTAATATAACGCTGAAATTCGGGATTTCGTAAAAGCTGGTATTCATTTTGCTGGCTAGAAACATGACCTGAGTCCATGTCGTAGCCACTATGTTTTGACACACCTGTAAAATAATTAAGAATGATTTTTAATTATCCGAATTTGGTAGAGATTATAAATATCAAAGGTATTAATGAACAAAATATCAAACTACGAATTAAGGAATTAATAATAATAATAATAATAATAATAATAATAATAATAATAAAAATTCAAAACGTTTATCAAATTATAATAAAGATTAGCCATAAAATAACACGAAATGATCAATGTTTAGGTGTAAACAGATTGTAAACAACTTGTTCTGCCGAATGTGATCAAATTTAATCTACATGCTTTTTTGACTGTGTGACTTTGACTTAAGCAAAAATTCCCAATTTTATCATTATGTGGTAACCCCTTTTCTTTCCTGGACTTTCGTGTCAAGCTTGCACTGTCTAGGGAGAAGGCTGGTCTAGAAAGAAGAAAGAGCGACTACACTCTTTGAGGCCCCTGACAGCTATTCAGGAATGTTTCCTTGTGGGACTTGCAAAACCACCCTGACGGCCTAAGGTATGCCACAGGCACAGACTTGCGCGACACCAAGGCGGGAAGGACGGGTTTTATTCAAATTACTTTGATGTGTGATTTGAGTTGTCGCGATCTTGGAAGAGACGTCTTCTCCTCTGATAAACATCCTACTGCGATAATTGGTATGGGGAACTTAGGTCTCTTTTGTAAAAATTCCTAAACGAACAATAAAAAGTAATGTCTTTCATTGTAAATTTGTCCAAAAGTTCAAGGGTCACTTTCTGACAATGGATAATTTACGACTTTTCCGCACTTCTTTGGTCGCTAGTGTCTGTGCAGTTCTTAAAGCTGCGTTCAAACACTAGCAACCGCAGGGCGACAAGAGCAGGCTCTATTCAAATCCCTTTGATGTGTGATTTGAGTCGTCACGAAGCTGGAAGAGCCGTTTTTTACCCTCTGACAAACCTTCTACTGCGATAATTGAATGGGGAACTTGGGTCCTTTCTGTAAAAGAGCAATAAAAAGTAGTGTCCTTCATTGCAAACATATGCAAAATTTCAAGGGTCACTTTCGGACAATGGATAATTTACGACTTTGTCGCTCTGCATCTTTGCTAGTGTTTGATCACAGCTTAAGATCGTCTTCACGGCGCCCGCTCAAAGATATGTGGATGGAGGACAGATCCCCAACAGCAAATAGAAGATGTTGTGTCGACCCCTCCCCCCTCCCCTTCCAGAAGTAGCAAAAGACGCTCAGAAAAGGAGAAGAAAAAAGATGAATTAGGATCCTGGAGATTAGACAGTTTACCTAGTTAGAGAGAGCGGTTTTCGGGAAAAAGCCATTTTTCGAAATATGTAAGCATGATGCCTGATGGTAATATTTTCTGATTTAAAATAAATTTTTGAACATAATTTTTATAAATATTAAGAACATAATTAAAATAACTATGTTTAAAAAAAGAAAAATGTTTTTAATTTCTCTCAATTCTCTCAGTGTTATTTTAGTTCCACATCATACTATAGGTATGTGGAACTTAGGTAATCGTGAAAATTTTCGACCTCGGTTTTTTGACTTTTTTACACGTTTTCAGGTGTGAGGAATCCGAAAATGACAAAATTTGTATGGTGTCTGTCTGTTGGGTATCTGTTAGTGTGTTAGTGTGTTAGTCCATTAGTCCGTTAGTTTGTTAGTCTGTGTACACGATATCTCAAGAACAAATTATCGCAGAGAGGTCAAATCAGTTTTAAAATATTACTTTCGACACTAGCAAGAACCCTATTCATTTAGAACATTTGAATTAAAAAACTTCGTAAGTTATTAGAAATTTACGATTTTCTTAACATGGGAGAATAGGACAAAAATTCGCTTAAACGTGCATTAGATGGAAACTTTTTACTGTAAAAATGTCAGACCAGTTTTAAAATATCACTTTTGATGCCGGAATAAACATCAGTAACTATAAATATGCTACTTTGAAAATTTCGCAAGTTATTGGAAATTTACGAATTTCTTAACATGGCAGTATAGGGCAAAATTTCATATAAACATCAATTTTTAGAGATATATTCATCGTAAAGATGTCAGATTACTTTTGAAATATTATTTAGGACACTGGCATGTATATTAATGACTATGAATTTTCCAATATAAAAATTTCGTAAGTTATTGGAAATTTACGAATTTCTTAACATGCAGAATAGAGCAAAATTTCACATAAACGTCAATCTTGAGGGATATTTTCATCGTAAAGATGTCAAACCACTTTTTAAATATTATTTAGGATACTGGCATGAATATCATAGACTAAGTTTTTCCAATTTAATAAATTCGTAAGTTATTTGAAATTTACGATTTACTTAACATGTCAGAATAAGGCAATATTGAGTATAAACTTCCATTTTGAGGATCATAAATACATTAGACAACTTCAAAATTACATTTATGATATTTGTTTGAACATGATTGAATACAAATATTCTAATACGAGTATTTCGTAAATTATTTGTAATTTACGATTTTATCAACACAGCGAAATTGTAAATTTTTCATATAAATATGAATTTTGAGGATTATTGCATTGGAAATAGTAGCATGAAAACTAAACAATGGAATTGACCCTGATAAAATAAATTAATAGATTAGAATAAGATAAATATATCGAAGTGGTCGGTGGATAGCCTATTGGGCGGGGATTTCATTCTGTTACTGTATCAAGCTTTGGTCAAATTCATTTCTTTTAACATGATTATAATATGTCTCGCACTATAAATTTATGAGAACATAAATATGATGGGGAACTGAGCAGAGTCCACCTACGCCAACTTGTTTTTAGCTGTTTTTGACGCTACCACAACTAACTGAAAATGACACTGTTTACGGAGTTGGGCAAGTCATTTAGCCGGAAGCCTTGAACATATACTGTGATTGTATGAGTTAACTTCTCAGTTGGTCTCAAAAATGTATTGTTTCGTATATATATTTCATACCGAAGAATCTCCCATCTGATAACTGAATATTTTGTGTTCTGACATTCATTTAACATCTAGCATTTTTCAATCCCAATTCTGGAATAATAGATGTTCGTAGTGGTTAATCAGCTTTAAGCTGTAGTTCCTGGTTTAATTAGCTCTAGCGTGGGAAAAAGGAATCAAACCAAACCATGTACCACAGAACACAATAATTTAACGTTGGTTGTGTCTGACATGAAGTGTTATATGGTCTTTCAAATCCTTCCTTAGGGTCTAAGCGTTATATACTCTTCTTTAAAGACTGTTATATGGTCTTTCAAATTACTAACTCAACCAAAATCACGATCTGGGATACGTGACGATTACTTGCAATAAAATTTACGATTAATGATTCGTTACTTTTTAAAATGTTAACCTAGAACACGATTTCATCATTTTTAGAAAATGTCTGCCTGTCCGCCTGTCTCTCTCTCTCTCTATGTGAGACAAAAAATTTGTGGCAACTGTATCTCCGGAACTACTTCTCAGACTTATATATAAATTTATATGTAGGTGCACCTTGACCTAAATTAGTACCTATCAACTTTTGGTATTAACTGCTCAACAGGTGACGCTGATATATCGTGATTTCTGCAATTTAAGGGGAGGCTATATCTCAGGTTCTATTACGTACAATCAAACAAAAGTTGATATGTAAGAAGGCCATTATGAGACATTATTCTGATTCTATTTGGATGCTTATCGACCAACAGGTGGCGCTGCTATACAACGATTTCCACAATTTTAGAGAAGGCAGTATCTCAGGAACTATTGCACAGAATTGCATACACATTTATATATAGATGCACCTTGTCATAAATTAGTAACATCATCCAACAGTTGTTCATTTGGAAGTATATCTTGAAAATAGACAGCGCGTGTATTTTACAATGGAAAATGTACATTTAAGAGCATTTTCGCCGCCGCAAACAACGTTAACTGAGTTCTTTTCATTGTGCACGGATGATGTTTTAGCAAGAACGCGACTTTACTCAGAAGTGCCAAAATACTACACGTGGAGTGCATCAGCGAAAAAGTTTCAACGTCTTAAACAGGGGAAACCAGTTGAAGGACATCCAAATTTATATTCGTCCGACGCGTTAGGCCGTCTGTATACAGTTCATCCAAACAATTAAGAATGTTTTTACATGCGATTACCGTTAGTTAACGTACGTGGACCGAAATACTTCCAAGAACTGAGAACAATAAATGGTAAAATGTGTGCGACCTATCGAAAAGCTTGCCAAGAATTAAATCTTCTTGAAAATTAGGCCCATTGGGACACAGCACTTGCTGATGCATCGAATAATGCTCAACCACAGCAAATACTCACGTTATTTGCGATAATATCGACAATGTGTTTCCATCCAATCCGAAAGATCTTTGGGAAAAATACGAAGATTACATGAGTGAAGACTAGTTTGTGAGCAATGAATCCGGGCATGCAATTCACACCAAACGTGTATAATGAGGCGTTGATTTCGATCCAGGATATATGTTTGGCAGTTGCTAACAAAGGATTGGTGCAATTGGGAATGTGTGCACCGAATCGATCTGCAAATGACGCTTATAGTCGTGATTTGTAACGTGAAACACATTTCGATGTCGATGATTTGGGCACATTTGTTGAAAAGAATCTTCCAAAATTGGTTTCAGAACAATACATTGTATAAGACACAATCATGCAAGCAATTACAAATGAAAGCGGCGGATTGTACTTCATAGATTCGCCGGAAGTACAGGCAAAACGTTTTTCATTTCAATCATTTTGGAAAACATACGATCACGGAATAAAATTGCACTGACAATAGCATAATCTGGAATTGTGGCAACACTTTTGGATGGTGGTCGAACAGCGCATTCAGTACTGAAATTGCCTTTGAATTTGCAAACCACCGAGACGCCATCATGCAATATCACCAAAAATTGCGGAATGAGCAAATTTCTCCAAGCATTGAACTTATCATATGGGACGAATGCACAATGTCTCGCAAAAAAATCATTGAAAGCGCTTGATCATGCACTGCAAGATTTGAGGGGAAAGGGACAGCCTTTTGGTGGAGCACTCATTTTATTGTCTGGGGATTTTCGACAAACTCTGCCAGTTATATTACGTTTAACACCCGCTGATAAACTTAATGCTTGTCTCAAATCATCAGTTCTATGAGGACATGTAAATAAATTGACTTTGAAAACCAATATGTGTGTTCAACTACAAAATGAGGCACCCGTCGAACGTTTCGCAAAACAATTGATGGATATTGGGAATGGGAAGATGACAATCGAAAGATCTGCCCGTTGCATCACATTGCCAACAAACTTTTGTAAGATGGCATCAACCAAAGACGAATTGATTCAAAAGGCTTTCCAAATACAGTTGGCAGCAAAATCATTTGAGCGCTAGCAACAATTCTTATGTAACAAAAGTACACTTAATACTGTTTTGTTAAATAAATCCTTGTCGAATTATGTTCTTAGACTGACTAAGAACATGATTAGACAGGGATTTATTTAAAAAAACAGTATTAAGTGTACCTTTTTTACATAGGAATTATTGCTAGACCTCGAATAATTTTGCTGCCTACTGTATCGCGCGGAATTACAAAAATCCTCAGTGGCTCAGTGCGCGTGCTATGTTAGCAGCTAAGAAAAACGATGTCAATGCCATCAATTTCGGCATTCAAAACGGAACACTAAGCGATGCGACAGCGTATAAGTCCATTGATAGTGTGATAAAAATCAAGACGAAGTCATCAATTACCCAATGGAATTCTTGAATTCACTGGATTTGCCAGGTATGCAACCGCACGGCGTGCCTATCATTATTCTCCGAAAAATCAATCCAGCACGACTTTGCAACGGTACAAGTCTTTCGGTGAAAAAGATGATGAACAATGTCATCGAAGCTACAATTTTGAATGGGAAATTCAAGGGGGAAGATGTAATGTTGCCACGTATTCCAATGATCCCAACAGATATGCCATTTGAATTCAAACGTTTACAGTTTCCGGTGCGACTCGCTTTTGCAATGACCACCAACAAAGCACAAGGACAATCGTTGAAAGTGTGTGGGCTAGATTTGGTGAATCTATGCTTTTCACAAGGACAACTGTTTGTAGCCAGCTCGCGTGTCGTATAACCATCTGATTTACGCACCAGATGGAAAAACAAAAAATATCGTGTATCCAGAAGCACTCGAATAAATAAATAGGATTAAGAGGATACTTTGAAATGTTTTCCATATGGAAATGAATAAGTTTCAATAAAAATAACACAATGTAAATTGAATATCATAACGAGTTTCCTTGAATTTCCTTTCTTTCGAGATCGCAACAACGTGCGCGACGGGTAAGCTAGTAGATCTATATAAATTACTATATGTCTGGCTGCAGGGTGAAAAATTGAAAATTTAAGTTAAACTTCAACTGCAAATCTTTTATGCCTGTCAAGTGCTCGGCTTCGTGTAGAGATATGAAGTCGAAGAAGATATGAAGATATTTTTAAAATATGAAATCGAAAGAACATCTTCATGTTTTTAATATCTTTGGCAACCAGCATACATGAAAATCCCAATAATGGAATCGAAAAATTTGGCGTATTTTTTGAAGATGCATGCATACAGGAAATAATTTTTAATACTTTTTTATGGCTTTTTTAATGCGACTCACTATTATTAGGATGAAGGACTATTAGTCTTGAGTTTTTGTATTCCGGTTACGTATAACACAAAAATAAATTAGAAATATCAGTCCTATCGTTAAAAATTTGGTACCAAATGAAAGGGGCGATTTTTGTGAATCCACGGGTGCAAACCATAGGTATAGTAATTCCTATAGATCTATCATCCCCATGTTAACGAGCAAAGATTTTTGATGCCGAAAAAGTTTTTTGACATCAGCTATTAAAAAGTATAAAACTCAGAAATAGTAATAGAATAGAATATTGATGAATTACTGCGTGGCTTTTAATTGTTCTAACAAATACATGAAAAACCAGTATGTTGTGGCCACAACATGACTTTCTTCTATATTTTCCTATACAAATTCACTCAGAAATTTTTTTTATTAAAATTGTTATTTAAAAAAATTATCTTCCATGATAATTCAGACGATTTCCATATTAGAGGAGTAGTATAACACTAAGTATCCAAAAAAAGTCAATATTATGGTCAATATTACATTAATTTTTCTTTTCTTTTTTTGCTTGTTAAAAATGAAAAAAGTCGATAACTTTATTTTAAATTATCGCAGATCGATGGTTCAACCACTCGTTTTAAAGGTATTGGCGAGCTCTTTTGAAAGATACCCATCATGAAAATTTACTCCCCTTGAGGGGGACCCCCCCCCCCCCCAGGGGGGTGTGGCAAGGCTCCTACACATACAAAAAAATTTTCCCAGTTGACTATCTCTATTATAAATAATTCTTGTAAATTTCATAATGATTACTAAAAAATAATTCTCTTTATGCACATTTATACAAAATTTTGTCCTATATCACCATGTTAAAAATTTAGAAAAAGCGGGATGGCAACGCAACCTGTAAAACAATTTTTAACAAAAGTTGATTGGCACTAATTTATGTAAAGGTGCAACTAAATACCAATTTGTATGAAATTCTGTGCAGTAGTTCCTGAGATACAGTTGCCACAAAATTTTGTCACACACACACAGTCAGACAGACATTTTCTAAAAATGGTCAAATCGTGTTCTACAGTTCTCAAAACGTGTAAATCCATCAATAACCCGAGGTCGAAAATTTTTACGAATCCAATACTTTCTTCTATCGACTATGGAAGAAAGTAAAAAATGGATAAGTTTTCATAAGTAAATCATATTTGACTAAATTATGAAAACTATCATTTTTATAATCAGATGCTTTGTTTTAAATACTATTTTGATATTTAACGGAATACTTTTTTTAATGTTTGATACTTTTTAAGATTTTACATTACTAAGTAATATAGAATTTTCGAAATTCTTTTAAATATAGTTAGCAACAGCGCAGGTAAAGAACGTTAGTTTTAGTATATAAAACGAGTTTAACATTAAATGTTAACTAAGATATAGTAAAAAAAAGAAAGAATAAGAATGAATGAAAATTGAATTTGAAACTGTATTTGGGGTTCATCATTCACCTTTTGTACATAAATTATTCATAAATTTTATTTGATAAATTATCCGTGTGTATTCCTGTGTGTATTTACTCGAGGAAAGACAGCCATTAGAGAGTCTTTCCCCAAAAAAAAGGAATCACATTTCCCCCCTCGATGATCAATCTATATCTTATTGCTGTATCTATGGTGCAAACAGTTTTTCGACATGACAAATAGATTTTTTAAAATTAACTAAAGTATGAAATTTAGGTGGCAAGACTTCATTTTAGTTCATTTCAATCATTTTAAAAAGTAGTGGCCCAGTTTTTACGGTCAAAAAATGAGATAAAAAATAAAAATAAAAAATAAAAATAAAAATTTTACAGATAGAAATTAATAGTCGTCCGTACTAAACTAAATTCTCTCTTTGACATTACTTTTAATTTTTATTTTTTATAATTAAATCGAATTCCAGTATTTCTTTCAAGAAAATGGGCGATTAGCACTTGAAAGAGGTTCCTTGTGAATCTAGTAAACGTAGGCAAGAAGTAAAAGTATGCAAAAACTTCTTTTTAACATACAACATTTCTGCGCGTAGGATAACTTTCTGATTTCCGAACATATATATGCAAGGAAAATATTGTAATCATGTAAAAAATCCGACTTCGAGATTTTGGTGTTTCTATACATTTTGAGGTCCTATGAGTTCATTTTTACTATTTTTACGATATTGTATGTACACTCGGTAACAAAAGTGTCCGAACACTAGCAAAAATTCCTATGTAAAAAAAGTACACTTCATACGGTTTTGTTAAATAAATCCTTGTCGAATCTTGTTCTTACACTGACTAAGAACAGGATTCGACAAGGATTTGTTTAACAAAACCGCATGAAGTGCACTTTTTTATAGGAATTTTCGCTAGTGTTCGGACGCTTTTGTTACCGACTGTATGTGTGAGAGAGAGAGAGAGTTGGTGAACACGATAGCGCCTAAACGCTTTGTTTGAATGAGCTCAAAGTTGGTACATACGTCACCACAGTTAGAACCCTATTGATTTTAATGAATCTTGAATTTACAGTTTTTTTACAAGGACACAAAGAAAAATTCTTTATTATTATGGCCTATGGGTCCAAATTTTTTAAAGTGTGATAGCGTCTAAGCGTCTTATTCATCTGAGCTGAAAATTTATATACATATTATAAGTCACCGTCGCATAAGCTGAATAGGTTTTGTTGAATCTAGCACTTACAGTTTTTTTTGTAGGAACATAAAGAAAAATTCTTTATCATTATGGTCTATGGACATTTTTTTTTTTTTTTTTTTTTTTTAACTGCGATAGCTGTCAAACACCTGGTTTGGTTGAACTGAAAATTTATACACATATAATAATAGGTAAACAGTCGCATAACCTGCATAGATTTTGGTGAATCTAACCCTTATAGATTTTTACAGGGACACAACGAAAAATTCTTTATCATTCTGGTCTATGGGCCCAATTTTTTTAAAAGTGCGATAGCGTCTAAGTGCCTTATTCATCTGAGCTGAAAATTTTTACATGTGTTATAAGTCATCGTCGCATGAACTGTATAAATTTTGGAGAATATAGCACTTATAGTTTTTTTTACAGGGAGACAAAGAAACATTCTTTATCATTAAGATCTATGGGTTCAAATTATTTGAAGTGCAATAGCGTAAGATTAAACAATGGAGAAAAATACACCCTATTATATTTTTCACTTTTGTTTATTCAATGACTTATCTTACTTTAAGTCATTTATAAAACCATTAATTACTTAACGTTCGAAAAATCGACTTCAGATTCTTTTTCTTTTAATTTATTCATAACTAGCCGCCTTCGGCGACCAGCTGGTTCGCGATCCCTAAAAAATCCGACTTTACGAAACTCCCGCTCGGTGGCGACTGCGGCGCCTTTTTCCCGTTTCAGGTCTAATAACAGCTTATTGATATATCGTGAAAATAGCTTATTGAAATCGCAGTAAATTCCCGCTCGGTAGCGCCTTTGGCGCACTCTTCCCTTTTCAATATCTGAAACAGCCTGTTCGCTCACCATGTTATGATCTTTCAAATTTCTGACTTTAGCTAAGTCCCGCTCGGTGGCGCCTGCGGCGCCTTATCCCCGTTTTAGAACTTACAACACCTTCCTCGCTCATTAGAATTTGAAATATTGAAAATTTAAAATATTACAGCGCCATCTGGCTGTATAAATTTCTGTAATATATTGTTCAATTCCAAATCAACAAAGCTTTCAAATGATGCATTACTTATGAAATTATTTTAATTAGTAGCTGAGATGCAAAAGAAAACCTAATCACCTTAAAACGTGTAAATCAGGTGCATTCTCGAATTCCACTTTCGATTTGATAATATAAAATTATTTCAAAATGTCTTTCGAATGAAGTATTAAAAATAATTTAATCATAATTAGAATTTGAAATACACGTATTAGAATATTAGAATAAAATATTATTTGCAATTAAATGTAAATTAAAATGTTTTTTTTTTTCTTTTATTCTGCGAAATTTCTTTCAGTAATCCCCGAAACTTGCATAATTCCGGGCTATATAACGTTAAAATCCTTAGTACGGTATGTGAGCAGAAATTCGAATTCGAAACTCTGCAAAATATTAAAGAATAAAGGTGTTCTGGGTATTCCGTTGTTTTCTCCGAAACTCCCGTTCCTTTTCTACATCTTTGCCCCTTCGCTCTCCCCCCCCCCCCCTTTCCGCCGATAATAATAATTTTACACTCGAAAATTCCAATAGATACGTCATTTTTTTATTTATTCATATATTTTCATGAAAATTGAACAGTAGCTTTATAATATGCTGTCTAGGCCAAATATTAATTCAAATGTAACGTGAATGAAAATTTGAAAAAGGTTGAAAATTGAAATTTTTATCCCCACTATGAAGCACGTGATATCTTAATTGGTTATATTCATTTCCTTTTTTATCGCAGACCGTTGTCTCCATGTGTTTTGTTTCCGATCGAGACAGCTTAGAAAATCGTCTGCTGATAGAAAGTTTCTTTTTCTTGGTCATTTTTCCATCGACATGGGTCGACATTTTATTTAATATCTCCGCAACTAATTAAAATTTTTAAATTCTGTTTTCACTATCAACTCGGGAAGGCTTCTGAGCACCCGTATGTCAAATTTTGTACTTCTGCGTTCAGTAGTGGCTGAACGTATAGATGCACAGACAGAGAGACAGACAGACAGACAGACAGACATCTTTTTTTATTATTATAGATTAATGAAACTCGTTTAAGTGCTAATCATGAATTTTTTGAGAAATTAGGGATTTAATCAAGAATACTATTTTGCAGAAGTATTAGGTTTTGAATCGCCGTAAGAAAGCTATAAAAAAAAAAAAAAAAAAAAAATTGAGCGCATTTTTGCAATATTTCCCATTTGTTTTGCATTATTTTAAATCATGCAATATTAAATTTGCATAAAATAAATTAAAATTTTAGCTATAATATAAAAACATGACATTACAATTTTAGAATTAAAAATACTATTTTGCAGAAGTAGGTTTTGAATCGCCGTAAGAAAGCTAAAAAAAAAAAAAAAAAAAATTGAGCGCATTTTTGCAATATTTCCCATTTGTTTTGCATTATTTTAAATCATGCAATATTAAATTTGCATAAAATAAATTAAAATTTTAGCTATAATATAAAAACATGACATTACAATTTTAGAATTAAAGCTTCTCCATGTATTTAATTTTCCAACATTAATTAACTAGGGTTAATGCAGTTTGGCTGTGATATTTTCGATTTGGTAATCAAAATGAAAAGTTTAATATCATTTTAGTCTTTCTGTTGTGGTCCTGCAGTTAAAATTTACCAGTGAATTAAGTACAATGTAAAGTAATCTTTCTAAAATTTGCAAACCATTCGAGAAATAGCACTTGAAAGAGTATGATAGTAAGATACATAAGTGTGATACAATGCCTTAGTAACCATTATATTTTTCCATTATAAACCTCGAGAGAAATTTTACATATATATATATATATATATATATATATATATATATATATATATATATATATAAAGTCAACACGATTTTATGTGAAATTTGTCTTCTAAGCATTTAATATTGATGAAAAAATAAGATTAATTTTAATTCTTTAGTTCCTCTTCAGTTATAAATATATTATGGGTTACATACAAACGGAACACTTGCAATTGCAACTTCGATGACGTAAATTTTGCAATTTTTTTTGCAAATACAATCGGCAGCAAAAGTATCCGAGCATTAGCGAAAATTCCTACATAAACTAGTATGTTGTGGCCACCACAAGACTTTCTTCTATATTTTCCTATACATATTCAATCAGTAACAATATTAAAAAAAAAAAAAAAAAAAAAAAATACGATTTTTCTTTCTAAGTTTTTTTTTTGTTAAAAGTAAAAAAAATCGATAACTTTGTTTTAAATTATCACAGATTTATGGTTCAACCATTCGTTTTAAAGGTATTGACGAGAGCTTTCGAATGATACCCATCTTCAAAATTTAACCCCCCTGGGGGGGTACTTCTCCCCCAGTAGGGGAACCGATGCCCCCCCACGCACAATTTTTTTTTCCTAGTTAACTACTACTATTATCAATAATTCATATTAATTTTACAATCACAAGTTTAAAATAACTCTCATTATGCCCATTTATACGGAATTTTGTCCTATAAAATGCGATCACAGCGCCACCTGTTGAGCTATTGATCCCCAAATCTAATGGGCACCAGTTCATGTCAGGGTGCAACTAAATACCAAGTTTGGTTAAATTTCATTCATTGGTTCGTGAGATACAGCGTCCACAAAAAAATGATACAGACACACAGACAGACAGACAGACAGACAGACAGACAGACAGACAGACACACAGACAGACATTTTTTAAAAACTATCAATTCGTGTTCAGGATATCCCAAAACGTGTAGATCCGTCAAAAAACGGAGGTCGAAAATTTTCGCGAATCCAATACTTTCTCTATATTACATATAGAAGAAAGTAAAAAAGTACATTTAATGCAGTTTTGTTAAATAAATCCTTGTCGAATCCTGTTCTTAGTCAGTCTAAGAACATGATTCGGCGAGGATTTATTTAACAAAACAGTGTTAAATGTTCTTTTTTCATATAGGAATTTTTGCTAGTGCTCGTATACTTTTGCTGCCAACTGTAGTCATACATTTGGAACGCTTGCAAACGGCTTTGCAACTGGAAGTGTTTCGTTTGTATGTACCCCTATATGTAAATAAGTTAAAATATTCAATTGAATAATATTAATTATTTTACAGACGATATTCTTAAACTATCGGAAGATTAATATTACGCAGTATACAAGTAAATAATAGAAACCTTTCTCTGGATGTATCTGAGAACTAGATGTAATTTCTATTTTATCCTTCGGAAACGTGCATTCTGGTGTAGTAGTACTGGCACCTGTAATAAAAGAAATTAAACGTCTGCTAATTTTATATTTTAACTATGCTTTAATAATAAAATGTTTAAATTAATCTGTAATGATAAAAATGTTTCATATATTACTTATTATAATTAAAAAATGTTCCCATAAATATTTAAGAAGGATGACTGTAAGAAATCATTTTTTATTGAATTTTTTTTTTATTATCATTTTGAATCAAAATGAATAATCTGGGGGGAGGAGGGCATTCACACTATCTTCTCTTATCATGTATTTTGATAAAAGTGAACTATTACAGTTTAATGTATAATATTATGCACTGAGCGCCATCTTTATTATGACCATCCCGCACTATTCCCACTAGTTTTCGGCTTCTATTGCCCCTATGAAGCATGGTACTACACGCAATGTACTCAAAGTTATTTGGAACAATTCTTGGATAAGGTCTACTGAAAGTATGCTGGGTGGCTTACCGTTCTGTTTCCCACTGCATTTCGGAAACTCCCCGTTCTGCGCAATCATTCACCACTCGATAATGACCACAATTTACCCATTCAGACTCAGTCTTTTATTTGACACACTCCCATCTTGATACATTATCACTACAGCTACTCGTTACCATTTCACAAAATCGGCACCTTCGGTAATATTTGCTCCATGCATCCGAGCTATTACTATTATGGCCATATCACACGGGAGAATATATACTCTACACAACATTATACGCAACATGTTCACTGTGCTCAACGAACGAGAAACCGGTCAGCTGTCCGTAGGGTTCCCTCGAATCTATAGCGTGATGTATTCCCTTCTCTAAAGGTATTCCAGGAAAAAATTCTGTTTATTCCTTCTATTGGTCAATTTTGATCAGCACGCTCAACATACTCAGCTTTTTCTAAACGGTTTCGTAAAAGTTGATCATCCGAAAACTTGCTGTCCTTGAACAAAATCAGGCTGAGTATGTTCAGTATAATGCTGTGTTTAGTAAAATGCTGAACGAAAGTCTCTCGTGTGATATGGCCATTATACACCTATACGTTTAAAGTTCGTGAAATCTCTTTTTCTCCCTATATATTCTAAAGCAATTTAATTTGTCTATACCGCTGTCTTTGGAACTGAGTTTTCTTTTTCACCCTACCCCATCCCACTGTTAGTAATACTGTAACGTAGTAACCCATTTGCATAAAACTCTCAGGTGCTCCTAATAAAGGCAGCTCACTGTAGATACTGTATTTAAACATTCCTAAAGTGTATTAAAATAGTTTAATTTTTTTTTTTAAATAGCTTTATTTGGCATACATCACTGTGTGTGTGGGGACTAACGCCTCTACAAATTCCCTGTTTGAATATATGTGACTACCACATTCAAAACTTATTTAAAGCTACCAAACTCGGGCGGAATTTTTGCAATTTATTTCTTTTTACCATATTTTTATTAACTCGCTTTCTTGTTTGTTTGTTTGCCCTACGGCCTTACTAGATCACTTCTCGTCGCCAACATGCCAACGTCGAACTTTTAGTAAAGCGTGTTGGCTCAGAGTGATCTAGTAGGGCCGTGGTTTGTCCAGTACAAATCTTGCAATCGATTTTTAACTAACTTCCTGACTAGCTAGACGTTTAAAACTTTTAGAATAGCCCAGAACACGATGACAATGCATTCCTTTAATACTTTTATTCAATTAATAAACGTTCAAAAATTTCTTTTAATTGCTCTCTTTATTACGCATTTGATCATTTTCTTTCCAGTTGATGTGATAATTCATCAAAAAATATTTTAAAAAGTATTTATTAATACACAGTATTGTCAAGTTTATATGATTCAAGAGAAAATTTAAAAACATGATACATAAAAAGTTCTTTTTATCTTACAATTATTTTATTTGCCTTTAAGATTTGAAACTTATATGTCTTATACCAATTTTAAGATCCAATTTCATAAGAAGCTAAATTATTATCAGTTTTTGTGTGATGAAAAGCTAATGATAGTTACACTAGAATCATCGAAAGAAAGGTTTCAAAATAAAATTCATATTTGCCAACCTAATTTTCATATTTCCCCAGGCAGGGCAGCTTCAGTATAAGACCCCTATGAGCGTCTTTTGCATTTTCGCCCATAGGGTTTTGCATTTTTGCCATTTAATTAATGGGCGATGCATTTTAATTTAATTTTACTTATTCATTTTGGTTTAACTTTTTGTTAAAATAAAATAAATAATAATAACCTAGTATTTATTCTGTTTATACTTTTTATTATTGCGTTTTTTAGTTAGTTTATTACAAAAGTTTATATAATTTATTTGTATTATAAAACTTATTTGGGATATTTTAACATATTAAAAATATCAGTACTATTTTATTTTTAACGTAAGAAATATCTGAAAAATGTATATTTAAGCATTATTTAAAATTATATTTATACAAAATCGACAAACTTACTGATAGCCAAGAGACTAGCATAATTCTTTTTAATTTTCGTCAGTCTTTCCTTTTCATAAACATTAAATTTGTCCCAACGTGTTTCGTCAAAAAATATTTTTAGAGATTCTGAATTGCTTTCAGATTTTTCCATTTTTAGATTCTTCTGGAAGAATTTAATGAAATTCTTTTACTTAGATAACAATAGTTTAAAATATTAATCATATTTCTGTTGCCATTAAAATTTTAAATAAATTAAAAAAAAAAAGAAATTATTGTCGGATTTAAATTTAATAAAATAATATTTATGAAGAAGCACTGTTTTATTTAAAAAAGTGAAATATTTAATATGTCATTGTTTTTTAAAGAAAATATTTCTTATATATATATTATTTAGCAAAAAAAAAAAAAACTGAACTGAGTATTTTATTTCTGATATAGCATTCATACTAGCGTCTCTTTGTAGCCGTTTATCTCTATGGAGCGGCGTAATTTGGGGTGAATCTACGCTTCGAGTACAGATAACCAATTACCTGTGGCATGACGCAATGCGCCTACGCAGACGCACCAAGCTCTTTTTTTTAGGTTTGTTAGGTTTACGCTTGTTATTGTTTGACTGTTTGATGAGAAATCATAGACTAATAATAGTACGAACAGCAAAATCGAAGTCTGTGTCTTTATTTATTAAAGGCCAGTTCACATTAAAAAATAAATCGCTTGTTTGGAAAGCAATAGAAATTTTACTTAATACGAAGGACATGTAACAAATTATGCCTTTGCATTAAAAAGAAATGATCTTTCTTCTTCAGGCAATGTTTGCAAACAGAAGACTGACATTAAATGCAGACTCGTTTTACTAGACGTTGGCGGGCCTCTACATTCTCATCCAGGGTCCTTTACTTATCTGATGAGACAGCCACTCAGACGAAGCGTTAGACTAGTGTACATAAACACTTACATGAAAAAAAAAAAAAAAAAAAAAAACATGGCGTACATGGAAAAAAAAACTGAATACTTCCATCTTAAAATGCATGAAATGACATATTGCAGATATTAGTAATACACACGTCTGTACGTTCCGCGCAGCCAGATAAATAAGTAGAGTGAAAATGGTAACCCTGACCGCTACCCCCGTAATACTAAATGCTCGTCGCATTTCTTCTTTTTCATTGTTAAAACCGGCAACTATTAAAGGGACAAATTTCTCCCAAAATGTACTGCCATCTATCCGCGTTTGTAATGATCGATAGATGGCGCTTTCTCAACTGAAGTTGTTAGTAAATATAATAGCCACGTGTATTTATTATTGTTCTTTCTCCGCCATTACATCATGGAAAATCGATTGCATAATTGGATGCAATGAAAATTATTGCGTTTTATTATTTAATAATTCCACTGTATTTTAACTGCATCTATATGTTCTTACAACAAAGGTACATTAAAAAAAAATAATAAAAATAAAGGTACAACTGTAGTGTTGATCCATAACTGGATTTGGCGATTTTTCTTTGGCACCATTTTGAACGATAATGATGCCTTTCTGGATTCTTTGTAATACAATACGCTTTTGTTTACGATTGGAATCCGTCGCAACCATTTGCAAAAATGGCATTTCGCCATAATCACCAAAGAAAAATCACCAAATGCACTTGTGGACCAATACTATAGTTGTTCCATGGCATCCATGAAATGTGATCGTTTTGCTTTTGCTCGTTAGCGAAGGAAACGATCAGCTTTATCTAAAATATTTTATCATTAAAACAAAATTAAACGTATTATTACTTGTGAAATCCTCAGGTGCGAAATGTTTCGAACAAACAGTCATTCTTGACGATACTTCTTTCCCAATTCATAAACGTGTAATCCATTCAGACTTTCTACTAACTAAAGCTTTATTTCCATTAGCGGAGGCAACTGGAATTTTAAATTTGTCATTTGGAAACAAATGGAAGCTTAATTCCGGATTTCTTGATCCATTGGAGTTACACTGTGGCACACAATAGCATGTGTTATCTTTTTTGACGGATTTATTCATAATATCGAATATACAGCAGCAGCAAGCAATGGCGTCTCGACGAAAGCGTGAAAGCTATCCGTTCAGTGGTAGTCTTAATTTCACCTCAGCCCACTAGAGGGCGAGCATTTCATTACAATCGCGGATACGCAAGCATAGATATAGTAATATACATAGATCTATCATCCCCATGTTATCGAGCAAAAAATTTTGATGCCGAAAAACAGTTCTAAAATCAGCCATTAGAGAGTATTGAAAAAAAGAATAAAGAGAAAAATGAATTTGAAACTGCATCTGGAGTTTTTCATTCACCTTTAGTAAATAAATTATTCATAAATTTTATTTACTAAATTATCCGTGTGTATTCCTGTGTGTGATTTACTCGGGGAAAGGCAGCCATTAGAGTGACTTTTCCCGAAAAAAAAAGGTATCACTTTTTCCCTCTCGCTGATCAATCTATGTCTTATTACTATATCTATATACGCAAGCGAAGTGATGACGGTACTGGCCGTTCGTGGATGCAATAAAAATATTTCTTATGTTAAACGCCCATTGGATTTTTTGTAAAAAATTATAGAGCAGTTGCAAACTGCTGATAACAGCAAAGCAACGAGGAAAGCTTGTCCTACGACAATAGTTGCCATGCGCCGTTGCCATGGTGCTATGAGCTGTTTTCAACTGCCATTTGCTTACTGTGCTAAAAATGGCTTCTATTTATTAGGACTGAGGGCCTATTAGTCTCAATCTGGGATTTTTGCGTTGTCGTTTTCGATAGTTGGACATTTGTCGAAATCATTTTTTGATAGTTGGACATTTATCGAAATCTAAAATTTATCGAAAATATAATTGAATAATTTGAAAGCGATGTTATAATTGGGAAGAAAAAAAAAGACTAATAGTCCTCCGAATTTAATAAAGAAGCATCAATAAACTGGCGATGTAAAAATATTACTTACAAACTTTTCAAAGTTTGTAAGTAATAATAGTCCTCCGTCCTAAACTAATTTTGCTTTTGCCAGAATTTCTTCAAAATCTTTTTTTTTTTTTTTTTTTTTTATTATTATTGAAAGAAAAAGAAAAGAAAATTAATAATAATCAGTATCGTTACAAGCGATATCGAAAAAGTTTTTTTTAATAATTTTGAATTAGGAAATAAAAAGTGCGCGTGAAATAATATGAAATAAAAATAAGTAAAAAAATGAATTTAATGATTTAATGTTTTTGTTTTTCGGGGGCTGCTCATGCATATAAAAAATGCGTATTAAAACGAGGCGAAGAAGGAAGCGAAATAAGTATTGAGTTATATTACGATAAATACGATATATAATATGATACGATATATTAGACCTATCGTCCAGGGTTAGTAGGCATTTTCGTTGAAAGAAATAGTTTGTTCGATTTCCTTTATAAATTTTTACTTAATATTTTTTTAACTAATTTGATAAATATGACGTCACAATCAACTGTTTGTTTATATCAGATAAGTACATTATCATGATTGCAAGAAAATGATGTAATAACTATTAGCCCATAATTTTTATGATTGAATTTTATATAACATTTTAATTTTATCCTCCATGGGTATTTAGTATTTTTATTATTATGGCAATGGTATAGTTATAAACTTTCGTTGAAATCTTTTTACATATAGAGCATTTCCTCTTGACGTCTTTTGGTTGGCAAAAAAGCGCGCTCGACTTTCCCGCGCAATTTACTATATTGGTGATCCGCCATCGCTATGCTTTTCCCAACCACTCATAAAAGTTGAGATGTTTGTTTACAAACAAGGAACTGCCCTATTGAGATTAAGGGAAAAGTGCAAGCACAAAAAATGTTCAGTTTTGAAAGATCTTTCTAATGATGTAACATTTTGCAGATTAATAATAATAATAAATAAAAAAAAAAAAAAAAAAAAAAAAATACATAGCATTTCTAAGGGAAAGAAAATGGCTACCAAAAATCTCTGTTTCGAAGCTGTCTAAACTGGAATCATTCCTGACAGAAGATGGTCATTATTATTATTAATGCTATGATCGGCTACTTCCATCACATGAGACAATTTTTATTATTATTTTCACGTGGAGTTGATTGTCTTCCATCTTCGTCACTCTGACGCCATATGAAATTTCTCTATTAAAAATTGAGGAAAATTATTTCCCGATTTTAATCCCCATATTTGAGTATAGATATGTATTATTTATCATGTGCATGCGTTGGATTAAGTTGTTTCTGTTGTAAAATTGATAACATTTGAATTTTAAATTTCAAAACTCTAGAAATAAAAATGGCAAACTTCCATATTCGATTGAAAACATAAACATTTCATTTCAAAGGATGATATTTACACAATAAATATCCAACTAATATACTAATTAAAAGGAAAATGATAAATATTCTATCATAATTTGAAGTCAAATTTGTTTTCAAATGTCTAAATAAAGTATCTGATATAAGATACTAATATGTTGCAGCGGAATAGATTTGATATCGGTCATCCTTAGC
This sequence comes from Salticus scenicus, assembly GCA_963930645.1. Classification (NCBI taxonomy): domain Eukaryota; kingdom Metazoa; phylum Arthropoda; class Arachnida; order Araneae; family Salticidae; genus Salticus; species Salticus scenicus. Next base: position 197,057,645 of record OZ005648.1, on the reverse strand, counting down.
AGAAAAAAAAAAAAAATATCGCCGAATTATCTGGCGAACGTAATTTAATTCCTTTCAAAAATCATGGTTATTTTAACAACTTATATTAAGAGAGTAATGAATAATATGAAACAATATTTCGTACAGTACATATTACGAAAATATACACCTGGCATGTATATTTTCGTATTTCGTTTTTGATCGCCAAATATAAAAACGCCAAGGACAACAGAGTTTTGAAATTTAAAATTAAAATTTTGTCAAATTGACAGCAAAATAACTCAATCTAACACATGCACATGATAACTAATCTATATATATAAAAGAACACTTCCTGAGTGAGTTAGTGAGTGAGGGGGTGATCTATCAACGCCCAGAAAAAACCCCTGGACCTAGAAGCATGAAATTTTGTGACAATTTTCTTTCTATGACGTAGGCATCCACTAAGAAGCGATTTTACAAAATTCGCCCCCCAAGGGGGGGAGGGGGGGGCAAAACGGGATTTCACAAAATCCTACATATCTCAAACAAAAAAACAGATATCCGTAAAATTTTTGCTTTAAAATATAGCTAATACAAATGTCAAAAAACCAATTTCTGGAATTTTCAAAATTCGGTCCCCAAGGGGGGCGGGGGGGCAAAACGTGATTTCACATGCGTAAAAACGTGATTTCGCGTAATCCTATATATCTCAAACAAAAAAATAGATATGCGTGAAGTTTTTGCTCTAAAATATAGCTAATGCAAATATCTAAAAACCAATTTCTGGAATTTTAGAAATTCAGCCCCCAGGTGGGGCAGCAGGGGGGGGAGAGGGGGGGGGGCAAAAAATAAAAAGAGAGTTAGATCGTTCAAAATTGGTATATAGAAGTTTTCGATACCTACAAATCGATTTCGGATATTTTCGAATTTGTAAAATTATTAGGAGGGGCGGGAAGGGGGGGGCGGCAAGAGGGGGGGGGGCCTTGGGGCAAAAACAAATAGAAATACAATTAGGCCGTTCAAAATTGGTACAATTAGGTTTTAGATGCCTGCAAGTCGAATGGGGATATTTTCGAAAGTGTAAAGTTATTAGGAGGGCCGGGAAAGGGGGAGGGGAGAGGGGGGGAGGCAAAAAAATAAAAATAGAGTTAGATCGTTCAAAATTGGTATATAGATGTTTTCGATACTTACAAATCGACTGCGGATTCTTTCGAATTTTTAAAATTATTAGGTGGGGCGGGAAGGGGGGGGGCTATGGTCAAAAACAAATAGAAATACAGTTAGGCCGTTCAAAATCGGTACAGATAGATTTTAGAGGCCTGCAAGTCGAATGGGGATTTTTTCGAAAGTGTAAAGTTATTAGGAGGGCCGGGAAGGGGGGGGGGGCAGAGGGGCAAAAAAAAAGAAAATAGAGTTAGATCATTCAAATTGGTACATAGAGGTTTCCAATACCTACAAATCGATTGCGGATATTTTCGAATTTTTAAAATTATTGGGAGGGCGGGAAGGGGGGGGGGGAGTAGAGCGGTAAAAAAATAAAAATAGAGATATATCGTTCAAAACTGGTGCATAGAGGTTTTTGATACTTACAAATTGATTGCGGATATTTTCAAATTTGTAAAATTATTAGGATAGACAGGAGGGGGGGGGGGCGAAGTGGGAAAATAATAGAAATAAGAGTTAGAGCATTTTGGGAATTTTTTCCGAAGGCAGTGAGAACCCGGTGCGACATTTTTCCTACTCAGATTTTGTTTCTCTTTTTTTTCATGTGATAAAAATTAATGCAATTTTGAGAATTCATTATAGTGATTCATTTAAAAATAGGGACCAGCGAAGCGGGCGTTGCCTGCTAGTACATATATATACCCAAATATGGGATTAAAATCGGGAAATAATTTTCCTCGATATTTAATAATTTTTTACAAAAAAATCCAATGGGCGATTAACATAGGAAATCATTTTCTTGCATCCACGGACGGTCAGTGACGTCACACTTCGCTTGCGTATTAGTAACTATCTGCGATTGTAATGAAATGCTCGCCCTCTGGTGGGCTAAGGTGAAATTATCATACCACTGATAGCTTTAACGCTGAAACAATGATAGAACAACAAGTAAGAACAACAATAAATACACGTGGCTATTATATTTACTGACAACTGCAGTTGAGAAAGCGCCATCTATCGATCATTACAAACGCGGATTAGCGTAAACTAATAGAAATCAATATAATTTGCATTTTTTATTAGACTCTGCGTTTGCACGGATTCATACTGAAATTTGCAATGTCCCCACGTTGCAAAAATAAAAACAATTACATATTTAAAATTTTTCCCGTATAATTAAAAAATATATTCATTTATTGACAATATTTTAGCATCTGCAAGCATCTGACATTTGAAAATTCAATAAAAAAAAAAAAAAAAAAAAAGGAAAAGGAAAAGAAAAAAGAAGAAGGAAAAAGAACCCCACATTTTTACTTAAAAAAAAAAAAAAAAAAAACTTTTTCAAATAGAAAACAATTTTGTACTCGAGTTTCGTTTACATAACCACGGCCCTATATCACTCCTCGGTGCCAACGCAAAAACTTCGTGAAAGGCCTTCAACGTTGGCGCCTTTGGCGTAGAGTGATCTAGTAGGGCCGTGACATAACTGACGTTTTACTTTGACTAACAGTTTTACATTACAAAATTAACTATGATATATAATTAAATTGAATATAAGACATTTAAAATGAGACAATTAAAATACGTGCGAATTTTTTATTCCCATGATGCCTTGCATTTTTTAGCTATCTTCTATAAAAGCAATTCCAATTAAAACTTGGTTGTGATAAATTTTGAATGTAAATAATTATAGATATTTACAAAAATCCCCAGAATTTTAATTGGAGAAATTTTAAAACATTTTTTCTAATTTAACTGCATTTTATAAATTATTAGCACTTACTTTTATATTTAAGTAGCTCCAAAGAAAAAAAAAGAAAAAAAAAAAAACAATTGACTATGTAACAAAAAATATTTATTCACAACATGGTATCTTCCTTAAAAATTAAAATCTTATTAATTTCCTGAAACATTGATTAAGATAAGGGGTGGGGGCCCGATGACATAATTATATAAAACTGCAAATCTTCTGCAAATATTTGTAGAAAATTTTTCTGTTAAACATTATCAAGTAAAAATTGTATGCAGATCTATTAATTTGCTTTCAATAATTTTTAAAAATAAAAACAGTGTTGTTGAAGTGTTTACACTCTACTCAGTTCCTCAGTTTATATTTGTTCTTATTTACCTTATCACAATTTTCAATTTGCTGATTAATTTTACTATGATTAGTTTCGTATTTTATCTTTCAAGTAATTCAAAAACTATTTTTAATGCAATAATCCTCATAATGCGTTTCACACGAAATTTTGTATAGTCTCCCATGTTTGGAAAAAAAAAAAAATAATAATAATAATAAAAATTTTTTAAAATAACTCACTAAATTTTCAAATTAGAATATTTTATATAGATTTTCAAATTAGAATTCTTCATATTAGAACGAGTTCTGTGATATTCATTCCAGCATCATAAATGATATTTTAAAACAGGTCTGACATCTTTACGATAAAAATAATTTTTATAATGCACATTTATTCAAAATTTTCTCTATTCGCTCAGTCCCATTAATGACCGAGAGATTCTGACCTCTAAGCTGGAAAAAGGGAAGTGCCGATTTCGATTCCAGATCACGCTTGTCGACCAAGGTGTTAGGAGTTTTCCATGGCTTTCTCCAAAACTCCCGTTTCATATATCTATAGTGTGATCGGGTGCTAAAATTTCGATTCAATGATTATCTATTAAATTTATAAATAATCATCTATTTATTTCAATGTTTTGGTGAATTTTTTTTTTTTTTAAATACCAAAGTTGTCCATACCTATAGTATAATAGGGAATAGGGAGCTAAAGTTTTTATTATCATGCATATAGGCATAAAATATAAAATCGTATAGTTCTAAAAATAAATAAATAAAATAAATAATAATAAAATAAGTTTGGTTTAATATTCATAGCATTTTCTCTTACTCTGAATTTCCGTAAAGAAAGGTTATTACACTTCTAATGAAAAGTCAGAAGGAATGTATTTGAATATATGCAGTGAAATATACGTCATATGAAAATAGTAATATACACGCAATTTTGTTTGGTTTTAACAAAAAAATTTAAATAGCATCCCCGTATGTAATAGATTTGGAATAATGAGTTTGGACTTAATGTTCGTTTATAAATGATGCCGGTAGCAGAAACACACACCAACCACTAAATATATGATTTTTGGGTTTAGGCGATCTCAAAACATGCAAATATAGTAAAAACCCAATTTCGAAAATTTGAACACACACACACACACATACACACAAAAAAAAAAAAAAAAAAAACTTTCTTTTCTCTTATTTGGGTAAGATTTTTTTTTTTTTCTAAAATCAAGTTTCCATGTATTTTTCACTGTAAATATAATTAAAATATGCTATTATTCAATAACACAAACGTCGTCTTTTAGTACATAAATTTCATAAAATTGTTTTAAAAAATCTTGCTGAAATACATAATAATTAAAAAAATATATGGTGTGACATTTATACTTTCTTTTACCCTGCAAATCAATACTATTAAAACAGATTGCAGATTAAGGGGGAAGATAAAAAGTACCGTATATAAACTTACGTAAAAAACACAAAACAAAAAATCAAATTTGGTTTAGGAACACATTTATTCGTATTCTTAGGCCAGCGTATGCTCTGCCTAAGGCACTGGGGTCACAAGGCAGAGTTTCGTTCGGTTCGAGGTAATTTTTTTTGTTACAGTTGATTATTTTTTCGCGATCCTTTTATTAAAAATAGAAATTGAAACAAAATCGAGTTAAAGATATAAAATCATACAAATTCAAGGTTCATTTAAGGTTATTTCCGTGGGCCCGGGCAACGCCGGGCGGGTCAGCCAACTAGTAGTCTTAGTATTAAACGAAATAGAAAATAAAAGATAGCAGCTGAATATTTGGAGTCAGTTTGACGTCACATTGACAGTACTTTGTAGAAAGTGATGTCATATATAGTATTTCTATTTATAAGCATTTTTCCGACTTTCGTTCTTTTTTTAAGTGAAATGTCGTAAATTATATTAGATGTTTTAACTTGAAATACGTTTAAATAATGATGCGACGATTTTTGAAACTTTACGGTCAATAAAGGGATCGTCGAATTTGACGGGTTCCAGCTAGTAAGTATTAGAATGAAAGCTTGGGAATTTGATATTACACCCTTTTTAGACGCAACTTTAATCCATTCTTTTTCTTTGAGCTTGACTTTTTTGTACTTTTTAAATGTATTTTTTGTAGATTAATAAATATACAAAATGTAATGATACTGCATAATAATTTTTACAACCATTATTGCAAGTCATGAAATTCTTAGCAAATTCAGGTTTATTTATTAGTGGTTACTAATGTTATACAGTTTACAAAGTATAAGTTTACAATATATTTTAATAAGTAAAAACTTTGAAGAAAACACTTCGAACTTCAATGGAATTAAAAATGGCGCTGCTTGCAAAAAGCAAAACACGCAAAAATCAAAGGAAAAGCTCCCGTCAGGGTTATTGCCCGTTTCGGTGAAACTGTCGCCAGAGACTTGCCAAGTGAAAAGAAGGCCAAATCAGTGAGCATGCGCGGTGAAAACTCAGATAGAGAGTCTTTCCTCCATCTAGCTTTTAGTAAAATACAATCATAACTGGTCTATGTTAGACATACCGATAATTGTAATATTGAATTAAAATGAAGGTTAGCCCTGTGTTTACATTTTACATTTTTCGAGCTACATTTCTTCCAACTGGAAATCAGATATTTTTAAAGAAATATTAATATCAATATTCAGAATAATATAAATATTTAGAAAAACATTCAATTAAATTCAAGGTCGGAAGCTTTTTTTCAAAATAAAATTTAATACTTATTACCAAGAAGAAATATTTACAGTCAATCCATTAATTAATTGTTATGATGAAGTCATAGCATTACTTTCTACTGTATCATTAAACATGACAGCATCACTTATTGTTGCAATGTACAAAATTTGAATCATCGTATCGTATCACAATAAATATATTAAATATGTTGTTTGTTTGGTGCAATGTTAACCAATAGATGCGGGGATACATCCATCTAACAAATCGAACAAAATGAATAATAATACCTGTGGCCTAAAATACACTAAAATTGAATAGGCATAATTTTGCATAATATCTATCACACATACCGATTTTGGTGCATTTAGATGAAGCTATTCTCGTAAAAAAGAACTATTGCAATATAGTAGCGCTATTTTTTGTTAATATCGATCTCACATACACATTTGACGCATTTTTAGCTCATAGAAGCTGAGGTACTGCCTTCCTCTAAATGGTGTTAAATTGTGGAATAAACAGGGTCATCTGTCGGCAGATATGCATCCAAATTGAATCAACACACTTTTTCATTACGATCACCATAGCTATCAATTTTTGTGTGCTTATACAATATAGAAGGTGAGATATAGCTTTTCCTTAAATAGAAGAAATGGCAGCTTAGCAATGCTACCTGTTGAGCAATATATATACCAAAAAGCTTATGAGCATCAATTTAAGTTAAGATCTAACTATATATTAAGTTTGGTTAAAATCCATTCACTGTTTCTTGAAAAAAAGCATCCAAAATTTTTTGTCAACAGATAACACAGACTTACAGGAAAAAAAAAAAAAAAAAAAAAAAAAAAAAACTCTGTGAATGGTCTATTTTTATTAATTCAGTAGATAATCTCGGACAGTTAAACAAGTTGTAAGGTAAAGCTAGGAGAGATCGGGCGATAGGAGAGATTGTGCACATAGGGGATCGGTTGGATGGTTGGGTTTTACGTCGCACTAGTGTTGTTCATATTGGGCTTAGAAGGCAGAGCACGCAAATTATAATGCATATTAATGAGTCCATATTAACACGAAACACTTTTAATTAGACGAACACTCACATCACATGGTACATACAGAGAAACAAAAATTCAACAAGGTACAGGTAAAAAAAATGCGCCGTACGAAAAACAGTCCAAGTGGTGGCGCGCCAGTCGTTATTGGAATGATCTATTTATTATACAGTGAAGGAGGGTAAATACAAGAGGCATTGGTAATGGAAAATAAATGTAACCTAACACCCCCCCACAATGTCGACGTATTTACCTAAATAACAATGTTACATCTTCCAATCCCATAATTTTACAACAGTTGTAATGTTTTGATGATGTTAATGCTTTTGTAAGAATATCAGCCCCCATATTTTCAGTAGACACAAAATTTAAATCAATGATTCCATCTTTCAGTGCATCCCTTATGAAATGATGTCTGATGTCTATGTGCTTGGTGCGCTTATGAAAGATCGGATTTTCAGCTAATTTAATAGATCCTAAGTTATCTGTAAATATACTCACTTTTTCAATTTTGCATTCAGATAACTCATTTAGTAATTTACATAAATATATCCCTTCCTTAGTGGCATCGGATAAAGCCATATATTCGGCTTCCGTTGATGAGAGAGCTACGGTACACTGTTTACGGCTTTCCCATGTAATTGCACTCCCGCAAAAAATGAAACAGTAACCTGTATATGACCTACGGTCATCGAGGCAATTTCCCCAATCCGCGTCAGTGTAACCGAACAAAGGCTCATTACTTTTTCTAAATACAAGTCCAAAATTTATTGTTTTCTGTAAGTATCGTAAAACTCGTTTAGCGGCAGTCCAATGAGTTTTATCAAAACAAGTTAGAAATTGACTTAATTGACTGACGGAATTTGCAATGTCCGGCCTGGTGGAAGTTGCAAGATACATCAAACTTCCAACTAATTCACGGTAGGGATATTCGTTTTCACAACATTTTTCGGCCTTTTTTAATCGAATGCTTGTATCCATAGGACAAGCTACGGGCTTGGCTTCTGTCATGCCAAAACGCTCTAAGAGCTCTCTAATATAACTATGTTGACTCATTGTTATAAGGCCATTTTCTAACTGAAAATTTATCCCTAGACAATATTTAACTATGCCTGAATATTTAACATCTAGTTTTTCATTAAGATGAATTTTGAAGTTTTCTAACATATCAGGGTCCTGTGACATAAACAATATGTCATCAACGTAAATCATTATAAGAGTATCCCTTTATCACTTTTAATATAATATAAACATGGATCTGCATTTGTTTGTTTTGCTCCGAAATCATTCAAAATTTTATTTAATTTAGTGTTCCAACACCTCCCGGCCTGCCTGAGGCCATAGAGAGATCTTTTTAACAAAAGAACTTTATTCCCTACATTTAGATATTTAAGAATCTCGGCTGCTTTATTAGGTATGTCCCTATCGCAATTTTCATTTATAATTATTTGAAGTATTTCTTTAAAGTAATCGGGAACTTCCATAAAAATTTCCTCATCTAATTTTCCATTCAAATATGCTGACGTTATGTCAAATTGATGTATTTTTATTCCTAATTTAGCAGCATAACCTGCTAAGATCCTAATAGATCCCATTTTTGCTACCGGAGAAAAAGTTTCACGAAAATCTATACCAAATTTTTGACTAAATCCGCGAGCTACTAATCTCGCTTTATATTTCAAAAGAGATCCATGTTGATCATATTTATTTGTAAGGACAAATCTACCTTTTATGCATTTTTTCTGGGGCCTATCTACTACTTCGAATGTATCATTTTTTAATATCACTTTTATTTCGTCAGTCATTGATTTATACCAATTCGAAGCTTCCGGACTTTTCAAGGCATTATTTATTTCTATTTCCGAATTAAAACTATAAACAGCATTCGCAAATGATTCCGGCTCCCTAATTATTTCGCGATTACGCAATGACAATATGTTTTTCTCTTCGAGCGCCGAATCTGAGTCACGTGACAGCTCATCTTTTTCATTTTTTATTTCAGGAGGAGAAATTTTCTCTTCTGCCGGCTGCATGTGTGAGTCATTTTGCGATTCGCTTAATTGTATTTCTCTTTCAAAAACATATGGATACAATTGACCTATTTTTGAAACATCATTAGATTTCTCTTCAAAAAATTTTACGCTACGGGATAAAATTATTGTTTTTGATTCAGGAAGATAAATACGAAATGCTTTAGAATTTTCTGAATAACCCACAAATATCCCTTTTTTAGACCTTGGGGAAAATTTATGTTTAGGATGGTTATCGAAAAAATAAGAAGTGCAGCCAAAAGATTTAAAATAGCTAACGTTAGGTGTTATATTATTCCATAATTCATATGGGGTTTTTCCATTTAAAGCTTTTGTTGGGCATCTATTTCTTATATAATTAGAAGTATTAATAGCTTCTGCCCATAAATTTAAGGGTAATTTTGATTGTGATAATAGACAACGGGCCATTTCAACGAGAGTTCTATTCTTCCTTTCACAAACACCTGATTGTTCCGGACAATAAGGGGTTGTTAATCTATGCTGAATACCATTTTCTTTTAAGAAATTTTCAAATTCAGTCCCAATAAATTCGCCCCCATTATCACTCATGAATTTTTTTATTTTTATAGATTTTTCATTTTCCCAAAGAAGTTTGATTTCTTTAAAAGCATTTAATGCTTCATCTTTAGTTTTTAAGAATTTTACTGCACAATAACGAGAATAATCATCAATAAAAGTAATAAAATAAAGGGACTTACCTATTGAGGGAACCCTAATAGGCCCACAAAGATCCGAATGCACTATTTCTAACATTTTTGTAACACGATCTGAGTGCTTAGGAAAAGGAGCACGGGTCATTTTATTTAACGCGCAAACTTCACAATTGAAGTCGGATACCTTTTTAATATTTAACCCCCTAATATGACCTTTTAAATTTGAATCAATCAAATCTTTTACATTTAGATGACCCATTCTACAATGCCATCTTTCCACATCGGCGAAAATATTTTTAGAACTATCGATTGATTCACTCGAAAAATTAACTGCATTATTTATATTTGCATTATGATCCCGCAGATAATAAAGTTCATTTTTTCTGTCCGCAATTAGAGTCACATTTTTTTGTCTGTTATTTATAACAGCACATTTGTCTTTAAAAGTTACAGTGAAACCTTTGTCGCACATTTGTGACACGGACAATAAGTTCGTTTTCAAACCTGGAACCAATAGAGCGTCGTTGATCTCTACATTTTGAAGTTTTGAATTGACTTTTGTTTTAATTAATATTTTACCAACACCGGACACATCAGTTGTTTCATTATTCGCTAAATTTACAGATTTTATATCCGTATCCTTTAAATCGTGAAAATTGGAGTCATCCTTCCCCATGTGTCGAGTACAGCCGATGTCAACACAATAAAGATTCTCGGATTGTTCTTTGAATAATATGTTCGTATTCGTTGAATTTGTGCTGGCCAGTAGTCCTAAACTGTTTTGTCGATATTTAAATGATTTATCTTTTTCACACTGATTTGCACGGTGACCGATACGTTTACATTTCCAGCAAGTAATTTTTGAATTATCTCTTTCATTCTGAGTGTACTGTTCAGTAATCTTAGGATTCCTTTTATTTTTATTCCACGGAGCAGGTTTCTTTCGGAAATTCCCAGTCATGAACGCTCCATCGTTCGGTCTGTCATCATGGCGTCTGGCGTCGTTTTCTTCTACTATTTTTATTCGTAGTACTTCTGGTTTAGGTAGCTCATCCCTGGATTCTATTGCGCACCTGAAATTTTCATAACTGGATGGTAGGCTGTATAACAACATCGCAGTTAACAAGTCATCATCTATTCTAATGTCCATTTCAGATAGTTTATCGACTATGTCAAAAAACTTTCGAAGATGATCTCGAATGCTCACAGAAGAGGAATCTGCTATTTTATGTTGAATAAGCGATTTTAACAGTGACGCTTTTCTAGCGGGGCCTTTAGATTGATATATTTCTTCTAATTTTTTCCATATATCCAAGGACCTTTCACAGTTTTTTATTTGTTTCAGTTCAGAAGGCGATATACACAAAATTATGTCGGCTTTGGCCTTTTCATCCATATCAGTCCATTTATCGAACGTTTCTTGTGATGTCGCATCACCTGCCACGAGCTCTGGCTTTGGTTTAGAGCCAGATACATAAATCCAGGATTCATTTTTTATTAAGAGTGCCTTCATTTGTATCTTCCATGTCTCGTAATTATCTTTGTTTAAAGTTTCAATACGTAGTGTTCCATAAGACGCCATTTTTAAACGTGGTCGTCTATCTAACAGATAAAAGTCTATTTATCGTAAATAAAAATTAATTTGCTCTGGGCCCATAACCTATTGGGCTTAGAAGGCAGAGCACGCAAATTATAATGCATATTAATGAGTCCATATTAACACGAAACACTTTTAATTAGACGAACACTCACGTCACATGGTACATACAGAGAAACAAAAATTCAACAAGGTACAGGTAAAAAAAATGCGCCGTACGAAAAACAGTCCAAGTGGTGGCGCGCCAGTCGTTATTGGAATGATCTATTTATTATACAGTGAAGGAGGGTAAATACAAGAGGCATTGGTAATGGAAAATAAATGTAACCTAACAGTTCAGATGGGCAATTGGCGAACATAGGCGATCGGCGAGAAACAGTAGAGCGGGCGAGTTGTAATTTTAGGTGGTACAACATCAATTGTAAAGTGCCGACTTAAATTTGGATATTGATTGCTTCAAAAGTTTAAGATAAAACGTGATTAATTTGTCTCGTTCTCAAAAATAAGTGCTTCAATTTTCATAACCCTTCCCAAGAATTTCAATACAATGGGAGCAGTACAAAATACTTTTAATTTAAACAATTTTTCATAAGTTACTAAACTAGACTAACGATACGAGCATCATAATTTTCTCTAAAAGCGAATAATTTTTTAATAAAAGACTGCGCAATTTCTCCTACCAAAATGGGAGAGTTTGTGCTTTTGCTGTTAAGGAGAGATTGCGCATTTATTTTCATAAAATTCTATACTAATAGAGATTTCGTAGCTTATTGTTAATAACAAGACAATGAGCATGAGTTTGTTGAATGTCTGGAACTGCATCAGGAAATAACTTCGACAGGTAACTGGACTAGTTCAACCCACTCGCGACGGTGGATCTTATAGGAGACTGTCTGCAGAATCTGAAATTGAACATTGTTCAGGCGTGGAGTGGCACGATCGACAAGAACCACATCTCTGATGGGATATATCTCTAGAATGCTGTTAGCCTATGATAAATTTATCGCAAAGTATTTAAATAAAATTGTATATCTATTTATTTTTGCAATACTTTCAAGTATGATGCTCAAGTTTTGTGCAGCTGTCGGCTGCTTAAATAGAAGAGATAAAACTAAATGCAATCTAAAAATATCAGACCACTCAATTTTCTTTTTAGGGAATGTAATCGTCTAAATTTCAATAAAGTAAAATAAATAAAATAAACATAAAGGATTTTAAAGCGTAAAGGATTTTAAAACGTAAAAGATTTTTTTTGGCGGAAGATTTTGAAGAAAAAAACTTTAACAAATAGTAAATGGTGGGCGGATTCTGGGCTTAAAAATGGGCGGGATTAGCCACATATCATTGCACATACGGTATGCTAACTTTTTTTTTTTTTTTTTTTTTTTAATGCCTGTTCGAGACGGGACAAGGAGTGATTAAATTATTAAAATCAATGCAGTTAAAAATATCTAGATAGTTATTATAGAATGTACTAAGCTATGTAATACTTAAAAATTCAAACATTATTTAAAAATTTTTGCAACATTTTAAAATTTAAAGTTATTTTTGTTGGGTTCTAAATTTCTGAAATAATTAGTTATTTATGATGCTTCTGGCTATTTGTTTTTTACCCAATCCTCTTAAAAATTTATGTGAATGTTAATGAGTGTATTCGTCATAAAACTGGCCATTCATTTTGAAACCAAGAAATTATTACAGTTATTACGAACTCTTAAATACAGTCACATCACAGAAATTTATGAAGATTTCAAGTTTTAAACTTTCTTTTTTTCTTGTAATTGATGCTGTAATTGAGATATAAGAAATTCAGTGCAGAGGTGTGTTCAGTTACATACGAAAGATACACAGTGAAAATATTGAAGCTGTAAAATGAATTAGTTGTAGCATGGAGCATTTTGGATTTGGGCATTATTTTTTATTTTCATTTATTTTCATAAAAATTACTTTTTACTATTTAAAACACACCAAAATGTTAAAATGATATTCATAAAAATGATAGATTTTACAGTATTTTATTTGAGAAACTGCAGAATGTAAAACAAAAATAATTAATTTCAACGTCCCTTGTCCCCTTAAAAATAAATAAATAAATTAACAAATAAAATAATACTCTGTTTACATTCTTTGTAAACAGAATTAAATTTAGAACGGCAGGACTTATTTTGATCTATTCTTTTATATAAAGGCATATGCAGTAATTGTATTTCATTCCCTAACATCGGTTACTATGTTCATTTTTTAAAATTATTTTGGTATAGATTCAGCATTGGTGCCCCTTGGCAGTTTTTATATTTTTGTAGTCATTTTGGCGATGAACTAAAATGGTTATTGCAATTGCGTAAGTAAACATCTTGGTGAGAAGTTTCCGAGCTACTTTGATGCCAAAATTCAAATTTTAAATATTTTTTTAACTTAATGAGCGAGGGAAAAAAGGAAAAACATTTTTCAATTGATTTAAATATTCAGAATGTCACTGGATAAAATATTATCCATTTTCCGTTCTGTTTATTATTAAAAGGAAAATGGTTAAAGTAGTTTTTCTTATGTCACTGACATTTCCATAAATTAAATTATGCAGTATCATTATACTTAAATCTCCAAGCGCACTTTTTATTTTCTTAATTAAGTATTATCTAAATATTAATATATATATATATATTTCAAGGTATAATACAATAAATGGAGACAAAGTAAAATCGCTGTCTGAAAAAAATAGCCCTGTCGTACTTAAAAAAAAAAAAAAAAAAAAAAAAACAGGTAAAGACTGTCTTAACCTTCAAGTTTTAAACATTTAAACAGATTGTAGTATTTTTATAAAAATATTATTTTTCACGTGTACAGATATATTTCTTTTCATGTTAGTAAAAAAAATCTGGAGTGACTCCACTCGACTTTCCGAACATTGAGTAACTAACAGTTTTGTAGATAAAATAAAGAAAGAGGAATTGCTAAACAAACAAAAGAGAGAAAACCATAATAGAGTGTTTTTTTCTCCATATATCACACGAGGTTTTATTTAACGCTACTGAACTTTGAGCCCTTAGATCATAATGATAAAGAATTTTTCGTTTTGTCCCTGTAAAAATCTATAGATGCTAGATTCACCAAAATGCTTATAGTTAGTGCAACAGTGATTTATAATATTCATACAAATTTTCAGCTCAATTAAATAAGGCGTTTAGATGCTATCGCACTTTTAAAAATTTGGTCTCATAGGCCATAATGATAAAGAATTTTTCTTTGTGTCCCTGTAAAAAAACTGTAGTGCTAGATTCACCAAAATCTATACAGTTGGTGCAAATGCGACCTATAACATGTGTACAATTTTTTTGCTCAGATTAATAAGGCGTTTAGACGCTATCACACTTTTAAAAATTTGGCCCCATTGGCCTTAATGATAAAGAATTTTTCTTTGTGTCCCTGTAAAAAAACTATAAGTGCTAGATTCTCCAAAATCTATACAGATTGAGTATCTGTGACCTATAATATGGGTATAAAATTTTTGCTCAATTGAATAAGGCGTTTACATGCTATCGCACTTTTAAGATTTTGGTCCCATAGGCCATAATGATAAAGAATTTTTCTTTGTGTCCCTGTAAAAAAACTATAAGTGCTAGATTCACCAAAATCTATAGGGTTCGTACTATGGTGACTTACAATATACGTACCAACTTTCAGGTTAATCGAACAAAGCCTTTAGACGCTATCGTGTTCACAAACATACACACATACACACATACACACATACACACACACATACATACATCATCGTAAAAATAGTGAAAACGGACTCAGGGGACCTCAAAACGTATAGAAACATCAAAATCTCGAATTCGGATTTTTGACATGATTACAATACTTTCCTCACTATAGTGTTCGGAAAGTAATAAGTGAAATAAAAAAATTGTAAGCGTTTTATTTTATTAAAAACAAGCTGAAATTACAACGAAAAAAAAAAAAAAAAAAGTCGAGAAATTTAATATAGTTAAATACGTTAATACATTTTAATTAAGAACTTTCTTCCTAAATTAAAAATTTGAAAATCCAGCTTCGAGCTTCATATAAAAACGTTACAGACTATCTGTGTGCCAAATGACGTGACTGTAAGTATAGTAGATTTTTTTGGCGGGGAACAGACAGAGGGAAAGATGACATTTCGCTTTTATTAAGAAGATTACATTTTAATTTATGTTGAATAATACAGTGGGAAAATTCCCATACAATTAAGAAGTACACATTTACATTTTTTTTTCAATAAATCTTTGCTTTTTATATAAAAACATTTAAAATAATTAATGCAAATACTACCTGGAACCTGTCGAATTCGACGGTCACTTTATTGACCGAAATGTTTCAAAAATCGTCGCATCATTATTTAAATGCATTTCAAGTTAAAACATCTAATATAATTTACGACATTTCACTTAAAGAAAAATAAATTCGGAAAAATGCTTATAAATAGAAATGAACGTTAAATTTGTATGATTTTATATCTTTAACTCGATTTTGTTTGAATTTCTATTTTGAACTTAAGCATCGCGAAAAAAATAATCAGCTGTAACAAAAAAATTACCTCCAACCGAACGAAACTCTGCATTGGGACCCCGGTGCCTGCGGCAGCGCATACGCCGGCCGCTAATAACCTAAAAAAAAAAAAATTCCCCAAAATTAACCTGGAACCGAACGAACCCACCCAGCGTTGCCCGGCCCATGATAATAACCTTAAATGAATCTTAAATTAGTATGATTTTATATCTTTAATTCGATTTTGTTTGAATTTCTATTTTAAAATAAAATCATCGCGAAAAAAATAATCAGATGTAACAAAAAAAAAAAAAAAAATTACCTTGAACCAAACGAAACTTTGCCTTGTGACCCCGGTGCCTGCGGCAGCGCATACTCGGGCCGCTAATAACATAAGAAAATTTTCCAAAATTAACCTGGAACTGAACGAACCCGCCCGGTGTTGCCAGGGCTTATGATAATAACCTTAAATTAACCTTAAATTTGTATGATTTTATATCTTTAACTCCATTTTGTTTGAATTTCTATTTTTAAAAGAAATCATCGCGAAAACAATAATCATCTGTAACAAAAAAATTACCTCAAACCGAACGTAGTTTGGGCTCGTGACCCCGGTGCCTGCGGAAGCGTATATGCGGGCCACTAATAACATGAAAAAATTCTCAAAAATTAACTTTGAACCGAACGAACGTCTGACTCGTGTTTCCGCTGCCTGTAGCTTCGGCACCTTATAGCAGGCATGCTATGCACGTGCTGCAAAACCCACTTTCCTCCACCAGGGTGCGCAGTATGTTGTATGCAATCACCACCAAACGCCTTGAATTTTCAAGACCTTTCAAATAAGGTGTCACATGGTGGTGTCAACTGCAAAATCCTTTAGTTGCACTTTCCACCACCAGGAGGCACAGTGTGCTGTGTACGAACATCACCAACGGTCAGGAAATACCAAGACTGTTAAGATAAGGTGTAACATGATAGTGCCTACTACAAAATCCCCTTGTTCCATTTTCACCACCAGAGGGCGCACTATATTGTATACAAACATCCCTAATCGACATGAAATTTCAAGACCATTAAAGTGAGGTGCTACATGTGTGGGTCTAGAACGGATTTCCCTCTCAATCTAATTCCCCCCCTTCCAAATCTACTTTTCCCCTTTTTTCCCCTTTAAAATCGAAAATTCTAAAATCGCAGAAGGTGATTTTTTAGTATTCGAGTCTAGTCCCCTCATGTACAATTTCTTCCCCGTGAAGTAATTTGGAGCTGAGTTAAGCTCGCATACGTGTTTTTAACCCCTGCCCCCCCCAGGGGGGGGAACCGTTCGATTTTTTTTTCTCTTTTCATAACACATCTACAGACCAAGACCTTTTTTTAGACACCTCAACCAAATTATTACACCTAGCCGTTCTCTCAATTTAGTGGAGACAGACAAAAACACGTTTCAAATTAATATATAGATTTTTACTGCAAAAATCTAAATATTAATTTTGATTTTGTAGATTTTGCCCTTAAAATATTCTGAATAAATTGTTATGGAATATATGTCCAGTAAATCAGTAATTTTATGAATGTGAGTTTTATGTCAAGAGAATAAAGATCTTGAAAATAAGCATTTATTTAATGCTCTACATAACACTAATGCCACACACAGAAAAAAGTAATATTTCAAGCAAATCAGTCATGTAATGTATGACTAGCCGTGTTAAAAATGAATAGAGTGTAGCTCAAAACGTTCAAATATCTACTATTCTGAGTTTCATTTACAATTGTAATTCTCAAATTCTCTCATTTCTTCATACTCATTCTTCTAATATTAAAAAAATATTAAATAACACCATGAAATAAAAGAAAACATTATTTTATTTACAAAATACATCAGCATTGCACAAAGAAATAATCGTTTTAATATTGGCAAAAAATAATTTTGGAATGTTTATTGCAATTTTCGAAAATCAGTCTTGGCTTGGAGTGAAGTCTTGTTTCATTTGCACATTTGTTTTCTACCTGAAAATTAAATTTTAGTTTTAAACAGTTTTGTTATTTATTTATTTTTTTTATGAATATATATATAATCAAAGAAAACATATATAAAACAAGCAATAATATTGCTGTGAAAAGTCAGTGTAAATTTTTATAATAATGTTGATACATACATTGCATCACTATGTCAAACATTTAAGTATTTATGATCAGAAAAGAAATTTGTTATAAAAGCAAAGCATGATACATTAGTTATTTGTTTTACTAATATTATGTAGTACCAATAAAGATTGAGTAAAAATATATTGTGAATAAAAGTATTAAATATTTTTTTTTAATAATTCAATAAATCATTATTGAAATAATTAAAATGTTCGTTTCATGTTTCATGTTTCAATTTCAAATTTAATTTTCTCTACTTTTTAATAAAAATGTCTGAAGATTGTTTTAATTAAGCTATTAGCATTTGCTATTTCAACAAAAAGTATTATTTAATTGGGCGGTAACAAAGGAAAAGTATTTTCTGAATGACGTCATGTTTGAAAAAACGAAATTCATCCAACTATCTGTGTATCAATATACACATATAACGGTATTATATGATTAATTAGCAAAAATAATTATATAATTAACAAAAAAGGTTATCATTTATTGGGACAATTATTTAACTATATTCATTTAAGTCTTTCTGTAAGAGTATTAATGCACACAGCAGTTACTGTGTTATTAAAATAAATTTCAAATCTCCGATGAAAATTTAAAGATATTTATATTTTACGATATTTTAATGTGAATAATTTAGTAATAAAGCTTATGAATCTATGTAAATTTAATATTTTAATTTTTTTTTCTTAAAGCATTTATGATTTAGTGAAGAAAATCTTTTTAACTCGCTTTAACATTTTTTTTTTTTTTTTTTTAATCATGCAATATATCTGAATTAAAACACACCTTTATGAAGATATAATCGCTTGATTATTATATATATATATATAAAAGTTGTGGACACTTTACCTATTAGATTAGCAGTTTGCATTAATAATAATATCCTAATCCAAGGCCACCAAGTCCATAACCATACCCGAGTCCTAATCTTCCACCAGCGAGATCATAGTTGTTATAAGCAAGTCCGAGATTGTCGATACCATCATAAGCATTACCACCATATCCTCCGAGGTATCCTGCTCCATATCCTCCAAGATATCCAGCTCCATAGCCTCCAAGGTATCCGGCACCATAATAAGCATTTCCGTAACCTAATCCATATAATCCATGACCTAAACCATATTCAGCTTTATCAAAATATCTTGAGCTAACTCCTACACCGTGTCCATGGTGGGGTACGTGATGAATGACTGCTCTTTGGGAAGAGACTAGACCAGAAGCAGCAGCGTAGCCAACCAAAAGAACGATAACCTGGAATAAAGATTATTAAAATTATTTTTAAAACATTGCAATTATGTCCCACACAACCACTTACTACATTCATAAGACATCTATAAAAGTTTAAAAATGATCCATTAAACTTCTATAAACATCCTACCGATACCTATTGTCACGACAGATGTCACTCATTTTTACATCCATTAGATATCTTTTAAATCTCCAATAACTGGATTTTTTACATCTATTCGATATTGAAAATATCTATATCTTGTTTTGATCTAACATGTTACATCTATTAGACATCGAAAACGGCACGTGAAAATTTCGTTTACTTTCAAATATCTGATAGATATCTATAATTAGTACAGGATATCCAGGACTTTTAATGGACATTCTTAAGACATTTTGTACCTTTTATGAATCAATGTATGCAATTTAGATGTCTAATGAATGTGATGTTAAAAACATCACTTCTTTTTAAATTTTAAATAAGATCGTTTTTCTGCACTTAAATGCATTGTTTCTCTCAGCTGGCTCAACTCACCCTGTTGTGTTTACTTTACTGCAATACACACACAGGAGAAAAATTGGTTCTTCTTTCCTAGTGGTGATGTCATATCACACCATTCTGAGAACCAATATGGTTCTGACCCCACCTTCTGTTATCCCGGCAGTTTTAAATTCAGTTGTGTTTGAGCATCACTCAAGAGAGCAGCATGGGTAAGAATGGGTTTTATGTTCTGTTTTTAAAGGACTTTGTCCAGATTATGATTTGGAGAGAGAGTGCCTACTTATTAAATATATGTATATGTTATCAGCTGGGATGGATGGATATTCAAATTTTAAGAGCAGGATATTTTTGTATCCTGCTTGTTTTGGATTTGCTGGTATTGATTGGAAAATAAAAGAAAGGAATGTTGATGCAATGATTTGATTTTTCTTACAAATAGTATTGTGTTCTGCATTTTTCCTTTTACAGCATTCTACCAATTAAGTAAGTTTGTTCCTCTTTTCTCTTAAGTAAATAAAAATATTTGGACATATATATATTTGACTTTTTGACCCAAAGAATAAAAAGGGTTTGTGGCCAAAACGCAGTGTACGATCATGTACGCCATGAGGTTTTTGATTCCTCAATAACGAACTTCTATTGATAATTAAAATTAAAAATGTTAATAAAATAAAATAAAAATATGAAAATATAAAGGTAAATGAAAATATTTACACCACAATGAATATAAGTGGTTGTGTGGGGTAGTTAAAGTTACTAATCTATGTTTTTTATGTATCTATAAATAAGCGATTTAATATGAATATGAATTTTCATAAAAATTGATTAATGTTTAATGTGAATGGAGCTCATTGACATACGACATTTCAATCTCTAGTCAAAGAAGAGATTGCTTATACGTAAAGTTAATACAATGCTACAATCATTTTTCAGTGCAAGAACTATTGCTAATTTTATATCAATATATATATATATATATACCAGGGACGAGGCGCGGTTCAGAAATCTATAAAAGCGCCGAAGCGAAGCGCTTTCAAAAGCAGAGGAAGAACCAATTCAGTCTTTCGACGAGGCAACGTTACTTGATTACTTTTCAAAAATCTTAAATAGGGAAAGCGCTACTTCCATCGCTTCCATGGACGCTTCGCCACTGATATATACAGCTGTTAAAAAATACAATTATTTAGATCAATAAAGTTGTTTAGATCTTAACTGTAAGTAAAATTTTCCATGAGCAACTCAGTCAAAATTTGTATAAATATTATTTTATTTATGAGAACTTGATTTAGAAAACAAATATAAATTATTTTTTTGATTCAAAAAAAACTTTTTCCCCCCTGCAAAACGACACTAAAATTTAATATATATATATTTCTAAATTAGCGTTTTCAGCCCTAATGAAATTAATTGGAATAACAACATTTAAAATCTTTTTTCTCAGCCAAAAACTCTCACTGATTACAAATGAACACTATTGTAATCTACGTACACTTTTCCATTGAAATAGATAGTTTTTAGACAGTTGCACTATCCCTGTTAATGAATGAAGTTCGTTTCCTCGTTTATACATTTTACATCATTTTAATAAAGATGTCGAAACCAGTTTCATTTTTGGGACAGTTAAAATGAATTGACGGTTTCATATATCTTTTTATTTTGCTTCAATGTTTATAAATTGTACTTTAACCATTTTAAACAAATACTTATTTAAAATTTCTGGTATTTTTATTTATTGAAAAGTTATATTTTCAAATAGCACCAATGGCAGCCGAAAAAAAAACTAAAGTTCTCTTGGTTACTGTGTTGTTTAGAATATTGTTCCTACTCTTACTACTGGTTTTTATGGATGTTTCAGCCTTTTGGATTCCCAAGTACTGGGTTCGAATCTCAGTGCGGGCATGGACAGGGCCCGACTTAGCTCAATTGGGGCCCGGGGCAAAAACTTTTTGGGGGGCCCCTCCTCTGCTTCCCTATGTCAGTAATGAAGAAACGAAATTTATGGAGGTATTTAAATTTTTCACTAGATATGTAACAAGAAAATTGACTAGAACCTAAAATAGCTATAAAGTCCCCCCCCCCTCTTCCAATGGTCAGACGAAATATCGTTCTATCCATTTTATTTCTGATTGTTAATTTTGTCATCTAGATCTAGCAGCGAAAAATTCATATTCTTGCTGACATTAGGGCGGAATTCAGCTAAATTTTCGCAATTACGATGTCTCAATTAAGCCGGATTTTACACTGTAGGTACTGATATTTTGTTTAAAAAACGTTCATTAAAGAAGGAAACGTAAAATAAACTTTCTATTCAATTTGGGGGCCCTCCTCTGATGTGGGGGCCCGGGGCAACTGCCCCTTATGCCCCTGCCTTAGTCAGGCACTGGGCATGGATGTTTTTGATGGCCTGTGTCTACAAGATATTTTGCGTTTCTTTCTGTGAATTGTTGTAATGTGGACCAATCGAAACAAAAGTCATTGTAACTATAGGCCTCAAAACTGTCAAAATAAAATAAATAAATGCTCGCGTTTTCAAACAGAAATTTACTATATACTTTTGAGAGATATTTTTGACTAAATAAAGGATTTCAAACCTTATGAGAACGAAAAATAAATATTTGGAACTAAAAGTATTATGATGATACCGAATACCAGATTTCATACTAGATCATGAATTAAACTAAAATATTTTTTGCAGTATATAAATATCTCAGGTAAAAAAATCGGCATAGAAACAGCAAGTATTCTGGACTTCTTATAACATTTTGCAGGTCTTTTAAAATATTCCGTAGGTATTTTGAAGAAAAATAAAAACAACAGGTTTCCTTCAGGAAATATTCAATTTTTTAAAAGTTCCATATATGTTTATCCCCAAATACTTTTATGAAACCATTAGTCCCAAATATTTACAGGTTTCCTAAAGGTTACCTTCAAAAAATTTTTTTTGCTCATTTTTTTTTTTTTTTTTTTTTTTTTTTTTTTTTTTTTTTAAAATGGGTTACGTACCATTTATTACATTATCCAATCATACCATTAGTCAATTGTACAATATTTAATTAAAATTATATTTATTTATGATGATTATTCCTTATCAAAATAATCTGGTGTGTCACTCACACGACTTTCTCTTACCCTGAAATTTAATACTATAAATACAGGTTGGAGATTAAGAGATAAGATAACGAGTACTGTTATGTAAACCTATGTTAAACAATTCATATTAGGCTTCTGAAGAGTTTTATATGATAATTAGTTCTGTGTGAGGGGGGCTACCGCCCCCCTCAACCCCCCGTTTCATTAATGCGCCTACATTCATATACAATTTAATTCGGTTATTAAAAAATATTTCACTTTTTAAAAAATAATTTATTAAAATTATTATTTAAAAAAAATTATCTTTTATGATAAGGCAGACGATTTCCATATTAGAGAAGTAGTTTAACACCAAATATCCAAAAGAAGTCCATTTTATTCTCAATATTAAAAAAAAAAAAGTTTTTTTTTTCGTTAAAAGTAAAAATAAATCGATAACTTTGTTTTAAATTATCGCAGATCGATGGTTCAACCATTCGTTTTAAAGGTATTTTCGAGCTCTTTTGAAAGATACCCATCATGAAAATTTACTCCCCTCGAGGGGGGACTTCCCCCCCAGGGGGGGAGGCGAGGCTCCTACATACACAAAATTTTTTTCCCAGTTAACTGTCTCTATTACAAAAAATATATATTCGTTTCATTTGGTTTAGTTCAGTCTATAGACGTTAAACTCTAATTACCTGCAATTTCCCCCATAGACGTAATGTATTAGAATTCTCTTGATTGTCCCTGTACACGAACCATTTGCTTGATCTTAACGAAAAGCTTACTGTAGCATCCCTATATGATACATATTTAGAATACCAAGTTTGAACTTTCTGCCATAATTTGTTTTTGAGGTATGCTGATAACAGACAGACACACACACAGACACACACACACACAGACACAGACACACACACAGACACACACACACACAGACACACAGACCATTTGCTAAAAACATGATTTTCGTATTCAGGGGACCTCAAAACGTGTAAATATAACAAAATCTCGCGTTCGAAAATTTGAGCCAAAAACAATACTTTCTCTATCTTATGGGTAAGAGAAAGTAAAAATTATTACCGGAGTTTGAAATTTTTGGAAACAGACAGTTAAAATACGCAAATATTCCAAAATACGTAAATTAAAAATACAGCTTATCCTATCAATAATAATAATAAACTTTAAAATTGCTACGAATGAAGAAAAATATATTATACTTACGGCTAATTTCATCATTTTTGAAAATTCTGTGTATAGATTTGTAAGATAGCACAAACTTCAGTCAAGTGAAAGTATGCTGTCCATTTTGGAGAAACTGTATTTATACTTCTTCCTTCATGCTCCACAGAGAATAAAGTATTTTTTATTTTAAGTAAAAAACTTGTTTATTAATGACCTTGATCTTGAAATTTGTCAATAATGAAACATTTTTCATGGTCGGTTGATTATAAATATTTCCAGATCAAATTGTATTACATTATTTTAATCTCTTATTCTTTTAAATTATGTGTCAAGGATTATTAATATGAAACGTAAATTCAAAAGAAAAAAATAACTTAATCTTTAATACAAGTAAGAACTGATCGACTGTGTCCTATTAATTGGAGAACAAGATATAATCTGCGATTACAAGCATAAAGTGTCAAATATGGCGGATTTAAACAACGGGGTTGCTTAAACTCAACATAAATCCTTCAAATATGCTTTTGTTTTTCAAGCCCAAATGAATGACGACAGGGAACGACAAAAGAGTGGGCTTATTTATTTTATTACAATAACCACAAGCATCACAATTACACTGCTCCGTATGCAAATCGGCCCCAACACCATTTCTGCAAATTCTTATGTAAAATGACCGCCTGAATCCAAATATGAAGCCCATTTTGCTCCACCACTCACCGTTGTTTTGGGGCACCCTTCTATTTTAATCACTTTTCGGTAATTTTATGGCTATGAATTTAATTTGGAGGGGAAGAAAGGATTATTTTAACTGTTAAATATCTTCTTGGGGGCTACAGAAATAATTTTTTTTTAAAACATGAGCATTTGTAGCAAGTGATAAATTTAGAGGAGGGGGGGGGCAGGATTAGACACTGAAACTAAAAATTATTAGTTTTTAACAGTTATACAATTACACTGCTCCGTATGCAAATCGGTCCCAACACCATTTCTGCAAATTCTTATGTAAAATGACCGCCTGGATCCAAATATGAAGCCCATTTTGCTCCACCACTCACCGTTTTGTTGGGGCACCCCTCTATTTTAATCACTTTTCGGTAATTTTATGGCTATGAATTTGATTTGGAGGGGAAGAAAAAATTATTTTAACTGTTAAATATCTTCTTGGGGGCTACAGAAATGAAATTTTTTAAAACATGAGCATCTGTAGCAAGTGGTAAATATAGGGGAGGGGGAGGGGACAGGATTAGACACTGAAACTAAAAATTATATTTATTATATATTATTAATCTATTTATTATTATTACTTGTTATACATCATATTTTTTCTTTATAAATGTTAAAATAATCCTTTTACATTCTCCAAATGAAATTCTTAGTCATCAAATTACCGAGCAGTGATACAAATTAGGGAAGAAGGTGACGTCCAGAAAAAAAATGGTGGGTGATTGGGCAAAATGAGGATCATATTCGGATTCAGGAGATCATTTTACATAAGAATCGGCAAAAATGGTATCAAGGTTCGATATCTTTTCTTTTCTTTTTTTTTTTTTTTTTTTCTGTGCTGTGTTATTTACTTTTAAAGTTAGCACAAAAATCTAAATTAAAAATATATTCAAATTATGATTTTATTACAATACTGGTCGGTTTCGACCCGCCTGGTGGTCGATATTTCTAAATAAGCCTATTTTCAAATTTGACATACACGTCAAATCAAAATCAGGGGCCAAATATCGTGATAAACAGCAAATAATGAAATATATATATATTATTTAAAATTTGTGTTTTTTTAAATCAAAATAATGAAATTCAAATAAAGAAATTAATTTCAGCGCAAAATCATTAAAATCATCGTCAGTTTATTTCTCGAAGGGGTAATACCTAAATACACCAATTTTATTTATTTATTTATCTTAACTCTACCTGAAACCGATCCCGAAAACAGAGGGCCGTGTTAGCCCAGTCGTTAGAGTGCCGAGCCCGTAATTGAAAGATTACTCGAGCCAGCGAAAGACTGTTAAAAAAAAAAAAAAAAAAAGGGACAGTCTTTGGGGACTGCCGATAGAAGTGAAAACTAAGTAACTTGTGAATTGTATCGTTGAGCCATTAGATTATTATTTTTGAATTATTTTTGGTTTGTAAAGAAGTGTTTATGACTAATTTAAACTTTAAATTTATATTGAAAGCAAAAAGAAGAATTTAACAGTCTGTATAAAAACACGTGCTTGTACTTTGTGAATTATGTATGTACTGTGAAAAAAGTACATACATAAATAGAGTATAGAACTAGAAAGAGACAGATGCCAGTAGCCAGTATACTACTCGTATTAGTATACATTTTATACATAGTATATATATATATATATATATATATATATATATGTGTGTGTGTGTGTGTGTGTGTGTGTGTGTGTGTATGCGGCATGCCGCGCCGTGCGCTACATATATGGATATATATGTAGAGATATATACTCTTTGTATATATATAATGTATGCTAATAACGCACGGAGGTATATCTATGTACATATATACCCTAGTATACATATAGCTCATGGAAAGTGTTCGGTGACGATGACGTGAGTATCCATGATTTTTGTTCACCCAAAAGTGCTCAACGCGCCTAAAGAAGTTTTCACTTCAAAAATTGGTTCGATACTCGAGCCAGCAAAAGACTGTCGTATACACTAATGGTGGCTGGTGCAAGTAAAATCCGTCGGGGGCGCAAGGTCCTCCATGTTCCAATCCAAATGATACCTCTGGGGGTTACCGAAGCGGGGGAGCCATCCTCTTCATGGAGGATCAAAATTGTGATGTCATGTTTACGGACTATCTCTTGGGTTGCGTCCCAGACCGTCGCTAATTACCCATAGCGCAGTACAAGAGCGACGTTAAATTGAATCAACCAACTCGATAACAGAAAAGTACCATTGTCTTTTTCGGTTTCAATTTATTATCAGCTATATTATGTTCAATATTTTTAATATCATTAAATTTTTAGTATTTGTTATAATTATTTTAGTTGCTTTTTTTACATTTTCCTCCATAATTTGGCAGTTTATAATGGTAGCTGAAAAAAAAAGAAGAAAAAAAAAAAAAAAACTCTATTCTTATATAGAATTACATCTTTTCTTTTAAACTATTTTTTTTTCTAGTTTTATTTTTTTTTAAATCACGAGTAATTTTTCTTTCCTCAATATATTGTGGCAATTGTGTTATCACTTTTTTCTGATAAATAATCCTTCTTTATTTTATTCATTCCTCGAAACCAATAATAAAAATCAATTTTATTAAATTTCAATATATTTTTGTATCAGTGAAATTTTTTTTGTGAAACTTGGGTATTTATTATTAAGAAGAAGATTAAGGCTGAAAAAAGATACAGGGTAATGACATTAAATATAAATAAGTACCCAGAAAGAGAATTGCACATTTTTACAGACCCTTGCTTATTTATTAAAAAAAAAAAAAAAAAAAAAAAAAAAACAATTGAAAGTGCTTTTTATTGTTACGAATTTATAAATAATAATCATTATTTTTTATGTAATTTCATTCAAAGAGACTTAGTCAGGTTATTTTTCCGCGTTTCTGCCTTGATTTGGCATTAAAATAGCTCATTTTCTTTTAAAATCCCGTTAAAAACTTCACCAGAGCAAAAATGGCCTTGACGACGAATTTGGCGACTTTGGCGAGAAAATCCTTATTATCGACATATCGATTATCTAAACTCTAAATCGAATATTTTACGAAATACTGGGAATATTCTGGAAATATACGAGGGAGCGATCCAAATAAAGGGATCACATTTCGGTCGTTGAAGTCAGTCGAAGCCAAGTCATTGCGGTGTTAAGAGCTGTGCTTGAATGAGCCTCTGCTACTGAATGCAGCCTGCGTTGTGTGTGTTATGCTTATGGTGCAGTTTATGCTGTGATTTTTATGTTGTCAGATATTATTTAAACTGTGTTTTGTGGTGAAACTGAGGTTAATACTTGATTGACAGACTTGTAATCTTATGGATATTCTGTAAATAAACTTTTAATCCTCTGCAAGACCTGTAATTCACTTACGCACAATTCACGAACCCTGAGTACGCAACATTATAGTGTTGAAACTGTCATATAGGTGGTAATGTGGGCTTATAAAAATGTTGCCAGATATAATGATTTTCCTGTATCACAGAGGAACGACAGCATAAATAAAAAAACAATTTTTATGTTTTTTTTTTTTTTTTTTTTTTTTTTTTTTTTTTTTAAAGAAAAAACAAATCAAAGTATTTCTTTAATTGTTAATGTTCTTCAACTTTTAACTATTAATGCTATATAGCAGTTTTTAAAAATTAGTCTCACATATCGTAAATATTATTTTAATTCCAATTTTGTATTCAGTTAGAAGTTGCTACAAATAGGGTAATGGTATTTCTTAGACATAAAATAAATTATAAATATCCCCTATTTATTAAAAAAATGTTATTTAACCCATTATACAGTCATAATCACATGTGATTGAAAATTTTCGCATTTGCTTAATTTTCAAAGAAGGTTATACGTGTTATTTTTTGAGGAAAACAATAATGTCATCATTTGGAGAAAAACATCGATATTTTTATACATGTATTTTACACAAATATTTATTGTACATTGTTACAGTCGAGTTAGTAGGACAATAAAGATAGTATAATTTGTACTGATTGTTTGAAAATGCGAGTAAAACTAAATTTGTAGCTGCAACAACTTTAAATGCATAAACTAGTATGTTGTGGCCACCACCAGACTTTCTTCTATATTTTCCTATACAAATTCACTCAATAACAATATTAAAAAAAAAAAATCGATAACTTTGTTTTATATGATCACATATTTATAGTTCAACCATTCGTTTTAAAGTATTGACGAGACCTTTCGAAAGATACCCATCTTGAAAATTTACCCCAATCACAGCGCCACCTGTTGAGCAATTGATCCCCAAATCTAATCAGCACCAGTTTATGTCAGGGGCCAACTAAATATCAAGTTCGGTTAAATTTCGTAAAAAAAAAAAAACGATTTTTTTTTCTGTTTTTTTTTCGTTAAAAGTAAAAAAAAAATCGATAACTTTGTTTTAAATTATCACAGATTCAAAGTTCAATCATTCGTTTTAAAGGTATTGACGAGGCCTTTCGAAAGATACCCATCTTGAAAATTTACTCCCCTCGAGGGGGTACTTCCACCCCAGGGGGGTGTGTGGCGAGGCTCCTACACATACAAAAAAAAATTCCCAGTTGACCATCTCTATTATAAATAATTCTTGTAAATTTCATAAGGATAACTAAAAACAATTCTCTTTATGCCCATTTATAGAAAATTTTGTCCTATATCACCATGTTAAAAATTTAGAAAAAGCTGGATGGCAACGCAACCTGTAAGACAATTTTTCCAAAAGTTGATAGGCACTAATTTATGTCAAGGTGCAATTACATACCAATTTGTATGAAATTCTGTGCAGTAGTTCCTGAGGTACAGTTGGCACAAAATTTTGTCACACACACACACACAGACTGACAGACAGACAGACAGACATTTTCTAAAAATGGTCAAATCGTGTTCTACAGCTCTCAAAACGTGTAAATCCATCAAAAACCCGAGGTCGAAAATTTTTACGAATCCAATACTTTCTTCTATTGAATATAGAAGAAAGTAAAAAATGGAATTACAACGTAACGAAATTATAGCATTAAATAACGATAAATAAAACATACAAATACCATGAGTTTAAAAAATACGCTAAATTAACAAAAGTTTCGGGCAGAAAAAAAAAAAAATCGGCTTTTTATCAGTCAAATAATGTAAGCTAGAATATAGCAAAAGTCAGAGAAGCACTAAATATAACATCAGTGGCAAGATAAAATAAAATAAGTGGATTTCTTTAAAATATTGTCAGAATTGCTCTGTATTTACAATGTAAAATTTGCGGTTGTTTGTTTTCGAAGCTTATTTACATACATAAAATAATTCAGAGTGCACTGGAAAAAAAAAAAAAAAAAAATATATATATATATATATATATATGACTGAAATCAAGAAACTAAATTGTGACTCTAGTTCCATGTCCCTCTTATAAATTCTAGTTCCCTTTGCTGGCGAATTCTAGAAAACCCTATTGGATTTCTGGAGCGTTTTTCTTTATTATCGTAGTCAAACGTACTTAAAAATCTCTGCAAATAAATGCGAACACTAGAGGCGAGTTTTAACCATAATTTTGATTTATCACCTAATTCTTAGAAATCAAGCGAAATTTTCTCGCAATATAAAGGATTCATAATATATTTTCACCATCTAAAAAAAGTATAGACTAGAAATTTTCAATAACTTTGTCTATTCAGTTTGTTTGTTTACTTCATACGTATAGCTCGGAAATCTATATATCTAGTTTAGGGATTCAGAAAATGGTTACTTATTTGTTCTAGATGAAGGCGGTATATATATATTTTTCCCAGTGTGACACTAACTCAGTGTGACCCTATTTGTCTCGTATATTTGAATATTACAAAGACAGATTAAGCACATAAAACAAGCACTCTATATGACTATATTTTCAAAACACTTCAAAATAATTTTAACAACCGTTTTATTTAACAAATACTTTTGTGTGAGGCTACTTCCTCCATCAACTACTGTTTGAATATAGTACTTAATTAAAAAAAAAAAAGAAAAAAAAAAAAAAAAAAAGAAGAAGGCTGTTATTAAATTTAAATTTATTATTATTATTATTGTTGTTATTATTATTATTATATTATATTTTATTTTTATGACAACTTTCCTACACACCACTCCATGAAGCTTAACAATCTTCGACAAACATTTTAAGTGGGTAAACTTTTCATCTTCAAAATGCCAAAGGATGGGGATCCATAAGGGGCTTTTTTGCCCTAAAATTGAGGGAAAAATCAGATTGTTCACATATGTGAAATTTATGCATTTAATTATTTTAAAACATGTATATTTTAAGTTTCAATAACTATTTTTTTTATATTATTTCAGTACTTGTTTGTACTACCCAAAGACTCACAATTTCGCATTTTTGGTCAAAATTCTACTTTTTTTTTTATATGAGCACAAAGGAGCAACACTTTCTTATTGCAATATATTATGAAGTACAAAGTACACTCTGATGTAA
Source organism: Salticus scenicus (assembly GCA_963930645.1). NCBI lineage: Eukaryota > Metazoa > Arthropoda > Arachnida > Araneae > Salticidae > Salticus > Salticus scenicus. The sequence goes on along the minus strand of OZ005648.1, from coordinate 197,026,584 downwards.
ATTATACATAAAGATAAAAGTGTTGCTCCACTCCACTGCGCTCATATAATAAAAGTTAAAATTAAAGAAAATTACAATATTGCTTTCAGTGAATACATTGCGTACGCTACCACTTCACACTAGTTTGAAGGAAATGAAACTGATGAAATCGCATCTATTTAATCAAATACCATTTAAATCTCTTTTTTGTTACACTAAATATTCCTTTAAAAATATTTAAGTTTTTTTTTTTTTTTTTAATTTGTACAGTTTATATCTTAAACAATATTAAAACTTCGAATGCAGAGAATAGAATCTGCGACATCTTGAAATCTGTAACTTCGCCTACGGCGTTACTTTTGCAATCGGTATGCTATAATATTTCTTAATCCATTGACTGCCTTTGAAAAAAGGAAAATTAATTTTTTTTTCTTTTGCTCTCCACAGTTGTTTTAATATACAATGTTTATTACAACTTGAGATTAAATATGTAACTGCGTACATGATTATAATCCTTTTGAATATTATTTAAGATTTTTAAACTTTAAAAAGGAGATTAATTTCATAATTATATAATTTTGAATTATAAGTGTATTGTAGAAAAAGAAACAGCTCAGTGGCCGGATATTTCCGCTAAATTCGGCATATTCGTATTATTTAGTTAAGATGGTTAAGAATATACACAACATTCATCTTTCTACAATAATGCACAATGGATACAAATATTTTTATTCGAAACAGTATATACACAACCTATATTCGCTTATAATAGAAACATAAATGCAGAAAATTCTGTTCTAAAATTATGTAACTTTCAACATTAACGCCCCAGGGGGGCTTTTATTTAACACCATGCAGCAATGACAGGGAGGAGCTACGCATTGACACTGTTATATCATATTTCATATTAGTTATACTGAACTTTAAAGCTAATTCACATCAATTCTTATATATAGTGGTCTTAACATTCATATAATGAAATCTTAAAATTCTTCAGGGTCGAGAATCCCTCTTATGGATCCTCATCCTTTGAATTTCTTGTAATTATTTGTTTTTAAACTATGCTGGTAAAAGACATGCACTATATCAACTATTAAAAACTTGATTTTCTTATTCAAGGGACATTAAAACTCTTGATCATAGCAAAAAACTGATTTTAAAATTGGATTTCAAATAATACATTGTCTATCATATGAGTATGAGGGAGTAATTATTATTCCTAAGCAAGTTTCCTGATTTAGTAAAACTTAATAAAGCACTTCCATCAATTACATTCAATAGAAATGAATATTTACGCTGTTTTGAATAACTTTGGGTAATTTTGGGTAGACTTATGTATTATCTATAAATTATATACACACCGCATAGTGTACTCAAGTTCAGTACAATATGGAATACATATAACACAAATTGAAATGAACTTCTTTAATTTCCATGCATAGCTTTAATTCATTAAATTATTTGGTTAAATCCGTTTATAGCCGTGCGTCATGAAAAGAGCCAATTGTCTTAAGGCACGTCTTTATTGCCGAGCCAAACTGGCTTCGGCAATGGACTTTATCCGCGTTACGTATTAAATCCCTGACACGTGACTAATACAGGGAAAAATACAGAATTATAACGTTTACATTTGTGTTTTATTTGGAAATGTTCGCATTCTACAGAGAAATATTTATATCTTAGAGGGAAATTCATAGGGAAATGGAGAATCAGAAGTTAATGTTGGGTATGATTTAGCCTCGAACCCAAGAAAACGGATATGGACAATATTCCTGTGACGTCACCGTAGGTAAAATCGCCGAACACGTGACCGATATTTTGTAAACAAATTAGATTCAACATGTCATTTTATTGTTACGCATAACATTTTCGTAAATATTTCTGCAGTGAAACTTAATAATAATGTTCAAACAAGAACAAAAGAGAAATGTAAACAACTGAATCGAATGATAAAGTTAAGACTATTCCAGATCGTAAAATTGCAGAACATTTTATGTATACACACACACACACATACATATATATAATGAATAAAAGATTAATAAGAACATTTTATACACACACACACACATATATATATAGACATCAAAGCTTAAATAATTAGAATTTCAATCATTTTAATAAAGGAATCTATTAGATGGAGCATTCATTTAAATTTGTTAACATCGCCACAGTTCACATGACATCTTTTAATATTACATATGTTGATTAAGATTAAAGTATATTACTAAAACTGGATTAAAAACAAAACAAAGTTATCACTATATCACTCTTACTTCAATTTCATATAATCTGTAACTCTTAGAAATAATATTGCAAGATAAAAATTTGCAAGCCACAATGCTTAGCTATGGTAGAGTTGAGAATTGTTTACCGAAAACAGCTGATTTTTTATAGTCTCGAACCCAAAGGAGGAATATGGTCCATTGTCCATTGGGATGGACAATAACTTTGCTTTGCCTCGCTTTCCAAAAAATGGTCGAGTTTCGACCACTGGGCGATACTAGTAGTAATAAATACACTTTTCAAAAATAAGTAATCAGGTTTCAGTTAATTAGAATGCATTACGTTTTATATTAAATGAATATATATAATGATCCTCATCTGTCATGAACGAATCCGGTTAGTACCGCTTCAAAACAGAAACTTTTGGCAGCCATTTTTTTTTCCGTTTGTTCAACTCACTGAGCTGGTTCAACTCACGGAAACATACATATAATATGTTTTGTATCGCACGTATTCTTATTTATTTTCACTAAAACCTTGAAAAACTATTCAATTGTAATGTTTAAAGATCTAAACTAAATATAATGGATCACTGGCTATTATAAACATGAATCTATAAATAGAATTATGTAACTTCATGATTGTATGCAACGGAATACCAAATAAAAAGAAACCAAAACTGTTGCCATTCAGAAAATACAAATTCCAAATGGATTCCGAATGAACGACTCTTTGACTGTTTCTACGAAAAAAAAAAAAAAAAACGCTTAAAGTATTTCTAAAACATATTAAAGCCTTAAAACTCTTAAAATATTTGTAAAAGCATATTAAAGTCTTTAAATATTTTTATCAAGCTTCATTGTTTGTATACATTGTAAGGTATGATTGGCGTGGAGTTCAGTACGTAAATGACGCCAGTTGATTTTAGTTTTGAAATTAGTGTAAATTTATAGTTGGGATAGAATGTTTGGTTGGGCTAGTAAAGGTCACCAGTTGAAATGAGTATTGAAAGTAGAGCAGTATAAGGTGATAATGTCGAGTCAAGATAAAATGTTCGGTTGAGAATGAGAAAGTCCCTAGCTGGATCCCGGATATTTTGGCGATGTTGCGGGTGAGATAGCTGGTTGGAAGTATCGAGTAGAGTTGAATTTGGGTTAGCATGGAGTGTCTGTAATTATTGGATAGATAATTAGAAAATACGCAAGCAAAGTGATGACGTCACTGGCCGGCAGTGGATGCAAAAAAAAAAGATTTCCTATGTTAATCGCCCATTGGATTTTTTGTAAAAAATTATTAAAAATTGAGGCAAATTATTTCCCGATTTTAATCCCCATATTTCGGTATCTGCATGCGTTAGATTAAGTTGTTTTTGCTGTAAAATTGATAAAATTTAAATTTTAAATTTTAAAACTCTAGAAAAAGAATGGCAAACTTCTATATTCGATTCAAAACATAAACATTTCATTTCAAAGGATGATATTTACACAATAAATATCCAACTAAAATACTAATTAAAAGGAAAATGATAAATATTCTATCATAATTTGAAGTCAAATTTGTTTTTCAAATGTCTAAATAAAGTGTCTGATATAAGATACTCATATGTTGCAGCGGAATAGATTTAATATATCTGTCATCCTTGGCGGAAAAAAAATATCGCCAAATTATTTTGGCGAACATATTTAATTCCTTTCAAAAATCATGGTTATTTTAACAACTTATATTAAAAGAGCGATGAATTATATGAAACAATATTTCGTACAATACATATTACGAAAATAAACATCTGTCATGTATATTTTCGTATTATGTTTTTAATCGCCAAATACAAAAAACGCCAAAGATGACACAGTTTTGAAACTTAAAATTTTGTCAATTTGACAGCAAAATAACTCAATCTAACACATGGATACGATAGTATATCTATACCCAAATACAGGTATTAAACTCGGGAAATAATTTTTCTCGATTTTTAATAATTTTTTACAAAAAATCCAATGGACGAATAACATAGGGAATCTTTTTCTTGCATCCACGGAAGGTCAGTGACGTCACACTTCGCTTGCGTATTTGAAAACAGGATCTTCGATAGTCTTAAAAAAAAGTATTTTGGTAAAATAAAGTGAATAGTTTTTTACTTTCTCTTACCCATAGGGTCGAGAAAGTATTGTTTTAGGGTCAAATTTTCAAACGTGGGTTTTTGTTATACTTACATGTTCTGAGTTCCCCTGAATACGAAAATCATGTTTTTAGCGAATGGTCTCTGTGTGTGTGTGTCTGTCTGTCTGTGTGTCTGGATGTCTGTGTGTCTGTTATCAGCATATCTCAAGAACAAATAGTAGCAGAAATTCCAAACTCGGTATTCTAAATGTGTATCATATAGGGATGCTACAGTAAGATTTCGTTGAGATGAAGCAAATGGTTCGTGTACAGGGACATTCAAAAGTATTTAAATACATTACGTCTATGGGGGAAATTGCAGGTAAGTAGAATTTAACATCTATAGACTGCGCTAGACCAAATAAAACGAATATATATTTTTTGTAATAGAGATAATCAACTGGGTTTTTTTTTTTTTTTTTTTTTTTTTGTGTATGTAGGAGCCTCGCTGACCCCCCCCCCCCCTCGAGGGGAGTAAATTTTCATGATGGGTATCTTTCAAAAGAGCTCGACAATACCTTTAAAACGAATGGTTGAACCATCGATCAGCGATAATTTAAAATAAAGTTATTGATTCTTTTTAATTTTAACAAAAAAAAAAAGAAAAACATTTTTTTTTTTTTTTTTTTTTTTTTTTTTTACTTTAATATTGAGAATAAATTCTTTTTTTTTATTTTTTTTATTTTGGATATTTAGTGTTATGCTACTTCTCTAATATGGAAATCGTCTGTATTATCATACAAGATATTTTTTTTTAAATAATAATTTTAATAAATTATTTTTTAAAAACAGAATTATTTTTTAATAACCGAATTAAATTCTGTATAAATGTAGGTGCATTAATGAAACGAGGGGTTGAGGAGATCCAGAACTAATTATCATATAAAATTCTTCCGAAGCCTAATTTGAATTGTTCAACATAGGTTTACATAACAGTACTCGTTATCTTACCTGTTAATCTCCAACCTGTACTTATAGTATTAAATTTCAGGGTAAGAGAAAGTCGTGTGAGTGACACACCAGATTATTCTTATTATGAGGACTTTAAATAGATCACTTAACGGAACACTGGGATGTGTTGTTGCTGTTGTGGTTGTCGGGCCTATATTTTTTGTCAGCGAGCAGTTTTTTTATTGTCATTCATATTTATTGATCGGGTAGAATTTTTTTAATTTCAGAACGAAAATTATAAAATATCGAAACACATTTGATTTATAAACAAAAATTGAAATTACATTTAAATGATCACGTGGTAATCTTCATGTTCTAAACATTGTTTTCAAGATTTATTGTTCACATTCCGTCATTTTTGACGGGGTTATATACTAGTATATATATATTTTCCATTTACAGCTGACGTAAATCACCAAAAAAAAAAAAAAAAAAATAATTACATCATAAATAAATGAATAAATAATAATAATAATAATAAAAAACTAATAAATCATAAATTAAATCTTTTTTTTTTTTTTTTTTTTTTTTTTTAATTTGCCTCCATGTTCAATAGTATTAAATTACGGTTTTGCACTCGTTTAGTCAATAGGGCAGTTCCTTGTTTGTAAACAAACATCTCAACTTTTATGAGTGGTTGGCAAAAAGGCTTGGGAAAAGCATAGCGATGGCGATTACTTGATTACTACCAACGGAAAATCAATGGTCGGCGGGGCGCGGGAAAGTCGAGCGCGCTTTTTTGCCAACCACATGAGGTCACGAGGAAATGCTCTATAAGCATTTCTAACACTCTAAAGGTTGTTGCCTTATAAAATAAAAAATCTGTAGTTGAAAATATAGGGAAGTTACATCTATACAAATTACTGTGCCTATGCTTTTTATTGAATTATAAGAAATTGACAAATTGAACAACTTTCTTCTATAAAAATTTTTAATACAAAAGATTACGTGTATACAATGAAAAAGTGCATAAAAATAAAGGTATTTTTGAATGCCTCTTTGAGATTCTAATAAGAGATTTTCTTTTCCTTTAAATTCTCTTTAACCATAACTTTCTAACAATGCTACTTTCAATCCTCTACCCCCATAATTAATATGTTAAAAACGTACAACAAATTTTATGTTTGCGAATTAATATTTAGATTATTACCATTCTTTTGTGTATTTATTTTTAACAAAAGTTGAATGCCTGAAGTTTTAACATTCTCGCCAACTTTTATTTCGCCAAAGGTAATGCCTTCCCCCCTCATTCGACGGAATTGTCCTATCGAGGGAAAACGGCAGAAAGGAATGCGGCGGAGTTGTCCTGCTGGGGGAAACAGCTGATAAATTTTTCGGCGGAGTTGTCCTATGCCCTGGATAGCAACAGTTCATTTTATGACTAAAACCAGTTATGGACATTGTCAGATAAAAAAGACATACTGATGTAAGAATGCGCCAAACAAAAAATTAAACCTTCCACTCATCCCAGGATCCATACAAATAGAGGATATTTTTCTGTTATAGAAATGCTTTAACAGTATGGTATTTAATTTAATATAATAGAAAAAAAAATTAAAAATACTACTTAAACTACATCTTTTCACACAAAAAAAAAAAAAAAAAAAAAACAGAAAATATTTTTGAATATTTATGTGCTTACATCCAGCTTTTCTGAACCCCTTCTTAATTTTAAATATAATTGAACCGATTGTTTTCTCTATTAGAAAAAATAATGTAGCGTCTAACTTTCAAATTTTATCACGAATCAATGCTAAATTTGAAAACCTTGTGAGAAAGTTTCTTTTATTTTACCATGTTTTTATAAACTTCGATTCTTGCTTGTTTGTTTGTTTGTTTATTTGTTTATTTGTGTGTCCGGTACAAATCTTGCAATCGATTTTAACTAACTTCCCTACTAGCTAGACCTTTGAAACCTCCAGAATAGCTCAGAACCCGATGTTAAAAAAATACTTCGAAGCCCGATTTTCGAATTGTTGATTAGTTTTCTTTTAATTAATTAAAATATGAAAATAATAACCTCCTAATAGCTTTAAAAATAGCCATTAAAATATTAGCTATAATTAAATTGTTGCAAAAAAAAAAAAAAAAATACGAGTTTATTTTTCTTTTGACATAAAAATAAATACATTTAATTAAACGTGAACGTTAAAAAATAGTAAAAAGTTAAATTATGCATCTCACAAAAATTTATGTCATTATCACTTTAAAAAATTTATATGCATTGATAAAGTGCTAATGTAGTTCTATAGCTATGATTCAACAGAAAATTTAAAAACATGGTATATAAAAAGTTTTTTAACTTATAATAATTTTGATAAAAATCTTAACCTTCTTTTTATAGTATATTTCCACTGGACTTGTTCAAATCAATGTAAAACTCATTCATCTGTAACAGGGTAAGATATTTTTTAGTTTTTAACAAGGTCTTGTTGCTTGCGAAATTATTTCTTACGCTACCTTGATTTTTTATTTTGATCAAAAGAGTATTCTAAAATTTTTCAAATTTAGCAGCATGTTTAATTTTCCTTGTTAGTTTTCTTTAAAAATTGCAATTTCTTATTTTTTTTTCAGTCAATTTTTACCATTTTTTTTTTCTTTAGAAAAAACAACGTAATGAGAGAAACTATTTGCAAGTTGTAAATAGAATACCGATGTTAATACGAGGCTTTTAATTTATAACTTCGATAATTAAGGTAATAGAAATTTCTAACCAAGAGAAATTTGTTCCTTGGATTATTTGACATAACATTGGTATTTCTCACGGCCCAGAGAACCCTCCTGTTCGCGAAGAGATGCGGTCGCAGACAAAAACATTTTACTCCAATGACAGTAACTTTTTTTAATATACAGAGATGAATTATATAAATGAAAAATAAATAGTGTAACAGCCGTTGATACACGACGTAGTCGATTGAAATGAAAAGATTAATTTAAGAAAATGAAATAGCAAAGTCAATGGATAAGATTGAAAAAAAATTAATTAATTAAATAATTATATATATATATATTTATATATACATAAGCGTAATAAAGAGAATTGGTACCGCCCAGTGGTCGAAACGCGACCATATTTCTTACAAAACAAAGCAAAGTAATTGCCTTCTCGTAAACAGAATTAAATTGCAACGCAACTGCGCCAATTGTTTGTCGATATGCATCTAAAGTGAATCAGCAGAGTTTTATTTAGTATATTTCTCTAAGTTTGGTACACTGTAGATGCTCAGCCTTTCCTGAAATGAGAGGAAATCGCAACGTGGAAGCGGACCTTGTTCGGTGATATAGCATAAAAGCTAATCGGCACCAATCCAATCCAAGGTCCAACCAAACATCAAGTTTGGTTAAATTAGGTATTGTTTCATAAAGTACAGTGTTCGAACTCAAAAAGACAAATATTTTCTAAAAATGGTCGAGTTGAGTTCAAGAAACTTCAAAACGTGCAACTTCATTAAAAACCGAAAATCTAAAAAATTTCTGAATCTTATGCTTTCTTCTTATATATGCAGAGGATAGAATAATAAATCCACTTTTTTAAAAATAAGTAGTCAATTTTAGTTAATTAAATCAATCTCAAAATGTGTAAATTCATCGAAAACCGGAAGTCGAAAATTTTTCCAAATCTTAAACTTCCATCTTATATATGTAGAAGATATAAGCAAACGAAATGTAACGTCACTGACCGTTGTTGCGGTCGTAAAAGATTCCCTATGTTAATCGTCCATTGGATTTTTTGTAAAAAAATATTAAAAATTGAGGAAAATTATTTCCCAATTTTAATCCCCGTATTTGTGTATAATTAAAAATTAGTCATCGTGCACATGTGCTAGATTAACTCCTTTTGCTGTCAAATTGACAAAATTTTAATTTTAAATTTCAAAACTCTAGAAACAAAACGGGCATAGATTTGATTTGTGTTCGTCCTTGGTGTTTTGTGTATTTGTCGATGAAAAACGTAATACGAAAACATATATGCCAGATGTATATTTTCTCAATATGTATACTATATATATTCTACGAAATATTGTTTCATATTATTGATTGCTCTGTTAATATACGTTATTAAAATAACCCTGATTTTTGAAAGAAATTAAATATGTTCGCCAGATAATTTGATGATCTTTTATTATTATTATTATTTTTCTCAAAGGACAACAGATATCAAATCTGTTTCTTTGAAATGAATCTCATTCCTTTGAAATGAAATGTTTATGTTTAAATTCGAAGATGGAAGTCAGTCCTTTTATTTTTCCAGAGTTTTGAAATTTAAAATTAAAATTTTATAAATTTTACAGGAAAAATAACTCAATCTAACACACAGACGGTAACTTATACACAACTAGACCCAAATATGGGGATTGAAATATGGAGATAATTTTCCGTAATGCTAACAAGAAAATCCAATTGAGGATTAACGTAGGATATCTTTTGCTTGTCTTCACAGATGGCCAGTGACATCATCACTTCGCTTGCGTACAGTAATAAATCTATTTTTTTAAAAATAAGTAGTCAGTTTCAGTTAATTAGGATGCATTATACTTTTTGTTTAAAAATATGCCTTCAAGTTAGAGCTGACGAAAATCACAAAAAAATAATCTTAAGAATTAAGATAAATTAATTTAGGTTCATTTAAGAATTTTAAGCCATAAACGAACCTGGATTACGATTTTATCATTCTTCTAGAACAACGCAATAGACTTTTGAAATATGATCAATACGATTGATTTATAAATGGTTTAATGCTCTTCAGTTTGATGTTTGAGTAGAATTATAAAAATTTAAAAATTCTGTCAAAGACAGAGTTTAGTTTAGTACGGGCTATTAATTTCAATATGTAAAACTTTATTTTTATTTTTTATTTTTAACACTTTCCAACAAGGTTGAAAAGTGTTAATGACTTCGGTTTGTGTGTCTGTCTGTCTGTCCGCACTCTAACTCCCGTAAATACTTATGGAATTTCTTGAAACTGATATATGTTATTCTAGTTCGCTATCGGATGTTCCCTATTGAAAATGGAGTTTATGCCACTACTGGTTTGTGTACAGGGACACCCGAAAGTATTTCAAAGCATTGTGTTCTATGAGAGGTATTTCTATAAACCATATTTTCATATCTTTACTGTGCACATACCTTAATGAAACTGAAATATGTTATTCAAGTTCATTATTGGATGTTTCCTGTAAAAAATACAGTAAATATCACCACTGGTTTATGTACAGGGACACAAAAAATATTCCAAAGCATTGCGTTGTATGAGAGATATTTCTGTAAACAAATTTTCATAACTTTACTTGATACGAAGTTTTATGAAATTGAAATATATTATTTGTGTGCAGAAAAGAATGCTTGGCATAGAATATAGCATGATTAGCATTAGATTTACAGGATGACACAAAAATATTCATTTATATTAAAAGCTAATAATAAAAAATTGCTAGAATTGTATTTTCGTTTACATTAAGCGTTTTAAACACTTTCTAACATTTGTCAAGTGTGAATATGATTTCAATTTGTGTATATGTCCGTCTGTTCGTCTGTTTGTCTGCCCGTGCTTTAACTCTCGTAAATATTTATGGAATTTTTTGAAACTGATATATGTTATTCAAGTTCACTATCTGGTGTTCCCTATTGAAAATGAAGTTTATACCTCTGCTGGTTTGTGTACAGGGGCACCCAAAAATATTCGAAAGCTTTGTGTTCTATGAGAGGAGTTTCTATAAACCATATTTTAATACCTTTACTGTATAGAAACTTTAATGACATTTTAATATGTTATTCAAGTTTCCTTTCGGATGTTTCCTATGTAAAATCGAGTACATTTCTAATTTTTTTTGTGTACAGGTGCACTTGAAAGTATTCCAAAGCATTTCGTTCTGTGAGAGTTATTTTTATAAACCAAATTTAAATAATTTCACTTTGAACAAAGCTTAATGCAATTGAAATAAATGATTTGTATGCACAAAAGAGTGCCTTCTTTATAATGTAGTATGATTAGCATTAGATTTACATGGCCACACAAAAATATTCAGTTACATTAAGAGCTATTAATAAAAATTTGCTAGAATTGCACTTTCGTTTACAATAAGCGTTTTATCACTTTATTATATTTTTAGTGGGAATATGCTTTCAATTTGTGTCTGAATGCCCGATTGTCTATTTTTCTATCTGTTTGTTTCCGGCTCCTATCGTCGATAAATATTTTTAGAATTTTTTACAAATGATACAATCAAGTTCACTATGGAATTTTCCCTACTTAAAATAACATTAATAGATCCTGTGCAACTGGTTTGTTTACTGAGACAACAGCAACAACAACAATTAAAAAAAAAAAAGATTTTGATGAAATTCTGCACTGTAAAAAAAACCACAGTAAAATTACAGCGAAAAATGCTGGCAATATGGGTGCCAGCATATTTTGCTGTTAATATACAGCAATTGCGTTTTTCCAAGGAAACAGCAGCTTTGTCAATTTTACAGTAATTTGTGCTGTTTTTTTACAGCAGTTTTGTATTTCAACTTTTACAGTTCTTTTGTAAATTATACAGCATTTTTTGCTGTTTTTTTACAGCAATTTTGTATTTTAGCTTTTACTGCACATTTGTCAATTTTACAGTATTTTCTGCTATTATTTTTACAGTTGATTTGTATTTTAGCTTTTACAGTAAAATCGTACTTTTTACTGCTTTTTCTGCTGCTTTTTACAGCAGTTTTGGATTTTACACTCCTGCTCAAAAGCTTAGCAAGATTTGCAAACGATCAGTTTTTTTCCATTTAAAAACGTATCTCTCGATGAAATGTTTTTAGACATTGGGTATTTAAAGAATTGGGTCTTCCTCGTGTTTTTCACTGAAGATTGGTTTAAGACAACATTTAGGGGGCCGGTAAAAAATTGAGAAAAATCAATAACGTTTGTGATCACCGTGTATCATTAAGCAAGCGAAATGAATCGTAACTTTAGAATATGTTAATGTAGATCCAATTCAATTTGTAGATGAACTTGTGTGACGATAGAATGTTAAATAACACAGATATAAGTATTTATTTTAAAGCTAAAAAAGAAAAAAAAAATCGACATATTTTTCATTTATAATATACAGAGTTTTTAACGCAAATTATTTCCACTTTCAGATAAGTAGGAAAAACACTTTTAAAATAATATACTGCAATCGGAATAATTTTTTTTTTTTTTTTAATATCTCGGGAAATATGAGCATTTTTATGAAAAACGTTTTTACTACGCATGTGGAAAAGATTAAAAAATGTTTTATTGCATAGGTTGAAAGCTAGATATATTGGGCAACTTTTGTCAAAAATGCCTTTGAATAGAGTAAAAATTTAGTAAATTATACGAAAAAGAATGAGCTAGATTTTAGATATTTTCCTAGAGTTTGAATTTCTTAAGCGAATTTTCACATGCCGCGTAATTAATGTAAAGATCCAATTATTTTATCAACTTAGCAAAAGCTCTATTTTGTGAAAAACCCTTTATCATCTTACAAATCTTAGTAAATAAACATAAAGATGTTAGAGTTACAAGCTTATAAGAGATTTTTCACAAAAATGTACATTTGGAGTGCAGCTGAAATAATTGAATCTTCAAATTAATTATGCGGCATGTGAAGAACCACTTAAGAAATTTCAACTCTTGAAAAATATCTAAAATCTAGCTCTTTTTTTTCTGTATAATTTGCTTAATATTTACTCTATTCGAATACCCTTTTGACAAATGTTGCCCAATTTATATAGCTTTCAACCTATGCATTTTTTTTAAATCTTTCTCAGATGCGCAGTGAAAGCGTTTTTCATAAAAATGCTCAAATTGCATGAGATATTAAACATATTTAAAATCCGATTACTGTATATTGTTTTAAAAGTGTTTATTCAAGTTATCTGAAAGTGGAAATAATTTGCGTTAAAAACTCTGCATAGTATAAATAAAAAAAAAAATGTTAAATTTTTCTTTCTTTGAGCTTTAAAATAAATGCTTATATCTGTATTATTTAACATGCTAGCGTCACACAAATTCATCCACACATTGAACTGGGTCTATATTAACATATCCTAAAGTTTCAGTTCATTTCGTTCACTTAACGAAACAGGGTAATCACAAACATTATTGTTTTTTGTCATTTTATTACCGGCCTCTTAAATGCTGTCATAAACCTATCTTCACTGAAAAACACGAGGAAGACTTAGTTCTTTAAATACTCAATCTTTGAAAACATTTCATCGAGAGATAAATTTTTAAATTGAAAAAACTGATCGTTTGCAAATCTTACTAAACTTTTGAGCAGAAGTGTAATTTTTATAGCACATTTGCAGATACATTGTTTTATTTACTAAAAGTGCAATTTTAAAGTTAAAAAATTAATATATGCTTCGATACCTCTATTATAACATTATCTTTGATTTTTTATGCATTTTTATTTTTTGGCATCTGTTGATTAACAGGCAAATTTAGTTTTTCTTTATAGTATACCTGCAGTAGATATAACTATATTTTTAGAAAATTTATGATGTTTCATTGCACATAGTATTTTTTATGGTAAAAATTTATATTGTTTATCTTATGATAGCTGGATAATAAAACTTAGACAGAAAATTTAATCCGGTTATCATATGAAAAATAATGGAAATTTTCATTTGCAAAAAACACTGTGCAATAAAATATTATATAAATTTGCCGAAAATATGGTTAAAGCTACTTTAGAAATACAGCAGACAAAAAAAAAAAAAAAAAAAAAAAAAAAAAAAAAAAAAAAAACGAATTTTCACAAGAATCCGTAGATGGCGCTGAAATGAGAAATGAAAATATATAAAAAATGGAAGATTGTGTGACAGTTGAAACAGTCTTGAAAAATATACCTTGTGGTATCGAAACATATGTTAATATTTTAACTTTTATATATTTTTAACAAATAAATCAGTGTTTCATTATATTTAGTGTTTTATTCATATTTATATAGACATTTGTAGACTTTATATAACTTTTCGATGTTATTTTGTTTATTTATTTATTTTTCTAAGATTTTGTGTCATTTTGTAAATTTTATGGCATTTTCCCTTGTTAATTCCAAAGCAAAAATTTGCTGCAAATTTTATTAAAAAACAATTACTCTGTAAAAGTATAATTTCTGAGAATTTTTCTCTGATTTCAGAACAGTTTAAGTATTATGAGAGTTTGGTATCTTATTATTACATAATTTTTTCTTTTTTACAACTTTCCCTTTCATGTGTTATTTTTATAAATTCATGCCTTACTGGCAGAGAAACTGAACTTTTACAGAGTTTTATTTACTTAATTTTTCTTTTGTTTCTTTCAGAACGCCTCATATACAGCTTAAGAACATGAAATATTCAATCATATATAGTTTTCCATAACTATACCTATTAGGTACAGCATAGAATTAGATACAGAACAGCATAAAAATATTTTGTAAAAAATTTTATATTATGCTTTCTATGCTACACTGTATTTTCATATGTTTTCTATATTATCAAAATTATAAAAATATATATAAAATAAAAAATAAATAAACAACTAAATTAAAATGTTTTCTATTTGCAGAATAAAGATAATATTGAATTTATTTGATTGAAAATTTTCAACTTATTTACCATATATGTTGAAAATTAAAAAAGAAAAAAAAAAAAATGGAAAATTTATGAGTTATTTTCTCAAAAAAAAAAAAATAAAAAAAATAAATAAATAAATAAATAAGTAAATAAATAAAATCAAAAGCGTCCTTTCCCCTTTCCATTCTTCTTCTTCTTCTTCTTCTTCTTTTTTTTTTTTTTTTTTAATTAAGCTTTAATGGAAATTCAATATTTTATTTATACTATTCTTGCATTTACATGTACAGTCGGCTGCAAAATTTTTCGAGCACAAGCCAATAATTTCTATATTTAAAAAGTACACTTAAGACTGTTTTGCTAAGTAAATCCTTGTCGAATCATGTTCTTAGACTGATTAAGAACATGACTCAACAAGGATTTATTTAACAAAGCTGTATTAAGTGTACTTTTTTTGGCAAGGATTGTTGTTAGTGCTCGAATAATTTTGCAGCCGACTGTAAAATGAAGCTAAAAGGTAATTATCTAAAACATTAATATGGAACATAATTACAGCAATATCACGTGAAAACTGCAATTAAAAATGTTTAATTTTTAAACGAACTTGTATACATTTATTAAAAATTGTGCATGACATTTATTTACATATCAAAACCATTCGTAATTCGATAGGTTATTCATCAACAATTACAACACGCGGGGCATGACTCCATCTTTAATGCTATTTTTTCTTTGTTTATTTTCCATGCTCGGGTTGATATTCATCAAGCACCTGGAATAAAAGAGATAAAAAAAAAATTTCATTTAGAAAACAATAATCTCAAAGGAATTGTGTTTTACCTTTGAAAATATTACACACAGAGAAACAGCATAGGGCTATATATGTATATATATGTATACACGCAACATTATGCATAATAGATAACTTCTTAATTTCATCTATAATTTAATTTTTTATTTCATTTGGCAGAAAAACTGACCAATTTTCATAAAAATCAAAATTTATTGGTAGAAATAAATTCTGCTTTTATCATTAGTTTTGCCCCAATAATTTCCTTCTATTAATTTTTCTTATATAATTATGAGAAATGCCAGCTTTAACCCGATCCACCAGTGGCCAAGAAGTTCTGCTCTGAAAGCTGGTAGACGTAAGGTGACAAGTTCGACCGCAGGTCGCGCTCGTCTGCCTAGACGTTCCGAATTTCCAGTAGTTTTCTTCAAAACTTGCGTAAATATGATTTAGGACTCTGGAGGGAAAAAAAAAAAAAAAAAAAAAAAAAAACACTGGTGAGGGCGCTCTACTTAGACCAAGGCACATGGCGCAGTCAATTTGTCTTAACCCCAACACCTGTACACCTTTTTTTTTTCTTTTTCTTTTTAACCCAGTAACTCAATTTACATTTTCTTAAAAGCACATGCATTTTTATTAAGTCCCCATCTTCCCATATAACACATAATGCATAATTCTCTTCATCGAAATCAAATGTTGCTGCTGTAACAGCTTCAGTACCTGGACACTCAACACACGCTTTTAGCAAACAATTTTTATTGTTAACATGACATAAATATTTCATTAGAATATTTCACAAGCTAAATAAATCAATTATTAACCCAATAAGCATTGTTATTTAGTTTTTCAATTTATTTTAAATAGATATATACTTCATTTTCCACAAAAATGATTAAAGGTTTTTGTTCAAAATTGTTTAATACCCAGAAAGAGACATCTGCTTGTCACGAATAACAAGAAACTGTCTCTTCCCCTTCTTTGAAAGGCATATCAAAATATTTATTCAGGAACAATGATATCTTAGTTTGTTTAAAAGATTATTCTGAACCACTGATTTATATACACATAGGAAAAGAAATTGTTATAAATTTTGTACAATATTTTAGAAAAAAAGTTACGTAAATAAAAAGACCTTTTAGGGGGAAAAAGTTTAGAGATATTTCACTTAGTAATGATCTTTTTATTACTTATTTAACTTTTTTTTTTTTTTTTTTTAATAATCTATGATGGTGATCAGACATATCGTTCCTGAGGTGAGATGGAATCATCGATTAGAACGCTATTCCATACAACAATCAAATGAACAAACAAATAAATAAATAAATAAAAAAATAAAAAAATCTTTATCAGACGTTCCCATTTTTTTTTTTTTTTTTTTTTTTTTTTTTGAAACATTTTAAAATCTTGTGCAATGAATTTCATACTTCATTTTGAACAAAATGAAGGAAAACAAATGCGGAAAAATATTTTTAAATTATGAAAAGTATGAAAAATTTTGAGAAAACTCAATCATTAATTCATTATTTTTTCATGCAATGGGCCAATTCGTATTAAATATTGAGATATAGGTTATTAATGTAAAATTTACGAGAAATAAATAGAAACGTAACTTTCGCTTGAAGTCACAGTAAGAAAGTCATAATTTAAATGTAGTTTCTATGAGAGTAATAAATTAAATATCTCTGCATTAAACTGGAAAAAAAAAAGAAAGAAATTAAACACTTATTAGCAAAGATTGAAAAAAAAAAAAAAAAAAGAGAGAGAGAGAGAGAGAGAGAAATAATTTCAGGAAGAAATTCAATTCTGAAAATTAAGCCTATAAAAATCGCCATTTTTAAAAAGAAAGACTTGACAAAAATAAGCAAATTTAAAACTAACTCTAAACGAAAATCGATGAACTTTAAACGACCTTTTTCAAAAATTGGACGAGTTTAACATTGCTTGAGAAAAAAAAAAAAAAAAAAATGATGGAAAAAAGAAAAAAAATCTAGAAATCTCTTTTAAAATTCACGTTTGTATTATACATACTAATTCCATAAGTTTGGAACCAGTAATAAAAACAGTGTTTAAAATAGAACAAGAAATCTATAAATTTTACAAATAATACAGTAGGCAAAATAATCTGATTAAGTAAAAATTATATTGTACTTTCTCTCAACAAATAATATAAAAATTTACATTTCATGATAAGAATTTCTATCGTACTTAATTATACAATAGGTTGTATAAAATAATGGACGATTTATGACTGGATCTTTGTGAATCAAGTATATAAGTCTGATACATTTATAACAATAAAAGAATACAAAACAATTAAAATTGCACTTACCAGAAATCGAAGAGCAGGAATTAAAATTCACCTGCTTGAAGTTTCAGCTTCCTTTTGTCAGAATCTCTGGATAATAAAATAATGGCGCACGCAGCTGTAGAACAACCAGATATAAAACATCAGCAGACGATTTCACAAATTACAGTAAAAAAAACTAAAATGCTGTTTTTCCTCAGCTTGCGAAAAATTTACAGCAGATTATGCAGTTTTTTTCCCGTTTTTTTTTACAGTGTGGCAAAAGCAGAATTTAGTTTAGGACGGAGGACTATTAGATTTTTTTTTAAATTTTAGATTTCGACAAATGTCCAACTATCGAAATCGACAACGCAAAAATCCCAGATTGAGACTAATAGGCACTCAGTCCTAAAAAAAAAAAAAAAAAAAAAAGTCAATGGATTAAGTTTTAGGACAGAATTTTTAAAAGTTATATTTAAAATCTTTCTATTATAAAAATCATAAAAACATTCACATGTAGTTTTAATATTCTAAAATAATATTTTGCATAGAATATCATATGATTAACTTTTTCAGATTAAAAGTTATTCGATACAACAATTACGTACAGTTGGAAAGTGTTACTAATCAATGCGCGCTGCAGGATTTTTTTTCTTGTTTAATTTTAATTTAGTTTTTATCTCAATTTTAACACTTTCCAACAAGATTGAAATTATTCGGTTTGTCTGTCTGTCTGTCCGTGCTCTAACTCTCGTAAATATTTATGGAATTTCTTGAAACTGATATATGTTATTCAAATTCACTATCGGATGTTCTCTATCGAAAATGGAGAGAACACCTTTACTAGATTATGTACAGGGACACCCAAAAGTTAAAGTTTTACAAAGCATTGTATCCTATGAGAGGTATTTTTATAAATCATATTTTAGTACCATTACTTTACACAAATCTTAATGAAATTGAAGTATGTTATTCAGGTTCACTATCGGATGTTTCTCATTGAAAATGGAGTAAACACCATCACAGATTTGTATACAGGGACACCCGAAAGTATGCCCAAGCACTGTGTTCTATGAGAGGTATTTCTATAAACCATATTTTAATACTGTTAATTTACACAAATCTTAATGAAATTGGAATATGTTATTCAAGTCCACTATATGTTTCTCATTAAAAATGAAGTAAATACCATCACGGGTTTATATACAGGGACACTCGGAAGTATTCCTAAGATTTGTGTTTTATGAGAGGTATTTCTATAAACCATATTTTAATACCGTTACTTTACACAAATCTTAATGAAATTGAAATATGTTATTCATGTCCACTATCAAATGTTTCTCACTGAAAATGGAGTATGTACCGTCACTGGTTTGCTTACAGAGGTACCCGAAATTATTAGTAAGCACTGTGTTCTATGAGAGGTATTTCTATAAACCAGATTTGAAGGACTGTACATTGCACAAACTTTAATAAAATTAAAATATATTATACATATGCACAAAAGAAGCTTTCCATAGACGACAGTATTATTAGCATTAGATTTACAAGGCCACACAAAAATATACTCAATCGAATATACTCGATCGGGGCAGTTAAGTGGTTAATAAATTAAAGTAATGTGACTATAAAATTATGTTGCATTACCTAATCATCAAATAAAATTTATCCAACAATTTTTACTTTCCTAGGTATGCATAGAATAAAACTCTCTGTTCAAAAAATAAAATGATGCGTTTCACCAGATAAAAGATTCGAGTTTATCTGCAACCAATAGTTTGGTGCTGATTTTCACTATTTAAATAGTGATTACTGCTAAAGTAGTAAATGATGAAAATTAGCTCCAAAATATTATTGCAGCTAAACTGCAACCATTTTTAAAGTGGAAACATACCATTTTATTTTTAAAAGTTTGTTGGATTCATAAAAAAGTTTTGTTTTCCAGTTTTTAATTTATTTACACGTTTTGAAACTTCCTGAACACGATTTGATCATTTTTCGAAAATTCCTGTGTGTTTCTATAAGTATGTACAAAACATTTTTGGTAGCTGAAGATCAAATGCACACAATTTCATAAAAATTAATTTAATTTCACGCTGACTTAAATCGGTGTTTATCAACTTTTAATGAATATCGCCCAACAGTTAGTGCTGTTAAAATTGGTGTTGTAAAATTTCCCCTTGTATGAAAAGAGTCTATCTCACCTTCTATAGCAGATAAATTTATAAAATTTGATATCAGCGATGTCAATAACAGGGAAAAAAAAATAATAATAAAAATGCTGATTTAATTTAGGTGTATATCGGCCAACAAATGACGCTGCTATTATTTACCCTTTTTTTATGGCTACATCTCAACATCATATAATTAAGAAATAGCATATACTTTACTGCATATTTTCAGAGAGTTTCATTTAAAAAAAGTCTTCAATAATCAAAGCATATTTACTTTAGTATAAAATCTTTTTTGCTTAAATCTAAAAGAAAAATTCTTGTTTCCAAAGTAAACAATTGCACCTTTGATTCGGACGTCGTAAAAATATATATATTATATTTAATTTTTCAACAAAAATTAAGAATTAATGTTTCTACTTTAGAAAAATGTAATATGGATCACTAATGTAATTCTGCAATAATTAGTTACATTATCTTTAAAATGTGTACATAAAATATATTTTTCAACATTATTGATTTCTTTTTGTTGTAATTTTACATAAGAGTAGTTACTATGCGGACTTATTCAAGATATTCGAACCGCAAGTTCACTTCCAACTTTGGTTTGAATTAATGTAGTAATTTTAAAAGTTATCGTAATGGCACATTTTCAAATAGCAGCCTGATTTCAAATGACCGCAACTTGGAAACAAAATGTTGGAACAAGTTGCGCAGTGAACTCATCCACGATATTTGTGGGGTAAGTTCATTGTCCAACTTTAGATCGAACTGAATCTGTATTTAAAAAGTTACCTTGATTATAAATTTTCAACTGGTACCCTGATTTCAAATTGTCCTGCTTAGCACATCTGCACATCGCATAGCTAACATCCGCCCTTTGTTAAAAATGGTGGATAAAATTCATTAATAACCTTGGTTGAGGCCCTTATATGGTTTATTATACATCAAAATTCAAGAGGCCGCCACTTGAAAACATCTTGGTTAATAAACTCATCCAAAATATTTATAAGTTCACTGTTCAAATTTAGTTCGATCTGAAGTATTATTTCGGGAGTTATCGTGATAACAAAATTCCCATTGTATATATATATATATATATATATATATGGATAGACAGATAAACGAAATGATTGCAAACCAAAAAAGTTACCGAAACATATGATTTTCACTCATGTTAAAATGTTTAAAATGAGTTTATAGTACTTTTTTGGTATGTTGTATTAAAAAATTCGTTTATCCTCTGTAAAATCCACTAATACAATATTTCAAACTAATATTGCTCAATTGATACAAATCGTTTATAGTCTACTTAAAAAAGTAATATAAATAAGAAAAATAAATATTTTATTTTTAATGAATTGCAAAGTTCTATGAATGAGTGTGATGCGAATTTATAATTATAACTTAATGCTACTTCTATTTATCAGTTTCTTAAACCAAGTCGACCGTAGTTAAGTCCAAGTAATCCATAACCGGCACCAAGAGTTCGAAGTCCTAGTCCATAATAGCCAAGTCCCAATCTACCATAACCTAGTCCTAATGTACCAAGTCCTTGTGGATCATTGTTGCTGCCAAGTCCTTGATTGGCTCCACCAGGATTGAAAGCTCCAGAATTAAGAGCTCCAGAATTGAGAGCTCCAAGATTGAGTCCACCGAGATCTCCAGGATTGGCTCCAGCAAGATTGAATCCTCCAAGGTTTAACCCATTAGGATTGAGTCCTAAGCCATTTAAGTCATTAAGACCCAATGCTCCAAGCCCGTTTAATCCGTCATTTCCATTACTAGATCTAAAATTGTTTCCTCTATTTAAGGCACCAGATCCAAATATGTTATTAAATTGGCAAGAGGCAGAGCAGACAAGAATGCTTGAAACCTAAAATAAAGTATAAAATTTTAGGTAATATAGAATATAAGAATATTAAAAATTGCATTCTTCATATAAAGAATGTTTTCTAATAATTAATTGTGAAATTTTTCTCCACACCTATGAAATAGAATGTCGTGTTTAGCTGAAGTTCAAAAAGAATTAATATATGTCTTGTTGCATATCATTAATTTAGTTTTCAAATAATATTATTTAAAATATTTTATCCTACAATTAAAATGAATCTATTTTTATGATTTCTTTATAAATATTTTAAATATTAACCAGCATTGCATTGGGAACAATAACATCAAGAATCATTAAATAAGATATATAAATGCCTTATAAAATTATAGCTATATTTATCTTAAAAAAAAAAAAAGAAGTTCTTTATATTACATGTGTTCTTTTGTTGGTGTAAAACCTCATATCTCTTTTATGCAGCAACCTTTGCATAGTGTTTTTCTTTTAATTTTAATTTTACAAAAACTATTTTATCGTTTCCAAATGCCACTAGAATCTTTGACAGTTTATTTCTTCATATGTGACAATTTTCATTTGATGGCACGCTGTCTGAGTACAATGTCATTTCGGCGGGTGTTATGATTTATGATAATTTATGTAAAAAGTAATAAAAACATACGGCAATTTTTTTTTTTTTTTTTTTTTTCGGATAGAAATAAGGTAAGAGTAACGAATAATATCTATATTTTTGTATATACTGATAAATTTAAGCAAGAAAAATGTAGTTTTTTTTAAAAAATATTTTCCCCATTAACTACACCCATTTCTCGGAGGATTTCAAATGTTATTTATTAAAAATAAAAAGCCATGCATTTTAAGGTTATTGATGTTTTTTTTTTTTTTTTTTTTTTTTTACTTTCTTCTATCTTCAATAGACGAAAGTATTGGATTCGTAAAAATTTTCGATTTCGGGTTTTTGATGGATTTACACGTTTTGAGAGCTGTAGAACACGATTTTACCATTTTTAGAAAATGTCTGTCTGTCTGTCTGTCTGTGTGTGTGTGTGTGTGACAAAATTTTGTGGCAACTGTATCTCTGGAACTACTGCACAGAATTTCATACAAATTGGTATGTAGTTGCACCTTGACATAAATTAGTGCCTATCAACTTTTGGTAAAAATCGTCTTACAGGTTGCGTTGCCATCCCGCTTTTTCTAAATTTTTAACAGGGTGATATAGGGCAAAAATTTTCAAGATGGGTATCTTTCGAAAGGTCTCGTCAGTACCTTTAAAACGAATGGTTGAACTATAAATCTGTGATAATTTAAAACAAAGTTATCGATTTTTTTTACTTTTTACGAAAAAAAACTTAGAAAAAAAAAACTTTTTTTTTTTTTTTTTTTTTTTTTTTTTTTTTTTCTCTCCCCTTAATTTTATCGAACCCCCACGGTTTCCGTGTTCTGACAAACTTAAACTAATTTTCGCTTTTTTCCCCTAATTTTGTCAAAGACATACGGTTTCCGTGTCTTGACAAACTTTAACAAATTTTCACATTTTACCCAAAATTTTGTCAAAGTCCCACTTTTTTTTTTTTTTTTTTCTCTCTCCTTAATTCTATCAAACTCCCACGGTTTCCGTGTTCTGACAAACTTAAACAAATTTTTGCATTTTCCCCCCAATTTTGTCAAAGTCCCACGGTTTCCGTGTTTTGACAAACTTAGAATAATTTTCACATTTTACCCAAAATTTTGTCAAAGTCACACTTTTTTCTTTTTCTTTTTTTTTTTTTTTTTTTTAATTATTATTGTTACTGAGTGAATTTGTATAGGAAAATATAGAAGAAAGTCTCGTGGTGGCCACAACATACTAGTTTTTAAATGGATAAGCAAAGTTATAATAATAAAAGTAATTTTTGTAGGCATATATATATATATATATATATATATATATATATATATATATATCTATATCTATATCTATATATATATATATTTAAAGAAATCTTAATGCCTTAGATCATTTAAGACATTGACGAAGATATTATCGCAGTTTTACACTAATGTTGGAGAATGTTTCTTAATTTACAAAAGACATGGGATTTTTATTATTTTCTTCTATATTTAATAGAAGAAAGTATTGGATTGATAAAAATTTTCGACCTCGGGTTTTTGATGGATTTACACGTTTTGAGAGATGTAGAACACGATTTGTCCATTTTTCGAAAATGTCTGTCTGTCTGTGTGTGTGAGAGAGAGAGAAAATTTTGTGGCGACAGTATATCAACTACTACTGCACAGAATTTCATACAAATTGGTATGTAGTTACACATTATCATAAATAAGAGCCTGTCAACTTTCGGTAAAAATTTTCCAACAGCTTGCATTGCCATCCCCCTTTTTCTAAATTTTTAATATGGTGGTATAGGACAAAATTTTGTATAAATGTGCATAAAGAGAATTATTTTTTAATAATCATTAGGAAATTTAAAAGAATTATTTGTAATAGAGATATTATTTGTAATACAGAGTCAACTGAGGAAAAAAAAATTGTGTATGTAGGAGCCTCGTCTCCCCGCCAGGGGAGGGGGGGGGGAAGGACCCTCTCGAGTGGAGTAAATTTTCATGATGTGTACCTTTCAAAAGAGCTCGCCAATATCTTTAAAACGAATGGTTGAACCATCAATTTGCGATAATTTGAAATAAAGTTATCGATTTTTTTAAATGTAATATTGGGAATAAAATTGACTTTTTTTCGGTATTTAGTGTTATACTACTTCTCTAATATAGAAATCGCCTACATTATTATGGAAGATGATTTTTTTAAATAATAATTCTAATAAATTATTTTTACTGAGTGAATTTGTGTAGGAAAATATAGAAGAAAGTCATGTGGTGGCCACAACATACTAGTTTTTACTTCCTTTCATTTGTTAAAATTTTCAAAAAAGTGATATGAGCATAAACTATTGCATTTAATTATTTATTTTATATTTATTTCCCTATGTTATTGTAGCTGCCGTTTTCACACGGATTTTTCTTAAATTTTTCGATGTTTTTATCCTCAACAATAGTGTGAAAAAAAAAGTAATGTAAAATGGTTTGTTAATGTTATTTTTAATATATTTCAATGCAAAATAAATTTTTACAATAATTGAAGCTCAGTAATTTATTTAAAATGTAAAGTAAATATTTACTACAGTTTAAAAAAAATAAAACTAGTTTACGTTTTATCTTTATGAAAAATGTACGTTTTTATATATAATTATATAAGTTTTATTACGAATTTCTGTTTTGAATTGCAAATAAATTATTATTTATGCTTTAATTATCACTCAGCCTTAAATGTTATGTAATTGTTAATCTTTTGCTTAAATTAAAATACAGATGCTTATAACTAGGAAGTCGATTAACTAAATCAGGGCCGTTTCCTTATGTGACGGAAGTGGTTCTAACATATTAAAATACAAATAAATGAAAGAATTTAAATTTTAATAAGCAGTATTTTATGACTTTACTGCAAGTAGTTGTATGTGTTTCAATATAGCTTTCAAGCATATAAATGAATTATATCTGTATTTTTAAATACAGTTCTTTTTGTTAAAATTCATAGTATATTTTATTGATAGTATATTTTATTGATATTTTTAAAGGAAAAAAGTTACATCTTTAATTTTACCACTCGAGAGCATAAAAGTTAGAAGCAAAATGTGATAAACATTTAAAATCGTTTATTGTTGGAGACAAAACTGTTATTGCAAGTGCTTTACATTTCAAACATAATACATAAAAAAAAAAAAAAAAAAATTATGAATTTTACATTTTTTTTCAAGTTTTTTTTTTTTTTTTAAATTTATATTTTTGTAAAACGTGTCCGCACAGAATCCAAAATAATGGTTTCTATTTAAATCATCTTAACTAGCGTGATTTCGAAGCAAATACTACTATTTCATATAAAATATAATAAGTAATAGAATAAAATTTCTCTGGAAATATAAATGCTAGTATCCTATTTAAATAAATTTGTTTTAAATTGTTCTTTAACATTTTCACGTCCGCACATTTTACTTTCTCTTACCCGTAAGGTAGAGAAAGTATTGTTTTAGGGTCAAAGTTTTGAGAGTTTTTGTTATATTTACATGTTCTGAGGTCCCCTGAATAAGAAAACCATGTTTTTAACGAATGGTCTGTGTTTGTATGTCTGTCTGTTTGTCTGTTATCTGTATATCTCAAGAACAAATAGTAGCAGAAATTCCAAACTCGGTATTCTAAATGTGTATCATGTAGTGATGCTACACTAATCTTTTCGTTGAGATGAAGCAAATGGTTCGTGTACGGAGACACTCAAAAGTATTCAAATGCATTATGACTATGGGGAAAATTGCTGGTAAGTAGAGTTTAACATCTATAGATTGCACTAAACCAAATGAAACGGATATATATTTTGTGTATTAGGGATAATCGAATGGGAAATTTTTTTTGTGTAAGTAGGAACCTCGCCTCCTTCCGTGGGGGGGGAAGCTCCCCTCGAGGGGAGTAAATTTTCATGATGGGTATCTTTCAAAAGAGCTCGTCAGTACCTTTAAAAAGAATGGTTGAACCATCGATCTGCGATAATTTAAAATAAAGTTATCGATTTTTTTCACAAAAAAAAAAAAATAATAATAATAATAATAATAAATAAATAAATAAATAAATAAATAAATAAAAATGTAATACTGAGAATAAATTCAACTTTTAGGTAGATTCCTTATAGGAGATCTACCTATTGCAATGGTTCTCATGACACGACTTCTGGAAAATTTCTTCACGTCTTCACCGATCATGACCCCTAGAACCCAAAACCACCCTCTGTTCAAAAGTTTATATATATATATATACGTATATATATATAATATAGGTATATATATATATATGTGTGTGTGTGTGTGTATAACGCCTTTTACCATGTTAAGTTGTGAACACGATACCTGGAGTAATTTTTATTTAAATTTAACCAACTGGGGATATGTTGTCTTGACAGTAAAAATCTCGGTCGAGCTCGTAGATGGGGTATCCAGCTCAAAGGAGGTATAAATGGTGTGGGGGTGGTGGTGGAAATATTCATTTGCCCATCATTTCTTTAATATTAAAAAAATAGGAAAATACTTTAAATCAGACGAATTACCGCCTTACCCTAAAGAACAATTTTTGTATTTAAACTTTTTCGATAAATTCAATTGCTTAAAAGTTATAAGTTAAAAAGTGGTTTTCGTTAATTGTAATGAAGCCGACTTTTTCTTTAGCGTTAATTGCTTAAATTTATAATCTGATGCTTACGTCACGTGCAAACGATAACAAAAAAGATAGCTGAAAATATAAAAACCATGGTAACAGCTTTGATTAATCATTTAAAAATATAAAATTGAAATAATACGTTAGTCTTGGTAAAAATATTGTTTGTGGTGAATAGTTTAGAACACCGGTTTACGCAAGAATTTAAATTTACGATTAAAATTGAGAGTAATACGTTACAACTTCATTTGACTACTTCTCTAATATGGAAACCGTGTGCATTATCATAGAAGATAATTTTTTAAAATAATAATTTTAATAAATTATTTTTACTGAGTGAATTTTTATAAGAAAATATAGAAGAAAGTCCTGTGGTGGCCACAACACACTAGTTATTTGTTGTTAGTGGATGTGCTTTACTAATAATATTTTACCATTTCCAGGAAAGCTGTTCGGGAATTGAAATAAATTTCTCATAGAGATATGGTAAATAATGTGTGTTTTAAACTAAATATTCACCGCTTGTTTTTGTACATTAATGAAACGGGAAGGTGTGTGTGTGTGTGTGGGGGGGGGGGGTAGCCCCCCTCATACAGAACTAATTATCATATAAAACTCTTCCAAAGCCTAATTTGAATTGTTTAACATAACAGTACTCGTTATCTTACCTCTTAATGTGTAACCTGTATTTATAGTATTAAATTTCAGGGTAAGAGAAAGTAGTGTGAGTGACACACCAGATTATTTCTATTAATATCCAAAATCCCGCCTTTTGGTGTTTGTCTGAAACATTAAATTATTTAACATAAATATGAAATATATAAATAACAGAATCCCTTTTCTCTAGAAAGATTAATACAAGCATTCTATTTAAGTATATTTGTTTTTAACTGTTCTTTAACACTTTCAATTTCACATATTTTACTATTTTGAATAGTAATCCCGCCTTTTGGCATTTCTCTAAAACATTACATTATTTAACATAAATATAAAATGTGATTTATTTTAAATTGTTACTTAACATTTTCAATTTCCCGTATTTTACTATTATTTTGAATAGTAATGCCTCCTTTTGGCGTTTCTATAAAACGTTACATTATTTAATATAAATGTAAAATAAAATAAATAATAGAATCAGTTTTCTTCTGGAAATATTAATACAAGCATTCTATGAAAAAAGATTTGTTTTAAATTTTTCTTTAACACTTTGACGTCCACATGTTTTACTATTTTGAACAGCAAGCATCGTTTTTTAGAATTTCTCAAAAACATTACATTGGTTATATTGGTCTCTCACTGTGGGTTCCAAACCTCGTGATTATAGGGATTTTTGTACCCACAGGAGAAAAAATTTGTCTACGGTCCTGCTAAAACAGAAGATCGTAGTTTAATTTATTAATAGGAGATACATCGAAAGTTGTACTTAAGACTGTTTTGAGGAAAGCTTAAAATAATAATAATAATAATAATAAATAAGTAAATAAATAAATAAATAAAAATAAATAAATAAATAAAAGGAATAATAATAATAAAAAAATGAAAATAAATAAATAAAAATAAATAAATAAATAAAAGGAATAATAATAATAAAAAAATGAAAATAAATAAATAAAAATAATAATAATTACATTTAGACAGATTACATATCTTTAACAGGTGTTAAAATGTATATTTAATAAATGAGTAATTTTCGTTTAAGGTATTATAAATATGTTTTAACTTATTATAATTATCTGGATTTAATAATATTGCTTTTAAGTTTTGCCTTATAGTTTTATAGCTATTAAATTTAAAACTGCATTTAATTAATAAACATTTTTCGAATATGTAATGAAAAGGGTTGCCTAATTTCTCACATTTACAAAGTGCATTTGATAGTTTATTGATTTTAAAAAGGAAAGTAGGGAAATTACTTTAACGAACGAATAAAATATACAAAGATATTTCATTTGGGCATATAAAATTGGGATTTGCCATTTTAAGAACTGCGTACGTATCTCTACCTTTATGGGAATATTGCCACTCTCGTCGCCAATCACTAACAGCTTTGGATTTTATAGTTGATTTTATTAGTGAGATTGGGAAAGGAAGAGAGATCTCATGATTATAAGAATTATTTATTAATATTTCTTTTGCTAGTTCATCTGCAGTTTCATTACCAAGGGTACCCACATGTGCTCTTATCCATGAAAGTTGTATTAATGAGAAATCATTATTACGTATTAAATTCAAAAACATTACAAAAGGATTTTATGCATTCGTGATGAAATCATTAAAATTTTACCCACAACAATGGAGGTGTTAAATGGCATTGGAGTATATATGTGCCAACTGTATTTAAAAGATTAAACACGAATACACAAAATTCCATTTTCAAAGATAATGTATTGTTTAGAAGAGCGTCTAAAGGGGGAGCTCTGTTTTATATTTATTTATTTATTTATTTTTATAATTATTAAAGGAGATTTCTCTTTTCCGGTCGTCAGTGTGTTAACAATCCTTTATGTACATGGAAATAATGTTTTATTTTTTATTTTTTTATATCTATATGTTTAAGTTATATATTTAACCATTTAGAAGCCGAAAATTCTGAAATATTTTATCTGTTATCTAATGTTATCTAATTGTTATCTAATAATATAATGTGGATAAGTTAATATTAACCACATCGAATTAAATAAAAAACATTTAAAACTTTAATAATAATAACAATAATTAGTTTATAATTTATACATTTCTATTTACATTTTGAAAACAGGAATAAAAAATACAAAATAATCATAGTACTACTTTTATATTCCATTTAAAACACTTTTTTCTTAATAAATATATTAGAATTTTCATCAAGTTATCAAGAAATAACATTTAATTAATATAAAAATTTGTTAATTTAATTTTAATTATATTTATAAAAGTTATTTCGATACATAAGCAAAATACATTGTAATAAACTTACTATGAATTTGATCATTTTTGAACTGTGGGAATAATACAGTTTTGTTTTGTTTAGGATGAACAGTTTTAATAAAAAGGAAATAGTTTTTGAATGTTACTAATATTTATACATTCTGTTACACGCTCTGAAGAACAGCGTTTTAATCCGCACTTTTCACAATACAAAATGAAAGGGTTTTCTTTCTTATCAATGTCAGTGAATTTTAATTTATAAGAAAAACTTTCTGCTCCGTAGCTCACGTGAATAGGAAAAGATTATTGATGGACACTGAGTAGTCGACCATTAAGCTTATGAAACTAAGAGGAAAAAACTCGAATTAATTTGTGAAAATAATTAATATTTTTGTGATTATGAATTTTAATGTGAATTAATTATACTTGTTATTTAATAGGAAAAGAAATAATGCCACATAAAATAAAAATAAATAAACAAAATAAAAACACACATTTATTTTAAAATATGTTAAAAATTCCAATTTAGCGGAAGTAGATTAAAAAATTGTCACCCGATTTTAATCAGGCATAGGTTTTTCTCTTAGGGATTTACCGCTGATAAGATAGGACTTAGAAAATATTTTCGTATTATATTATCATCGACTGTGTACTCGTGTCTAAAATTTAACTAAAACGATATGATTCACACTGACAGTCAGATTTTTTGTCCTTGAAACCTTCCCCTGGTGAGAGAGGTCCTTTAAAATGCTATGGTTACGGTAGTCTGGTCAGTAAAGCACTAAGTACGTAAATGAAAAAGTGTGGGTTCGATCCTCGAGCTGGTCGTAGACCGTAATGTGCATTAATGATGGCTGATGCACGTAAAAATTGTCGTGGCCACAATGTCCTCTAAATTACGTATCTTGGGGCATTACCGAAGCGAGGTAGACACCTCCTTCGTGGGGGATCAAAATTGTGATAACATGTCTTCGAATTGCTCTTAAGGAGCCTTCACACACTGGTAACTGGAAAGCTTCAACTTCGGTTTCTTTTGATATTTCTTTGATGTGGTTTTTGAGAATCGAAGCTCGCCCCAGCCCTCTCTCACAACCCCCGTAGTGCGATAATTGCATGGGAACTGGTCTCTTTCGTAAAAGAGCAATAAAAAGTAATGTCCTTCATTGTAAATGTGTGCAAAATTTCACGGGTCACTTTTGAACAATGGATAATTTATGACTTTTGAAGCTCTGAATATTGCCAGAGTTTGAAGGAAGCTTTAGGGAGTGTGTTCCAGACTGTCGCCAATTGCTCATAGCGTAGTACTAGTGTGATGTAAAACCCACTCACTTACTCCTCCCCGCTTTAAACTGCTTGCACATTGTATTGTCATCGACTCATGTCTCAAATGTGAGTAAAATAGGTTTGTCAGGAATGCATTAAAAATGGATTGCAAGGTTTGAAGAGTTAAATAGATTTTTTCTTTTTGAACCTGTCCCTGATAGATAGATTTCTAAAATTACACCAATATTGTATTGTCATTGACCATGTACTCGTGTGCAAAATTTGAGCAAAATCGGTTTGGCCGAAGAGGTTAAAAATTAATTGCAAGATTTGTCACAAGCATACAGATTTTTGCTCCTGTACCTTGCCCCTGCTGAGATGGGTTTCCGAAAGTGCTTGCATATTACGTTGTCATTGACTATGGGCTCATACCTAAAATTTGGTCATAATTGGTTTGGCAGAAGTGCATTAAAAATTAATTGTAAAATTTGCTACTGGCAAATAGATTTTTGTCTCTGCCAATGCTTGTATGTTGTATGATAGAGTTGTCCAAATTAAAAACGTAGCATTTTTCACATTTTTATTATCATATAATGAACAAACACAATGAGAGTTCAAAAACAGCACAAACAAATAGTTAAATAGACCGCCAAAAACACATAGAATGAGAAAATTGAAACTTTAAACAATTTATATTGTATTTGAATGCATTAAATTTAGAAGTGATGATTTCAATCTATCATTATTATTCATTATCCATTTGTTAAAATTTTAAAGAATAATCACAAATATATATACACACAAAAGAAAAAATAAGGGAAAAAATGTATTTATATTTATATTTATTTATTTATTTATTTATTTTACACAAAATCGTTTGTTAAGAAGATTTGAAAATATGAACATGAAAGTACGGATAAGGAAAAAAAATATTGACGTAAATTGTGATACATTACGGTATTTTGACAGTGGTGATAGTGACAGTATACACAACGTTTAGATACACAATGTTTATATACAACGTTTAGAGCAATAAAATATTAATTTTTACCCATTAAAATTTTAAACAGCAGTTCAGATGTATATACACTCTAAGACATAAAAAACGATGCACCAATAAGAAGTTATCCGGATGGGACGAAAATTGGTAGATATGATATACATGTGGCGAAAAACAAATGATTACAGTTTCAGAAAATTTGGAAGAATTAATCAAGAGAAAGGGTCTTATAAAGTAAATAAGTCAATAACGTGTTGGTCTACTTCTGGCTCTAATGTTAGCAGTTATTCGGCTTGGCATTAATTGGTAGAGTTGGCAGATATGTTCCTGCAAGATATCATGCAAAATTCTGTCCAGTTGCTGGGTTAGATTAGCAAAATCCCGAGGTGGTTGCAGGACCCTTTTCTTGATGCTCCAAACGTCCTCAGTGGGAGAGAAATCTGGCGACTTTTCTGGACAGAATAATGTTGTACAAGTAAAAAAACAAGAAGTGGAAACTATCTCTGTGCGTGGGCGAGCATTATCATGCTAAAATATACGATCACGATTGCGTGATGTGAAAGGAAACACAGCGGAACGTAGAATGTCGTTGACGTACCGCTGTGCTGTAAAATGCCACGGATGACAACCAAATATGCTGTGAAATGAAATGTCATTCCACACTTTCACTCCTGGTTGTCGGGCTGTATATCTGGCAACAGTCAAGGTGGAATCCCCCCCCCCTTTTTTCGGGGCATATCCAGATGCGTCTTCGCTGGTCATCGGGGCTCACATCGGAGTAGGACTCATCACTGAAGACAATTCTACTCAATTCAGTGACATTCCAGTTCGAACGATCCTGATATCGCTGCAAACGTGCTTGCCGTTATACAGATTTCAATAGCAGTTCACACAAGGAGGTCTGTGAGCTCAACCCCATTTCTCTGGGCTGCCTGTTAACGGTCTTTGAAGTCACTGAAGTACCAGTTACAAGTAAGATTGATGATAATGATGGATTGGAGCTATGAGTACAGCTCTGACGATTCATTGGTTCTCACGTTCTGTCCTCTCTGTAGGCCGACCGCTTCCTCCCTGACGCTCTGTTCAGCCACGGTTCACCCGTTTCTGTCAATATCATCTAATTATGACATCGTTCCTATCCAGTTGTCAAACGATTCGCGGATTACACCAACCGGCTTCTTTAAGCCCAACTACACACCTCTCTCAAATGTATACATCTACGTATATTGTTTTCGCACATGTCTGGGAGGCATAGTTACTATCTGCTTGAGTAGACAGAATAAAATTTTCGAAGCATTTATGACCTGGAATCAAAAATTTTCATTTTTAATATTCTGCCAATTGCGCAGTTAGATGCACTGCAGCGTCGCATGCTCATTCGATGGTAGTCAAACTTTAAAATTTTGCATTTTCCATCTAAACCTGTATGCATGTGAATTTGTGTCCAGTTTGCATTCCTCCTTCTTGGTGCGTCATTTTTTTTTTGTCCAAGAGTGTATATATATATATATATATATATATTGTCCCATAAGTCTGTAGGCATTTTAAAAATTTATGAAAATTGAAGGAATTTATAGATTTGAACGCGATTTGTGAAAAAGTTATTCTCATGAAGTGGGATTTTTTTTTTAGTAATAAAATAAAATAAAATAAAATAAAATAAAATAAAATAAATAAAAATAAATAAATAAAATTTTCGTCGACAGAGGGCGTTCTACGTGTCGAAATCAGAAATTTCCATGAAAAACTATATTTATTTCCATGCAAATTTTTCCAGGCATATAAATTCTATTCTAGTGTTCGTTATCACCACAAATTAATTTTCAAACGAGTTACAACGCTGCTAATTACAGCTTCAGCCGGCGATTCGTAGCTCAGGGAAAATATCTTCACCAAAAACACTTTATCCACCAAGTCAACTTCGGAATTGAAACTTCATGTATGCACAAGTAGGAATTAAAATAAGAAATAAACTGTGTTAATCGTAAAACTGTACAGTTTATAGGACTCTCATTTCAATATTTCTCGTTACACGTCCGTGGAATACCCTCTATCAACAAAAAATATAACCATTTTTTTTTTCTTTAACCAAAAGAATCCCTTTTCAGGAGGATAACTTTACCTCAAACCACATTCCATTAATTCCTTCAGTTTTTATGATTTTTTAAAATGTCTACAGACTTATGGGACTCTCGGTATATATGTGTGTGTGTTGAAACAGAATAATTACATAAATATACTTACTTAGAGAGAAAGAGTTATTTCGTTAAACTTACTTAATTTTTCTACATAGTTGTCATTTTATTAGTTTATTATTTTTGCCTGTTTAAACTTTGCTTTTTATCGTACTTTTACAACGTAATTTTTTTCGTTCAAGAATTTAATTCAATTTGTAATTTTTACTTATGCATTTTTTTTCTTAATACTTTTTCCTTTTGTCATCAATTCTTTTGTTACTGAAATACATTTTTTTTTTTTTTGTATGTTTGTTATTTTATTCCCTTTAAATTCTTTGTTTACTTTCTCTTACCCTTACGGTACAGAAAGCATTGTTTTAGAGTCAAATTTTCGAAAGTGTGTTGTTGTTATATTTAAATGTTCTGAGGTCCCCTGAATACGAAAATCATGTTTTTAGCCAACGGTCTGTGTGTGTGTCTGTCTGTCTGTGTGTATGTCTGTGTGTCTGTCTGTTATCAGCATATCTCAAGAACAAATAGTAGCAGAAATTCCAAACTCGGTATTCTAAATGCGTATCATATAGGGATGCCACACTAAGCTTTTCGTTGAGATGAAGCAAATGGTTCGTGTACATGGACACTCAAAAGTATTCAAATACATTACGTCTATGGGGAAATTGCAGGCAAGTAGAGTTTAACATCTATAGACTGCACTAAATCAAATGAAACGAATATATATTTTTTGTAATAGAGATAGTCAACTGGGAAAAAAAATTGTGTGTGTAGGAGTCTCGCCTGCTCCCCCTCGAGGGGAGTGAATTTTCATGATGGGTATCTTTCAAAAGAGCTCACCAATACCTTCAAAACGAATGGTTGAACCATCGATCTGCGATAATTTAAAATAAAGTTATCGATTTTTTTCATTTCTAACCGATTTTTTTTTTTTTTTTTTAATGTAATATTGAGAATAAATTCAACTTTTTTTGGATATTTAGTGTTATACTACTTCTATAATAAGGAAATCATCAGCATTATCATAAAAGATAATTTGTTTAAATAATAATTTTAATAAATTATTTTTTAAAAACAGAATTATTTTTTAATAACCGAATTAAATTCTATATAAATGTAGGTGCATTAATGAAACGGGGTTTGAGAGGGGTGGTATCCCCCCCCCCTCACACAGAACTAATTATCATATAAAACTCTTCCGAAGCCTAATTTGAATTGTTTAACATAGGTTTACATAACAGTACTCGTTATCTTACCGCTTAATCTCCAACCTGTATTTATAGTATTAAATTTCAGGGTAAGAGAAAGTCGTGGGAGTGACACACCAGATTATTAGTCTTTGTCAATGTTGCTTCTGGTCTCGTTTACGTGATATATGTCTTTTCTGGGTCGAGAAGCAAATCGCGTTCTTTTCTTTTTTACAGTGTATGGAAAAAAGATATAGTCACGGTATTTCGTTTTATAGTAAGTATTTTTTATATTATATAAAATATTTGTGATGTTAATATCATTAAATTAAAATTTCAGTTAATTGCGAAATAATGTTTAAGTTGTGAAGTAGTGTTAAGAAAAAGAACCATTTTAATTTAAGAGTTACTTGTGACTATAGAATTTTTAAGGGAAATACAAAATTTATCTTTGGTTATTAGAATGATGATATTTATTTTAGCATTTTTTTTATATGTAATTTTTAATACGTTTCAAAATTATTATCGTCTACCATCTATTCTATTTTATTTTATTCTTTTTTTACACTTTCCAACAAAGTTGAAAAATATTTAGGACTTCGGTTTGTCTGACTTCATTGTTAAAAATGGTTTTTCAAAAATGAGCAAAATTGCTTCAAAATAGTTCCGAAACAATATATACTTAAATTGGAAAATCCCATGTACTCATTTTTGAGTATATTGACATGCTCAAAAATGGGGTTGACCACTAAGAATCCCAATATCCCCATTTTTGAGCATGTCGATACACTCAAAAATGAGTACACGGGTTTTCAAATTTAAGTCTATAATGTTTCGGAGCTATTTTGAGACAATTTTGCTCAATTTTGAGAAATTATTTTCAACAGTGTGTCTGTCCGTCTGTTCGCGCTTTAACTCCCGTAAATATTAATAGAGCTTCTCAAAACATATATCTGTCATTGAAGTTCACAATCGAATGTTAACTGTTGAAATAAGAGTAAATACCACTGCTTGTTTGTGTACAAGGACACCAAAAAGTATTCCAAAGCACTGCGTTCTATGAGAGATATTTGGATAAACCATATTTTAATACCTTTACTTTTCACAAATCTTAATGAAATTTAAATATGTTATTCAAGTTTGTTATCGGATATTCCCTACACTGTTAGAAATTTCTGTAAATTTAATGTAAATACTTATTCATAGTCTCAGTAAATTTACAGTAATTCTTAGTTAAAAGTGACTGATCGAGATTCTCAATCTTTTTTCTGTATTTTTACCTAATTTTATTATTAAATTTTTTAATTAAAATTAAAAATGACTGTTTCTACTTTAGAAAAAGTATTCTAAGTCCGAAATATATTCTCAACAATAATTAATTAAATTAATATTAGTTATTAAAATGAATGTATAAATTAAGTTTCTTAACATATCCGTTTATTTTTCTCTGTAATTTTACGTAAGACTTAAGATAATAGATTACACAGAGTTTTCTGTTGAAATTTTTAACAGTGTATTGGAGAGTATGAATTTTCCAATATAAAAATTTCGTAAGTTATTAGAAATTTTCGAATTTTTTAACATGGCAGAATAGGACAAAATTTCACACAAGCGTCAATCTTGAGGGATATTTTCATTGTAAAGGTGTCAGACCACTTTTTAAATATTATTTAGGATACTGACATGAATACCATAGAGTATGAATTTTCTAATTAAGAAATATGTAAAGTATTTGGAATTTGCGATCCTCTTAAAATGGCAGAAGAATACAAAATTGAACATTAACGGCCATTTTCAGGATCATAAATATATCAGACAACTTCAAAATAACATTTATGATACTTGTATGAACATGACTGATTACAAATATTCCAATAAGAAAATTTCGTAAGATATTCGTTATTTAAGATTTTATCAACATAACAAAATTGAAAAATGTCCATATAAATATGCATTTTGAGGATTGTTGCATTGGAAATAGTAGCATGAAAACTAAACTGCGAAATTTACCCTAATAAAATAAATTAATAGATTAGAATAAGATAAATATATCGAAGTGAACGGTGGATAGCCTATTAGGCGGGGATTTCATTCTGCCACTGTGGCAAGCGTTCTTTCAAATTCATTTCTCTTAACGTGATAACTATGTTAAGAGAATGTCCTGTTCTAGAAATTTATGAATATATATATATGATGGGGAGCTGAGCAGAGTGCACCTATAATAGCAGGAGACTAGGCGTTGGAGTATTAAAACAGGAATAAACTACTACGTCAGAAACGCCAAAAGAAAATTATTGAGGTGCATACAGCTGTTTCGGTAGCCTAAAGCGTACCGTCTTCAGTGCAAAAAGAATGCACTGAAGACGGTAGGGCAACCGAAAGAGTGCACCTATGCCAACTAGTTTTGATCAGTTACAACTAGTTGACAATTCATTCGAGACAACTTTTCACCATCAGTCAATTAAAGAGTTAAACAGATAACTTGACTGTTTTATGGTTTACAATGGCATTTTAAAAGTATTACTGTATTTAACGATTCGTTTACACTTTTATGCAATAACATTAACCTACAGTGATGTATTTATGCAAAAATGGTCAGGACTATATAGCGTGTATAAGCTGGGAAAGATACGGCTCACGTATAAATAAAGCACATATTATTAACACTGAAATAACATTCTCAAATAAAATAGAAGCAAAAGAATTTCTCTTCTCTCCAAAGGAAGACCAAAGCAGTGCAGTATCGTTGATCGGCAGCAATGTAAACATGGGTGAGAGATAATTGATCCAATGCGTTTAAAATGACTACGTGTTTTTAGTTAATGCTCTTTAGTGCCATTCATATATTAGTTCAACTGCTTGATTAATTCGAGTCTACGATGAATGAAATAAAAAGATTTATTTTGGTTATTGTTTATATAAATAATACTTTTATATAAATATCTGCATACAGAATAACTTTAATGATAATCCAAAGATAATAATTACTAAAGGTAATTTATATATAAATCTACTTTTCATATTCGTTAGTGATAATAATAATTGCAAATGTAATACTTCAATAATATAAATATTTACAAAACGTTGAAAAGGGCAATGCAAAAAATATTAACAGTAAACTGCTGTTTCGGTAGCGTTAAGCGCACCGTCATCAGTGCAGAATGACAAAAGTGGATTAGTGCTCTTATATATAGATAGGAAAGCGAATTTTAGTGTGAGAATATCAGCCAATAGGAATTTAAGAAACTGAAGGTATTAGCTGATAGGAGATTAGGATTCAGAAAGCTATGTAAATGGAGTTGAAAATCAAGAATATGTAGATTTATGTAATATTTCTAACAATCAGAGGGAGGGTATACAGCTAAATCACAATTAATGACATTTTCTATGATTTTTATAGATATGGAAAACATAAAAGTGCGCTTAACGCTACCGAAACTGCAGTTTGCTGTAAATATTTTTTACATTGGCGTTTTCAATGTTGTGTAGATATTTATATTTCTGTTCAACGTCAAATCTGGTTATACATTCTATAATATTTGACTGCCGAAAAATATACAATTATTTTAGTTTTAAAAATTAACAAAAAAGTTATTTATACAGGATGATTATAATAAAAGTCCAACATTCAACTAGAATGTTGTGGCCATCACATGACTTTCTTCTATATTTTCCTATGCAAATTCACTCAATAAAAATACTTTATTAAAATCATTATTTAATAAAACTATTTTCCATGATAATGCAGCACGAT
Organism: Salticus scenicus; assembly: GCA_963930645.1. Classification (NCBI taxonomy): domain Eukaryota; kingdom Metazoa; phylum Arthropoda; class Arachnida; order Araneae; family Salticidae; genus Salticus; species Salticus scenicus. The sequence continues at coordinate 196,987,051 of OZ005648.1, read as the reverse complement.
TTCGATATTAGAGAAGTAATATAACACTAAATATAAAAAAAAAGTTCATTTTATTCTCGATATTACATAATTCTTCTTCTTCTTCTTCTTTTTTTTTTTTTTTTTTTTGTTCGGTTAAAAATGAAAAAATAATCGGTAACTTTCTCTATATATTAAAAAAAAGTTGCTGTCACTGGCGTCAAATTTTTTTCTCTGCGACAGCATCTTCTAATGGAGGGCAGTTGTCTTTCGCGTCATGAGAGGTATCAATGTGTTCCGAATACTCCAAGGCAGACATTTCAGCTGCTTAGAAATTTCTATCATTTTAATTAAAGAAGTTATTAACTAAAAACGACAAATTTATGAAGGTACTCTATTTGCCAGTTTGAAGAAAGTTTCTCCCAGTGACGTTGTTCTTCTGTCATGAAGTCATTTTACACGGGGAAATTCAAATATGATCCATGGTTGTACTTAGGTAGGTAGGTAGGCTCGATTTAACGTCACACCAGTACTGCGCTATGGGTAATTCCAGTGGCATCCAGAGGTATAATTTTGATGGGAACATGGAGGATATTGCGGCCACGACATATTTTACGTACACCAGCCACCATTAGTGGACACGACTGTCTTTGGCCGGCTCGAGAACCGAACCCGCAAACTTCCAATTACGAAGGGGTACCGCGGTCCGGATCTAAGGTTGTAAAAAATAAATAAAAAGGGTCATATATTAAAGCTGTAATGCAAAATGGTCTGGATATTATAAATTTCTTTCTATTAAAAAAAATATATAAATATTTATAATATTCCAATTTGACACTGGATATGAGGATTTCCATAATAATTTTCTCCATTTTTTTTTTTTTTTTTTTTTTTTTTTTTTTTTTTTTTAATATGCACTATTAATATTCCTTTTCCGTAAAAGAAGACAGTGAATAGGAGGGAAGATCACTGCATGTGTTAATAAGTAAAGTGAGTCGGGGGTTGGTGAGCGGAGCGAGCAGGGGGCAGAGCCCCTTAGTATTTTAAATTATCGCAGATAGATGGTTCAACCATTCATTTTAAAGGTATTGACAAGCTCTTTTGAAAGATACCCATCATAAAAATTTATTCCCCTCAAGGGGGGACTCCCCACATGGGGGGGGGGGGAAAGGTGAAGCTCCTACATATACATTTTTTTCCCCCGTTGACTATCTCTATTATAAATAATTCTTCTAAATTTCATAATGATTGTTTAAAAATGTTTCTCTTTATGCACATTTATACAAAATTTTGTCCTATACCACCATGTTAAAAATTTAGAAAAAGCGGGATGGGAACGCAACCTGTAAAACAATTTTTACCAAAAATTGATAGGCACTAATCTATGTCAGGGTGTGACTACATACCAATTTGTATGAAATTCTGTGCCGTAGTTTCTGCGATACAGTTGCCACAAAATTTTGACACACACACACAGACAGACAGACTGAGTGTATGACCATTGACAGACAGACTGTTTGACCATTTTCTAAAAATTGTAAAATCATGTTCTACAGCTCTCAAAACGTGTAAATCCATCCAATCCCGAGGTCGAAAATTTTTACGAATCCAATACTTTCTTCTATTGAATATAGAAGAAAGTAAAAAGACGCATAAAACGACCACAGCCCAGAAAGTCAGAAAGCATATGAAAATTGAAGCGAATGAACTCGAAGAAAAGGAAAATGTTATAGCATAAGAAAAAAAGTTCCAAATTTTAGGACAGATGGCGGTATAAGCGACGTAATACACAAAATAAAAGACACGTTATGCGCACGACACATAGTATATCTGTCAGTTTTTAAATAAATTTCAAAGTTAACATAGCATGTTGATGATTGAATTTGCAACAACATTTTAGCAGCATACATTACAGAATAATTTTTATTAAACTTTCTAAACTATTTCAACACTTCTGCAGAAATTTCTCCCCTCCTTTTTAAAAACTATTACAATTGAAAGACAAACTGTTTTTATTTCGTTACAATTTAGACTTTTTCTAATTCTTCTCTACTACTAATAAAACTGATTGTGTGTATATAAATATTTTTTCAATCACAATTTTCGCAAAAAAAAAAAAAAAAAAAAAAGGTGACGTAAATCTACCAAATTTATAAAAAGGTGTATATTTACAAGACCTGATTATGTACGAAAGCCGATATTTGATTTTGTTTTTGAGTTATTTTAAGTTTCTCAAAATCTCTAAAACACTGATGTCATGGTTAAGAGGCAATACATAATTACATGTTAAAAATAGACGTAACAAAACTTTTTTTTTTTTTAATATTTGGCGTCCTATTTCCTAGCAGATTTTTATTAAATCTGTGAGAAATAATGTCGTAGCTAATATCCAACATATATTTACATTGAAAAACTTAACATGAAAAGATATTTTGTGAAATTAACATCAAATTTAAAAAAAAAAAAAAAAGTTTTTGCTTATTTTAAAAATGGTATTTACATTTGCAATCTTAAAGATAATAAATTTATTTTTACGAGTTATTTATTTTTTCAGGTAGTAAGTAAGATAATAAAAATGTCCGAATGTTAAAGCACATATCAGGTTGAAGGCGGTAACAAGTAGAATTTCGCACGGTCAAATTTTTCACGATATTCAAACGGACTGGAGATGTCTGCTAAAGAAGGAAATGCAACAAGCATCTGCGAGCGGGAGTAATCAAAATTTTCATAGGGCGCGAACATCGTGAGTAGTTTTGACGTGGTCTGAATTAGTGACAGCAACACATCGGGTTAACACGTTGAGCGCCAATTTTGTCATATGTCTCTAAGTACTGAAGGAATCATCATGAAACTTTAGGAGTGGGCAGAACATGTTATACTTCAAACATTTCAGTAAAAGTTTTACCCCGAAAGAAAAAGCAGTACCTATAAAAAATTAAAACGTTGAGTGCCCTGTCAGTCATCGGTGACTGACAGTGTTAAATATGATATAAAGCTGCATCAACTATCGGTGGCGGATATAAAATAGGATGTAAAACTAAAATAAGATGAAAAACTAAAACTAAAATAGGATGTAAAACTAAAAATATTACATTTAGTGATTGAAAATTTATTAAAAATTTGCTTAATTTTTATTTATTACAGGAGGAATCATCATGGAATTTTAATGGATTTTAAGAATTTGCATGGCGTTCAACGTGTTAAGGGCTCCTCATTCACGTCGAGTGGAGGTTTGCATCGGTCAGAATGTTCAGGAGTCTCAAACCAGCAATCGGCTAGTATTATATCATTCCTATTTAAGTGGTAAAGAATGAAAATTCGAAGGAAAAAACACACATTTTAAGTATCTTATAAGCAATATTAAATATTTCTATGTAAGGATTCTAATTTTAATAAACAAATATATGCAATAAAACAATAAATAAAACCGGAATTTTAAGGTTTAGAATATATTTAACTTCAAAATGTTGTATCTAAATGTTTTATATAATTAAAAAAATGCTTCGTCAGTTTTGTTGTATATTTAAAAGTTTATGGAAACTTTTATATGAAAATCCAAATATTCTATTTACTTACATTTTCATACATAATATTTATCGGAAAACATTATACTTATAACTAGTATTATCGCTTTCTGATATTTCTGCCACTTATAATTGTCATTATATGTGGCAGAAACAGCAGGAAATGTTTACTTTCCTCCAGTAAAATCATGTGAAGTTGAAACTTTCAATAACATTTTTTGGTAATTAGCTTAAAAAATTAACAGAAAAATAATATTACGAAACACTTTCCATTCTAAATATTTTATTTACAGATTTTACAGAGAACCAAATAAATGTACAACAAATAAAATCTACCATTTTTTTTCTTTATTACTTTATTATTTTTTTTACTAATAATCATATTGAATTTGATATTTTATGGCAGTAATTTTCAAAGATTATATAGTGTGTTTCAGAGTAAAGTAGTTGGGTTGAATTCATCCGTTTCTGTTAAGTTCATCAGACGTTGTTCTTTAACTGTTATGCAACCATATTACCTGAAATAAATAAGAGAATTTTATTATAATTTCAAATATCTGGTTATTAAACAAATAATGTATGATCTTAAGTTAGCTTGCGATTAAATTAAGTTTAGTTGTTATTTTAAACGAAGAAGCTACTTTTACACCAATTAAAGCAGTAGGTGCAAAAACATTATCGGGCAACTCATAAGCATCGCAAAGAATCAAACTATTCATTCTCTATTCAAAATACATGCAGGTGTATGGATTAAAACCCATTGCATACACAAGGTGCCTATTCCTGGGAAAATGCCCTTTACGGGAGTCCTCCTGTAAAATTCTAACACTCATTCACTCGATTTTCCGAGAAAACTACTGAAAACTTCAAATGGGTATGTCAATGAACACGACTGGATTCAAACCAAGATTCTTCTGTTTACTAAATAATTTATAGAGGAAAATATCTTCACCACTGCTATGGTACTCTTCAAAGGACTTTTGACTTTCGATATATCCAGTAAAAGTTTATAGTAAAATAAGTAAGCTTAATTCAAATGTAGTACTTGCGTCGAATTCTCATAAAAATCAAAAATTATTTATTTCAAGCAATTTTACATATTTCATATTGTTTTTTACTTATTAATTTCTTTACAATTTACCTGCCTCTATAAATATCTTTGTTTTAACTATGAACGGGATGCATGACATAGGGCAAGTGCACCAGTGATTGACACTTTTAGAGCAATCTCTGATGTTTTTAATGTTCTAGTCATCAGAAAATATTTTTAGAAATCTTAAGTTAATACATATGGCATGAGAGACATTCAGAACCATATATATGTTAAAATATATACATTTGATAACAATTATTTCTTTTTTATGAATTTTTATTTGACACCCACGAAATGTTCCAGTAATTGACACTGCCAGTTCTTCCTTTTATTAGTAATTGGAACCCTATGTTCCAGTGCTAGTTATTGATTTTACCAGTTATTAGCACCCTATACTCCAGTGTTTGACATAAAATGTTAAAATTCTTAAACGTAAAATATATGATTTTATGATTTTTCTTATTTATTAATTATTTCGGGATATATGTCAATTACTGGAGCATGCCAATCACTGGAGCACCTACCCTACCGTATGTAAAATAAATATAGTTCCTTTACACGTGAAACACAGTCTTTTTTTTTCTTTTCGCTTGATGTAGGGTTCTGCTCAATTATTTTAATTCGAAGCAACTGTTTCTTATTTTTTGAATTTATGGTGTTTGATTTCAAAATATTTTATGCATCATTGTTCTAGTTTTTTTTTTTTTTTTTTTTTTTTTTTTAATTCTTTGCTGAATTTAATAAATTTAAATTTGTCATTTGTATTCACCTTTGTCACTTTTTCCTAATAATAATAACCATGACCATGACCTAATGCCAAATGTCCATAACCATGACCGTTATGATATAATCCTCCATGGTAAAGACCGACGGGTCTGTAGATTCCATATTCAGGGTAAACTGCTTGGTCGAAATATCTGGCACTGACTCCGTGGCCATAATTGTGTCCGTAGTTATGCCCATATGGATATCCGTAGTGATGACCATATAAATGCCCGTAATGATGAGGCTGATGAAGAATAACGGCCCTCTGATGAGATACAAGAGGTAGAACAGATGCTGCGGCAATGCCAATTAAAAGAAAAAATACCTGGAAGGATAAATAAACATAAGTCAATAAATATTAATAAAACAGTTAATTACAGTGAAGTAGCTCAACTACCAACATTTGAACTTATCACAAAAATTTCATTGAAAATAAAACAAAAATGATTAAATTTTGAAATTTTAAATTCAGTTTTCGTTCATACAATTTCGTACATACCGTATTTCAGTCTTACAATCATGTGTTAAAACTTTTTCAATGAATTATAACAAAATTATTTTTCGAATACTAGTTTTATATTTCAAATCATAAATTTAGAAGATACCAAAACAATTTTCGATTTTTAACACGTTGAGTGCCACGCGAATTCTTAATAAAATCCATTAAAATTTCGTAACGATATTATCCTATAATAAATAAAAATTAAGTAAATTTTAAATGAATTTTCAATGATTACTTAAAACAATGTAATATTTTTTAGTTTTATATTATATTTTACATTGTCAACAACCGATGGTTGACGCGGCTTTATATCATATTTGACACTGTCAGCCACTGATGGCTGACATGGCGCTCAACGTGTTAAGAAGGATATTCCAAAAATATTAGTATAATAAGTTTATTAAATTAGCAGTTATTAAAAAAAATGTATAAGAATAAGTAATTTAACATTAGCGGGTAAATTCTTTGAATAATTTTAATTTTAAACTTTTGGTCAATTTCTTTTAAAACTTAGGAAAACTGCATTGCTCTCTGAACTTTATTAATACATATGATCATTATCCTCAGTAAACTATATTCTTATTGGAACTAATACGATTTTTTATAACTAATGCATGTATACTAGGAAGATTTATATGCACAAACATATATATATATACAGGGCCGGCTCTAACGTTTTTGCCGCCGTAGGCAAACCACAAAAGTGCCGCCCCCCTCCCCCCTTCAAGCTTTAAAAACTTTCAAATAAAAAAAAATACACACACACACACATATATATATAAATCGTAAAAACGTTCTGATAGAATTGAGCTAAGTAAATAATACTCATATAATTGCCGAAACGTCAGTGGAGGCCCTCTGTTGAGACTCAAAACGGTTTTTGGGCTGTGTCTGTCTGTCTGTCTGTCTTTCTGTCTGTTTGTCTGTCGCGCGATAGCGGCCGCAAAAATAGCGCTATTGACTTGAAATTTGGTACAGGTGTTCAAGAGCCCCACGAAATCAGCTGTATAGTTTTTGGTATGTACTCCATTTGTAGTTCGTATACAGGGACACGCCAAAGTTTTTCTTATCATTACGGCCTATGGGAGGAATTTGTATGTATCGCGATAGCGGCCACAAAAATCACGCTATTGACTTGCAATTTGGTACAAGTGTTCATGTGCTCCACGAAATCAGCTGTATAGTTTTGGGTGTGTATTCCATTTGTAATTCGTGTACAGGGACACGCCAAAGTTTTTCTTATCATTACGGCCTATGGGAGGAATTTGTATGTACCGCGATAGCAGCCACAAAAATCACGCTTTCGACTTGCAATTTAGTACACATGTTCATAAGCCCAACGGAATCAGCTGTATAGTTTTAGGTGTGTATTCCATTTGTAGTTCGTGTACAGGGACGCGCCAAAGATTTTCTATCATTACGGCCTACGGGAAGAATCTGTATGTACCGCGATAGCCGCCGCAAAAATCAAGCTATTGACTTCAATTTTTGCCGAAACGTCAGTGGAGGCCCTCTGTTGAGACTCAAAAGGATTTTGGGTTCCGTCGGTCCGTCCGTCTGTCTGTCTGTCTGTCTGTCTGTCTGTCGTTCGATAGCGGCCGTAAAAACCACGCTATTGACTTGAAACTTTGTACACATGTTCATGATCCCCACGAAATTAGCTGTATAGTTTTGGGTGTGCATTCCATTTGTAGTTCGTGTACAGGGACACGCCAAAGTTTTTTTTTATCATTACGGCCTATGGGAAGAATTTGTATGTACCGCGATAGCGGCCCCAAAAATAACGCTATAGACTTGCAATTTGGTACACATATTCACGAGCCCAATGGAATTAGCTGTATAGTGTTAGGTGTGTATTCCCTTTGTTGTTCGTGTACAGGGACACGCCAAAATTTTTCTTATCCTTACGGCCTATGGGAAGAATTTGTATGTAACGCAATAGCGGCCGCAAAAATCCTTCGATTGACTTGCAAATTGGCGCACACATTCTAGCTTTCCATATAAGTAGCTGTATAATTTTCATTGCGATATTTTTTATAAACTGTGTACAGGGACACGCCAAAATTCTTAACATTACGGCGTATGGGGTGAATTTCGTTTAAACGCATTTTAATATCATTACTTTGCAATGAAGAAAATGAAACTAGAGTACGTGAGTAAGATGCTTAAACTTATGTCGCTTGAAGAAAATATGTGCTCTTAAGCTTTCTAATTAATGCACAGGACCTTACAAAAGTGTTCTGACAATATCACTTAGTCATCCAAACGTAACACTTTATATGATATACAAATAGGTATAGAAAGAGAGATACAGCGGGGGGTTGAGGGGGGCGGTAGCCCCCCTCAGGAATGTATCTGATTATGGTAATAAGTCGATCGAATCAATATATACTATTATATAATAAGAAATAAATAAAAATGACCTATTGAAAAATGTCTGATGCAAATAGGACGTTGAGGCTCCTGATCTGCAGATCCACTAGTATATATTACTATTTTTTTTTTTTTTTTTTTTAAGTTAAAAACATAAAATCTTTTAACTAATACTAGTACAGACAATATTTTCTAAACAGCAAAGAGTAAAGAATGCTAGTACAATATACAAAATTTAAACCTTAATAAAATAATCTCTTTCAAACTTTTTTTCTACAAATCTCGAATAACTTCTTGCATATCTAATTTGTTACTCGATTCATGTTCAATGGCCAGCATTGCTAACCCATTGAGTCGATTTTGACTAGACATGGTTTTAAAGTATTTTTACTTTCTCTTACCCATAAGGTAGAGAAAGTATTGGTTTTGGGTCAAATTTGCGATCGCGAGATTTTGTTATATTTACACGTTTTGAGGTCCCCTGAATACGAAAATCATGTTTTTAGCAAATGGTCTGTGTGTATGTCTGTGTGTCTGTATGTCTGTGTGTGTGTGTGTGTCTGTCTGTTATCAGCATATCTCAAAAAAAAAAAAATATATATATATATATGGCAGAAAGTTCAAACTTGGTATTCTAAATGTGTATCATATAGGGATGCTACAGTAAGCTTTTCGTTAAGATCAAGCAAATGGTTCGTGTACAGGGGCAATCAAGAGAATTCTAATACATTACGTCTATGGGGGAAATGGCAGGTAAGTAAAGTTTAACGTCTATACACTGCACTAAACCAAATGAAACGAATATATATTTTTTGTAATAGAGATAGTCAACTGGGGAAAAAAATTATGTATGTAGGAGCCCCCCCTCGAGGGGAGTAAATTTTCATGATGGGTATCTTTCAAAAGAGCTCGCCAATACCTTTAAAACGAATGGTTGAACGATCGATCTGCGATAATTTAAAACAAAGTTATCGATTTTTTTTTTTTTTTTTTTTTTTTAATATTGAGAATAAAATGGACTGTTTTTGGATATTTGGTGTTATACTACTTCTCTAATATGGAAATCGACTGCATTATCCTAAAAGATAATTTTTTTAAATAATAATTTTAATAAATTATTTTTAAAAATCAGAATTATTTTTTAATAACCGAATTGAATTCTATATAAATGTAGGTGCATAATTGAAACGGGGGTTGAGGGGGCAATTATCATATAAAACTCTTCCGAGGGCTAATTTGAATTGTTTAACACAGTTTTATATAAGAGTACTCGTTATCTTACCTCTTAATCTGCAACCTGTATATATAGTATAAAATTTAGGGTAAGAGAAAGTCGTGTGAGTGACACACCAGATTATTTTTTTATCATTTTTAGTTTAGAAAAAAATCTTTCTCCGTTAACAAAAGTTATGGGCAAGGTTAACAAAATTTTTAAAGCAATGCTTAAATTCGGCCCAATGTTAAGGAAGGTAATGAATTTAAGGACGTCAACTGGACATTCTTTTTTTTCAAAAGTGCAGAAAATAAAGTATATTTTACCAGCCAATTTTAAAATGTTAAGATCAGAGGAGTCACCAAAGATAAAGTTTTCAAAGGATTCAACTGATCTTAATTCGTAAAATAATAATAATAATAATAATAATGAGCTATTTAATAAATCAGTGGCTTGGTATAAATCAAAAACTTTTGTTTCACGTAGCTTACTTAATCGGATTAATATGATTCAAAATTTTGTATCAAATGACTATCAAACATAAAACTTTAATTGTTTTATTATACAGTCGGCAGCAAAGTTATTGAAGCACACATCCGCATTTTTCATATACTAGCAGGCTTTGCCCGCTTCGCTGGTCATTATATTGAAATGAATCCCCAAAACAGCATATCATTAATAATAATAAAATATCTTTAAAAAAAAAAAAAAAAATCATTAAAATCCGTCAAAATCTAATTTTAAGTTCCTGCTACTTTCTGTCGCGGTATTCCCGCTCGTCACAGTCGAGTCTGGAGCCCCAATGCCTTCGGCAGTCCCTTACCTGCTTTTTACTCCCCCTACCTCGCGGTTACAGTTGAAAGTTTTACAAAATCTCATCAAAGTGCATATTTCGCACACTTAATTAACACCCACACACCAAAATTCGCCATTCTTAGGTAATTTGGACGGATTTAAGCTTCAAAATGTGGTTTTTGCCCCGCCTGCCCCAAGAGGAAGGGGGGGGGGGTAAATTTTCAAAATTACTTTATATTGCATGTTGCATACACATACCTTACCGACACATCAAAAAATTGAGATCCTGAAATTATTTAAAGCTGAGCTATGCTTTAAAACTTTTTTTTTTTTTTAAGCTTTCCCCCTGTTCTTAAAGGAGGGAAGGAGGAGGGAATTTCGCAAAATCTCTTCATACTATGAGTTAGATACATATAATCGTCCCTTACATAAAAAATTTCCAACCTTAGGTAATTTAGTGCAGCGTTACGTATGAATACATGTTTTTGCCCCCCCCCCCCATTCTCCAAAGGGCGGTAGGGTGGAATTTCATAAAATCCCTTTGTAGTGTGTGTTCAGTTCGAATTCCTCGTGTGTTGAGTACCCTTCTTCTAAAACCTTTTCCCTTCCCTCCCCCCTTAAAAATCCAAAATTCCAAAATCGCAGAAAATAATTTTTTTGTACTCAAGTCTGGTCTTTCCATCTGCAATTTCTTCACCGTTAAGTGATTTGGAGCCGAGTTAAGCCTTCTGCCCCCCAAGGGGGACAGGGGGGGGTATTTTGCAAAGTTCCGTCTTAGTTGGGGGTCAGGCTCCGAAAACCAACCTGGTCACTAAAATTTGTGACCCTCTTTCCCACCGAATCGTCATGGCAGTGTTGAGTCAGTGAATCAGTGAGTTTACTCTTTTATATGTACAGATTTGTTTATATTTTTATGGACTACTTGGCTTAAGGTTGCTGTCACAAAAATAGAGTCCTTGGCGTAAAATGTCCTATCTACTTCAGAATTAAAATTAAAAATATACCCAGGATTATCAACTAATAAAGCTCTTTAATACAGATCTGAATTAGCTTTTATTTTCTTATTATTTAATTTTGATAATAACGTTATGTTGCCATGTGCCTAAGCAAATTTAATATTTATTATTTTTTTTATTATTATTCGCGTCCGCGTGAAATATTCTTCGGCAACAATTAAAAATTAAAATAAATTATTTTAAAGTTTTATTATAGAAGAAATGTCTATATTATATATTAACTAGCAGGCTTTGCCCGCTTCGCTGGTCATTATATTGAAATGAATCCCCAAAACAGCATATCATTAATAATAATAAAATATCTTAAAAAAAAAAAAAAAAAATCATTAAAATCCGTCAAAATCTAATTTTAAGTTCCTGCTACTTTCTGTCGCGGTATTCCCGCTCGTCACAGTCGAGTCTGGAGCCCCAATGCCTTCGGCAGTCCCTTACCTGCTTTTTACTCCCCCTACCTCGCGGTTACAGTTGAAAGTTTTACAAAATCTCATCAAAGTGCATATTTCGCACACTTAATTAACACCCACACACCAAAATTCGCCATTCTTAGGTAATTTGGACGGATTTAAGCTTCAAAATGTGGTTTTTGCCCCGCCTGCCCCAAGAGGAAGGGGGGGGGGGTAAATTTTCAAAATTACTTTATATTGCATGTTGCATACACATACCTTACCGACACATCAAAAAATTGAGATCCTGAAATTATTTAAAGCTGAGCTATGCTTTAAAACTTTTTTTTTTTTTTTAAGCTTTCCCCCTGTTCTTAAAGGAGGGAAGGAGGAGGGAATTTCGCAAAATCTCTTCATACTATGAGTTAGATACATATAATCGTCCCTTACATAAAAAATTTCCAACCTTAGGTAATTTAGTGCAGCGTTACGTATGAATACATGTTTTTGCCCCCCCCCCCATTCTCCAAAGGGCGGTAGGGTGGAATTTCATAAAATCCCTTTGTAGTGTGTGTTCAGTTCGAATTCCTCGTGTGTTGAGTACCCTTCTTCTAAAACCTTTTCCCTTCCCTCCCCCCTTAAAAATCCAAAATTCCAAAATCGCAGAAAATAATTTTTTTGTACTCAAGTCTGGTCTTTCCATCTGCAATTTCTTCACCGTTAAGTGATTTGGAGCCGAGTTAAGCCTTCTGCCCCCCAAGGGGGACAGGGGGGGGGTATTTTGCAAAGTTCCGTCTTAGTTGGGGGTCAGGCTCCGAAAACCAACCTGGTCACTAAAATTTGTGACCCTCTTTCCCACCGAATCGTCATGGCAGTGTTGAGTCAGTGAATCAGTGAGTTTACTCTTTTATATGTACAGATTTATTTATATTTTTATGGACTACTTGGCTTAAGGTTGCTGTCACAAAAATAGAGTCCTTGGCGTAAAATGTCCTATCTACTTCAGAATTAAAATTAAAAATATACCCAGGATTATCAACTAATAAAGCTCTTTAATCACGGAGTAAAAAGACAGGAGAAGAAGGTAACGCTGAAATTTTGTGATGCTGTTTTCTAATGTTTATAGATGGCGCCAGCGTGCAATCCGTCCTTCTCTCCAGCTTCCGCAATGTTAATCAATGGGGAAATGTCTCGTTTTAATTATTTTTTTAAAAATAATATCAAGCTGAAAAAATTTCGATTGAAAGCAAATTTCATTAAATAGAGTATTCTAACCAACATGTTTTTTTTAAGAGCCATTTTATACTGATTTTACTTTGAAAGAAAGCTTTTAAAAAATGACGATTCTTATGAACCGAAGCTAGCTAAAACAGACAATTGGGAGGAAGGAAAATGGATGAAATTTTGTAAAGAAAAAAAATAAACTTACTTTAGGTGCAGAAAACACGAACTCGGACTTTATTTTTCTCCTAGGGCTTTTTTTTTGTTTTTCTTATCACTATCATAGCCTGTTTTACAACTAGGAACGAAGCATTTATTTGAAACATCTGAATTATGCAGTTTTAAGAACTTACAAACAAATTAAATTGCTTAAAATAAAAAATTTTAAATGTACTTCAGCAAAATTCTATTGAAAACAACAGTATATCCGCGCCGAAGTAGGGAGGAATGACAAGTGGCGCCCTCAATATTTACCAAAAATTTAGATCACAGTTTCGTAGCTTTCTCCCATTGGACCTTCAACTCCTATTAATATTACTCCGTGTCTTTAATACAGATCTGAATTAGCTTTTATTTTCTTATTATTTAATTTTGATAATAACGTTATGTTGCCATGTGCCTAAGCAAATTTAATATTTATTATTTTTTTTATTATTATTCGCGTCCGCGTGAAATATTCTTCGGCAACAATTAAAAATTAAAATAAATTATTTTAAAGTTTTATTATAGAAGAAATGTCTATATTATATATTAATTAAAAATTTACATTTTTTTCGGTATAAATAGTAGCCTATGTCTTATTCCAGACTATTATCTATCTCTGTACAAAATTTCATCCAGATCCGTTTAGCCGTTGTGGCGTGATTGAGTAACAAACATCCATCCAAACTTTCGCATTTATAATATTAGTATAGATTAGTTATCATGTGCATGTGTTACATTGAGTTATTTTGCTGTCAAATTGACAAAATTTTAATTTTGAATTTCAAAACTCTGTCGTTCTTGGCGCTTATTGTATTTGGTGATCAAAAACGTAATGCGAAAATATGCATGCCAGATGTATATTTTCGTAATATGCATTGCATGAAATATTGTTTCATATTATTCATTACTCTCTTAATATAATTGTTAAAATAACCATGATTTTTGAACGGAATTAAATTATGTTCGCCAAATAATTTGGCGATATTTTTTTTTTTTTTTTTTTTTCTGCTAAGGATGACCGATATCAAATCTATTCCGCTGCAACATATTAGTATCTTATATCAGATACTTTATTTAGACATTTGAAAACAAATTTGACTTCAAATTATGATAGAATATTTATCATTTTCCTTTTAATTAGTATATTAGTTGGATATTTATTGTGTAAATATCATCTTTTGAAATGAAATGCTTGTGTTTTCAATCGAATATGGAAATTTGCCATTTTTTTCCCCCTAGATTTTTGAAATTAAAAATTCAAATTTTGTCAATTTTACAACAAAAATAACTTAATCTAACGCATGGACATGATAATTAATACATACCTATACCTAAATATGGGGATTAAAATCGGGAAATAATCCAATGGACGTTTAACATAGGAAATATTTTTCTTGCATCCACGAACGGCCAGTGACGTCATCACTTCGCTTGCGTATTAGCACTTTATCAATGTGTAAAAGAAATTTTTAATTAAAAATGACGTCAATTTTTGTGAGATGCATATTTTTTTTTTTAATAATTTTTTATCGTTCAGGTTTAAATAAATGTATTTATTTTCCTGTTGAAAAAAATAAATAAATTCGTTTTTTTTTTTTTTTTTTTTTTTTTTTTTTCCGGCAACAATTAAATTATGGATAAATATAAATGGCTAATTTTTTGCTATTATTAGCTTACAAAATTGCTATTTTATGCATAAAAATCGCAAAAACAAATTTTTTTTCGGAATAAAAGGTAGCCAACTTTTTTAGTTAGGGTATAAGCTATCTCCATTACAAATTTCATCGAAATCCGTCGAGCAGTTTTGGCGTGAAACTCAGTCAAATAAATTCACGGACATTCACATTTATATATATTCACAGAAAACGTTTGTATGGGAAATAGAAAAGGGCTGTTTTTAGGGTTTTCCCGGAAATTATTCAATTTTTTCTCGCCTTTTAAACCTTCCCTAGACCTCCACGAACATTTCAAGACTAAGATAAGATAAATCCGTTCAGCCGTTCTCGAGTTTTAGTGAGACTAACGAACAGCAATTCATTTTTATATATATAGATTAAAAATTTACATTTTTTTCGGTATAAATAGTAGCCTATGTCTTATTCCAGACTATTATCTATCTCTGTACAAAATTTCATCCAGATCCGTTTAGCCGTTGTGGCGTGATTGAGTAACAAACATCCATCCAAACTTTCGCATTTATAATATTAGTATAGATTAGTTATCATGTGCATGTGTTACATTGAGTTATTTTGCTGTCAAATTGACAAAATTTTAATTTTGAATTTCAAAACTCTGTCGTTCTTGGCGCTTATTGTATTTGGTGGTCAAAAACGTAATGCGAAAATATGCATGCCAGATGTATATTTTCGTAATATGCATTGCATGAAATATTGTTTCATATTATTCATTACTCTCTTAATATAATTGTTAAAATAACCATGATTTTTGAACGGAATTAAATTATGTTCGCCAAATAATTTGGCGATATTTTTTTTTTTTTTTTTTTTCTGCTAAGGATGACCGATATCAAATCTATTCCGCTGCAACATATTAGTATCTTATATCAGATACTTTATTTAGACATTTGAAAACAAATTTGACTTCAAATTATGATAGAATATTTATCATTTTCCTTTTAATTAGTATATTAGTTGGATATTTATTGTGTAAATATCATCTTTTGAAATGAAATGCTTGTGTTTTCAATCGAATATGGAAATTTGCCATTTTTTTCCCCCTAGATTTTTGAAATTAAAAATTCAAATTTTGTCAATTTTACAACAAAAATAACTTAATCTAACGCATGGACATGATAATTAATACATACCTATACCTAAATATGGGGATTAAAATCGGGAAATAATCCAATGGACGTTTAACATAGGAAATATTTTTCTTGCATCCACGAACGGCCAGTGACGTCATCACTTCGCTTGCGTATTAGCACTTTATCAATGTGTAAAAGAAATTTTTAATTAAAAATGACGTCAATTTTTGTGAGATGCATATTTTTTTTTTTTTATAATTTTTTATCGTTCAGGTTTAAATAAATGTATTTATTTTCCTGTTGAAAAAAATAAATAAATTCGTTTTTTTTTTTTTTTTCGGCAACAATTAAATTATGGATAAATATAAATGGCTAATTTTTTGCTATTATTAGCTTACAAAATTGCTATTTTATGCATAAAAATCGCAAAAACAAATTTTTTTTCGGAATAAAAGGTAGCCAACTTTTTAAGTTAGGGTATAAGCTATCTCCATTACAAATTTCATCGAAATCCGTCGAGCAGTTTTGGCGTGAAACTTAGTCAAATAAATTCACGGACATTCACATTTATATATATTCACAAAAAACGTTTGTATGGGAAATAGAAAAGGGCTGTTTTTAGGGTTTTCCCGGAAATTATTCGATTTTTTCTCGCCTTTTAAACCTTCCCTAGACCTCCACGAACATTTCAAGACTAAGATAAGATAAATCCGTTCAGCCGTTCTCGAGTTTTAGTGAGACTAACGAACAGCAATTCATTTTTATATATATAGATTAGATATATATATATTTCTTAGTTTGATCGCTTCTTTTTATCATCAACTTGCTTTTTTAAAAACAGTATAAGACTAAGATCATCACTCGACAAATATTTACTTAATAAAACAGTATTATGTGCGCATCTATTAAGTAGGAATTATTACTAAGTGCTTCAATAATTTTGCTGCCGACTGTAATCAATAAACAACTGCCACATTTTTAATCATATTATCTATCTCTACATTTTTATAAATGACTTAATAAAGCATCATGAATATTTTCTATTTTAAGAAATAAAGATATTGGGGAATCTACACAAATTTCCCAACTTCGCAATCATTCATTAACTACTAAGTTTAATAAATGGCTGCTGCTATGTACGTGAAATGCCCTGGAGTTTAAAGTTTTAATCCTTGATTGTACTCCAAATTTGTCGCCTCTCATATCTGAGCAATTTTCATAACCTTGACTCTCATATTTTATAATTTTAACCCATTTTTTCCCCCATCTCTTTTAATAAAACTTTAAGCAGTTCCTTACCAGTAGATCTTTCAACAGGAAGAAAACCTTAAAAAATGTTCTTTGAATTTGCATTGAAATTCTGATTGGCCAATGGAAGCATACCTTAACCAAAAATTTATCCCCCCTCCCCCATCCAATGAATTTGATGGACATTATTGCATAAATAAAGCATTGCTTTAAATGTGACATCACTGTTACCAATTCCAAATTAAATTTTACCGTGTTTTTACGGACAACTCAAAATGTCCCTATCTTATGGCTGAGGATGTCTTAGGACGTTCTTTCATACTTAGGATATACTGATAATGTCCTGGGGAGAAAGGGTACCTCCAAATAGTTCCTACATGCTGAAGAACACTGCTAAAATTGCCAACAATTGGCAAACTCTTGACTTTCTTTAATTAGAGAACAAAAAGAGCTTGTTAAACCAGCGAGTGTGCATTTCTCCCTTCGCGTCGCGGCTGCATAAATAATAACTGTACCTTACTGTACAGAACTTAGAAATTTGTTTATTCTTGTCTGCATTTCAAATTATAGCAATGGGCAGAGAAGCCTGTAAATTCTTGTTGTATTTATTTACTTTTTTTTCTATTTATTTATTTTCTTCATTCAATAATCGAAGTATTTCATTTATTTATTTTTTGTAGTTCAGCTGGTTTTGCGGCCCCTAATTTTTGCCGCCGTAGGCAGTTGCCTACCTTGCCTACCGCCTAGAGCCGGCCCTGATATATACCGGGCTATAAATCTGTAGATATTTTAAAAAATCATAAAAATTTAAAAGAATTGGTAGAATTGAACGCAATTTGCGAAAATGTTATTCTCGTAAAAGGGGATTTTTTGGTAAAAAATAAATAATTAAATAAATAAAATAAAATAAAAATATTTAAATTTTTGTCGATAGAAGACATTGTACGTGAGCAAATCACACATTCTCATGAAAAACTTTGATGTTTATTTGCAAGAAAATGTTCACATGCATATAAATTCTATTCTATGTGTCCGCTGTAACCACAAATTACAGTTTACAAACGAGTTACAACACCGCCAAGTGCATTTTAAGTTGGCGGTTCTTACATGAGGGAAAACATCTTCACCAATGACGCTATATAAAGCAAGTCAGCATCACAATAGACAATTTGCACGTTTTCTGATTTTATTCTTATATAATAGAAAATGAAAAGGTAAGAAAATAAATACAGTTTCTTTATTTGAAATCTAATGACTGATTTATAACAATTTTAACATCGCACTATTTACTCTATCGAGAAAACGCAGCAAAATATATCGTGACGTCACTCTTTATGACAACAAACGGAAGTAATCGTTGTTCACATTCGATTTCGTACTTTGCTTTGCTTCTTGAATCAGTGAAATAGGTTTTGTATGTTATAATAATTACGGATATTAAAAAATCATAGTATAAATATTGCATTGTACCATTTTGCACTAATACAACAGCTAATACTTCTCAAAAGTTTTTCTTTAGCGTTCCACAGGATCCTATTAAACGAAAACATTGGACAACCGCCAT